>OV281311.1:7574811-8239811 GCA_923062465.1 Acleris sparsana | reverse complement strand
TCACAGCCTGAGCGATTTTCATAAAACCTAAACGACTAAACTAGCTTATTTACGTTTTAACAAAACCGGCCAAGTGCGAGTCGGACTCGCGGACGAAGGGTTCAGTACCAATATCTATACAACATTAGACACTAGACCAGTTTCCGTTATAATATCGAGCAAATAACGGAAACCGCGTTTGTTGTATGGGAGCCCACTGAAATATTTATTTTATTTTTGTTTTATTATTGGTAGTTATAGCGGCAACAGAAATAAATCATCTGTGAAAATGTCAATTGTCTAGCCATCACGGTTCATGAGATACAGCCTGGTGACAGACAGACGGACAGTGGAGTCTTAGCCTTGTCTGAATCGATCCATCCGATTGCGAGCTAAGATGTCATAGATAGCTTAGACACACACACACACGTTAACCCCCTCTTTTTATAAGGGGTAAAAATGGTATGAAAATGTTATTTCTATTTTGCTATTTTGTTTCGAATTGTTATTGGCTTTAGACACGCAAATACACTCAGGAGCAAAAATAACGGGTCCGAGTGCGTTTTTCATACTAAAGAGGCTATTTCGAAGCCTTGGTTCCTCGCCAGGGAATACTTGTAGTAAAATCTGATGATGAATACCTCGAGCATCGATACAGGACTTCCAGAGTGCCTAGGATACCCAACTGAATGAATCTGCGGTTAACGCCGGAATTGTGCATGTTCAGAAAAACATCTAAAATGGTAATAAAATGTAAGGAAATCCAAGCGCTGACCCAAACTCTCCCTCTGTGGTGTTAACCGGTTGTGCGATCAGTTAGGTATCTTAAGAACTTTTGACCTCCTCTACCGAACCTCGCAGTATCCACCGTTAAACCTCACTCAAATCAACCCCTGGCGAAGAACCAAGACTTCGAAATAGTCTCGTTTGTATGAAAAACGCACTCTGACCCGGTATTTTTGCTCCTGAGTGTATATTCCTTACTTATTGTACCTATATACATAGGTATATAGATTGATATGTAGATTGACCAATACCGATTTACGAAATCTTATAGATTTCGTAAATCTTTTTTTCGATTGGCATAATCTGTTAATTATGTGTAGACATATTATGTATGTACCTACTGTTTACGGCATACAAACTACCTCGTTTCTTGTCAATAATATAAACGTTAATAATATTAAGTAGCTAGTTATGTTTATCAACTAAATTATAAAAATCTTAATTCAATACTGGTTTAGTTCAAGCATTTGTAAACAAATGAATTCATTACATTTCTAAAAGCGCTAAAAAACAAAGTAATAAAATTATCCAGAACCAACTTGAAAAACTGGATTTTACATAAGTATAGATAACTTTATCGACTAAGTTCATCAAGACAAAGAAGTTAATTTGTTTACCTTACATCTTATATCTGACACACAACTAATACGAAGTCTTAAATCAATTAAAACCAACTCACCTTACTTTTAAAAGTTTAATCCGTTAACGCCGAAAAGTATATCACTATTTAAATTACACGTTTAAACTGTTTTTATCATTAAAAACCGTTTAAAAACACATTAAATACGTTAGACAAAGTGTAGTGGTCACTATCACTCGTGCGCATCGACTGACACTGGAGCATGATGTCACCTTTGAAGCGGTCAGACGAGATATATAACAGTTAAGCCGTCAAAAAAACCCAAGATTTTTTTATAAGTAGTGTTTTTTATTCAACTGCGGTAAAGGGTTATTTTTACAAGTGTTTCTAACCTTTCGTTCTTGACGTAGATATTCATCGTGTTGTTAGGGAGTCTGTATCGATTGGATCAATTAATTATCATATTAAATGTACTTATTAAATTTGTCGGAATGGGCCTCCCTAGGCGTACTTTTTCGAATCAAATCGGAGAAATACTGGAAAAGGGCCGAATCGTAAGTACCAGAAATCGACGTGCGCGCATGACTCGATGTATGAATGTGGAAGAATCGAAAGAGATTTGTCAGGATCGTAGCAGGTGGCGAGAAGTGGTCTCTGCCTACCCCTCTGGGAAACCGGCGTGATTTAATATATGTATGTAAATGTATTGATTTGTTGATGCTTCAACAGACTTTTGTTTTTTTAATTAAGCTTAGCGTTTGTAATTATTATGTAGGTATTACTTTGTGAATGTTAGTTACTTTTAATGATGGTTCTCCCCGTGTTACACGACTGCCCAAAAAAAGGGGTCTAAGGTTTCAGAGTTCATGTATGTAAGTATGTATGTAATTTTTTTTCTACCATAACTTCTAAACGGCTGAGCCGATTCAAATGTGGTGCCGATTCAATTTCACAATCTCGGGTGACATAGGATACAGATAAACTGTTGAAATTGAAATAACAACAATGGCAAAATGTCAATTATTTATTTCAGCAAAAATAAGTCTTTTATGACCATGTGAAATATATACGAATATAGTAGCATTAATAAACCGGTTTAATAATAATATCAAAAAATGCAGTCTGGTTTTTAAACCTTGCTTTTTATTTACTTATTTTGTCAACACTAATTACAGTACCTGATTTACCGAAAAATTCCTGAAGATGACCACTTGACAGATCGATTTTTCGGCCCCGTACAGCCCTATATTTCAAATTGCATCGCAATCGTTGGAGCCGTCGCCGAGATTCAGATGTTATATACAAGAATTGCACGTTTAAAGGTATTAAATAGAACATATTACTTTGACAGGCTTTTCTAGGCGAAGTTGTTTAGAATTTAAGATAGTCACAATTTGATCTACGTAATTAATATTTAAGATAATGCGATTTGGCTGGCTCAGGGCGACTTTGTCTACTGTCCTATTTCGCCACCTTCCTAACTCATCCACAATGCCATGTCGTCAGCATGTAATTCCTAAATGGTCACCTTCCTAACTCGGCCACATTTTTATATCGTCAATTTCCTATCTTGTCCACATTCCTATATTGTCCATAGTGCTAAGTCGTCCACGTCCCTATATCGTCCACAGCGCAAACTGAAGTTAGCCACACAATATTGAAGAAGTTGTACACACAATAGAAATGTGGACGAGCACTGTGGACTATATAGGAATGTGGACGAGTTAGGAAGGTGACGATATAGGAAAGTAGACAAGTTTGGAATGTGACAATATAGGAATGCCGACGAATTGGAATGGTGCGATATATATCAAAATGTCCCGGCATAATGTACTATCCCGGGATAGTGTACATTTACCTTAATTAATTTTTAAATTTTAATGTAAACATGGCGGCTGTGTTTATTAACAAGCTAAATAGCTGTTTTTTTTTAAATTATAACTAAAGTGTTTGCATGTTTATTTAAAGTACCAGGAGAGCAGAGGTAATTAGGGGTGCGTAGCGCAACTTAGTTCGCAGGCGATGTAACTCGGTGTGGCGCAGCGGCGGCCGCGGCGCACCCGACACAGCGCGGATGACTGAGCACTGTAGGTTACTTTTAATGTTTATGCACTCCTAGTATTTGACGTTGTAATTTTTTTTTTAATGAATTTTATGTTTGAGAAAATCACTATACAAATGTTCCTCGCCGTGAAAAGGGGTTGCCAGCCTCGTAACTATCCGGGCTTCGCTCGGCCGTCTGTATGAACTCGGCGGCAACCGTATTTTATAATGTGGGGAACGTCTCCACGTTGAAGATGATGAAATTTTATCCAATCTTGGTCAATATTTCGAAACATTAAAAATCACCGCTTCTTATATTGATTTTTATTTACGACTACGCGGTTTGCAGTACCGGTTTTGACGCAGAAGCGGTAAGTAGACCCTGCCTACGAAGTTACCAGTAGGTAGTTGTCCACACTGCAGACTACTAGGAAAAAAAAACCAGATGTCCACAGTGTCGACTAAGGGGTGCAGACAACTGGGAATAGCCGTATTGTTTGTATGTATGTATGTAAACTCTTTATTGCACATAAACAATTATAAAACACTTTGCAAAACACACTTGCACTTGCACTTTGCAATTGAAAAACATTGTCAGGGTATCTTAAACGTTAAGTTAGGTTAAGTTAGACATTTGACTACCAAACAAAACTAAATCTGCGTAATTGCTGAGATAAGATCGTTGAAAGGTTAACGTAACGTACGAATGTATAAGATATCCTGAAATCATTGTGTTTTCAGCACGGTGAAATGAAACAATCGATGAGAAATTCGACAAAACGATGGGTTATCGTTTGAACCAATTATGAACCTCAATTCGCTGCTAAAGAGTCGAAAAGTGGTACTCAGTCTCATTTTAAACCTAACGCCTCTCCTATGGCTCTACGCCACAAGTGGACGCACGTTTCTAGGTAGAGCATTAGAGTTAATATAGACGATCGATTAAGAACTTTCTCTCAGTCAATTATACATTGACAGGTACTATATGTTGACAATGCGTTGGCCTAGTGGCTACGAAGCTAGCGTTCCTGGTTTCAAATCCCGGTAGTTGCAGATATTTGTGAGATGAGCGCGAATATTTGTTACCGAGTCATGGTTTATATATTTCTCTATGTAAGTATTTATATCGTTGTCTAGTACCCATAGTACAAGCCTAGAGCTTAGTTTGGGACTAGGTCAATTGGTGTGACATGTCCCCTGATATTCTTAATAGCTTGCCAGCGGATATAAGATCCGAAACCAACAAAGTTAAATTTAAATGCCTTTGTCCATAGTTAGTACTTAAGTCAGTCAGTTTTAGTTAGTTAGTATTTAAGTCTATATTGAATGTCCTCGTGAATTTTTATAGTTAAGCTGTAGAGACTCAACTTACTGATTCCGCAGTCAAACCGTGCAAGCGGTTTTGCAAGTGATTAATAAATAAATAAATATAATATTTATTTATATCTACATAAATATAGGTAAGTTACTGTTAAAAAAAAACAAGATTTTGCTGCCGATTTTACTTGTATTTGAATCGTCATCATTAGCTTATCAAGACACAAATAACAAGCCCCAACACAGTAGGTCTACGTTAAGTATAGCGGAGATCCTGTCGCCACCTTCCGACTCCATCATCAGATCAGCTCTTAGACTCCACCATATTGCTTGGTCATTGGGTTTACACGTGGTCTACATTCCAGCGCATTCCATCAACTGGATCAAGTGACTTGGAAGATTAACATAAACAGACTAACTAACATACAAATATTGCAAGTTAATAATGGTTTTTACGGGTGGTAGGACCTTGTGCAGGGTCTGTCCGGATCGCTACCACCATCGTATTAACCTACCGCCAAACAGCAGTGTTCGCATTGTTGTGTTCCGGTTTGGGGATAAGGTCGGTGTAATGACTAGCATAGAGGCATTCCATCTTAGTCCTCTGGGTTGGCAACGCATTTGCAGTCTTAGGCTTGCAGTCTTGTGAATGCGAATGTCTATGGGTCACAGTTTCCACTTACCATCAGGTGGCCTGTGTGCTCGTTTGCCTACGCTATGCGATAAAAAAAAAGTTAAAATTGCGGGCGGCCGGGCATGAACCGCTAGTTTATATTGAAAAAAAAAAGTCAAGTACGAGTCTGATCCGCGCACCGAGGGTTCCGCATTTAAAATATGCTTGGTAACCGCAAAAGGAAATACTCATTTTGCTATGAGCTTTATTTTCTATGCAATAAGGTCAATTTTGACTAGGCAACATTTAATACAGATTTGTTATTTCTCAAAAGCTGTAATAATAAACATTTTATTTTATTTTTCCCTTAAAATATAAGTAATTAATCATACGTCAGGATTTTTTCCGATTTTTTGGTTTATACACTTCGGAGATAAATACGGTAATTTTTTGTACATTGTAATTTTGTAAACCACAGAAGAAAAAAAACAGTTTTGAAATGTGCAGATTGTGCCCTGTCATATTGACACCCCATTTGCTATACTCAAACCACTTTCATTTTGAAAACCAGCGTCGCGGTCTATGCCGTGACATAGTGCTGAGTGGTGTCAATTTCGACGTCACAGAATCACCCGTGGCAACATTATCCTACATTTTTTCTTTTTTTTTCTTTCCTTCTTTATTGTCTTTGTTTCGATTTCTGTGTTGCCATCCTTTGTTCATGTTTTTCTGTTATATTTTTTATTTTTCTGTGTTCGTCGAATAAATGTTTCTATTTCTATTTCTATTTTTTAACCCCCATTCTAGACCTCTTTTCAATTATTTATAAAATTAATTTCATATACATATAATAACTATGCCAAATTTCAAGTTGACAGACGGACAAGGAAGTCTCACCATAAGGGTTCCTTTTTAACCATTTTGGCACGGAACCCTAAAAACACAGTTACCTCTTTTAGCTTTGGATAGTCGTATTTAATAAAAAGGTTGGCGAGACCTGCACTAAAGAATGTTATCAGGTGGCTGACCGTAAATACATTATTGTCCTGTGAACTCCGTGAAAACCCAAGTTTGTTAACCTGCGAACTTTGTAAAAACCCAACAAGTATTTCTTGTTTACAAACGACTTTAAACAAAGAGGTCGTGTTAGGTGCACTACAGTCACCAGCAATAATATATTATCCAACATCTGCCGCAAAAATATTTGACACGTCTCTATCACTAGAGGTATAAGAGCATCATCATCATCATCATCATCATCATCATCAGCCCGGGGGCGTCCACTGCTGGACAAAGGCCTCCCCCAAAGAGCGCCACAAGTCACGGTCTTGAGCCGCTTGCATCCAGCGGCTCCCCGCGATCCTAACCAGGTCGTCAGACCACCGGGTGGGAGGCCGTCCAACACTCCGTCCACCGGTGCGGGGCCGCCACTCGAGAACTTTTCTTCCCCAACGGTTATCAGTTCTCCGAGCTATGTGGCCTGCCCATTGGTATAAGAGCGTGTCAGATAATTATCGATGGTGACTGTACAAGATAGATAAGCATATAGAAATACACCCCAAGAGTCGGGCACAAATACTCCCACTCCATTCCTATCTGTCCCCACCCACTGGGCCACAGTGGGGCCAAGTGGGAACAAAACCACATTAGTTACGACTGGGAACAACTGGAAAGGAATAATTCCCATTTGTAACCACTGCGGACAATTGGGAAGAAATAATTCCCATCTGCTACCACTGGGGACCACTGGGAAGAAATCATTCTTGGAGGGGAGATAACAGGGTGAGGGATAAATGGTACATAAAGAAAGTTAAAAAAACAACAAAAATACTTTTGAAATTTCTTTATATTTTTTTTACAAACACCTATTTTAAATAAAAAAGCAAAACAATACTAGTCATTAATGGATTCACCTTCAAGACACATTATTACAGTACAACAAGTTTCTTAATAGCGTTCTATTGCTATCTCACTTACACTCACAACAGACTATATATTTGTCAGTCGTTTCATTGAAAAACTATTGCCAATAACTATTATGGAACTGGTATAGTCGCGCTGTTCCAAGAGGGCCGATATGACAGCTGTCATTGCCAAAATATAACCTCAAACATATTTTGTACTACTGACAACTGTCACATAAGACCTTTTACATGGCGCGACTATAGTGTAGGTACTGTATAACAGTCGAAACAAGTCATTGGTTCAATGCCAAGTCAACTAATTTCTATAGAAAATAGACACGATATGGACCACTGAATGTCTCCTATGCTAATATTATAAAGAGGTAAAATTGTGTATATGTTACTGGACCGATTTTGTAACCTTTCACCTATAGGTTACATTATCATTAACTAAGCGATAAAGGCTGTTTTATTTTGTTGTAATCGAAACGAAGCGAGACGCTAGCATGAAAAATAAAAACAGGATAATTTTGTATTTCAATACATGATGCAACATTTTGTCATAAGAGCCACAATACAATGAAAATAATAATTATATTGACATTTCTCAAGGTCTCAATTAATGCCTAGACATTTTTAAATGTGTAGTTTAAAAAACGACACCAAAAATACATCAATCCCTTATAGGGATAAGTTCGCCTTTGTACTTTTTTGTTGTTGTTATAATGCTTATTAACACATACCTACATACAACAGATATATAATAAGAAACGCGTCTTTCCCCCCTCTCCACCTGTGGTACGGTTGACTTTTTTTATGGCATAGAGAATGCAAACGAGCACACAGGCCACCTGATGGTAGGTGGAAACTGTGACCCATAGACATTCGCATTCACAAGACTGCAAATGCGTGGCCAACCCTAAGGACTAAGATGGAATGCCTCTATGCTAGTCATTACACCGGCTGTCTTATCCCCAAACCGGAACACAACAATGCGAACACTGCTGTTTGGCGGTAGGTTAATGGATAAGATAGTGGTAGCGATCTGGACGGACTTTGCACAAGGTCCTACCAGCTGCTTTTTCCGGTTGACCAAAATATATATTTCAAAATCAAATATAACAGAGCCGACGGAGTTCCGCTACTGTGGACTCCGCAGTGCGGAGCTCCTATTTCTGAGTGTTTTGGCCTCTCGGGCCGGCTGAAAAACTAACATAACCTAAACCAATCTCATATTTATGGTCCTTATTACCGAGTGCTTGGGTCAACCATACCATGGGTGAAGACACGTCTTTCCCATGCAATTGCCTACGAAAGACTTTTCAATTTTGACAACCAACCAAAAAGTTCTTACCCAGTTGTATTGTTAGGTGCACGTATCGTTAACTACACTAAAGTTAAGTTAAACTTATGTACAACTTACTACTGCCCGCGACTTCGTCCGCGTACATTTTAATTATCGTTATTCCCTCGGGAACTTTATAATTTTCCGGGATCAAAAGTAGCCTCTGTGATTCTGTGATATTTATACATTTCAAATTCCATCGAAACCCACCCAGCCGTTGAAGCGTGAAGGATGTACATCATACAAACCACATTGGCTAGATATCAAGGCAATTAGGATTATTCCTGTTACTTATAAAAATAATACGTCAGTATTAGTTATACATTATATTACATAAAATAATGATAACATAACTTATAACAACATTGTTGATAAGAATGTATACCTAATTCAGACAACGGGTTTAACTGCTTGAATACTAGCTTCTGCCCGCGAGTTCGTGCGTGTAGTGTTTCTTCCCTTAGAAATGGCAGCCCATGTGTTATTTAGACTGTAATCTTTATTCCTAATTTCATCTAAGTTCGTGTAACGATATGCATCCTTGATTGTAGTCTTGAGAATGCAAATGTGTTTGAGTCACTGATCCCACCTGACATCAGGGGGCATGTGTGCTTGTGTGCCTTCTCCTTGCTATAAAAAATACACTATTTACACTATCTCATAAATATTATACCCTAACAAGGAAAGGTACGCAACTGTCCGGGTCCGATTTGGTTTATTTTGATATATGTTAGAGAGTAGTCTAAAATAACAGAGACGTATTTTTTTTAGCTACCAAGGAAAATGCATCTTCGATGAGAAATACTTATATATAACTTTGAAGGGTATTTTTTTTAAATATGAGTTTTACCCGATATAACAAAACACGTGTTCATTTTTTTTTATGGCATAGAGAAGGCAAACGATCACATAAGCCACCTGATTGATTTTCATGTTCTTAATAATATAATCAGACCAGTAGGTAACTAGCGATTATTATTTTTTAATTTCTCTATGAAATTTAGAGGGTTTGAACAAACAGGTTGAGATTGGGCAGTTATTTTAGACTAAGATAATATATCAAAATAAACCAAATCGGAGCCAGATATTGTGGTTCCTTTCCTTGTTAGGGTATAATATTTATGAGATAGTGTAAATAGTGTATTTTTTATAGCAAGGAGAAGGCACACAAGCACACATGCCCCCTGATGTCAGGTGGGATCAGTGACTCAAACACATTTGCATTCTCAACATAACAATCAAGACTGCATATCGTTACTACTTCAGAAAAAACTCGTATCTGATATTTTGACATGCATGAGTTTGAACTAAATTCCCTTCATGCTTAAGTTTAAAATCGTAAGTCACGAAATATGAGAAACGAGTTTTTTTCAAAGCAAAGACGATATGCTTTGCCACGTAACCTGCTTTTTGGCCGAAATATGTTTGGCAAATATGTTTCCCAGTATTTATCACAGTACCACCGTGTAGAACCCTAGCGTTTGCCTAAAATATCCGTTGGGTTACAAATATCTCATTCATAAAAGTATTAAAACAACAAAATCATAATAAATAAAACCTCTGATTCCCAGATAACCCATTTACCTATGAGATACATTTCCCAAAACATCAATTTTAGATAAATAAATAATTGTCCCAGAATGTTCATTTCCAAAAACGCCCGTTACCTTATAAAACAAACTTCCCGGAACGTCCGTTTGGGTTAAAAACATATTTTTCCCAGAGCGTCCAATTCCCAAAACGTCTGTTTTAACATAAAGTAAATTTCCCAAGACATAATACGCATTTCGTAAAGCGTCCACATTCCTATTAGCCCAATGCCATAGACTTAACGTGAGAGACAAAACTGTCGCAGAGATTTGCACGCCAAACGAATCGGATCGGATCTTCTAGTATTCGGATATTTTAGAAATATACGGTTGCAGAAAAAAAGCGGGTTTTCAAATATAAATAAATAAATAATAATAATAACAACCTTACATTGCTAATTACACGAGTTCTCATTCATGTTGTGTTCTTAGTCAATAATAATTTGTTCAAATGCAAAGCTTTATCCTGCTTTTTCTTGTCTGGGGGACACCGTTGAAGCACGAAAACATATATAAACTTTTATGTGGTCATCTTGCACCATCTCATATACACATAAGTAGTTGATCTATTTTTTTCTTTTTTTTTCTTTTCTCTCTATCTCTCTCGTAAGATTTTTGGCACGTTTTCGTGCTGAACTACTGTTATTTGATATTAAATTAAATTTAATACTTGTAGCTTTATATAATGCTAAGTAGTACCATTGTAATATGAAATAAGTTTAAAAAATGACTGACTGGTTTCTTGCGGCGTTTCTTCTCAGCAGTGGTCTCCTCTTGGGAAGCGCTGGTAGATTCTTGACGTGTAAAAGTGCCCGAGCGGCCTACTTACTGAATAAATTTCTTTTATCTTTTTTTTTATCTTTTATGAAATAATGTTCAAATAACGAAAAAATCAAGATGGAACCTGGCAAAACTTTGATCTCGAATTCGATCAGCGACTCTAGCCAAACATATTTCGCCCGGGTCTACATTGTCTGCCATATGTTTCAGGATTTTTATAAATCACACCTAACCTAACCTAGTTTTGTCTACAAATTAAAAATTTCAGAAATTCTGACATGTTAATAGTTTCATCTATGTAAAATGTTCTACTCTGACTGACAAATGTTTTTAAAATATAAATTAACTATCTAAAGATTACCTATTAGTGCCAGGAGCTTGATAGCACAAGAGCTTGATAGCAGTTAGTTACATACGAGGAATAGAAAGTACATTTTCGTAATTCATCACAAGTTTCCAAAGGAAAAGATCCTATTACTCTGATACTGGTGTCCTATGAGGATCATTTTTTCTTCTTAGGTTACTGGCTACCAAACTTGAGTTCACGCGGCCGAATGTCAACAATATTATTATGACCAATAAAATTATGGGAAACAAAGGGCTCCCATTCCGCCCATACGAAGGTAGCCCGCTGTGCCAAAGCTGAGGACTATGCTAGTAATTTCACCGGTGGCTTATCCCCCACCGGAATTTAGCCCTTATACTAAATTAAATGTCCCTCTAAAATGTACATAAGTAATAAGTATACAAGTAAGTACGTTATTTCGCAGGCGGTATTGGTGTTTCAGTGATTTTAAGGCGATTTTTATTATAAGTAATATTGCAATACCTATTTTAACTCCATTATATTTTAACACTATTAGGGTAAAACACCCAATTATTGCCATCAAAATACTAGTAATTATTACAGAGTGATTGTAAAATTATCACCTCTACTACATTGAAATAAAGATCATTGTGCTAGACGACATATTAGCTTAGTTGGCGGTGACCGAAACTAGATGTCCCGCTATCGAATCCCAGCACGGGCAGATATTTTTATCTAATTAAAAAAATTACCGCACAACGGACTTAATACTACAAGCATTCTCTAGTAGTCAACTTTTATTTAAATCAGACATCAAAATCTAGGTGTAATGAAATGACAATCTTCCCTTTCAGATAATAATTCCTTTTCACATATCTGTGTGACGAGCGCAATAATTGTTTTTATATGTATTTTATTGTTTATCACGGTCTAGTACCCATAGTACAGTCAACAGTCAACTTTAACGTCATGTTTGAAATGTCATACAAAATTGTGAAACGATTGAAAGTGACAAGGTACATAAATGATCAGTTATTTATGCTGTTGAGTGTACAAGACCAGAGCTTAGTGTGGATATTTCGTTTTAGTAAACGACACAATTAAGTATTTAAAAATTCCTTACTTCTCTAAAATAAGCGAATTTATTATTATTTGGGAAGTATTCCTTAAACCATAAACCATATTTAATTGTAGCCAACATTTAGGCAGTTTTAGTTACTTAAAATTTAAATTATTTCGACCGCCATTAAACAATAATATTGTATCTTGAAGGTAAATCCATTTAAAATTATTTATATAATAAAATCTTACCTTAACTAAGTGGCCAGGTATAACAGTATATAAATCCAGTGTCGCAAATATCAAGCTACTGACCTTGTTTTGGACAGCTACTTGACTCGGCTCGGTCGGTCACAGGATAGGCAAGTAACTACAGCTCTGTCCAATATTTCAACCCAAATGTGCTCCAAAACAGAATTGAGTTACAATGTTAACATTATAAGCTTTTAAACAATCCATCCCTATACCTTTTAATCAACGTTGCCTAAAAATTCATTGCTAACAACTTTTCGAATTACCAATTGCCATTGAATGAGCCGTGCGAAAAACTTTTTTTTTTCTTTGCCCCGCGGCGACTTGAGCACTACTACCGCGGGGATATGGCGTACCCACAATGAAGTGATTTCGCCAGTGTCAAGTATATATAAGTATAAATCAATATAGCAATAAAACACAATCCAATCTTCTCTAGGAAGATTGGGGGCAACGTCAAGATAGTTTTAACCTCTGCACCACTGCGAGTCCACTTAAAACGAGAAATAAGATGCCAGATACACGAAATAAGTCCAAGTCTTCTATCACTGTGCAACACAAAGGCATAAAAAGTACAAATCACTAACAGAAAATAACTTTGAACACCTAAATACACAAAAATAAAAACTAAAACCAATTACACACCCGCCATCTTTTGACGTTGCCAATGTCCTCCCCGTGCAAATTTGACATTATTTTTTGGTTCCAAGATGGTGGATTGGTGGACGACAGTATGACGTATTTACACTACCACACAGGACAAGTAGCTGCGCTCCAGTAACTGACCAAGCCAACTCGCCTAGTATACACCGTACATAAATCTATTCAATATTTCACGTTCCATTTTATTCGAGTAATACTCAGCCACATTACAAACAAATATTTACAATTAATACATTTCAAGCTAATATATTTGCGCTAAATATATTTTTGTTACATTGCCTTTTGTAGTAAAATATATGCTGTTTTTTTACGAAATAAGTTTGGTTTGAGCGCATAAGGTCCCGCTTGCAAAACGTCTGTTTACAAAAATGACGTCCCATTTGCAAAAAGTCCATTGTCTTTCACTAAATCTCAGAAGTTTAGTTAAGTCTCACATGTTATTGTAAATTATCGTACGTAGTTGAAAAATATAATTACTCTTGTACTTTACTTAATCTAATTAACAATAAATCAAAACGGACTTCATTTTCGTCAATGGGATTTTTTGCGAAAGTCACTTTATAAAAAGGGAACTTTTGCGAAAGTGACCTTATGCGTCTTAACTATATATATTTAGATACGATACGTTTTATATAAGATGTACCGTTATATGGTATATAACAATCGTTGGAGGGAAGCAGTCTTCGTGTGTCGTGGTAATACCACAATGATTAAGAACAAAATGGACGCATAAGTAACGGCGTGAAAATATTTCATGTGCCATTTTTTAAAATAGGCGCTAGCAATAATCTTTACAAAGTATAAAACAAAGTCGCTTCCAGCCGTCTGTCCGTCTGTATGTAAGCTTATGTCTTATAAACTACGCAACGGATTTTAATGCGGTTGTCATCAGTGGATAGTGATTCAAGAGGAAGTTTTTTTTCTCAAACATGCTCGGAAAAAACGGTTTTCCGATTGAAAGACAAGGACGGAAAGAGCCTCATTTTACTCCTAGGAATAAAAAAACCATATGAAAACACTTTCCGTCCATGTCTATATTTTTCTTAAAAATGCTGTCAATTTGCATACAAAATCAAAACGACCAAGACAAAAATTCCAAACAGCCAAGGTAACTGCCCGCTTTTTTAGCACAGTGCGTGTGTTTCTTTTTGAATTTGCATTCCAATTTCTATGGTTAGTATTTAAAAACAATTGACAGTCGGTAACATTCGTTCATTCTGCATAATTAAATTACTTCCTTTTTAAAAATGTATGTGTATTATTTCCTCACATGTTTGAGAAAAGCATTATGTATGCCTCGGCGGAAACGAGGATTTCCTGACTCGTATTTTAGCAGGCCTCGCTATTGCTCGGCCTGCTAACCACCTCGTCAGGAAAACCCTTACTTTCCGCGCCTATGCAACAATGTACTATTATGTTTAATCAGGTTTATGTGCGCATGTTACAGAAAAATCATATAAACCGAAGCGAGGCCAGGGCGCCTCGCTATTATTTTCTATAACAAAGGGCTGAAAAATACAACCGCCTCTAGTACAGGCAGATACGAATTCAAATCTTACACATTGCACAACCATGAAGTTTTCAATATTGATACACTCGCGGACTAATAAAACGGGTCAGAGTGCGTTTTTCATACTAAAGAGGCTATTTCGAAGCCTTAGTTCCTCGCCAGGGAATGCTTTTAGTGAAATCTGATGATGAATACCCCGAGCATCGATACAGGACTTCCAGAGTGCCTAGGATACCCAACTGAATGAATCTGCGGTTAACGCCGGAATAGTGCCTGTTCAGAAAAACATCTAAAATGGCAATAAAATGTAAGGAAATCCAAGTGCTGACCCAAACTCTCCCGCTGTGATGTTAACTGATTGTGCGATCAGTTAGGTATCTTAAGAACTTTTGACCTCCTCTATTGAACCTCGCAGTATCCACCATTAAAACTCACTCAAAACAACCCCTGGCGATTAACCAAGGCTTCGAAATAGCCTCGTTTGTATGAAAAACGCACTCTGACCCGTATTATTGGTCCGCGAGTGTAATGTTGACAGCTGTCAAACGATGCTAAACTTATCTGTAAAAATAATTAAGATACTTTATGCTTGGGCAATATGTCAGGATACTCAGAATTTACTTGTAATTTATCTAGTTTAATTTGTAAGGTATACCGGCGCAGGACCAACATCAAAGAACACTGGTCGGGTACTTGGCGGTGAATGGGTTAAGGCTACAATCTTAAAACTGGTATCTTAACACTGCAAAAGCTTTCCCAAACCATAATGTCATTATAATTATATTATTGTATAATGGTGCCTGTGACAGCTCATATATACACCATTTTTATGGCGTAGAGAAGGCAAACGAGCACACAGGCCACCTGATGGTAAGTGGAAACTGTGACCCATAGACATTCGCATTCACAAGACTTATTACACGTGTTTCTTTAACTTTACATAAATACTACATCGGTACAAACCTTTCCACGCCGTTCAGGAGTATAGTAAGTGATTGAAATTACGATATACGGCTGTCACAGGGATCATCATAGCATAATGAAAGTTGTCTTATCCCCATGCCGGAACACAACAAAAGTTTTGCTCAAAGGTGCAAAAATAATAATAGGTCTCAATACAACTGTCTACAGGATACGATGGTGGTAGCGATCCGGAGGGACCTGCACAAGGTCCTACCACCAATAAAACACGTTCCAAGAACACCTTTATGCTCCTAAAAATAGATACGTCTCAGATACTTTTTAGCCCTATGTTAGATTTATTACTAGAGTTAGGACTTTTGGTGGCAAATCGTGGTTCCAGAATCCATGGAGTCGCTATTTCCTAATTATTATAATACATAACACTTTGATTTTGACCTTCAGTATTTTAATATTTCAAAATTCATTTATTCGTTATTCGGCCGCACCAATTTAAATTAATTTTGGTATGAGGATATTTCTGATGTGAAAGCGTTACAAACAAGCAAATATTAATAGGTATGAAATAACCGAACTAAATATGCATTTAGTTCATTTTTGAATATGATAATACCGAAGGTCAAAATCAATGTGTTATGTATTATAATAATTAGGAAATATCGACTCCATGGATTCTAGAACCACGAAATGCCACCGAAATCCTAACCCTATGTATTACTGGTGACTGTAAAAAAAAAAGTTTGAAATGACAGGAACTTAATTATTTAAACTGGCAATAAACATCAAACCGGACCGGTTTTCTCCGGTTTTTTGTTTAACCGGATTCGGTCAAAACCGGTTAAACCAAAAACCAGTTTAAAAAAAACTGTGTAGCGAATTGAAGCGGTAAATTTGGACTTAACATCGCAGTATATATAGATAGAGCGATGTAAGCTATCTCTTTTACACGATGATATAAGATCTGAATAGGAGACGATTTGCACCGGGCTGTTTATTCCATGACCAGTATTTTATATTAAATTTAATACGTAGGTAAACGTTAGGTTTGGTGCAAATTATTAAAAAAAAAAAAAAATTAAATTAATTATATACTGGACTGAAATTTTTCAGCCTACCTATACGCCATACAATAGTTATTTTCATAATCGTGTAATAGAGAGCTTTTTAGTCGAGTACCGTGTTTAGGCCACGAAGCTTGCTGAGTGGCCTAAGTAAGGTACGAGATTAAAAAGCTTGATTATGACACTATTGTGAACAATACTTTTTGTACGAGTTCATTAAAATTAATAATTTAAGTCATTAATACAATCACCACCACATCGACATTTGTATCAAACCACGGCGTCCGTAATTGTTGCAGTACTGTGCTGTTCTGTTGGCTAAAAACTAGCCAATCACAAACCGTAGTTTTTTATTTTTTTTATGCCCTGGATACAGCAGGTTTAAATAGATTTTTGACAGATGACGCGACGCTGCTAGCTGCTACGTTCCGAAACGCCATAGATTGGCAATTTTGTATCGGATCGAGTCTCCTTAAACAAGGACACATATTATTGAAATACGAAGTTGTATTTTCAAATTTTTTTCAGTTGTCTTGAGCGTATCGAAATGGTTATTTCGGTTGTTTCGGAAGTGTCAACGATGAAAAGAGTGACGTTGCAGTATTCTCTATGAAATCTTAATACACTGATTTTAATCGACGAGTACAAAAATTACTTTTTATCGAATGAACAGCCCGGTGCAAATCGTCTCCTATTCGGATCTCCTACCGCGTGGATCATTCTTCCGTGTGAGTCTGAGATTAATGGGTTAATACAGATTTATAGCAGTTCTTCAATTTCGTTCTTCCTATTTACCGGGAACCTAAGTTATTAACCGGCTGAACGAGATTATACCGGTTTTAAGAACGACATTAACCGGTATCTTGAAACCGGTTCCGAGCCATGCTCTGAACGGCGTCCTCAATGCCAAATCTCAAATCTGCTAAGCTTTTTACATATGCAAAAAACGCCAAAGCGTTTTAGCTTTAATATATGTAAACGCTTATGAATTTATGATAGCCTGGTACCGTATAACAGTTTGGCGCAGCCCCTCTCGCTAGTATATCGCTATCCCACTGTTGCGTTGTAACAGCGTACTGTCAAGTAAATAGGAGTTGTCATAGCGTCATCAATATGTATGAATGTATGTATGTACATATAAACTTTTTATTGCACAAACAAATGATGAAATAAAATGTAGAAAGGGATACAATTATAATGTCAACAATATATGGATGGATAATGTGGGATAGCGATCCTGTCGTCTTTTTTATTTAAATAATGAGGCTGAATGATTTAGAAGACTTGTGCCTAATTTAAAAACAAGTCACCTTGTTTTTTTTTAATTTCTAGAACAGACTTACAGCCTGATGATTTTTTTATTTAACGACTGATGCTGAATGATTCGAGTGACTTGAGCCTTATTAAAAAATGTCTGCTTTGTTTTTTTTGCTAGAGCAGGCAAACTGACTTACAGCCTGGTGAAAGGTTGAAACATACAAAATAAGCTTGAATTTTTATTAGACTTAGGACAATTACTGCCGCACTCGAGACGTCAATTAAATTTAATTCTTGAAGTTGCTGCTGTCACTTTCTTTGCTATGGCACTAGAATAAGACAACACGTCACTATACAAGCATTAAATTTAATCGACTTTTATGACTGCGGCAGTTAGTAGCACACCGTGATCCTAAAAACCATGGGGTCGTTTTTTCGAAAGCATTCCGCGCGAAAGCTCAAAGTCACTCAGAGGGCTATGGAGAGGGCTATGCTCGGGGTTTCTCTGCGTGATAGAATCAGAAATGATGCTATCCGCAGTAGAACTAAGGTTACCGACATAGCCCGAAGAATAGCTAAACTGAAGAGGCAGTGGGCGGGGCACATTGCTCGCAGGACTGATGGCCGATGGGGTCAGAAGGTTCTGGAGTGGGGTCTGCGGACCGGGAGACGAGCTGTAGGTAGGCCTCCAACGAGATGGACTGACGACCTCGTCAGGATCGCGGGACCGCGGTGGATGCGAAAAGCACAAGACCGGTGTGAGTGGAAAGCCTTGGGGGAGGCCTATGTCCAGCAGTGGACGTCTTTCGGCTGACATGATGATGATGATTCCGCGCCCCCCTTACCATTTTTCTAACCCCCTTAGGGAGGCGCGCCCCGGTTGGGAAGCCGAGAGTTAAATTATGACAAGAAAAAATAAAAAATGGCCGCATCGCCGGCACAGCGTTGGGAAGGTCCTAAATAATAGTTTTGATGGGTCTGTATTAGAATCCCTTATCGTCATTAAAATTGGCCTAATACATATGTTGTCCGAATTTTCTTTTATGTATGATACGAAGTGACTATACTCCGGCAGCAAAATACACCTTAGCATTTCATAAATAAGGTTCATTTTACTCCTTATTAAATTTGTTACTTACATGTTTTAGCATTATCACCTTTGTTACTTCGATTTCATACAACTTTTTTGTAACAATCATCGTTTATTTTAACTACTAATACGAATATTTAAATAAAAATAAAAAGGTCATATACCTCATTGGTCAAAGCAAAATGTATAACCAATATAATCTGTAGTACGCATTTCATCGTAGTTCAAAGTGTAACGCATAGATGGCGCTAATATCAACATTCCAAAAACTCAGTTCATGCTATAACAACTAGATGGCGCCCTTTGACAGCTAGACAACTAAGCGACTGTGAACCTTACTCTAGTTATTTTACGGTGTATAATACAATTTACAGGCCTTGCAGAGCGGAATACCAGAATCGTAATATATCAGACTCGCAGGATACCAGACTCGCAAAATACGAGATTAGCACGATACCAGAGTTGCTAAAAGCCAGACGCGCAGGATACCAGAGTCGTAAAACACCGGACTCGCAAGATACCAGCGTCGCAAATTACAAGAATCTCAAAATAGTTGAGACGCAAAATCCCAGATACGCAGAATACCATAGTCTTTAAATACTGGAATTGCAAGATAGGGTAAAGTCACCAGTGGTCGGCCTCTGCCTATACTTTGTATAAGTGGAAAGGGTAAGAAAGATATATTTCCTACTCTTCGCACGCATATAAGGTCGAATACTGGTCTCTGGCTGACAACTGGTGACTTTACCCTACCACATTCTTAAATAACTTGGTTCGCGAAATGACATTAAGGGATTTAGTGACTCAAGTATTCTGCGTATCTGTTTTAACTTATCTGAGATTTTTCGACTCAGCTATTTTGCGATTTTGGCATTTTACGACTCGGGTATCTTGCTAATCTCGTATTTTGCGGCTCTGGTATTCTTCGAGCATGATGTTTTACGATTCTGGTATTCTGCTCTGTAAGGTTTACAGGTTCTCGTGTAGGAAATGCAGTAAGGTAGCTTCGTAGTGTTTCGCCGCGTGCATCGCTCGAAGCGAATGTCGCTCACCAGGGTATACCTGTTAACAATGGTATATCACTTATTTATCTTACTTCTTATTAACATTATAAATGCGTAGGGTTTAGTGTTTGTTACGCAATAATAGAACGACTGAAGAAATATATTCGATATCGATAACGAAGTGTTTCTAACACTAGTTTAAAAAAAATGGCATAGAGAAGCCAAACGAGCACACAGGCCACCTGATGGTAAGTGGAAACTGTGACCCATAGACATTCGCATTCACAAGACTGCAAGCCAAAGACTGCAAATGCGTTGCCAACCCTGAGGACTAAGATGGATTGCCTCTATGCTAGTCATTACACCGGCTGTCTTATCCCCAAACCGGAACACAACAATGCGAACACTGCTATTTGGCGGTAGGTTAATGGATAAGATGGTGGTAGCGATCCGGACGGACCCTGCACAAGGTCCTACCACCCGCAGCAGTCTTTTGCGGCGACATGACGATTGCGGCCGTCTTTTGTTTTGCCGCGAAAATTCCGGGCTCTGTATAGACTACTCGCCTGGACCCGGTGCGGCTTGCCCAGGCGCACCAGCTCGGCCAGCAGGGCCGCCGTGTGGCAGAAGTGCACGTTCTCGTCCGCGAGCCCGTGGATGATGAGGAGGCGCCCCTCCCTGGGAACGAGGGGTACAATTCATTAATTATTGGGGTGTAAATCAAATAATATTCTGACATTATTTTGTGTCATGGGGAAGGCAAATGATCACACAGGCCAGGCCATAAGTAATCTGAGACCCATCACACACTTGCATTCTCATAAATAGCTAAAGTAGTAAAGAAACTACGTACAAACGTTCGAAACGATGCACTCACACAGACGCACGCCTATACATGACCTCTAAGCGGACATGGCAGTGCTATCAGTCAGGGTTGCCGCGTCGAGACGAACGGTTACGCTTCGCGTTTCTTTTTTTTTCAAGATGTCACGTGTACCTATTATGTGGTATAAATGCCATCTTGAATTGTTTAGTTATTCGATAGATTGCTTCCAAAATCGATATATGGGGATATGTGAGGACTCTGACAACGGATCCATTAAAAGAGCTTAAAAGTTCAAGATGCCGGCTATTTTTCTTGTTGTGTTAACGGATTCGTTATTAAGGATCACAAAAATTCCCAATATCGATTTTAGACTAACTACCTGAGACTAGGATACACTAAACACACTACTTTTTCAATATTACAAAAATTAAGAGGGCAACCCTAAAGTTCAATTGAAGAGCCAGTTTCTTTACTGCTTATGCTGTTTATATACTGTGCTACAAATGCGTTGCCAACCCTGAGGACCGAAATGGAAGGGTGTCACCCGGGAACAATCATCATGTCCCCGGGTGACACGCGAGATACTCACTGGTCGGGGAAGAAGGGAGCATGCGCGAGCACTGAGGCCCGGGTGTAGGCGTGCGGCGCGCGCGCCGGCAGCCCCATGTAGCGCTCCGTGTAGGCCGTGTCGTACAGCCGCCAGCAGGTCACCGGAGCCCCGGCCACGCACACGCGGAAGATGTTTGGGCGCGTCGCTAGGCCGAGAAGGGATAGGTAGCCGCCTGTGGAGCGAAAGGTTTTTGTAAGAGGGATGTTTTGCACAAAGGCCGTTTTGCAAACAGTCGTATTGTTTCAAAAGGAACGTTTTGCGAGAAGGGCATTTTTCAAAAGGTAGGGTTTGCAAAATGTCTTTTTAGCAAAACGTCCCTTTTGCAAAAGGACCGTTTTGGAAAAGGGGCGTATTGCAAAAAAAAACTTTTAGCAAAAGGGAAATTTTTCTAAAGCGTCAATTTTGGAACACATTTTGTAAAAGGAACAATTTGCAAATGGGACTTTTTTCAAAAGAGACGTTTTCCAAAAGGGACGTTTTTCAAGAAGCACTTATTACAAATAGACTGTTTGCAAAGGGAATGTTTTGCAAATGGGACGTTTTTCAAAAGCGTCGTTTTTAAGTGCATACATTAAAGCAACTACTTCTCACCGTAACTCCACCCGTGGATGGCGACCCGCTCCATGTCTATGCAGTCCGTTTCTTTCGCCAACCACTGCAACACCTCCACCTGGAAATACATTTTTTAATGAGTCGGTTTTTTACAACATCTTAGCCTGATTGTACAGAATTATCAACAAGTTTTTAGAGTTGTTGGTAATTGACAACATTTCAAAAAAAAAAGCATTTCTGTTTTTTCGCGTTCAGAATAGCTGATTAAAAATTAGACTACCCGTGTTTCTCGGTTTTCCTTTATTTTAATTAAATTCGTCGTTGATAATTTATTAAATAAATAGTCATTAAAAAGACCGTATATACAAAGTTAGGAATACTGATGTCGTGATCTTAGCATGATATAAAATAAAAAAAGTAACAGAACTGACTGTCATATCATGTCACTTGTCAACCATTCGTTGCCGTTCGCTCCAACGTTATTATGTAGATTCCATTAAATAAATAAATAATGTCGCTCCAAAGACTACTATTGTACACGTTCACAAAGTTATGACGCGTTTACTGCTTTGAATCTCTTTCTATAATAATGACGACCTGACAATGACAGTTGCGTATTTTTTCCATTCCTATGGTAATAAATGAACTAAGGACTCTATAAGTGTATTCCTAACATTCACAATCCAACTTTTTTTACTGTTTTTCCTAAATATAAAAAACAACTACTGAATAAAAAAATCCAATTTTATTTTTATTGTAATCTGCAGTGTAAAATCTACAAACAGTATTTTTATTTTACGGCCATAGCACATATGAATTGTTGTCAATTCTGTAGCCCCGCGTACCCCACTCTGGGATGAAGGCGTGACGGTATGTATATATTTTGATTTTATGGACTTTAATAAGTTTCGAAATTATAACATTAAACACTTTGAAAGTTACATACAGATTTTGTGGCTATAGTAAATGACCGACAAAATGATGCTTCATTATGAAGTTGTGGCGTTGAGAGTATAGTTTTCCGTTACCTGGTCGTCCAGCTCGACCTGCCCCATCTTGCCCCGGATGGCGGCCTCCCAGGCGCGCCCGCGGTGCTTGGAGCCCCGCGAGTCGATCGCAACCACGTTGAAGCCCCGCGCAGCTAGCATGTGCATTCGGAGTTGCCTGATGCCCTGAGGACAAACTCGTTTATATAAAAAAAGACAAGTCTCGAATATATTTGATCTAGTAACAAAGCTTTAGGCTTTTACTATGAGGACTAGACAATCATAAATACTCAGAATTTTCCAATGATTTATTATTCACGTATTACCTAAACAATATACGCATCAACCATCCATCCTTCTATCAATCTCTTCAATCGTGCACCCAATGAGCTTGTTAATCAATCATTTTTTATTCTGCAATATCCCTTCTCGAATTGATGACCCAATCCATCGATCATCGTAGATCCGTCAATAATGCAATCTATCAGATATAAATTTAATAACGCGACTTTTCAACAGGGTGTCCACTCTACATCCTAAAAAAACTTCCCTGACTTTTCCCTGACTTTCCCTGACCATATTTGTAAATTTCCCTGACCAAAAATACAGCATTACTGAATATAAATTTTCTGAAGTCGCTTTTGAACAAAAGTCTATCTTTTTCCGTACATTTTGCCTCTTTTAAAAGGAGTTTAGCTTCATAGCCAATATGGATGCTCTCCGTGGCTAATAAGTTATCAGAGCTACTCAAATCTAAATCTTTGATGTTTTCATCAGAAGTGGCCTCAAGATTCTTTGTCTTTACAATTTTTGCCATTAAGTTTTTTACTAACTCTAAAAGGGCTCCGTATAAAAACGGTGCCAGAGGTTTATTCCCTTGAAATCGCCGTAAAAACGGTTCACAGTCACCTACAACTGACCTTACACTTGCCAATTGCGCTTTCAGCAAAGGTTTTTTCATAGCTGTTTTTAATGTTTTCTTATTTTCGCTTATAGGTACAGAATCATTATCAACAAAGTCTTTTACTTTATCGAAAACTTTTAAAGCCCTCTCTAGGCATGGACCATTCTCAAGCCATCTTATGGATGTGAACTTAGTGGGATATTGTGTACCTCCAGTTATTGTTGTATAAAGTGCTCGACGAGCTGGGCTGTCTTTGAAATAATTGTACATTGTTCTCAAAACTAGGTACACGTCCCAGCCAGCCTGCTTATGTCCGGCCTTGACAGCACCACTGACGGTGTGTAAACCACATACTCCTAAGTCAATTAATGAATTATAATTTTCTGCAGCAAGTTCAGTTTTGAGTTTTTTTAGAAAGCTAAAATTCACATTAGGTCCATCCATTGAAACTTGTAACAGTTTAGCAAGGTCTAGGTCTGACAAACCCTTTAAAAAACTGGTTAATAGATGTTCAGCAGTTGACCGCCCCAAAAAGACGCTATTCCAGTATCTAGTATCAACTTTTCCTGTACTAGTATTCCAAAATCTTATCATTAAATCCATTTGGCCTTTTTGTGCGACTTTATTTAGGCTCTCGTCGAAAGCAACCACAAAAAAATTACACTCTTTCAGATCATTAAGCAAAGATGTTTTTATATATGGTGCTATCCCGTGATTTATTACGTACGCGACCTTTGTTTTGCCCATTGAAAAATTAAGTGCTATCTTGCTGTCATGAAACATTATTTTAAATGCTGCAGAAGTCCTGTCACAAGAATTTAGACTCATTTTATTAAAAAATACCTGTAATGCCCAAACAATTTCAGCGGACGTAACCGAATCGTCATGATATATAAGCAGTCTTGGGGTTCAATGTAGAGATTTCGACTGTCGATGTTGTTATATATACTAGGAGTTGCACTTGTACTAGGTTTGATGTCGTTATTGTCGGATTTTTCAATTCTTTTTTGTTTAAATAAAGAAATAATAGGCTGTTTTTTTTTTAGTTCAACCATTTTTATATGTTTTGGGCCTTTTCCATGAGACACTACTGCTTGCTTGCCCATATTACTTAGTTTAAACGTTCTGCAGCACACTTTACAGTAGCCCGATAAGGGATCTTCAGGGAAATCGCTAAGCCAATCCACAAAATCTGGGTAAAGTTTTGCATCTAACCACACTCTATTAAATGTACAGTGTTTTCCACTCATTTTGTTTTCACACTTCACTTTTATATAGGTATACTTAAATCACACATATATTTCACTTTACTATAACAAACAGGATACACACATTGTAGGTACTAAAAAAGAGAAATCTAATTATGATAATAAATCATATTATAGATCCCTCCAATGCTGAAAATAAAATCTATAGACTGGATTAAGGTCAGCTAGAGCATGAAGTGTCCCTCATTTAACAATCACTGCACAGAATTGATGTTGGTTGGAATGAATATGGATGGAAAGTATCTTTTGAAAAAAAAATCCCTGACCTCCCCAGAGCTTCCCTGACTTTCCCTGACCACCCTTAGCTTCCCTGACTTTTCCCTGACTTTCCCTGACTTTCCAGAAAGTGGACACCCTGCAACAATACTTCAATGCACTGATCAGTCACCTCAATCTGTAAATTATTTCCAAAAACGGTCCAATACTTCAATAAACTGATCAATCATATATCAATCTGTAGTATTACTTTGTATTTATTCCTAACGCTAACGACAAAATTTTGCTAGAACATAAATTATTGATCAATACGTCAATAAACTGATCAATCGTACATCAATCTGTCAGTATTACCTTCTACATATTAGCGACTCTAACGACAAGTTCAGCAAATCCATCAATCACTGATCAATACGTCAATAAACTGATCAATCAACGCATGATTACCTTGTAGGTGTTGGTGACGCACTGCACCTCGGGCCCGCCGTAGACGTGCAGCACGGTGGGCCCGCGGCCGGCGCGCGCGCCGCGCCACAGCGTGCAGTAGGCGGGCAGCCCGCACGACAGCCGCGTCGTGAACATCTGAGGGGGGGGCACGGACTGCGCCGAGCTCAGCGCGTGCTCTGGAACAAACATCATTCCTTTAGTGGAAGACATTTCATCCAAATCCAAGCAGCCTTTTTTACGCTACGCTAGAAATTATCGATTTCGAAATCGCTGTCTTGTATTTCACCATCTTGAAAATGACACGTGACAGGTGACAATTTGCTATACATCGCTAAGTTAACTCGCTGGTACCTCACTGGGTTTTATATAGGCTGTGCCATGTACAACTGACATGTCACCGGTCACCTGATGTCAGGACGGTGACAACAGGGGGCTGAAAGTATTGCAGTTTCTCCACCAATCAGCGCGTCAAACTATTTTTCAAGTGCATCTTCGTAACTGGCGAAGTCGATAGGATTTGAACATACTTAGGTGCTCTTGCGTTTTTTACATAGAATTGCCTACAAGTATCACTTACCGAATTTAATCAATATTCCGACCAATCAATAAGTACATACAAATGAACTTGCGTTCTTTTTTTATGGCATAGAGAAGGCAAACGAGCACACAGGCCACCTGATGGTAAGTGGAAACTGTGACCCATAGACATTCGCATTCACAAGACTGCAAGCCTAAGACTGCAAATGCGCTGCCAACCCTGAGGACTAAGATGGAATGCCTCTATGCTAGTCATTACACTGGCTGTCTTATCCCCAAACCGGAACATAACAATGCGAACACTGCTGTTTGGCGGTAGGTAATTTACCCACAGTATTTTTTTCCACCCATACTAAAATGAAAGCTTCGCATTTAACTAACAATTAAATTAGTTAAGAACGAGAAAAAGAAAGATAGAAATATATAATTATAATATTTATATCAGTTACCTTTGACGAGTAGCGAGGCCTCGCTGGAGTCGTTCTCGTCGTGTTCGCCGTCGCCGGAGCGGCTGTCCCACGACCCGTTGTAGCTCCTGGTGTCGGATGACGTTTCTAAAACAACAAACATGGCTGACGTTACGAAAAATAAACGTTTACGTACCATACTTGTATGACTAGCTCCCTTTTCTTAAAAATATTTGTTGTTTAACTAATAAGCGAGTTTAGTGGGTCGGGCATGTTATGAATGTTCACAGTTCTTTAAGTCAGTTTAGGTCTTACATATGAGTGCATTGCTTTATTGTTTTAATGTTTATTTGGTTGTGACACTGTTGTGCGTGTCACTAAGGGATATGTTTCTTAAATTGTATCTATTTGTGACTTCCTGTAATTGGCTCTGTACCTCTATTTAAGTAGTTAGCTGTTGGTTCTCCTAAAATAAATAAATAAATAAATAATAACAGCAGAAGGATTTGATAAATCAATGTACTAAAATAATCTTTTTTCATGTCAGAAGTCAATTTAATAGCGTCGACGAACCTCGCGCGGAGCTCCTATTTCCGGGCGCTTCGGCCCTCCGAGCCTGCTGCAAAACTATAAACCTACCTATTTCGTTCTGGTTGTCAGAGGAAAAATTAACGACCAGGAGAATTCCTGTTCTGATAATATGCGTTTAGGAAAAAATCGAGTCAGAAGAAAATATTTTGGTTAAATAATGTAACAAGCCGGTCTTGGCCGGATATTTTAAGGCCATCAGCTCACCGCTCGGCGCCCTGTCCATGAGCAGGCCCTGCGCGACCAGCGTGGGCGCGGGCGAGTGCGCCACGCGGAACACGCGCGTCGACGGGACCGTGCTGATGTTGGACGACGTGATCACCGCGAGCGTGCACTCCTGGAACAACCCATCAACCATAGTCCATCACATTTCTATGTCTCTGCAGGGTCCGCAATTTTGATTTGTAAACACGCGTCACAATGCAAAGTGCATTCAAAAATTTCAAAAATAACTATAGAAAAAGCAATGTTTCAGTCGCGGTGTCTAAATTTCGGCGTGGCGCTCCAGCAGCGTCTCGCGGAGCCCTACGAAGGTCACCAACAGAGAGACTCACATCGTCCATGTCGACGGAGCACGAGTGGCCCACAGTAGTCAGCAGGGCGGCGGCGTGAGGCCGCGGCGGGGCGAGCGGCGCCGCGTACAGATGGCGCTCCAGCGGCGTCTCGCGGAGCCCTACGAAGTACACCAGGCCGCGGGTCTCGTCTACCTGCAACAAATACACTGTGTAACAACTTTACTAAATATGTAGCGAAGGTTCCAATCGTATTCGATTGTCTGTCGTATCGTCTTGTCTTTAAAATGTGCCCAAAAGTGCGACTCACCCATATCTTCCTGCCCAGCACCTCCCACTCGCCAGCCGTGATGGCTTCCTTGCTGATAATGTTGGGTCCAGCCGCTAAGTTCTCGTCCTCCGTTATCATTTCTATGACGGCTGTGGACCAAAATAATAGTAAATTATGCAACGCTAGCGACCCGCCCTCGCTTTGCTTCGGTTTATGTGAGTTTTCTGCAATAAACCGAACTAATTAATGACAAAAAGGAGATCAAAAAACAAGCCAAGCCAATGTGAATCCGATCTAGCAATTTCCTCGCGTGACCCGGCAGGTCACTAGGTACAGATGCAGATGCCCAGATAAACTTCACCGTGCCTGATTCAAACAGATGCAGATGCCTGACCTGCTCGGATGCCCATATGAACTTCACCGTGCCTGGTTCAAACGGCAGGAACTGTAAGATTCCGTGTATGTGGATGGACTCACATCTCGCGACTTCCGCGCGTGGCGCGTGTGACCCGGCAGGTCACTAGATACAGATGCAGATGCCCGACCTGCTCGGATACCTAGATGAACTTCACCGAGTCTGGTTCAAACGGCAGGAACTGTAAGATGCCGTGTATGTGGAGGTACTCACATCTCGCGACTTCCGCGCGTGGCGGGTGTGACCCGGCAGGTCACTAGATACAGATGCAGATGCCCGACCTGCTCGGATACCTAGATGAACTTCACCGTGCCTGGTTCAGACGGCAGGAAGTGTAAGATGCCGTTTATGTGGAGGTACTCACATCTCGCGACCTCCCCGCGCGTGACTCGGCAGGTCACTAGATACAGGTGTAGATGCCCGGTCTGCTCGGATGCCCAGATGAACTTCACCGTGCCTGGATCAGACGGCAGGAAGTGTAAGATGTCGTGTATGTTGATCCACGCGTCTGGTGCTGACTCTTCAACTAGGATTTGTATTTGCTGTAAAAAAAACATTCAGTTAGGTAAACAGGCCCTTTTTTAATTCTTAGCGCACTCTGAAGGCCAATAACATAATAATATGTCATGTTAAGACTGCAAACGCGGAGAGTTGATTTTAGTATCGAGACATGTCAAAAGACTAACAACTTAAGTTAACTGTGACGTATTTTCAGACGCACATCTCACTCAAGATTGAAACAACCCACAGAGAACTGTCATCTCTGACGCGTTTAACACTGCGTTAAAATATAACGAGTTTTTTAATCTTTAAGTACTAGGAGAACATGAAAAAAGAACCGATGATCCGCTATGATAACTATGAATATCTACGGCTTTCCAAAGAAAAGTACCAGGATAACATAAAACGAAAGCAGCCACACTAACCCGTTCCTCGGTATATGCTCGGAAAGCCGCGGTGGGGAGAAGTGCGTGGGCGCGGTGGGGGTGGTGGTGTGTAGCAACCAGAGTCGAGTCATTCCACTCGATAAAACCATCTTGCTTTTGACTTGTGTGTGCATTTTCAACGTCATGATAGCTCTTATTTGACAGTAATGGCGGCCGAGTTAGATAGAAACAATAACACAATAACATGTTAAAAGCATGGTTTTACAGAGTAGAATATAGCCTAGAGTGAAGAAATGTACCAGGACATCATAAAACGAAAGCAGACACTGACGGTTGCTCAGTGTGCTCAGAGGGCCGCGGCGGGGAGACGTGCGTGGGCGCGGTGGGTAGCAGCAAACAGTCTCTATTCCACTCGAAAAAACCATCTTGCTTTTGACTAGTTATCGTATTGTCAACGTTATGATAGTTCTTATTTACTTGACAGTATAAGTAAAAACCATACGATGATACCATGTTAAAAGCATGGTTTAACCGAGTAGAACATAGCCTAGAGTGAATAAAAGTACCAGGACATCATAAAACCGAAGCAACTACTCACCTGTTCCTCGGTGTGCTCGGATGGCCGCGGCTCGGTGGAGGCTCTATTCTAATCAGTACAAGCATATTGCTTATGATTTGCTATCGTATTTCTCGTCAACGTTAGTTCTTATTTGATAGCAGTAGTGGCGGTCCCCAAGTAAAAATCGGTAAAAACAAGCATGGTTTCGAAATGAATACCTAAAGAGAAGAAAAGTACCAGGACATCATAAAACAGAAGCAACCACTTACATGTTCCTCGGTATGCTCGGAGGGCCGCGGTGGGGAGACGTGAGCGGGCGCGTTGGGGTAGTAACCAGGAGAGCAGAACTCAGAGACTGGTATAAGCACCAGTTCCAAGTGCTGTTGTTTTCTGTCCAATAGCTGCGCCCATACGCTGTGAGTAGAAAAAAACATTATAAAATTAACATTCAGAACCAGCATGCAGATTTATGCAGAAACGTTTCTACAGTAAGAAAGAAGAGAATTTGTATCGATAAATAAAGAAAAAAAAAATGGTTAAGTGCGAGTCGGACTCGTACACGACGGTTCCGTACCACCGAACAATATTTTACGTTTCATATCGTTGTTTTTTTTTTGTTATTTCCGCCAAAAATGCCTCTGTAAAAACGTCAACTGTCTACATATCAGGGTTCATAAGAAACAACATAGGATTTAGACGGACGGACGGACGGACAGCGAATGCCCCGTCCCGTTTGACTTTCGGTTACATGACCTTAAGAAGTAGTCAGCAATAAAAGCTGGATCTGAATAGTAGATTGTGTCACAAGGGAGTACAATGACATATTTACGGCGAGGGCATACATTGAATCCTGAGCGTAGTGAGGGGTACAAGTGTGGAAATAATTTTGCTACCGTGTGACACATACTGCTTTTCACATCACCTATGAGGAAAATAAAAGATCTTAGTGAAATTATATGCACTGTATGACGATTATATGCATACTATTTTCATATTTCATCGCATTTATATATTTTATACTGGAAACAAAATGTCCTTGAACAGAAAAGTGCCACTTTGATCCCTCCTAGCAGGGAAGAAAAGTCCCCTTTCCGAATAGGTGATGCGAAAAGTTATTTTATTCCATATATTTTTTTATACCCACAATTTCCCACAAGGAGTCCACCCCACCCTGGCGAGGTATTCAAACCAGGGGAAGGTTTCTTTTAGCGAGTGCCTCAGGTCATACCACCGTATGTCCGTTACCTCTGTCGCGTCGTTTGAGCTCTCTGTCGCTGGAAATAAGGTTGATTTTATGGTCACATTTATTAATGTTAATGAATGAAATATTTTTATGTATTATGTTATAACGCTCTGGTGTCTACTGTTAATTGAGATAGCTAAATAAACAAATAATTAATAAATAAATATGTTTACTACGCGTTTACTTACACTGCAAGTCCTTATTGCCTTCGTAGTAGTAATCTAGCACCGTTGGAGATGCCTTCTGTAGCCTGAAGGTCACTAGCCTTAAGATGGACTTGGCGTTGGGTGTGCCTGCCCTAGGAAATCTGTTGACAAAGAAGGGTCCATGTTGATTCATTATAATAATTATTAATTACACTCATGGATAAAATTAGAGGAACGCAATTATAACAACTTGATAAAATCAAATATTATTAAAAAATCCTATGGACTTCATGAACACAAGATTAAATGTCAAATTAGCCCCAGAAAACAAGCCATTTAAAGAAATTGTACAGGAAATTAACATTTAAGTATTATGTGAGTTATGTATGTATGTATGTAAACACTTTATTGTACATAAGAAAAACGAGAACAATACAATTATTAGAAAAGTTTGTACAAAGGCGAACTTATCCCTTTAATGGATCTCTTCCAGCTAACCCGTGAGAAATTGAGAAAGTGAAAGTTTGTGCATCGAGTAAGCAAGTGTACAAATTTATTTAGAAGAACATTATTACCTAACCAATAAAGCCTATATAAATAAAATATTTATATAATAATAATAACAATAATACATTCAAATACCTACATAAATAGATACAGAAATATACCTATATTAATACTTAAATATACATACATACACTATATTTTATTAACGTAGAGGATAGTTTATGTTTAGGAGAGAGAGAGAGTTATACATTAGTATTTAGTGTTGCCCTCTCTAGCTCTTCAAGCTGCTTCCGTTCTTCGCGGCATACTCCTGATCAGATTATCAATGAAATTTTGGGAGATTTTTTAGTTCCCTTAAGTTAGCGGGGGTTACCATTTTTTTTTTTCGGCCCAACTCGACCCAGACATGTTTTATCGGGTTTAAATCCAGCGAACGTGCTGGCCACCTCATAAAATTTATCTCAACGTCTCTCAGATAATCGATAACCACGGCTGCGGTATGTCAAACAAAAACCAGTTAAAATTTAAAAAAAACCCATTATATTTCAAGTTCAATTCTTTGTTAAATGGCTACTGTCCAGTGGGACAATTTTGCCAGTGTCAAGGTTGGAAGTTACACGTGACAGATGCTGATTCATCAGTTGGGGCCTATATTGGAACGGGTTGTAAAAAAATCGTTACCTGAACTCCTCGATCTCCCCATTGCTCGACTGCGACGAGGGGAAGCTGAATATCTTCACGTTGCTCTCGTCCACTTCCTCGTACACTATTCTGAACACATCGTCTGAAAAAAAGCGGTAAAGTGGTACTGTAGCCGTCTGGAAGGATAATTGGCATCGATGGAAAGTAGTTATTTTACTGTTGAATCTTTGCATGGTATAAATATGTCGCTCCCCGCGTCTGTTTGTCCGACTGCCCACCCGTCCGTCTGTCCGTCCAATTGTCTGTATATATCAATTCTAGTTTATAGAATAGTGAATGTATCGGGGGGCACATGCTCCAAAGCATGGTACACTCACCGTCTGAACACGGCTGCCACCAGAAACCAGTGTAGCGCGAGAACTCCTCCTGCGTCACGTAGCAAGGGACGCCCGCCTGCCGCGCCTCGTCGGTCACCCTGGAAGAAAAATACTATTAGAACATCTCACAAATTGACCAAGTCCCAAACTAAGGCCGTGTCTTGTACTATGGGATCAACGGCGAAAAACATTCCACGAGATTTAAAAAGGGTCGAAAAAAATGTGGTTTAGACGGGGACACACCGCTAGCGGGTAGACCCTGCAACCGTCTCACCTGGCGGAGTCGGAGCGAGCGCACGCGTACGTGAGCCGCGGCGGGCTGTGCGTGCTGCCCGCGAGCCAGATGTCGCCGCGCGCGGCGTGCGCCACCAGCGTCGGCAGCCGCGGACACATCGCCGGCGTCAGCGGGGCGCCGCTGCCGAGGTGCAGCGCGCGCGGGACGAGCGGCGGCGTCTGCGGGAGACAACATCATTTTAAAGGTGTCTCAACTAAAAGCATTGGTCTTAGCGTCTTCTTCTACTTGGCTATAAATAGCGCACTTTAAAGACCTTCAATCAGCAGTTGTAAGTTGTTGAGAGGTATAGACTGACCTGCCCCCCCTCGCATTCGTCGCAGGCGAACAGGGACGAGGCGCACGGGAACAGCACGCGCCCGCTCGCGTGGAGCTCATACGAGGCTATGCCGCAGGCGGCGACGCGCTGCCGCTCCCAGAGCAGCTGTTCTTCACGAGACCACTTGCCGGAGTTCACACCGAGGGCCACATTAGATTCTATGAGCGGTTTCCATTCTAACCTGGAAAGGGAGATTAGAATCAACTAAAGAGGTATTAAGTTACTTATACACATTCACTGTCACCATACAAAAGAATTGGTCAATGTTACAAGTCCAACTGTGCATTGGGGATGTGACCCCATAATGGAAGCACGGACTAATGAAAAAAAAGATTCATGACCCCACATTGGGGGCCGTTATGAACGGGATGCTTAAAAAGCAAGGTGCCTATCGAGTCGGATGTGTAAAAAGCAGGATACCTATCAAGCAGGACGTCTAAAAAGCAAGATGCCTAGCAAGCAGGATGCCTAAAAAGCAACTTGTAACTTAGGTTATGTTAGTTTTGCAGCAGGCCCGAAGGGCCAAACCGCGTAGGAATAGGAGCTCCGTCGAAATTCTGCTATTAAGAAATAATGATTTTAGAAAATTGATCTAACTAGTCTATACTTCTCAGGCATTTTTCTTTTCAGGCAACTCGCTTGGTAGTCATTATACTTCTTAGGCATTATGCTTGTTAGTCATCTTGCTTTGTAGGCAACTCGCTCAATATAGATTGTGCAGTATGCAAAACAAACAAGAGCAGGGGTTAAAGAAATATGTTATCAATCGTGGTGGTAGGACCGTGTCTGGATCGCTACCACCATCTTATCCTTTAACCTACCGTACTGCCAAGCAGTGTTTGCATTGCATCGTTCCCATGCGGGGATAAGACAACCGGTGACAAGCCATAGTCGTCAGGATTGGCAACGCGTTTGAAGTCTTAGGGACTGTCTATGTCCGAAGCATCGGGCACTTGCTATGTTTTGTCAAAATAACTTAAAATAATATAAAATTGAATCCGCTGTGCTACTCCTTTAGGTTAGTTTTGAGAATGTAAATGTCTATCACAGATCCCACTTTCCATTAGTGCTTCTTTTCAACTGGGTGGGTAAATAAGTATCAAAATGTTGACAACACGGAGAACATCACAGACCTATGTGCTTGTTTGTACAAAGTTATATTCTGATGACGAAGCAGATGCTTGCCAAATTTTACATGGATGACATCACCATGCCCTTGGCGATAGGAATATCCAATTCTTAACAAGACGGTTATTAATTGTCGTCATAACAAACTAATACCGTGATAAGGTTTATTTGTAAACAACAAATTAACGAGGCATTGACTTTTTAATGATCTATTAGCAAAGATAAAGTCTCATAGATTGGGAATGTACATATTTGCATTAATTACATGGGAGACCAAATTTTAGCAAGTGTACAGATCAACTTGATCAGCTTTGATCAGTCTTTCTTAAGTTCTTTCGGTCGATCTGAGGCAAATTAGCTCTTAATACTCACACTCAGAATTCTAGTTTTCGCAAAATATTTCGCAAAGTAATGTTATGATTTTATTTTAATGTCACGCAAGAGTCTGCGTATCAGCTATACTTGCTCATGCATAGAATATGTTACGGACACAGGTCTCACATTTCTATCGTACTTATGGTCCTTAAAAAAACGGGGTGTTAAATGTCTAATGTGTATACAGGGCATAGAGCAGCTAAAAAGCTATTGATTTAACCCCTATGTATGTTTATCGATTTTTACTAGTTTGGAAGGCTCACTCGACTTTGTCAACAGTCCTATTTCGTCACCTTCCTAACTCGTCCACAATGCCATGTCGTCAGCATGTAATTCCTAAACTGTAACCTTCCTAACTTGGCCACATTTTATATCGTCAATTTCCTATATTGTCCATAGTGCTAAGTCGTCCACAGCGCAAACTGAAGTTAGCCACACAATATTGAAGAACTTGACCACACAATAGAAATTTGGACGAGTGAGCACTGTGGACTATATAGGAATGTGGACGAGTTAGGAAGGTGACAATATAGGAAAGTAGACAAGTTAGGAAGGTGACAATATAGGAATGCCGACGAATTTGAATAGTGGGCAATATAGCATTGTGACCCGTCCACAATGCCATATTGCCGCAGAATGTGACGAATTAGGACTGTGGATGAAGTCGCCCTGCGCCGTATGGAAGATATTGATCATTTTAATCTGAATTATTGTAATTTTCCCTTATGTCCATGTAAGTTTATGTTGTCTGTGGCATTGTGGCTCCCAAACAGATAGACCGATTTGGATATTTTTTTATTTTGGTATAATTGTGATGTCTCTTAGGTAGGTATCATTAAAATTAGTTTATGCAATATCAGCTCTGATGAAGGGGTTGTCATTATAACAAAGGTTTTTTTTAAATAGTTATTCTTTATTAAGGATTGGGACGTAAATAACTTAAGATATTATTGAGCAGTGGTTGAATAACACTTTCATTTTCTTTGTCGCAAGCAAGTAATTTTAAATTTTAAATTAACTTAACCCTGTCAGAATTAATTACTTAAAAGCATTGTTCGACTTTTTGCTTCCTCAAATATTATTTTAATGAGCTGTTTATTTAAAAATGAAATTGCATTCTCTTTTATTTGACTGCGGTAGGGTAATGTTTTATTTAATTTTATGGGTTGTGTGTCTTTTGGTAATAGCTTTCATTTTTGAGGAGTTCATTGTAAGTCCAGAGTTATCGCTTTCTGTTGCTAGTTGTTCGAGGTTATGCAGGTTATGTTAACTAGTCAACATTTATTGTATGTAAATAGCATCTGTGATCAGCACATAAAGGTTTTTGTTTTCTTTTTTGTACAGCTTCTACAAAAGCAGAAGAAGCTGCTTTCGTAGAAGCTGTACGGATGGTTTGATTTCAACAAATGAGGTGTTGTTAGATTCGTCTTAACAGTGCAAATGTCATAGAAACATAAATAATATATGATAAGTTTTAAACAATAAAAAAAATTATATATATGATGCTTATATGTGATTGATTGATAAATAATTTAAATTTAAGGTTGTGTCATATAAGTTAAGTGATAAAGGGTAACAGGTAAACTTTTGTTACTGACTGTATAGTTTTTTGTCGGCTGTACTTTTTTTTGTAAAGTCATTATCTGCTTATCAAGACCAATTGAATGAATCCAACACAGTCGGTTTTTGTTAAGTATTGCAGAGATCCTGTCCCCACTTTCGGACTCCATGGTGCCATATAATAGTCATCATGTCAGCCAAAAGACGTCCAGTGCTGGACATAGGTCTCCCCCAAGGCTCTCCACTCAGACCGGTCTTGTGCTTTTCGCATCCACCAAAATATATCCATATTATAATATTTTCAGCAAAGTTACACAGGTATACCAACCAACTCAAGCGGTCCCTAAGAAGTGGAACATGGATATACATTGCAAGTTCATAATAAGCTTTTAAAAATCATGTATTCACTTAAACCCTGGAAGTTTTTATAAAAAAAATCTAGCCTCATATCATCCCTTTACTTTCTCAACCTCGTATCTGATTGAATAGTTAGAAAGGAAAGTAGTCTTGATTCCTTAGGAAACACGACTGCTTTTCCTATCTAACGATTCGATCTGATACGAGGTTGAAAAAGTTAAGGACCATAAATAACATGTTATGGTTTATGTTTACTTTGGATGGTCTAAATATGATATACTATGTGATAAGCATATTGTTTTCAATACAAAGATTTTAATTTGAAAATCAGAGTGACTAAAATACATTTAAAGATAAAAACCAGCTATTTACCTAATGTTATTAGAATGAGGAGTCGAAGTCACATCAGTATAAAGAAGTGTAATCTCCCACCCATTCTGCGGGGTCCTCAGAAAATAGATCCTGGTCTTCCCATTGCCCAGTTTGCGAAACGAAATCGCCATAGGGACCATTGTGGACAGTGAAGACAGCTCTTTTCTTAGGTCGTGGACTGCCTGCCTTACTTCGGCCCAGGTATACCGTTTCGACGGAACCCGCACGAATTCCCCCGCCGCAGCCCCATCTCCAGCTTCCCGCACTTCCATTTCAACAGCTTCCATCACAAAATTCACCAAAACAATAATATATTCACTTCACGAATTCATGATGATATAACAAAAACTTTAAACAAAGAAAACGGCTTGGTATCAGCGACGCGGTCGCGTTGTTAATACAATTAATCTAATTACAGACTATATAAACAATGTAACAGTCATTATAAAATGTAATTGGGTGATAATTGATTAATATTTGCCTAAAAATTGAGCCAACACACTCGTTTTTCGACGGCCGAAATCTTCCGGTGTCTTCTAATCAAAGCAGCCAACATCACGAGCATTTGACATTTGACAAGGATTGCCATACACATAATTTTATAACCCTCGAACTCAAATTAAATTTGACTCTAAATCTTACAAGGTTTTCTTTTTAAATTTAAGAGCTCGGCTCTTGTTAGTGGAGCAATATCCTTTGGTTTAGCTGAAAGAAAAACAAGAGGTAAATTTGCGAACGTACATATTTATTTATCTTCATTGTATTGTTTTTGTTTTCTTTTGTATAATAAAGTGACTAGGTAAGTACTTAATACATATATAATACCAGTACACAGGTACATTCGTATTGTGGCAGACCGTAACGCTCTTTCCTACGTCACGAAAACTTCGTCTTTTTCCGCATTTAGATAAGTGAAATTCAATACAGTATAAGAGACTTTAATAAATTAATGAACGCATAGCATTAGTATGCTATGCGTTCATTAATATATTAAAGTCTCAGAGGTTTTCTTTTGGAAAAGTGATGTATGAAGGTGAAAAATGGCAAATAACGCCAGTATTAGGTAATCTACCGCACAAGTTACGGATACATGAGTACGTATCGTATCTCTATATGCTTAGCCTTATTAACGCACAGTCAGATTGGAAAACAAGAAAACTTGTATCTTGGTGCTGAGGCATGGTTGTTCATTTAACTATGTGAGAAGGGTCGGATGTGCCATCTAAGTCTAAATGTACCATAATATGTTTTTCATATCACCTACTCGGAAAGGGGACTTTTCTTCCCTGCTAGGAGGGATCAAAGTGGCACTTTTCTGTTCAAGGACATTTTGTTGCCAAATTTGATAATTGTTGTTAAGTGTGATAATTTCCTGTTGTTAAATTTGATAATTTCAGCATATCTAGAATGTGTGAATAATTAAATTTGTTTCATCACTAAGATCTTTTATTTTCCTCATAGGTGATGTGAAAAGCAGTACCTATGTGTCACACGGTAGCAAAATTATTTCCACCTTGGGCGTTAACACTTGAATACCTCACTACGCTCAGGATTCTATTTTAGAATCCTTCGCTTCGTTCAGGATTCAATGTACGCCCTCGCCTTAAATATGTCATTTTGCTCCCTTGTGACACAATCTACTATTTGGCTTCTCCGGCATGCATTTATGTTTATTGAAAAGTTGTCGTCTCCGGACGGACATCTATCATATAAAGTCACTTCCCACCGTCTCTCCCTCTGTATGTACGCTTTGATCTTTCGAAGTTGGAAAATGCAAGTGGTTTTAGTGCGGTATCATTAATAGATAAAGTGATTCAAGAGGACGGTTTCGATGTAAAATAAATTCTGGGTATATGAACAGCCATCTTCAAGACTAATCTAATGAGCCCTAACTTGGTGAGTCTACGTTAGGTTTAGTGGAGATCTAGTTACCAAGATCTGACTCCATAGTCAGATTAGCTCTTAGATAGTTAGGTAGCATAATATTTATTGCATTGTAATTGGGTTCCCATGTTTATTCCAGCCGAATCCATCCACGGGAACTGGGTATAATTTAATTAACTTAATTAGTAAGTTCTGTGACACGATGAAACTTTCAACAAATTTCTAGGGATGTTATAATGCTGGCAACTATTTTATTTTACTTACGCTCAAATACTATATTTCGTAACGTTGATTTTACATTAAAAGTATTGCATCACGTTACACGTCATAAATAAAATCTTTTGTATGATATTGGTATTTAATTCTTTATGTTATAATAAAAGATTATTTTGGCAATATCATAGTATATTTTAGTATTTCTCGTGTCGACGTTTTTTATCGCTACCATTCAATGGTGTCTTTTGAACGTGCCCTTGTACTTTTTCTGATTGAAATATACCCTTAATTTTAATTAAATATTATTATGGCATTAATAAAAACGGTAAATTCAATCAAAATAATAAAATAATTTCAGTAATATAATTTTTAAAAATTCACCATATATCAATAAACGATGTTTTTAATGTCCGGATATGACAAAATATTCCAATACTCAAGTTTTACTGCAGTTCCGGCAACAATTGCCGCCGAACTGTCAAGCGAGGAAAACATGTCGTTGTAGCTATATGCGTTCGCATATGTTATTTTTCGTATTTACGCGTTAGAAAAAATGATTTCTACTGGGAAAGTATTTCGGACTTGTGGTTTAATACTATATTTATTGATAAGTGTGCATGCTACGGTAAAAACTCCAGCGAAACCATGGATAGTTTCGTTTAAAGTGCTTGAAAAATCGTGTAATGAAAATAAATGTAAATATTTATTAAATGTGCGTGGTGGTGAGTTCTTGGGTCATTATTCCTGGAGATTAACCCCAAATGAAGCCTCACGAGGCGGCAGCTGTGATATAATTAGCTCTGAATACGAATTACGAGAAATTATAACTGAAGAATGGAAAACCAAAATAGAAATAACAGTTCCCGATTTCGATTCTAAAATATTCTTCTGCTTGCATCACGCTGATACGAAAACTCATCCGTTTGGTGGTAAATGGGTGCACCAAGGAGGACATCTGTTTCTGGATCCCAAAAATGATGGAGTCACGCAGGAAAATGGAGAAATGTAAGTCTGTTTTAATAATTAGATTAATGTATCAGTGTCACAGTTCGTGGTATTATTTGCGCATCGTGTGAATAATAAACATGTGTGTTAGTTAATCAATAACACATCAATTTTCTTTTGTTCTTTGGATCTAAAACTTTGGTAGAAAATTGATCTAAATATGTAAAAAAAAAAGTCAAAATGTTTATTGCATGTCACATTACACAAAATAACAGATGGAATAAAATTCAGAGGTACACATGTGACGCCCTGTAAAAGCAAAAGCGAGAGGACTAATGTACATATTCCATATTAATTAAATTAAATTAAATTCCATATATTTTAAATTTGTAAAAATATTTTACAATTAAAATTATTGGAGATTTTAAGATTGACATTTTTACGGGTAAATGTACATAATTAATTGAGATTGTTATATAGGTATTTGAAGATACTAGATTTCATTGAAGTATTCACTAAGATTATAGGTTATGGCGGGCTCTTTTCCGCAACTCGACGACTTAAAAACTGCGCCTATTTTGCGTGAGTATTCACTAAGATTATAAAAGCATTTGTTTATTCAGAATCTTTTTAGTTCTTTGGTAAATAGCGTAAATTTAACTAAGTTTTTTATAGGATTTGGTATATGGTTATATATTTTAATCATCATATAGTGAGGGCTAGATGTCACGATTTTCAATTTAGAAAAAGGCAAGTAAAGCTTATTTATGTTTCGGTTATTCCGTTTGACGACATTTGATGATATGTGTGTAAACAGATCTAATTCTAGTGTTGAAGACATTAAGCTGTAAAACATAATCTCACAGCTGTTAATCTTAAATCTAGGAGTCTTTTTCTTCTGCAGCATTTTGCCTCAATTTTCATTATCAATTTTTTATTTTTTATTATTGCAATTATTGTATGTAGCTTTTTTGAACATTATTGAAACAGTTGTAAACTGAACTCTCGCTTTGCAAGATTCATTTTATGTAGTACAGGTTTGAAAGCTAACAGCAGTATGAGTGGTAAATATTACAAAGCTGGTTGAGATGTAGCAATAGAACTGGTAACCTTAATAAGATAGAAATATTCAAATTGTATTCAGGTACCTATTTGGAAGGAGATGAGGATTCTGGCATAAATTTTAGGTTTTTTTTATATCATAAAGTAATATATTTCTTAACAAATTTGAATTCTCATTTAGTCTTAATCTTGTTATAACACAAAAAGGAAGGAGTGGAAGGAAATGGTCTCGGCCCACCCTTACAGGAAAGAGGTGAGTATGTATAAAAAAAAAAAACTTATTATTTAGCCTTGTAAGGCCCAACATCCTAAATTTAGGACATTAGTCAAAGTGACTTTTGACTTTAGTTAACCGATATAAGATATATTTTTTCGAACTAACGAAACTTGACGTGGACCATACGAGGTTAATGACTCAAGCTGTTGGCAAACTTATAATAATTCCACAGGTATTAATACACCAAATTTCTCAAGTCATAATGCAGAAAACCTTTCGACATCATCCGTACCATCATATATATTCCAATTTATAACATTCTAGCTTCTGCTCGTGACTTCGTCCATGTAAATTTATTATCATTATTCCCTCGGGAACTTTTTAACCGGAATAAAAAATATCCTATGTCTAATTCCAGGACCTAACCTATATGAGTGCAAAGTTTCCATCTGATCCAATTGAAGCGTGATTGAGTAACAACCATCCAAACATCAAAACTGTCTCATTTATAACATTAATATGAATCTACTATTAGGAAGACTAGCTTGTCGCTTTCAATTGTTTCACAATTTTGTATGACATTTCAAACACAACGTTAAACTGACAAGGTACATAAATGATCACTTATTTATGCTATTGACTGTACCTCTCCTTGCCCCAATTCTGTTTATATACCTACACATTAACTATAATATGTTATATGTTACATCCTTCTGGAAGAAATTCCCTATAGTGATGGCCACATCATATCCTGTAGTGCAGTTTAAAAAAAACAAGTGGCTTAACAGACAGATGCGCATAGCGACTAGGTTTTATTATTTAGAGATGGTAATAAATTAACACAAACTACATAATAAATTGAAATGCGTTACGATTTACATTTAAAATAGTACCCATTGTTTGTGAACTAAGCTTCTTAAAGTCATATAAATAAGTGTGGTCATTCATATTATTGATTTATGAATTTTGAAACTGTCCGTCATAAATTATTATTTAATCATAGCTTCTTGCATGCCAAAAAGGTTCTGCTCTTGACCTTTTGAGCGCGAACGGAAAATCACGTCTTCAAATTCGTGGCACTGACGCCGAACGTCGGCAATTGCCGTCTAACATCATACATCATACACCACAAGAATCTGTGGCACGTGAGACACGTCGTGTATTAATGAATAAATGAAATGAATAAATACTGTTAAAATTCTGGTTACAGAAATATCAACAAGTTATTACAGTTGTTGGTAATTCTGTAGCTCTGAATTTAGGCGCGAGTTCATGTACACTCAGGAGCAAAAATACCGGGTCGTAGGCAGGGTAACTTCGCTGCTTGGTGTTCAATTTAAAGGGAACGGTGGCGATGGTGGTAGCGATTTTGATGGACCCTGCGATTGTAACTGATCTTCCGCGGATATTGGCCTGTCTGTTCATTGTATTAGAACAGTGACTATCAGCTTACCTTAATCCGTTCAGGGCCAGTGACAGCCAATGGGTCATGTACGAACGTTTCGACCAGGCCATCATCAACATCATTATCAGCCCGTATTAGTCCACTCCTGGGCAAAGGCTTCTCCCCACTGCTCCCGAGCTCCTCTGACCTAACCATCACCAGCCCATCTGCGCATATTATCGCTCCATCTTGCCCCAGGGCGTCCTACGACGTTTACCGAGACGCGGTCTCGACTCCAGAACACGACGGCTCCAACGGTCGTCGGTTCCACGGGCCCAATGCTCGCACCAGGCCAATCACTCGGGTCATGTCATGAATAGATCCTTACTAAGTAAATATAAAAAGGTGATTGATAAAAACGTTGCATGAAGTTAATGCTATGGCCAGTTTCGTAAGCGTTGGTCTATTTGTCGTATGCCAGACTCATGCATGACCTATAAGAGTCATATGTTTTAGCTAACAATCATTTGTTTCGTGGGGATTTTGTGCGCTTGCGAGGGCTTGACCGCGAAGGGCTTATAGTTTAAAAACTGAAATAAAAAGTTACACAAATTGTATTTGACAGAAGCGCGAGGAGCGAAACCCAGTCCACTAGGTCCACTAGAGAAAATACACTATCACCCAACAATTGGTAGCAATGGCGATGGGCCCAGCACAAGATCCTGAAACCACTAAACTAATGTTCTGTTTCTAAAGCAATGGCACATTCCTAACACCCAAACCTAGACGCGACGCATCAGTATACAATTGCGCAGACGCTTTGCACAATGTCATACCACACCACGACTAATACTGTAATTTTTCTCACTCATTCTCCCACGCTTCTAGCTGACTTAATACGAAAGACTTTAATATTTCTGCCATTGTATAATCAATCAATCAAATCCTACGAAACTGTTTTGGGTGGACGTGAAACTATAGTCGCCATTTTAAGTTTTGGGTGTTTTTATCTATGGAACTGTTATTAGGTAGTACTTGAAGTTATTTTCTCTTGAGCCTTAATTATCAACACAGCTTTTATCTCTGTATTACAATGGCACGACATAGTGTACAGATAACAAAACGATACATTAACCTTCACGGTTTAAAATACGAATCATTGTTCGACGGGATATTTTCATATCTTTAGCAAGTTTGCTTGCACTTCGAGCTGGATTTCGTCTAATACGCTCACGAATATTTTTAATGATGTTTTTGGTGCGAACAGATGGCTTTCTCCCAGGTTTGGGCCTGATTTGTGAAGATCCCGTTTCTTTGAATCGCTAGACGGTCCGCGATATGAACCTTATATTGATATTTAAATGTTTCAGCGTCTTCAATATCTCACACGGTCGGTATTTTTTCTGGTACAAATCGCACACGAGCTGGCGTTTCGCGTCCATTGTTGAAAACAATATAAAAACAAAATATATCAAGCTGACGTATAGAATTCATAAAGAAGGTTAAATTGTCAACAGAAAAAAAACGACGTGAATAAGAAGTTTAGTTATATTTAAGTAAAAAAGCCATACACAACTAGGACACTTAATCTGCCCAACCCTGTACAGTTGATTTTTCTTTATTATCAAATCGCCGATACACTCTCTTAGTTAGAACGCAATGCTGATTAGATAAATACAAAAAAAAACCCCTTTAAAATGACATGAATGAAAATGAGCTTTATGTTTATCGAAGTGCGACTTAATTATCTATTTAAGTCCATCGCATCAGCTGGCGTTCTGCCAAACTTGTTCGTGAAGTTCGTGAAGGCAAATCCAGTGGAGGAAAGACCTTGGACAGGGTTCCGATCGCTGCCACCATCTTACTAGAGGCCACGCGCTGCCAGGTCAACACAAGAATAAAAAGAACGGCCAGGTGCGAGTCGGACTCCCGCACCGAGGGTTACGTTCCGATATGAATCCGATTTCTCACACTTAACCAATCTTTAGTATTTGTTGTTTTTGTTAGGACGGACGGACAGCGGACGTATATTTAAAAGGGATTCCCTTGGATCGCATAATATTTTTAAGGTTATTATGGTTTCGCATAATTGTTTTGGCATAATAGTACTGTCGCATAATAATACTTTGGCATACTACTTTTTAGGCATATTACGCTATTAGAATAATTTCAGTTGGACTAATTTGTATTAGACTAATACACATTATGCATATTATTGTTTGGGCTAATAATAATTAGTCATATCTGTCATAAACTATACCATCAGTTGTCTAAATGAATGAAACACAGTTAAATTCGGTCACGTGAAGTACATTACGTTAGGTTATGTAAGTATAATATCCAGGCGCAAAGCGCCCAAGCAACGCAGAATAGGAGGTCTCGCTCTATTTCCTATTTTTTTTTAGGACAATACTGTTATGCATTTTAAAATGATGCCAATTAAATATTATGTCTTTTATTATTTATGGTATTTGACGTGGCTTGATGACAATTATGGTTACTGTAAGAATAAGAATAAGAATAACTTTATTTTGCTTAAAATTATTAGTCTCACGCATTTCACCAGCAGCTGGCATGCAATAAAATAAAAGTACGTTATTTATAATAGTCAAAATATTCATTGACAGAATAAAAGCACTCTTGAACAAGGCATTTTCTGAGTGCACGCTTGAACCTGGCCAGTGGCAGTTCTTTTATCTTCTCGTGCAGTTTGTTGTTAATACTAACTGACATACTGTTAACATTTCTACTTGACAATTTTGTTCTTTTTTCTGGTATTACCAATTTGTTAGGGTAGGGTAGGGCGGGGCTAAAAGGTCCGCGGGTAAAAAGGTCCACCATGCCTAACTCCGAAATTAAAAGTTCGTTTAGAATTAGGGTTTGCAATATCCGCCCAGTTTTTTAATATTCGGATAATTGAATATTTCAATATTTATTATCCGAATATTCGGATATTTGAATAATTTCGGATAATTTTGGTATTTTATAAAATAAAACAAAATTAGCGTATTTAAAAGTGTGTGCATAAAATCAACAAGTCAAGTAACAAAAACCCTGAAAATTAAAAATACAACATGCTTTTATAATCATTATATGAGTTGTCATTATCGCACCACGTAATATGTAATTTTTATAATAAAATAAAATTGCAAATCACATTTTTTTAAATACCACGCCTGACGCGACGCTAAACAATAACAGACAACCTACCTTCGTATGTAATAGATATACAGACTGATTGAGTGAATGGGTTCGGTGTTCGGTCGGATCAGAGTAATACCAATAATTATTTTAGTGACAGGTAGAAAATCCGCCTTATCTGCATTTAAATACCGTGTTTTCGTTGCTCATTTCAATACCTAATAATAGTAACATTAGTAACAATTCGTGTCTGCTAGATTTAATCAATATATTATGTAATTTATGTAAGTTGGTATTGAGGTACTTATTTAATAAAATATAATTCTTAATATGGAACATTTGTCTAAACACCTTATTTGGGCAATACAGATGGACATAAAACGTCATTAGTCATTAGTGTTTTTTCTCGTATTGTTTTTGAATTATTCCTGCTTATAAATGATTTTATTAGTATTTTCAAAATATCCGTTTATTCGGATAATTCGCGGTATAGTATTCGAATAATTTTGAATATCATTTTCGGCGGGTGCGTAACGATCGATATAAAAATATTTTCTATAATATCAGTCGATATAACGCTCATTTGATATAATAATTAAATCATATAACAACATTTAATATATTTAAATATGATATAATTATCATTTTATATAACGATCATTTGTTCTAAAAATATTTTATATAACATGCATTAAGTATAATGCATATTTACTATAATCAACTTATGATATAAAGCTAATTTCATATAAAGTACAATAGGTTAGGTTAGGTTAGAATTGTGTCAAGGCGCGAAGCGCCATAACTACGCGGAATAGGAGCTCCGCAAAGCGGAGCTCCGTCGACACTTGATAGTTATACAATATGATTTTTATACAAAATGATGATTATACCAAATGATGTTTATAATAAATAAACGATATACCAAATGATAATTATAGTAAATAAAAATAGATATTTTGATAATATACCAATCGTTTATTATATAAAATGAGTGATTATATCCTTTAAAATTATATCAAATGTTATTATATTAAATGAAATTATATTAATTATTTTTATACCGATCATTACACACCCATTTTCGGCGGATATTCGGATAATTGAATATTCGGATTATTCGGATTGCAAACCCTTCATTAGTCATTAGTCATTAGTGTTTTTTCTCGTATTTTTTTTTATTTTTTCCTGCTTATAAATGATTTTATTAGTGTTTTCAAAATATCCGTTTATTCGGATAATTCGCGGTTTAGTATTCGGATAATTTTGAATATTATTTTCGGCGGATATTCGGATAATTGAATATTCGGATTATTCGGATTGCAAACCCTACATTCACCCGCGACATTTTTGATGATTCGGATTTTGCTCCAAGTTTTGTAACTGACCGGCCAAATCCTGAAAACGAAGCCCAGCCATCTTCTGCATCTACGGAGATTCGGCCATTGATCACTCCTCCTGCTGGTCCTCAGTCACCAACAAATACTCAAAATCAGTTGCCCAACTTACGAAGTTTATTGACAACTATTGATCCAGCAGCAATTAATGAGCCTGAGTTGTCTGCCACACCATTTTTGACATCATCAAGTGATCCTTTATTATCTTCTGCAGCTGCTGTTGAGTCACAGCCTCAGCCTTCAACATCTCATGCGATTTCATTACTCAGCAATGAGCCTCACCCGTCAACATCTGCACATAGCTTTTCTCCCGTATCTGTCAGACCTCTGCCTAAAGCCGGAGCTCGTAAAGTTATGAATAGGAAACGACGTAAGACCGCCATATTAACAGACACACCTGAAAAGGAAGCTCTAACTCTCGAACAAGAAAATAAAAAGAAAAAGAAGGTCACTTCACGAAAAAAAGCTGTAACAAAGAAAAATAAGCAAGTGAAAAGAAAAATTTTGGCAGAAAAAAATAAAAATTGCTCCAGTTCTGAAGAAGAAGAATGCTTCTGTTTAGTGTGCTGTGACTCATTTTCAGAAAGTGTTCCTGGAGAAGGCTGGGTACAATGCTCAGCTTGTAAAAATTGGGCCCATGACAGATGCACTGACCAGACTGCATCAAATGTAACATATGTATGTTGCAATTGTGACTCAGATGGCGATTAGGTACCTAACTGTTTTTATGCTTTGTTCTATTGATCTTATGTAACCATACCAAATTATTAAGGAGTCAAAATAAAAATGGCTGTGTCCATAGGTATAAATTATATTAGAAATAACTCAAGTTGAGTGACTATTTTTGTTTTGTTTTGTTTTCACTTTTATGTTTTATAAGAAGTTAATTTTAAAAGTGTATTTTATTATATAGATTATAGGTTTGAGACCAAAAAAATAATCACAAGACTTACCAAGACTTACTGTTACGATTAAAAAGTTGTTCCATAGTAATAAGTTGGGTAGAAATTAAAACAGTAGACATTTGTTATCTTTTTTATAGATAAGAAATATAATTGAGTTGATTTTACACGCCTTACTTTCATTTATCTGATTTAAATAACTATACAATACCATATAATTTGATAGGTAGTTTTTGCCCAGAAGCTGGTCCTTTATGCCCCATAGTCGGGGCTTAAAGGCCCATGCGATCCGACTTGCTATATTGTCAATATCTGGCTTATAGTTAAAAACTGGTTATATTTAACTATTGACACTAATAGACGAAGGACTAAGCTACCCATTGCCATTTAAATCTTTTCCGGAAACATTATAAGTTAGTAGTTATAAGGAAATATACGCAAAATGGCCCTTTTAGCCCCGCCCTACCCTACCTAGTGTTCAACTTGCAAGTTATTTTATGCTTTTTAATTTTATGCTTAGAAATATATGCGTATAGATGATTATGCACATCGTTATTTCGGCTGAAAGCAATTCTGCCTTCCTAAGCCAATAAGCAGTATCCCAAATTCAACAGCCAAAGCAGTTTTAATTCTATACGGTTAGTAATAAGGTTGATTTTGCTACGGGAGTTTTATCTGACATACTGCCTATTGGCTTAGGACGGCAGAATTATGCGTAACACTATTATTACAAATGATTTTATGCCATAGAGAACCTATTTGAAATGGGGCTGCCTTCCGTATTGATGACGAGAGCAGTAAAACAATTCTGTTATTACCATTCCTTCACGCACAACAATAAAGTTTAGTTTGTCTTACTGCTTCCACTATTATCAATAAACGGATGGTGACTTGACAACAAAATACAGTCTGCAGTTTTGTGACAGAAACCTATCTTCACTTACTGATAACAACATAACTGTTCTAGAGAACTTAGTGTCAACCGTACACGGTTGAATTTCGTTTATTATGAAATAGGCAGATCCGTCCTTTATTTTTAGTTAGAGCGTTCATGCAGATTAGATAAATGAAACAAAAACAAACGCTTCGAAATAATGTGAATGCAACTGAGCTTTATCATCGAAGTTTTAGTTATGTGGGTAATGGTGTACATAGTATAAACTAACTGTATGTATGTACGCTTAGATCTTCGAAACTCCGCAACGGATTTAAATTCATCAGTAGATAGTTATTCACGAGGAAGGTTGTTATGTGTAATCAATTCTGGTTCTTATCTATATTTTATGTAAGAGAAGCAGCTCTGGCGAAGGAGTTTCTGATACCTATTGCCGCTCGGTCACTAGGGTTGCGTCAATGCGCGTCTGTCGATACTTAAAGCTGGGCACTGGCCAACGTTACGAGGTGTAATGTAACATGTACGCTCAGGAGCAAAAATACCGGGTCAGAGTGCGTTTTTCATACTAAAGAGGCTATTTCGAAGCCTTGGTTCCTCGCCAGGGGATGCTTTTAGTGAAATCTGATGATGAATACCCCGAGCGTCGATACAGGACTTCCAGAGTGCCTAGGGTACCCAACTGAATGAATCTGCGGTTAACGCCGGAATAGTGCCTGTTCAGAAAAACATCTAAAATGGCCATAAAACGTAAGGAAATCCAAATGTTGAGCCAAACTCTCGCTGTGTAAACTGATTGTGCGATCAGTTAGGTATCTTAAGAACTTTTGACCTCCTCTATTGAACCTCGGAGTATCCACATTTAAACCTCAGTCAAAACAACCCCTGGCGAGGAACCAACGCTTCGAAATAGTCTCGTTTGTATGAAAAACGCACCCTGACCCGGTATTTTTGCTCCTTAGTGTAGTCAGTACGTAATATTGCTCGCTGGTTTCCCTGTAACACTACTTACTGAATGCATGAATGCTCGCAGTGTAACATGTTACATTACACCTCGTAAAGGTGGTCAGGAGGTACTCACGCACGCACGCAACCAAACGCAGAGACGGCGCGGCCCCGACTAAACCGCCTCGGTCCGTCCTGTTGACTTTGCTTGTGGTGGCTTGCGGCGCGTACCGTCGGGGCACGCACACACGCAAGCAAGCGCTGTACCTTTGCTTGAAGACGAATTATTGTCTATATGCTGTAGTGTGTTAATACTATCGTTGGATTCCCGGACTCTAAGCAATCCAATTAGGGGACACGGTTTCTGTAGGAGAATGTATCGAAACTTTGTATGTGGTGGTTGTCTTGCATTGTCATAGGAAAGTTTTTTTTTAAATATATATATTTTATATATATATATTTTTTTTTATTACTACTACTTATTACTACCGTATGAAAATTCTTAGTTTTGACACATTTTCCTGCTCAAGCTACGCTTGAATGTTTTTTATTTTTATTTCATGCTAGGTTAAGCTTTATAATTGTATAATATCATAGGTAGTATTTAAAAAAACGACTGACTGTTGAGTTTCTTGCGGCGTTTCTTCTCAGCACTGGTGTCTTGCGAAGCGCTGGTATATTTTGACGTGTAAAAGTGCCCGTGCGGCCTACTTACTGAATAAACATCTTTTATCTTTTATCAAATATTTAAAAAAAAAGTGTTTTTTTTCATTTTGTAGTGTTATTTACGAGACAAAACACTAATATTATTAGACTAATACGCTTTGAGAAATGGGCCCCACGCCCCACCCAGTGAATTTCCATGCCGTCTGTCGGTCGGCTTATTGTTAGCTGATCCAAATATAGAGTTCCATTTTTGGAAACGTACTTAAGTCCAGCCCCATAGTTAGGGGGATTAAAGAATGGAATATTAATGGGGTGGAATCGACTACGCACCTCAAAAATGTCCAGCCAAGAAATATCCTTTCATTATTGTACTGCCTTGCGATTCTTACAAGGAAAGGTACCCAACTGTCCGGCTCCGATTTTGTTGATTTTGATATATGTTAGAGAGTAGTTTAAAATAACAGACACGTATTTTTTTTTAGCGGTCCAAACTCAACCTGTTGGTAGAAATTGACCTCCAAAGTACTGAAAAGTGACAAAACCCTCCAACTTATATGGAGATATTTTTTTTAAAATATTCAAGTTTCATAGTGGTTTGATTTTAAATGTTTAAGAAGATGAAAAAATAATGAGCACGTGTTTTGTTATATCGGCTAAAACTCATATATAATAAAAAATACCCTTCAAAGATCATCATAGATACACTTTCTTTGGTATTTTTTTTAAAGGAGGTCAATTTGTCCCAACAGGTTGAGTTTGGGCCGCTAAAAAAATATACGTGTCTGTTATTTTAAACTACTCTCTAACATACATGAAAATCAACAAAATCGGAGCCGGACAGTTGGGTAGTACATTTCCTTGTTAGTAGATAAGGTGTCAGAATAATGTGTGAATATTTTTTATCCCGGGACTTTGTTTATGTGTGTATTAAAGTTACCAAAATCACAATCGACTACTTACATTATGTCCTCTTGTTCTTATTGTAATAAGGTCCAAAAGTGGATACATCTCTTGATAGTCGACTCGAGGTGGGTATTTATACATACCAGTCAAAGTCGAGTCGGACTGGCGTAACGAGGGTAGCGTACCGCCGCTCAGTAGGTATTTTTTTTATTTTCTATGGCATAGGGAAGGCTGACGAGCTCACAGGCCACCTGATGGTAAGTGGAAACTGTGACCCATAGACATTCGCATTCACAAGACTGCAAGCCTAAGACTGCAAATGCGCTGCCAACCCTGAGGACTAAGATGGAATGCCTCTATGCTAGTCATTACACCGGCTGTCTTATCCCCAAACCGGAACACAGCGAACACTGCTGTTTGCCGGTAGGTTAATGGATAAGATGGTGGTAGCGATCCGGACGGACCCCGCACAAGGTCCTACCACCCGCAAATTTTATGCCGCATTAGAAATTATATGCCTATTTGAATACGATTTCGCAATGAAATTCAATGAATCAACGCGAGTCCAAGTCACACTTGACATTTTGTTATTATTTGTTGTTTTTCTTCAGGGTTTGTAATATAATCATAGCAGATGCTTGTATGTTTTACCTTATTTACGATACAACAAATAAAAATACGTTTATTGTTTCACTTTTTTTATTAAGATTAAAAAAAAAAAAATCAGTAAGTAGGTCGCTCGGGCACTTTTACATGTCAAAAATCTACCAACGCTTCCCAAGAGGAGACCACTGCTGAGAAGAAACGCCGCAAGAAACTGTTTCATATTACAATGGTACTACTTAGTTTAGCATCATATAAAGCTATAAATATTAAATTAAACATAATAGCAAATAACATGCGTAGTTCAGCAGGAAAACATGCCAAAAATCTCACGGGAGAGATAGAGAGAAAAGAAAAAAAGAAACAATAGAATCAACTACTTATGTGTATATGAGATGGAGCAAGATGACCACGTAAAAGTTTCGATATGTTTTCCTGCATCAACGGTGTCCCCCAGACAAGAAAAAGCAGCATAAAGCTTTTGCATTTAAACAAATTATTATTGACTAAGTTTCGGGTTTAGGCCATGCATTTTTGTCTGTTAGATATTCCTCGACCCTGTAATACGCTTTAGACATTAACGACCTACGAAATATTTGTTAGTAAAACCGCCGTAATAACACAAATTCTCGTAAACTAAATCAACACGGTATCTATTAGGCTCAAAAGATAGACTCTACAAAGTTAGGACGGGCGGACGAACAGCGTACTTATATTAATAGAGTCCAGTAGGGCCCTCTGCGGGCACGGAATTCTATAAAATACATTAGTTTAAAAAAACAATCGCCATCCATACTGCTGCCTACTTCCAAAATACTCCTTCACCTTCTTTCTTCTTTAAACCCTGTTCAGACTTACTTGTCTTATAGTAAACAACTTTCTGACCTCAAAATGTAACTTTTTAAATAAAATAAAGCAATCGCGGACAATACATTGGCCAAGTGATGTCCATAATGTTTTCTCAGTGTACTTTATTTACGATAAACGAGTTGTAAACTGTTTTAGCAACAAAAGTTTCATTTTGAGGTTAGAAAGTGGTTTACCATATAAGGCAAGTAAGTCTGAACAGGGCTAACAGTATAAAACCAAGTCGCCTTCGCTTCGCCGCTGTCTGTTCGCTTAGTTAAATCTTCTAAACTACGCCACGGATTTTAAAGGTGCGACCTCATCGCTGCTTAAAATACGGTGTCGTTGCGTAAACAAAAGACGGGGTCATAGTAACAACATGGCGCCGTTAATGACGCACCGTAATACACGCACCGTCAAGCAGCGGTGTGGAGCGCATGCGTTAAAAACGGTACGGTTACGATGCGTCACTGCGATACCGTACCGTCACCGTTTTTCAAGCATTGGTGTCGGCTTAATGCGGTTTCTCATCAATAGGGTATAGTATAAACTATTTAAAATCACCATTTCCACTTGAGGACTTACCTGCGATGAATGGAATTGTTATCTTTTGTTAAATCCAACCTCTAATTACCTGTACAAAATGAAATGCATTCATAACAAAAGATGGAATATGAATTAGAATTTTACCGTCTTAATAATAAGGTTGAAATTGGAAATTACGAACTCACTCACAATTGACATAGAACCTTTTAGAAATGACTAACTCTTGCTAAATGCTACACCCGGTGGTCCTTATTATATGTCATGTCCATAAGGTTCTATGTGAAGTGTGACCTATTCCAATTTGAACCTTATTCTCAAGTACGTAAACTTGTAATTAATATTCCACCTTTTGTTATTAATGCATTTCATTTTGTACACGTTATTAGCCGGTGGATTTAACAAAAGATAACAATGCCATTCATTCATCGCAGGTAAGTTCTCAAATGGAAATGGTGATTTTAAATAGTTTCTACTATAGAGTGATTCACGAGGAATATTTATATGTATACATTCTGGATTATGTAGGGGTGTTACAGACAACTCACATAAACCGAAGCGAAGCGAGGGCGGGTCGCTAGTTTAAGACATGAGCTAAACATGAAATAAAGTTAAAAGTGAATTTCGATACGAGTTTTGGAACAAACATTCATACACCGAGCAGTAATTACGAAACAGCAAAATATGTGCCTGCTTGCGAAATCATGGCATATAAAAGTTCCAAGTTTACTTTAGGGAAACCTATGAAAGAGAAAAACGCTCTGAAAACGTTCTCCTTGCGAAATGCAACAAACTTCAGGGGCCGTGGAAATTTTGTAAGTTTATCATGTTGCGAAACATTTTCTCGAATTAAAACTTACCTAAATATTACATAGACATAGACTCACGCCTTCATTCCCTGGGTGGGGTAGGCAGAGCTACGGAATTACCAACACCTCTTATATTATCTTATCTTTTCGGTGGGGTCCTTACGGATACACTTCGACCCTGTGGGATCTTTTGTGTAATTACCCCTCTTTTAGCGCTTAATCCAATGCAGCCTCCACCCCTTCCAAAAAGCGGATAGTGGAGTGCAATGGCAGTGCCTTGAAATCGTTCGGTTCTGGGTATCCACAACCGAGGATTTCATTCTTACTCCGGCGAAGGCATCACATTCACACAATAGGTGTTTCATTGTCTCAGCCGAGTTAGCGTACCACTGGTCATGTTCCTTGCTCGTAAATTTCACTAATTCACAAGTTTACTCATAAGACAGTTTCGGTAGGTAGACAATTTAACTAGTTAGTCATTTTCCTGATTCGTCAGTTTCCTCGTTCGCTAGTTTTGCTAGCATGTCAGTTTCGTGAATTTGCAATTTTTGCTATCCGCTAGTTTTGTTATTTGTCAGCTTCACTAATCGAACAGTTTACCTATTCGTCAGTTACACTAGGTTGATAATTTAGCTAGTTAAGCATTTTCCTGATTGTTCAGTTTCCTCGTTCACTAGTTTTGCGAGGTTGTTAGTTCCGTTAATTGGCTAGTTTCCTTGTGTACTAGTTTAGTTTTTCGTTGGTAGATAGGTAGGTGAGTCAGGTTGTCATCTGCACTAGTTATTCATGTTCGCTTTATGATTGTCGCTCGCTCGTGACATATTATTAGTCTCTCCTGTCACCCTGGTCAGAGTTAATCGTGTCGTGAACGGGGTGCGGTGTGGGTAGTGATATGGTTCGGGATGGACCCCGTCTCGGAGTGAACCAAGTTGTAGGTCTTCTACAACACGTGGTAGGTGTCTTGCAACAACCAAACCACTTCATCATATATATTACAAACACTGCGTAGTGTCTACAATTTAAATGAATTTTATTCTTTGCAAAACTTGTGATGTTACGGAATTTATTGAAGAGCAAATAATGAATGCTCACACCTAACACACTAAATGGAAAAAATGCACAGGAACTTATTGAACAGACTTTGCCGCCTAAATCCAAGAAAATGTAGGTATTTGAAATTTGAGAAAATTATATAAATATGAAAAAGGGAACAAGTCTGTACACTCTCATTCATGTAAGTTTTTTTACATTATCAGTGTTGATTTCTTAATTTCCTTGCAATCGAAGTAAAAAGCAGAGTGTAAAATTCGAGCATAAAACCCATTTTACCCTCGACGTGACTATCCACACTCGCCGTTCCGGCTCGTGTGGCTATATGCACATCTTGGGTAAAATGGCTCGTTTTATGCGCTTGTTGTACAATCTACTATTAAACTGACTCGACATATAATAATTTCAAATGTTAAATTCGACAATGTGAACCTAACATGAATATATGACAGACACGACGAAGTAGCAACACTGACAATCTAAACTAACTGACGAATAGGGAAAAGTAACGGGTTAAGAACATGGCGAAATAACAATATTGACAATCTAAACTAGCTGACGAACAAGGAAACTCATGAACAAGGAAACAGACAAAGAAAGAAAGTTACGGGTTAAGAATATGACGTAATAGTAAAACTGACAATCTAAACTAACTGAAGAACAAGGAAACTTGCGAACCAGGAAACCAACTTAATAGGGAAATTGACAACTTAGTGAAACTGGCAAATAAGGAAATTGACGAATTCGGAAACTGTCAAATAATTAAACTTGTGAATTATTGAAATTTACGAGCAAGGAAAATGACCAGTGGTACGCTAACTCTCTCAGCCTCTTCGCCGCACATTCTACAATCTGTGTTGTCATAAAGGCCATCTTTGCTAGGAGATGTTTAACCCCAAAGTGCCTGGAAAACACTCCGATAATGAATCGGAGTTGTCTTCTGCTGAGTTTTCAAAGTTTCTTGGCCCAGCTCTGGTCAACTCTTTCTTTGAAGAGCTTTGCATTTGCACCAACACCTCTAAAAACTTCTTGATAATTCCGTAACATTAAAAACTTGATGATAATTCTGTAACCACATTTTGCACAATCAGGCTAAGATGTTTACCAGCGTATTAGTGATATGTTGCAAGCCCATCGCTTGACTTTAGGTATTACCAGCCCTATTCCCTTACGGCCGAAACCTATATTCAAACCAAATAGATAAGGCTAAGGCCTGAGTGGACGCTCGAGTCGGGCGTGCAGCGGGGCGGGGCGTGCGGCGTGCATGTTAAACAAAGGAAACTCATACTGGTGTCCTGAGTGGACGCTGCACAAGTGTGGTGGACGCGCGCCCGCGACGCTGCCCGCCCCGCTCAACGCCCCGCTTCGAGCGTCCACTCAGGTTGTACACTAAGGCTTACCTCAGGTTAAAATTTTACATTTGCCCATACAAAATGTGTAAAATTTTAATCCAAAGTAAGCCTATCTGTCCTCGGTTTGAATATAGGGTTCGGCCATGAGTCGTCTCTTACGAATTCCACCTATCATATGTAAATTTTGGTTTCATTTCCTCACATTGGTGGTAGGATCTTGTGCAGGGTCCGTCCGGATCGCTACCACCATCTTACCCATGAACCCAGCGCCAAGCAGCAGTGTTCGCATTTTATTGTGCCCCTGTGGGGATAAGACGGTGTGTTTCTCGTGGTTCACCTATGCTGTTCACCTACATGGATTACAGAAAGTAGACTGGCCAAAATTAACAGGTAGGTTTAGGTTATGTTAGTTGTTCAGAGGGCCCGAAGGGCCAGAATAACCTAGAAATAGGAGCTCCGCCAAAGCGGAGCTCCGTCGACTTCATTAAGGTGACCTAATCAGGTGAACCACGGGTATGAAGGGATAAGACTTCGGTGAAATTACTTGCATAGAGGCATTCCATGTTAGTGTTCAGGGTTTACACCACAAAAACAACCTAACTCGCAAACCGCGTTACGGTAATCTTCATTTATTGCTATCGTACGCACGCAATGTTTACTCACTCTTGGCACTCATTCAACATTTTATAATACTACGAAACTAAAAAATACTATAAAACGACGAACGACCTCGCATTTAAAGTGGGGCTTACGTGGAAATAGTTCAAGGGCGGCGCGTGACCGTTCTTGTTAATATCTGGCAAAAACTGGGGTGTTTTAGGTCTAAGGCACTTGTCCCACCGACGGCGAGGAAGTGATTAGCTATCGACTATTTTATCGCTCAAGAAACGAACAAAAGGTATACATCCCATGTCAATAACAGAAACGGTGTCCCCTTGTTTTACAGACAGAAAAATTACAGAATTTTGTTTCACAGAAAATGTTTCATATACTATTTGGTCCTTGTATTTTTGCTTCGAATATTATTATTTTTTAAACTATTTACTTGAAAGAAACACATTCCACAGAAAATCAATTCAATGAATTTTATAATTTTATTTTTTCACTACACAAACTTATCAAACAAAATATTTGTTTTTTAGCGAATATAGACCTCTCTGGGCAGAACCGACTTGAATAGGTTAGGTTAGAAGGCTATGGCGGGAGCGAAGCGAAGCAAGCTCCCGCCTTAGTCTTCGAGGTTATTTTTTTATATTTTAAATAAATAATATTAGAACAAAGAATATTTAATTTGCTATTCTATGATATGAAAAAAGAAACATTGATTTTTATTTGAAATAAAAAACGATGATTTAAATGTCTTCAAAGTAATTATTCTACATATTGATTATTCTATGAAATGATAATACGAGAAAAAATGTATATGAAATGAAATTCTAAACAAATTCAGTCTGTAAAATAACGTACAACCAACAGAAACACATGCGCTCCAAAAAAATATATAGACCCCATGTCAATAAAAGAGACATATATTAAGAGGATTTTGATAGTAAAGCCATATAAAATGCGATAACGTTTTTCTCCCATTAAACCTAGTCAAATTTTTACGATTTTTTAATATGTTGTAGATTTCATGAAAAACTATGTTTACGTTTTCATTTCTAAGCAAAAAATTCTTAGAATGAAACAAAGAACAGAACTTACCTAGCTGTTTATAATGACTACAATACAACATATTCAATAATCAACTATCGCTACTAAGAAACGAACAAAAGATAATCGCTCCCTTGTAAATAACTTCCCGAATATATGTTTAGAAACGATAAGCAAACAGCCTATATTAAGAAACCTGTATCTGTGGTTGCACTTTAATGTTAACATTAAAGTATTACATGTCATTAAAGTATCGGTTATTGATGTAGTTGCATCTTAATGTTCATTTTAAAGTTTCGGTGACCTAAACTTTAAAGTGAACATTAAGATGCAGGTTCTTTAAGATACAAGGCAACATGGTACAATTTTCTCACATATTGTAGAAAACTTATGATATGCATGTAGATAAAGTTATGTATGCGACTCTACGCATAATTAGGCATTAAAACACTCGTGTGATCTTATTATGAAACTCACCTATCGGCTCGTTTCATAAAACCACACTCGTGTAATGCCTCTCATTATGCACCAGTCACATAAATAACTATTATAGTTCATCGCTGAGCTGAACATATCTCTTATTTACACGGGAGCGATTATCTTTTGTTCGTTCGTTGAGCGATAAAATCGCCGATAGTTTGCTGATTCGCTAGCGGTGGGGAAAGTGCCTTAGGGGGTGGGAAACGTAGAGGCTTTTATATGGTTTTTTTTTTTGTTAGCTAGGCGCCTTTAGCGGCGCTAACTCATAATTCAGTAAGAGTCCCGTCTCAAGACGCAACATCAATGTATTGATTAAATAAATACACAGAAACTCCCGACATGATGGCGTCTTTCAGTGCGTCTATTCTACGACGATCAATAATGTTGTTTCTGGTCTTTATTTAACACGGCCGCCATTACTGTTTAAGTCAATAAGAACAAAAATTGACATGTTCGCCCGCGTGCACGCAGTCGGCAAGCGGCTCCGCCGCTCGGGGGGTTTGAGAACAGTTCCCCGTCGCATGGCACTTGCAGGGAAGAACCCGCGCGTGATTAAATAAATAAATAAATAAATATCAGAGGACAATGTCACACCAATTGACCTAGTCCCAAACTAAGCTATAGGCTTGTACTATGGGTACTGGACAACGATATAAATACTTATATAGAGAAATGTATACTTAAATACATAGAAAACATCCATGACTCAGGAACAAATATTCGCGCTCATCACACAAATATCTGCCCTTACCGGGATTTGAACCCAGGACCGCTAGCTTCGTAGGCAGGGTCACTACCAACTAGGCCAGCGCGTCGTCAATTGGTCCCACCTTTTACGAACGTCTACCATTAGGAATAGACTTAGGAATGAATCATCCGACGAAGCATTCGGGCGCCGCCTGAAAAACCTTTCATTGCAAAATCCATTATACTCAGAGAGTTTAAGGACCTAGTTTTCTTAAATTTTTATTTTATTGTTATTATTACTGATGTTTACACTTATTCTATGTTTTTTTTTCTATGATTTCAATGTAATTTCTTGTACTGTGACATAACATGCAATGTATACTGTGACTTACTTTGGAAAATAGATATCATTATTATTTTTTTGCGGGTGGTAGGATCCTGTGCAGGGTCCGTCCGGATCGCTACCACCATCTTATCCATTAACCTACCGCCAAACAGCAGTGTTCGCATTGTTGTGTTCCGGTTTGGGGATAAGACAGCCGGTGTAATGACTAGCATAGAGGCATTCCATCTTAGTCCTCAGGGTTGGCAACGCATTTGCAGTCTTATGCTAATGTCTATAGGTCACAGTTTCCACTTACCATCAGGCGGCCTGTCTGCTCGGTTGACTTCTCTATGCCATAAAAAAAATATTATTTAATTCATTCATTATTACAATACGATAGCGGTACCCTTACAATACGATACGAGTTACAAATACCGTACTCGCTATCGAGTCGAATGCTCTGTCCCTCGCACTCCATAAGAATGCTTGCGAGGGATAGAGCTTCTTCTCATGTTAAAGGTACAGGGGTCCTATTCCACACAATTCGGTTGTACTTCATTTCTTTACTACCTATCAATTGTCAGTAGGAGCACGGGGACTAGGGCATACCCCGTGCTTCACCCAGGTGCAATGACGAGGTGAGGCACGCGTCCGTACCCAAGGTTCGGTATCGAGTTTTATTTATAAGTACCTACTTTAGTTAGTTTTTAGGAAGCTCAAAGTCACTCAGAGGGCTATGGAGAGGGCTATGCTCGGGGTTTCTCTGCGTGATAGAATCAGAAATGATGATGTCCGCAGTAGAACTAAGGTTACCGACATAGCCCTAAGAATAGCTAAACTGAACTGGCAGTGGGCGGGGCACATTGCTCGCAGGACTGATGGCCGATGGGGTCAGAAGGTTCTGGAGTGGCGTCCGCGGACCGGAAGACGAGCTGTAGGTAGGCCTCCAACAAGATGGAGTGACGACCTCGTCAGGATCGCGGGACCGCGGTGGATGCGAAAAGCACAAGACCGGTCTGAGTGGACAGCCTTGGGGGAGGCCTATGTCCAGCAGTGGACGTCTTTCGGCTGACATGATGATGATGATGATGAATTTAGCTAAGGAGGAGTTAGTAAATGATTTGGGTTATTTATTTTTGATTTAAAAACAAATAAAGAATTACTTTTCTGCTGGCAGTTCTTTTAATTTCATGATTTACTTACACAAAGCTTAGGAACATAAAGAATTATGTTCCGAATCTTGGTCGTGTTGACAGTACAACTTAATCCGAAATAGTTTGGGTAGTGTCGTTAATTGTAAACGGCACTACTGGTAGTGCGGCTGGTAGTGTCGTTTGCCAAAAAATGTTAAAAACAATAATGCTTTTGACCGGTTCCCTTCATCTGGCATAACTTTTTTTGGCATAATTCATCATTTGGCATAAAGTCGTTTTTGCTGAAACAGTGTACTTTTCAGGATTATTTAAAATACCATTGCATAGAACCCAATAGGTTAGGTTTGGTTTATTTTATGTCAATCCTGAAAAGTACACGGTTTCAGAAAAAAATACTATGCCAAATGATGATTGTGTGAAATGATGAATTATGCCAAAAAAAAATGTGCGAGACATTAGTAACCCGCTTTTGACGTGTCATCGTATTCAAATGAACAACAGCTGTAGAACAACGGTACGATAACAGTTCAATGATGTTTCTCGCATTTTGTATGGACATTTTTAGCTTCACAACTCTCTTAAATACTTGTAATATTTTATTCGACAACTCATAATTCATGTGGCTTGGCTTGGTGATATCCATAAACGAGGTTACAGCGGCATCCAAATAGATCTGGCACTGCGCCAGGCGACTGGGGTTGTGTTATGGATGCGTTTCGTTCATGGGATAAGAAAAACGTTGATCTCTGTTATTAACCCCTGACGAATAATGTGTCTGTGGCATCTTGGCTCCAAAACGGATACATTCGGATGATTCGCTTTCGTTTTATATAGAGCTAGTTAAATCGATATGGTTCATAACTAGGCCTCATTTAATGTCTTTTTTTTTCTTTGCCCCGCGGGCATATGGCGTTTCCACAATGAAGTGATTTCGCCAGTGTCAAGTCTATATAAGTATAAGATAAGATAAGATAAGATTTATTTATTTGTAATAATCATACATAGTCATTTTTACATTAATAATATTATATTCAATAGCATAATAAACTATTTATCATTATAAATTTAATTGCATTATGTCATTGGATTAATTAACTAAGTTACATTTGTGAATACATTTATTAAGTTACTATGTCATTTGGTACTTAAATTATTTAACACATTTACCTACTCAACTGTCAAAAAATTCTGTGATAGAGTAAAAGGCTTTTTGGCAGCAAAATGCCTTTAATTTACATTTGAAGATGCGGTCAGTTTTTATAAATCAATATAGCAATAAAACACAATCCAATCTTTACTCAGAAGATTGGGGGCAACGTTGTACGGTGATATGTAGGACAGAGGTCAAGATCGTTTTAACCTCTGTACCAATGCGAGTCCACTTGAAATGAGAAGTAAGATGCCAGATACACCAAATAAGTCCAAGACACCTTGATACACGAAATTACAAAACTAAAACACTTCCGCCATCTTTTAACGTTGCGAATGCAACAACTTTGAAATCCGCTTAAATGCTCGGAAATATAAACATTGTTGGTCTGGTTTGGACACATAAAACAATATTCTTTACGGGCCGTTATTATTTAAAAAAAGCTTTAGTATTTCTTGTACACTCAGGAGCAAAAATAACGGGTCAGAGTGCGTTTTTCATACTAAAGAGGCTATTTCGAAGCCTTGGTTCCTCGCCAGGGAATGTTTTTAGTGAAATCTCGGCAACAATATACTATTAGTTAGACTATTGAAGAGAATAATAATTATAAGTGTTACAATTTGTCAACGCATTACAACAACTGTCGATTTTATCTTCGTTTTGGCGCAGTATGTCTACAAGGGCGCCCCCTCCCGCCCCCCCTAAGTGACATTGCCTCCCTAGTTCTCCCCGTTTTTAGGTCACCTCTAATAGGTGTCTGCTCATGTTTGTTTCAACTCGAGTAGTGTTTTTGTTGCCTACCTTTTCATCCATATGCAAATGCTTTATCTTATGTTACTAATATTAACTTACTATTAATAATTATATCGGTTTTTTTCCATCTCCAAGAGGAAATTTCCTAGCGCGTTGGAAAGTTGAGATGGGTCATGCATCTTGTGTGTCACTTAAGATATGACAATAAATAAAATTCAATATGGCAGCTAGACGCCATATTGAAAAAGAGAAAAAAAAATCGACGGACTGTGACAAATAAAGAAAAAAGAAAAAGAAAAATACATTTATTTGTTACGAGGTTGTTAGGTACAACCTCCTTTTTGCGTTCCTGGCCACTTTTACATTTCGTTTAAATTCTTTCCAAATTCAAAATTGTCAATGATCTATTGGTATTTGGATCTATAATCCAGTCTCCAGAAAATTTCGATAAGCGCAGACACGGGTCCCGTGTCTCGCTGTTTCATTATATTTAATTTATTTTTTATTTAAATATAATTCTGTAAATCTTTCTATTTCCAAAAATATAATATTTGAAGAAAGCGATTTATTTAAGAGTCTCCCAGATACTTACCATCCTACCGTTAGAAATGACATTCCGGGCCATATATAGTGGTAAGTATCCCCGCCTGTCACGCGGGAGACCGGGGTTCGATTCCCCACCGGAGAGCCGGCGTTTCTTCTCAGCAGTGGTCTCCTGCGAAGCGCTGGTAGATTTTTGACGTGTAAGTGCCCGTGCGGCCTACTTACTGAATAAACATCTTCAAATTAAGTGAAGACAATCGACATTCACAATTTTGTGTTTCTCGTTCGTCCGATCGGTTGACCGATCGATCGGTCCACTGAGACTTTTCTTTCCCGATGGTTCGATTAATCGCACCTATGGGAAATCGTTGTCCCATTTTTCCGATCATAAAATTATAGAAACAAAAACTCAGTGTGTACAGTCAGCGTCACATAGTTTGTAGCATCCAAGGTAGCCAAATAGTTTGTTATTGTTTGCATTGCCGAAGTAAAAACTATCCATTTCAATGAATTATTAAGTATTTTTTAGTTGTTCATATTTTTATTAAGTATTACTTAGTTTAATATGCTAAATACTGCTGGACCCTTTATTTTAAAAGTAGAAAATAATATTAGTAGTAGGCACTACTGATTACTTGCAGTCTTACGTAACGTATACGTAAGTATTCATGTCTATAGATACTAATATTTTCATATAAAAAATAACACTAAAAAAATAAAAAAAGGATCCTTTTGGACCGATTGCTAAGTCAAGCGATCTCAGGAAACTTTCACAACTTTTTGATAAAATTGTCAGAGATATGACTTTTTTTTAAATGACTATCGATCCAATTCCTATAAAGACGTGGGGTTTTTGCGGGTGGTAGGACCCTGTGCGGGGTCCGTCCGGATCGCTACCACCATCATATCCATTAACCTACCGCCAAACAGCAGTGTTCGCATTGTTGTGTTCCGGTTTGGGGATAAGACAGCCGGTGTAATGACTAGCATAGAGGCATTCCATCTTAGTCCTCAAGGTTGGCAACGCATTTGCAGTCTTATGCTAATGTCTATGGGTCACAGTTTCCACTTACCATCAGGTGGCCTGTGTGCACGGTTGCCTTCTCTATGACATAAAAAAAAAAGAATTAAAACACTATTCCTCAAATCACAGAAAACTTTCTCATATGCAGTTAGTAGTGCAGTTACAAACTGGAACTTTAAGTAATGAATGAATAACTCATTTTTTTCTGATAGTCAACAGCCAAGACCCGCAACAGGCCCAAACGTGGGACCTATCTCACGACACCGACGTTAACCACCTATCCGACACCAAACCCGACGAATGGGAGAGCAAAGACATCGAGGTCTTCAAACCTAGTCCAAATTACAAGAAAATAAAAATAAAAACTCAAGCCAAATTTAATTAGCGGTCAAATATATTGTGTCGTTTAGTATAAATAAAAATAAATTAAAAATAAATATCAGGGGACAATGTCACACCAATTGACCTAGTCCCAAACTAAGCTCTAGGCTTGTACTATGGGTACTAGACAACGATATAAATACTTATATAGAGAAATATATACTTAAATACATAGAAAACATCCATGACTCAGCAACAAATATTCGCGCTCATCACACAAACATCTGCACTTACCGGGATTTGAACCCAGGACCGCTAGCTTCGTAGGCAGGGTCACTACCAACTAGGCCAGCGCGTCGTCGTCGGCGTCGTAGTATGTGTTGCTAATAAACCTGTTTTTTTCGTGCTTGGCGTATTTTCTCATTTCAAACACCGTTTAGTTCATCTCAATAGACCTCCTATGATGCGAGATATTTCACTTTGTTCCGATAGGGTTCAAAGCGATCAATTTTTTTATAAAAAACTTTGTAGTAAAATAATGACATCAATTTTTTATTTATCTTTTTGGTCGGTGAAATTGTGCACTTTATCCAGGGATACACTGAATAAAAGATCCCAGGACGTAACATTAATATACAGATTTTCTCGTGGTCCTACTATATTTATCTAGGTATATAGGTTAGGTTAGGTTAGCTTAGGCCATGGGGACCCGCGGGCGATGGGACGGGGGATCCATCGCTTGCACTTAAGAGTCCCGAGCTGGAAGGCACCCAAGTGTTCCGGAGCGCCTTAACCGGAGGGGTAAAAAACAGAAAAAAAACCTATTGTAGACGGGCCCGTAAGAGCAAACGCTGATAGACGAGTTAGCGGATGGAATACCACTCCCGCGACCTCGTCCAAGGTGGGAGAAGGAACAACTCGTCGGTGCGAGTCCGACATAACATAACCGCTCGGCCCCCCGGGTCGCTTGGTATCCATAATGGATTTCCCCTGAGGAAAAAAAAAAAAAAAGGTTAGCTTAGGCCACGCCCGCGTTCTTCTATCTCCGTATGTACAATAGTAGTCTTTAGCTGCTATACATTTAGCTTGAAAATTCTTTAATGGGGCGCCGCGTCCGCGTCTTACGTCACTTCTGTCTGGCCCGCGCCTTAGGTTCTTTAGAAAAATACCTGTAATTTGTGATTATAGAAAACTTTATTTATAATCCTAGAAGTTCGTGGGATGGAGTTGAGATGGGTTGCACACGCCTTGATTGCAATATCAACATTAGAGATGGAAATTGCGAAAGATAAATTTTGTTTTTCTCGAAACTTTGTATCTTTGCTCTAAAATGCTTGTTCGAAAAGCCTTTCACCCAACCAAAGGGATTACATAAAGTACCAGGAGCTCAACGGTAATCAGGGGGTGCGTAGCGTAACTTAGGTCGCAGCCGATGACGTATAGTAGAAACTGAGAACTTCCCTGCGATGAATGTTGTTATCTTTTGTTAAACTCAACCGCTAATAACGTGTACAGAATAAAATGCATTAATAACAAAAGATGGAATATTAATTACAACTTTAAGCACTTGAGAATAAGGTTCAAATTGGAATAGGACACACTTCACATAGAACCTTTTGGGCATGACATATAATAAGGACCACCGGGTGTAGCATTTAGCAAGTGTTAGTCATTTCTAAAAGGTTCTATGTCAATTGTGAGTGAGTTGGTAATTTCCAATTTGAACCTTATTCTTAAGACGGTAAAATTCTAATTCATATTCCATCTTTTGTTATGAATGCATTTCACTTTGTACAGGTAATTAGAGGTTGGATTTAACAAAAGATAACTATGCCATTCATCGCAGGTAAGTTCTCAAGTGGAAATGGTGATTTTAAATAATTTCTACTATACCACTATCATAATTATTAATATTGCGAAGAATACATCGTAAAATACACTTAATAAACTTTAACTTGCAAAAGATTCTGTATTTTATTGAAAAATACTGGGGCGTCTGAAAGATACTTGTATTTTACAAGTCATTTTCAACGCTAACGTACAGCCACAGCACGGGGTCGTTGCGCCACTTGCACGTATTTTGAATTCGAATTTCGAATACAAATCGGGTTTAGTCGGTTATACTCGTATATCCAGACAAGAAAGTCGCAGGAAAGTATTCCATCTTTGTCATCGTGTTTGACAGGCGAGAAGTGCCATTTAGGTTCCATGCGATTTAACAGTTGGCTAACCCGAAGACCAAGCCTGCCAACCTGACAATAGAGTGATTGAGCGATTACATCCAAAGTCAACCAATTACAAGTCTAGAAACAGTAACCCAGCGACAATTGTTACAACGTAACGACAACAACAGAATTCGATTTTTTTCGGAACACGACTTTATGCGAACGTTGCGTTGTTTACGAGTCTAATATATATATATTTTTCTTTGCCCCGCGGTGACTTGAACAGCTACTACCGCGGGAATATGGCGTTTCCACAATTAAGTGATTTCGCCAGTGTCAAGTATATATAAATATAAATCAATATAGCAATAAAACACAATCCAATATTCTCTAGGAAGATTGGTGGCAACGTTGTACGGTGATATGTAGGACAGAGGCCAAGATAGTTTTAACCTCTGTACCACTGCGAGTCCACTTAATAAATTGCCGATGTTCTGTCAGATTATTTTTGGCAGCTCATTTGATGAGAATACTGGATGACATAGACAGAATACTCATTTTGTTACACGAATATAGACATGTCATCATTCGTTATCAGCCGTTCACACGAGCATGCCCGATTTGAATTACATGGCTTAGTTATGAACAGTGACAAGTGGCTCAAGAATTCCGCGTGGTGACTGTACCATTAAACAGAAAACGTTCTGTTAACTTTAAATAGAAATGAAAGCTCTGAAAGAAAAGTTTGCACAATATTTTCAATATAGTACATTACTACAGAGGCCGGGACAAAAGGGGTTGCCGGCCGAAGTTATATAGACGGCCGAGCGAAGCAAGACCGGATATAGGTCTGAGGCGGGCAACCCCATATTTCCCGCTGAAGTATGTATAGTGCTTTTCTCAAACATAATTCATTAAAATAATTAAAACAAAAATTACAATGTCAAGTAGGTACTAGGAGTGCATAAACATTAAAAGTAACCTACAGTGCTCAGTACGCCCGCCCGCCGGCCCGCTGGTGGCGCGCGCGGGGCTCGCCGCATCGTGCTAACCTCCTAATTACCTCTGCGCTCCTGGTACTTCAAATAAACATGCAAACGCTTTGTTGGATGCACGGCTTAGTAAATTAAAAAAAAAACAGCTATTTAGCCTTTTCATAAACACAGCCACCATGGCCAAACTAAAATTAAAAAAAAAAAACTTCCCGGCCTAGGCCTTCAATTTCGTATGAAATTCCTTTACAGTTCTCTCGAGTTGTTCCGTCGGAAACGTGGCACTTTGAAGCCTAAAATAACTAACATAACGCCGACATTACATAGCATGTTTGAGAAAAATCACTAACACGATCTTTTCGCATTGTCCACAGCCAAGACCTGCAACAGGCCCAAACGTGGGACCTATCTCACGACACCGACGTCAACCACCTATCCGACACCAAACCCGAGGAATGGGAGAGCAAAGACATCGAGGTCTTCAAAACCAGCCCAAACTACGAATACTCACATTATAGAAGGAAGCGTGACACCGATATTACATTCAAAGTACCAGGATATAAGGAAGCCGTGGAGGTTGAAACTCCGAAGATTGAACCGGCTAAAATCAGGATCGAGGGTTTGAGAGTTGAGGAATCGGAAAAGGATCCTAAGATTGTGGAAGGTGTTCCTAGTGTTTTGGTCAATTCCAAGTTTAAGCTGAGGTAAGTTGGGAGAATAGATCTTGAGTACAACCTTTCATATGGGTAAGTTGGGTCTGCATTTGTATCATATTAGCGATCACGATCATGCGTATCGTATCGAGGAGGAATACCGTATCACCAGACAGACAGACAGACAGAGTTACCTACGGATTTATAATCTTAGTATGGATACATAGAAACCATCCAAGACTTAACAAACACTCGTGATCATCGCTCAAATATCAGCCCTACTGCAGGCAGGCTGCTTCGTATACTGGCTCACTACCAACTCGGTTAACGTGTCGTATACTGTTCTGTGTTTCGCAGATTATTCGGAGAAGGCTTCAGCACTCACACGGTAATCGCTTTCTCGGAAGTTCCTCTGGATTACGACAAGCCTTGCAAATTCCTCATGCCGGGAGAGTTCTTGGTAATACTTAACTAGTAATGTAAAAATATTTACTACCTAGTTATAAAATAGTAGTTTTCAACACACTTGCTCAAAACGACCTTTTTATTCCACCGATTTTTGATATTAAACACGCGTGCTTTTTCAGTATATTACGCACAAGTGCCTTTAGTTTATTAACCCAAACAATTTACATTTGTAGCCTAGTACCAAGTTGTAAGTACGAAGAAGAAGCGATATAATTTAGTCGGGTTTTTTTTTCTTAGCAACAAACAGTTTTTATGCGGCAAATAACATTATCTACATATTTATTTCAATAAATTGGTGAAATCAGCTTTATTACTAAAAAATAACTCAATTTCATTAAAATCATTTAAATTTTACTGTAATTTGTATTTTAAACATCAATTATTACATTTTAAATTTGGCTGTTGGCCGATCTCGTTCGCGCCTTAGCCTTGCGCGCGCATCGGTATCGCGGCAAGAAAAAAAAACAACGCGCGAGCCGCCATTTTTCGTAAATAATTGACGGCTGCGACGAAGATAGTTTGGATTAATTATTGTGAAGTTTAATATTAACGAAAATGTCTTCTTTAAGTAAAGAAAATGAAGAAATTGTAATTTTACCAACTGTTTTAATAATTAATTAAAATTTGACTAAATGAAGAGTCTTGTTTTTTTTTCGCAAGTGTGTTGAAAAACGTCGTATGTAACACGTGTGCCTGTGATCATAATATACGCGGCTTTCTTGTGGCGCACTCGCTTTCGCTCGTGCGCACACAATAGCGCCTTGTATACAATGGTCAACTTAGCATACTTGTATCATAATGTACTATTATGCAACTGATGCACGAGAGGGCCTAAAATACGAGTTTGGTTTTATGAAAAGAGCGCAAGCGAGTTTCATGATAGGATCACACGAGTTTTTTAAGGCGTAATTATGTACAGCTGCATATACAACTTTATCTACACACATATCAAAAGTCCTCTAAGATGGATTCAGGAGCCGACGACTTGACGACAAAAATGGCGGCAAAACAAAATGTTTTTTTAAATCATAGACAAAGGAATGAACTCCCTATTCTCATGTCACTCGAGCTCAAATGTCGAGCGGTTTATATTTAAAAAAAATACTGAATCGACGTTTCGTATCGATAACTGTTTTAATATCTTTGGATACTAGAATAGAGACCTTGAGTTTTGACAGCTGTTCCAATTTCAAACTCAAAACGTTACAAAAAAATATACTGTTATAACATCACAGTACATAATTTACCTACTACCACAGACAAAAAAGTTGACCTAGTAAAATTAGTTTTAATAATGCTGGTCATTTCCTGAGGTTTCTGAACGCATAATATAGGGCTTATGACATGTGCGTAGATAAGATACATTAATTATTACATTTACAGGTAGAAAACGAATCCGTGACAAAAACCTCGGCACTCTTCGCCGTAGTTGCACCAAAACCCTTAGCCGATTCTACATTCTATATATGCGCTAAAAACTTGCCATTTGACATAATGGACCCTACCAAAGATGAGGAGAAGTACCGTCACCAAGGCACTGAGAGCTGGAAGGTCTTTGCCACCCACCACACTCTGCTGCCTCTTTGGATGACCTTGATTCTGATTTTAGTATGTTTGATGTTTTCTGCGCTTTTTTCGGGGTTGAATCTGGGGTTGATGTCGTTGGATAGAACGGAGCTGAAGATTATATCTAACACTGGAACCGAACAGGTGAGCTATCGTAGTTTCGTTGCGTGTTATAATAGCGTCCCGCGCTCGCTTCGCTTCGGTTAAAGTAAAGAAGTGAGCAGAAAATAGATTTCTATGAAACGAAAATTCTGCGAAGTGATACGTTTTTTGAAATGAGTGTCGGTGAAACAAGGGAACACCTACATCCTTCCTTTGCTAAGAACAACTACGCCTTAAGCAATAAAATCTTAAAGTTTCAAAAATATATTCCAGAAAAAGTTAAGTTAAGTTTATTATACATAATGCTTGGTTTTTCTGACTGGAGAGTTGGGAGGTGTCATGGCAGTATATGTGGCAACTTTGAATCATCAGGAAAGAAAATACGCTCGAGCAATAATGCCGGTCCGCGACCACGGGAACTACCTCCTCTGCTCCATACTCCTCGGCAATGTGGCGGTGAACTCGACGTTCACGATCCTCCTGGACGAGCTGACCTCGGGCCTGTTCGCGGTGATCTTCTCCACGCTCTCCATCGTGCTGTTCGGGGAGATCACGCCGCAGGCCATCTGCTCGCGGCACGGGCTGATGGTGGGCGCGAGAAGCATCGTTATTACCAAGGTCAGTGGAGGCTCTAGGAACAAGGGGAACGTTGTCTAGGGTCATGAAAGAAGACTAAGGAGATGATCTCAAGTCTTTGATCAAGATCCAGACTCATCATGATATAGGGTTGGTCACCATGTCCAACTAAGTCTCGACCAATGGAAACGCTTGGAGACTATAGTCCAGACCTTGTCGCCATGATGTGCCTGCATCCCGCACTTCAGGCAGTGCCGTTGTCTGAATGACAATGAAATACTTCGTCAGGTTCAACCGTTCATGTTCTCCAAGATGTATTCCTTCTACCTGGTATACTGCCTTTAATCTTGCTCATGATCACACACCGGATTGACAGGGGGCAAAAATGTACCAGTGCTAGCACTAGTGATTCATGAAATATCGACTACGTTTATCCACATCGATAAAAAGCAATGTTTAATCATCATTATCATAAGTAATGGCCAAGTTTGAATACAGTTTAATTAGGTGCAAACCTCCTTTATTTATTTATACTTATCGCAACTATAAACAACCGGTATCTGACATTGACTCTGGACTCGAGTCACTTATGACAACCGTTGAAATTAAATTGAATAACAATTCATTCAGTACAACAATATTCTTTAGAATTCCGACCAAATGAGAACTTTTTTGATTTTTAAGTCGGTTAAAAATGACTGGAAAGAAAATAGATCGTTTATCTTCATGGAAAGCTGATATAGAAGATAAACGTACGACTTACTTTTGCAAGAAATGTAAGATCCATAAATGTCACGAAAATGTAAGATCAAAAAAATTGTCGATAATCTTAGTCGATATTTGATGAATCACTATAGCATTGGTACATTTTTGCCCCCGTCAATCCGGTGTATGCTCATGATGCCTCACTGTGCGCTTGGGCCCTCTGGTCCTTACTCATTAGCAGTGAACTCCACATTCACGATCCTGTTCGCACCAAACCCTATTACAACAACAAATAATTATCTTCCCCAGGGTGTGATGGCGTTGACAGCGCCCCTGGCCTACCCCGTCAGCAAACTTCTGGACTACTTCCTCGGCGAGGAGATCGGCAACGTGTACAACCGGGAACGACTCAAGGAACTAGTTAAGGTCTGGGATCTTGTGTACTCCAAGGTTCCTAAAATTTATACTAATTCATTTTCTTTGGAATGCGCTTTCTCTTCGTTCTACGGATGGTTACAAAATTATGTAAAAAAACAAGATAAAACCAAGAGGCCACATAATAAATGTGCCTTAATCATATGATAAAGATGTCTGCCGTAGTAATGTCGACAGAGCTCCGCCATGCGGGGCTCCTATTCCTGGTCAATTTTACCTTATGGCATTTATTTATTTATTTATTTGGATCACCAACAGTGAATACAATGTTTTAAAATCTAAGCATTACATCAGAAAGGGTTAAATATAATTGTGCCACCATAAAATTAATAATAATTGTTGTAATTTTTGAAGATAAACCATTTTTTTAATAAATATTGTGATTTTAAAGTAAACAGCAACTATTTGAATTTAAAACTGCATACAAGGCGCGCGCATACTATCTCCATCCCACGTTCTTCGCGCGGAAGCACATAAAGCTATCTCTTTTGATTCTTGATTGGGTGTGGGGCCGCATTGTGTGGCGTCGAAAAACTAAAACTCGACTACGACATCAAATAATTGGTATCATGTAGACCCATCTGCTATTTATATGTATACCTATGTTACACAATTATGTTAGCTTTTTATTTATAAATAAAACCTTTACGAGATATATCCATTAAAACCTTTCATTCGAAAACAAACTATATGCTTCTGCAAAAAAAAAAAAATTAATTCCGCCATGATGGTATTAATGTGACGTCACATAACCTATGACACGCGGAACACTAAGACCAAGTCAACGACACATTTGTCATAGACAGCTACAAGAGAACAGATGAACATACTAACAAACTACTAACTAATACTAATAAACTTAAAAATAATTGACCTCGTTTTTGCTGTAATTTAAAAACAATAATTTTCTGTAATTGGTAGCTTCCGTAAAATAATGAATGTTTGATTCTCAATCACGCTCAATGAAATTTACCACACATGTATTTCAAATAATTATTAAATATTATAACAGCTTTTGTGAAGTGACTCATATCCTTAGAATAGGGAATATGTATGAATTTTTTAATTGGAATTTCTCAACATAATATGAAAATACCGTAAAAGTGATCACCAAAAGTGAAATTAAAATTAAAATCGATCATGAAATACGGATGATACAAGCATTTTAAAATGCTTATTGGACAGAGAACCGAAGTGCACCGGTGACGTCATGGTGCAGTTCGGCCATATAAACTCCACGTAAAATATAGGCACAAATCTTTGTTGCCTTGTATCTTGGTTATTTTTATAGCTATTAAAAAAAAAAAATCTCACCTGTTTGCTACATGAATCAGCTTTTATTGAAGCTGTAAATAAACATGCATATTCCCTATTCAGTATTCAGACAAGCTTAGAGCTTACCTATAGTTTCGCACGAGGTTTTGTGAGAATTGGTCCAATTTATTTTATTTTATAAAGCTTTCATTTTTCACTAATTTTTACCAATGAAATGTGGCGCTGCTGCTAAAAAAAGAACTCACAACAGGTGACCACAGACGTCAACGATCTGGACAAAGACGAGGTGAACATTATCTCTGGGGCGCTGGAGCTCCGCAAGAAGAGTGTGTCGGATGTCATGACGAAGCTGGAAGATGTGTTCATGCTGCCGATCACTTCGGTGCTCGACTTTGAGACCATGAGCGAGATTGTCAAGTCTGGTGAGTGCATTTAGCTTCTTCAATCTTTCGGTGTTATAAACTATCACCCAGAGGGTAAAAACGGGACCCTGTTACTAAGGCTCCTCTGTCTGTCTCTGTCTCATGAACCGTGATAGCTAGACCGTTGAAATTATCACAGATGATGTATTTCTGTTGCCGCTATAACAACAAATACTAAAAAAAGAATGAAATGAATATTTAAGTGGGGCTCCCATGACACAAACGTTATTTTTTTAGCCGTTTTTTTGCTCTATATTAATAACGACAACTGGTATAGTGTTTAATGCTGTATGTTTAATGATACGGAACACTTGCGCGAGTCCGACTCGCACTTGGCCGGTTTATTTAAAATTTGTCTTGATTTTTTAACTGAGTTCAAAAGACGGAGGTTCTCAATTCGTCGGAATATTTTTTATGTATGTTTCCCGATTGATCTTAAGACGTAAGACGTAAGATTTTTCGTACATATCTTCAAAATATTCAAATATCGGACTGGGTTTCAAGGGAGAGAGGCGTTACCGGAATCTATGGAAATGTTCAACCTCACGATCCTCTTAAATGAAAGTATTCCTCAGCAACTGGCCGGAACAGGCACCAAATAAGGACTCATGGAGACGGGGAGAGGCATTTGCCTAGCAGTTGGAAACTCATACCTCTTCTCTTCTTGCTCAGCCTAATTCGTCCTCTGCAGGACATGGGCCTCGTATGCGTTCCAATTTCCTCGATGTTGTGCAGTACGCCTACACATCGCAACTGCTACTTTGGCAATGTCGTCGCTTCAACGGTCGATTCCTGCGACCAACACGGTCTCCAAGCCAGCAGCTTCCTGTCCCATCTCTCGGCATCTCTTTGGCTTATGTGAACCGTTTCTACCGTAACTTTGGCCCACCCTCGTATATCTCTATGTTTGGTAGACGGTTCCTCAGAGAAATACCGAGCATGGATCTTTCCAGTAAAAACTCAGGCTAGATAGGGGATTGCTTTATGAGGTGGATGTGGGCCGAGCCTTGGCGAGGCCTGCTAAAATCCGAGTTAGGGAATCCCCGTTTTCGCCGATGCATAAGTATATAATGCTTTTCTCAAATAATGCCAGGAAATAAAAGAAATACATAATTATAAGTATTTGTGAAAATGTTTGAGAAAAAAGTATTTGAATATTTCCCAGGCTACTCCCGTATCCCGGTGTTCGAGGGCACGCGCGGCAACATCGTCACGGTGCTGTTCATCAAGGACCTGGCGTTCGTGGACCCCGACGACAACACGCCGCTGCGCACGCTGGCGCAGTACTACCAGAACCCCTGTAACTTCGTCTTCGAGGACGTTACGCTCGACGTCATGTTCAAGCAATTCAAAGACGGTAAGTAAAACAGTATGGCATGAAGAAAGAAGAAGGCTTCACGCACGAATCAGTTCCCCATCTACTTTGAATATAAGAGAAGTGTCATTGGTAAACAGGACTATTTCATGTTTATCGCGTACAACATGAGCGAGATCCTTGATATAAATCAAAAACAAGAATGGGCCCAGAATTGAGCCTCGGGGCACTCCCATAGCAACAGCTGATCCAGGGGATCCCGTTCTGTTTATGTCTGTCTGCTGAGTTCGGTGAGCAAGTTAAGATATAATAAGATCAAGGGCCCAGCTTCCGCACTAATGTAACGTGAACAACACAGTCGACAATTCGAACTTTTTTCAATCGGCCGTTGACTGTATGTATCATCGGAACTTGATATTTTATTTAATAAAGACATAAGTAAATATAAAACTATTGATATTCCGGGCCCTACTTATTCCAAACAAAACGATTTTTGCTTTGGTTATTGAATTTAAGATACTGCTATTGGCTTTGAGGCTTAGGAAGGCAGTATACGTCCATATTTTTACACACAATCCTGTTTCCAGGACACAAGGGGCACATGGCTTTCGTCCACCGAATCAACAACGAGGGCGAAGGGGATCCGTTCTACGAAACGATAGGATTGGTGACCTTGGAGGACGTCATCGAGGAGATGATCCAGGCGGAGATTGTAGACGAGACCGACGTGTTTAGTAAGTTATACGCAGAGATCGGAGACGTGGCATTTTTGGGCATTTGACTATCGAATTCAGAAAGGATGGATGAAAGATTGACGAAAGAGATATACAGAGCGAAAGTGAGTGGAAGTTTCGGAAGGGGCCGCCTTAGGCGTAATTTTTCGAATCAAATTGGAGAAATACTAGAAAAGGGCCGTATCTTAAGTACCCTAAACAGACGTGCGGGCATGGCTCGATGTATGAATGTGAAAGAACCGAAAGATTTTCAGGATCGTAGCAGGTGGAAAGAAGTGATCTCTGCCTACCCCTCTGGGAAACAGGCGGGATTTAATGTATGTATGTATGTACATATTATTATCAATTTACTAAACTTCAAAATAGATTGTTAGCAGCTTATTGTGTCATGCGGGTAAAAAGATAATGTGAAAAAAAATATCGGTCTATCTATTTTTTATGAAGAAACTAAAGAAATTCAAGCAGCTATTTTGTAAGTACATTGAAAATGCAGCAATGGATTAGGTATTTTTTTTACCCACCAGTGGACAACAGAACGAAGCGCCGCCGCAAGAAGCCGACGAACAAGCTGCAGGACTTCGGGGCGTTCGCCGAGCGGCACGAGAACCAGCGCACGCACATATCGCCGCAGCTGACCCTCGCCACCTTCCAGTACCTCAACTCCAGTGAGTCGGCTGTGCTTCTAGAAAGTTCTATGCGGCACGTTTTTTTCTCATGTCTCATACTATAAAACTAGGGCATTGTTTACTTAGACGCGGGTTGAAACTGATGCATGTCAACCCTTGGGAAGAAAAGTAATTTAAAAGAAGAACTATGGACCTGTGCAGTAGCAGAAACCTATACGGCCTCTTCGTAGTAAGATTAATAAAAAAGATAAGCCTGTACTGAGCCATGTTAAAATCTAGTCTAATTTTTTTTTAAATCAAGATTCGTCGTAGTCAAAGCCCGGATGACGGGAGCAAAAATGCACTTTTCATAGTGCTTAATTAAATACCAACTATTCTATTGACTTCCTAGTGCACATATCAAGATTACGTTCACATCCTCAAGGTAGTCATTCACAATAAATGTCAGAATGTGTTGAAGAAAAACGATACAAGTACAGAAGTAATTCATAGCTACAATGAATTATTTAAAGTTGCCCCGATTACCACGGTAGATTTAGAACGGTCCTTTAGTTGGCTTTTTTTTTTTTATGACAGAGAAGGCAAACGAGCACACAGGCCACCTGATGGTAAGCGGAAACTGTGACCCATAGACATTCGCATTCACAAGACTACAAGACTAAGACTGCAAATGCGTTGCCAACCCTGAGGACTAAGATGGAATGCCTCTATGCTAGTCATTACACCGGCTGTCTTATCCCCAAACCGGAACACAACAGTGCGAACACTGCTGTTTGGCGGTAGGTTAATGGATAAGATGGTGGTAGCGATCCGGACGGACTCTGCACAGAGTCCTACCACCCGCAATACTAATTACTAATTGTATAGGTATATTACGATAATTATCCTCGTAACGCCTAGTGTGCAATAGGACGTACATAATCAAGGCAATTTAATTCGAACTGTGCTTCAATAAAAATAAGGTTTATTTTCCTATCTTCATAAACTGAAAATGGCATTATCGAACAAAAGTAATTGAAATTTATTGCTTTGATGGTAGATTCAAAGTCCCACTGACAAAAAACTGTCTGTTTTTAGTATAGTGGGTCTTACGAGGCTATATAAAATATTTAAAAAAGTACTAATTTCTGACATCCAGCCTCCCTCTAGTAAATCGTGTTTTTTTTATCGAGATGTCAACACATAATTTCTCCCGTCATCCAGGCATTGTTCATAGTTGACATGAAAAGTTTGCGCGGTGGTAGGACCTTGTGCAGGGTCCGTCCGGATCGCTACCACCATCTTATCCATTAACCTACAGCCAAACAGCGTGTTCGAATCGTTGTGTTCCGGTTTGGGGATAAGACAGCCGGTGTAATGAATAGCATAGAGGCGTTCCATCTTAGTCCTCAGGGTTGGCAATGCATTTGCAGTCTAAGGGCCGTATTAATGAACTCATCTTGACTGTGAAGCCCGTCACAAGATACGTCCAAAACCATAGAACACTGACATTTTTGACGCATCTCGAGACGAGCATTAGATTTGACATTAGTTTATTAACACGGGCCTTAGGCTTGCAGTCTTGTGAATGCGAATGTCTATGGGTCACAGTTTCCACTTACCATCAGGTGGTGTGCTCGTCTATCTTCTCTATGCCATAAAAAAAAAGAAAAGAAAAGTTGCGTTTATCTGAAAGTCACAATTTATTTTCGCGTTTAATTCCTTGGTTAACAATCTACAATCTACTATAATAGGCCACCTATGGTACCACGTCCCCACTAGAATGAAAAGGGGTGGCTTTATGTGCTTCCACGAGAAGAATCTGAGATGGAGATAGTTCGCGCGCGCCTTGATGGCAGCCTCAAATTGCTGTTTATTTAAAAAAAATGGTTTGCCAGGATTAAGAAGTTACATATACTCAACGATTGAATCGAAAATCATCGTCAAGTTTTACAGGGTTTCGAAGATTCAAGCAAAAACATAAAACTATCGAGGATTTTGTTTCTATAGTACATTACTACAGAGGCCGGGAAGTAGGTGGTTGCCGGCCGAGTTCATATAGGATAGTTACGAGGCTGGCAACTCCTTTTCACGGCGAGGTATGTATAGTGCTTTTCTCAAAAACATTAAAAAATTAAAACAAAAATTACAACGTCACATACTAGGAGTGCATAAACATTAAAAGTAACCTACAGTGCTCAGTCACCCGCGCTGGGTCGGGTGCGCCGCCGCCGCCGCGCCACACCGAGTTACATCGCCTGCGAACTAAGTTGCGCTACGCAACCCTAATTACCTCTGGTCTCCTGGTACTTTAAATAAACATGCAAACGCTTAAGTTGTACGCGCGGCTTACTATATTAAAAAAAAAAAGCTATTAGACTGTTCATAAAAACAGCCGCCATGTTTAGATTAAAATTAAAACAATAGTACATTCTTATGTTCATGTGGATTTATTATATAAATAAAACTGCACTAAGTACATACAGATGTAGTGCATAATTGTTTTCCTTCGTATTTTCACGGAAACGTACAAACGGGTCTTGCTATTTCAGTCGGTCACAGTACAAAAAGTACTGAAGTAGCATGACACGTTCGTACGTTTCCGTGAAAATACGAAGGAAAGCAATTATGCACTACACCTGTACCAAATCGATTTTTTTAATACGCATAGTGGCTGAATGTCATGATTCCTGTGCCACAAATTTATGTGGAATGGAAATTAAAAAAGAGGACTTTGCAGGCCTAGGCCTGCTAGGACAAGAGGTCGATAATGGAATTTCATACAAATTCCGTTATCGACCTCTTGTCCTAGCCGCACCTGAAACGTCATACTTCGCAGCCTATTATGAGGCACATAACATCGACATTCCATTGCATGTTTGAGAAAATTGTGTTTTCATGTTTGCCAGTCTCAAGCAAATATGATCAGGTTTGATATATCCAAAGAACAGACACAAAGGCCGTTATGGTTGTCGAGATCCAGATCGCGGAACGCTACAGACAGGATAGGTGGCTTCTTTAAAAGCTTTGGGCTTATAACTGGGAAATTGCTTTTTACCTCTTTGTCAACATTCCAAGATCTCAAAACTTCTCGGTCTCAAAATACCTAAAATGAAGAATGCATTTTTTTTCCCTTAAAACAACTGAATCTTAATATGGCCGAACTTCAAAACAATTTCATAATTTTAATATTTGTAATTTCTTCCATTCGGTATTTGAAGGACTTGTGCATTTTAATCTATTTTAATTTCGTTCATTTTAAGAATGAGGCAATTTGACATTTAGGTATTATGAGCCCAAAAATATTTGAAAATTAGTGGTATTAGTAAGTAAGTAAGTAAGTAAATCATTTATTCACAACAAAAACACGCAGACAAAAAATAAAAAGTAACAAAAATAAAAGAAAAGAGGCGACATGTCGCGTTAATGTTGCGAAACGGACCCAACTCAGCATATGCTGGCTGTGAAGCCAACGCTGATCTTCCGTTGGGACCGCTCGGTGAAGACATGGAAGCCATACAGACATTTCGGTACTTACATTTAAACAAAAATGAAATAAAACTAAAAAATAACTGCATATCACAACAGACAGCGCCCCAGGTGGCCATGAGATCAACTAACACTATCTGCATTACTTGACAATAAGTCTTGAAAATATGTTGTATAGCTTATCTGTGCCAAGCGATGCGCGCTAACAATCTGTGGTTTCTGTGCACAAAACAACAACACAAACACAGTCTGAGTAGGTAAAGAATACTAGTAGTGAATAAGGTATTGTGAAATTTAGTGGTTTTAAGCCTTCTTTATTTCAGGTGTGGACGCTTTCCGTCCGGAGATCGTTTCAGAAACTGTGCTCCGTCGCCTCCTGAGGCAGGACGTGATCCATCACATCAAGGTTAAAGGGAAGAGCAAAAAGGACCCCAGTACCTACGTGTATCAGCAGGGGAAGCCGGTGAGTGGATACAATAGTTCATCAGATAAAGATAAAAAAGACAAGAGAAATTTATTCAGTAAGTAGGCCGCTCGGGCACTTTTACACGTCAAGAATCTACCAGCGCTTCCCAAGAGGAGACCACTGTTGAGAAGAAACGCCGCAAGAAACTCAGCAGTCGGTCATTTTTTAAACATATTTCATATTACAATGGTGCTACTTAGTCTAGCATTATATAAAGCTACAAGTATTAAATTAAATATAATATTAAATAACATGCGTAGTTCAGCAGGAAAATATGCCAAGAAAAAACAGAATCAACTACTTATGTGTATATGAGATGGTGCAAGATGACCACGTAAAAGTTTCGATATGTTTTCCTGCATCAACGGTGTCCCCCAGACAAGAAAAATCAGGATAAAGCTTTTGCATTTGAACAAATTATTATTGACTAAGTTTCGGGTGTAGGCCATGCATTTTTGTCTGTTAGATAATCCTCGACCCTATAATACGCTTTAGTCATTAACGAGCTTTTCAAGTATTTTTTAAGTGCTGGAAAGGGTAACTTTAAAACTACGTCAGGTCAATTTATTATAGAAATGAATACATTGACCAACAAATGATTTATATTTTAATTCTTTTATAATGTTATCCGAAATCGTTCCCCGTTTTATAGTCCCAATGGACCCGATTCTACAGTGGCCTCAAAACTTCCTAATGAAGAGGAACTCATGTCAGACGCAATAGTAGCGAGCGATCTGCCGTCTCTTCCTGCGGCAGCAGCGCCTGCTGGCCGCGGGTCGGCGTTTATCAAAGCAGAGCGAAGACGCAGCTATTCGGAGCAGGACTATGTCACGTTCATGCTATATTTAGTTCATGTTATATATTTTGCAGGTGGTAGGACCTTGTGCAGGGTCCGTCCGGATCGCTACCACCATCTTATCCATTAACCTACCGCCAAACAGCAGTGTTCGCATTGTTGTGTTCCGGTTTGGGGATAAGACAGCCGGTGTAATGACTAGCATAGAGGCATTCCATCTTAGTCCTCAGGGTTGGCAACGCATTTGCAGTCTTATGCTAATGTCTATGGGTCACAGTTTCCACTTACCATCAGGTGGCCTGTGTGCTCGGTTGCCTTCTCTATGACATAAAAAAAAAAAAAAAAAATATCGCGCGCGAGCCTTATTTACAAGTGTTTATTTGTACTTCGATCTGGGTTTTCTTTCACTAATTTTATTTAGGTGTCGCTAAAACACTTTGCTATTCTATGAGCAGCTGTCACAATCAAATGACAGCGCTAATTTGAATCTGACGTTTCTTATTTTAGGCGGTCTATTCAACTGTACATTGACATTCTGGAATAGCACTTGTTTTTCTGCCGTCTAAACTATGTCGAAAAATTAAACAATTTATTTTTAGGCTGTTTAAGCGACGTGCACGTAGAATCGGGTCCAGTGTCCGACCATTCCAGAATGACCCGCCGAGGACGATCGAGAATCGTGCCAGAATGTTCTACGCATCCGCCGTTCGCGACGTTCTTGGCTCACGGGTCTGGAATGTTCCGCGTATTATAAAATAAATATCTGGGGACGATGTCACACCAATTGACCTAGTCCCAAACTAAGCTCAAGGCTTGTACTATGAGTACTAGATAACGATATAAATATTTACATAGAGAAATATATAATGAAATAAATAAAAGACATCCGTGACTCAGGAACAAATATTCGCGCTCATCACACAAATATCGGCCCTTCCCGGGATTTGAATTTGAATTTCATTACCAACTAGGCCAGCTCGTCTTCAATTGTAATGCTGTCTCATTTTTAATAGTGTCATCTCTTTCACCCGCTGCTTCAAAGTTCTCAGTATGGCTGCCTCTGTTCTGCATAATTTTATTACGTCCTCAAGCACAAACCTGGGGATTCGGCAGGTTACATTTCAATCCAATGTGTGATTACCCTCTGCCCACAGGTGGACTACTTCGTGCTCATCCTGGAAGGCCGCGTGGAGGTGACCGTGGGCCGCGAGAACCTCGTGTTCGAAGCGGGGCCCTTCACGTACTTCGGCGTACAGGCGCTCACGCAAAACATCGGCGTCGGTACGTATATAGGATATTAAAGGTGCTCGTACGCTTAGAATTAGTTTCCTACACCTCCCCCATTTCAACCCCTTGTGGGTACGAGTTTCCAAACATCCCTTATTAGTGCATGCACTCCTAGGATATTGATATTCTTTGGATAGTGCCTAGGTCTATATATATATACAGTTGTGGTCATATAATTAAGAACGATTTGAAGTTGCAGAATATATTTATCTAAATCATGACATGTGTAGTTATAATGTTCCTTCTTAAAAGTAACTAGTTATGTTTTGAAATAGCCACATGAATAGAGCAAACGGGATTAGGAATATAAAATAAAATCGCTAACTATTTCTTTTACAAATTGTATTTTTTCTCTCTAGTAACAAATTCAAATAGTAATAAAGCTGGACAAATAATTAAGAACGATTTATTGAACTGCTCGAGAGTTGTATTATATGAAACTTAGACTAAATAAATCACATTAATGTGAAGTGCGTAAAGGAAAAAAAGATATTTAATACATTTTAAACAAAAACTAATAGTGAGTAGCGTGTCCACGGCTTTTAATTACTGCTTTACACCGGCGAGGCATAGACTCTATCAATTTTTGACATTTCGCAAGAGAGATAGACTTCCATTCTTCTAAGAAAACGTCGTACAGCTCTCTTAAATTGCCACACTGTCGATTTGAAACCTTTTTCTTGACTTCACACCAAAGATACTCTATTGGGTTTAGATCTGGGCTGTTAGCGGGCCAATCTAAGACAGAAACTGATTGCGATGTGAGAAATTCCTTAACGGTACGTGCAGTATGCTTTGGATCATTGTCGTGCTGGAATGTCCAAATAACCGGAAGCACGTCTTCAGCATAAGGTAACATTGTTTCTTCCAGTATATTTTTGTATTGGAATTGATCCATGTTTCCTTCTATCAACTTAACAGGTCCAACACCATGTCCAGAAAAGCACCCCCAAATTTTTACATTTCCCCCACCATGCTTTAATGTCACTTTTGTGTACTTAGGGTCGAATGCTTTATTCGGAGGTCGTCGTACATATCGTTTTCCATCAGAACATACCCTGTTTATTTTTGTCTCGTCAGAAAAAATAACATTTTTCCACTGTCTAACTGTCCAGTTTTCATACCTTCTTGCAAATGCAAGCCGGGCTTGCCTATGACACCGTTTCAACATGGGCACCTTCCTTGCTATCCTCCCGTGCAACTTTTCTTCTACTAAACGCCTTCGGATAGTGCGTGCCGAGATTGCTGAAGGATTGTTTTCACCAAAATATTCTTTTCTCAGCTCATTAGACCCTTTAAAAGTATTTTGTTTTGCCAAACGAATGATATTTCGATCATCTCGACGACATGACTTCCTCTGTTTAGGTTCACACGGAACATTTGAAGTAGTTTGATACGTCGCAAAGTGCTTCACAGCGTGGAAAACCATTGTTTTTGAGCATTGCAGATGGTCGGCTATCTTTTTATACGACCAATTCTTCTCGCGAAGTTTTATTATTACTTCCCTTGTAGATTTATTGCAACTTTTATTTTTCCCCATTGTTTTTACACGAAGCAATCACCTTTTAAACTCTTACAGCACTAAATGGCGCCAAAATCATACAAATAGTGACCTACCACCACAGAGCCACAGAGTGTTCTCTATTTAAATTTGAATAAAAAAATAAACCATTCAGCGTTCTTAATTTTGTGACCAGCCAGTAAGAAGTAATACTAGGTTCAGATCTAATGTAAAAAGTTTATCTATTTATTTTTTAGCCAATCATTTGTATCAGCGAATGAACCGGTAGTATGCAAAAGTTTTGCGATACAGAGAGAAATACAAAAAAATACATGCAGTTAGTTATACTTGTTAGTTGGAAAAAAACTTTCCTTTAAATAAGCGTTCTTAATTATATGACCACCACTGTATATATAGATAGATAGATAGACAAAAGAGTTCGGTGCCTTGAAGTGGACCGTATTTGCTACTTAGAGTTGAAATTTATTCAAATGCCAAACCTTATCTTGAAGTTCAATAAGTCAAACTAACTTAGTGTGGTCATTGTATGTGTACGTGCCGAAAAAGCTCTGAATCTGAAGGAGCGAACTGCACTTCAACCAATTTTTTCCCCTTAAATGACTTAGGCCGGATTCGACCAAACTGGAGTAAGTTTTTACTCGAGAGTAAACCATTGTTTAATCTGGAGTAAGTTGATTTTGCATTTTACCAAATCACAATCTCAGAATAAGGTACTACACGCAAGTAAATATTTACACGGCCGATTTTGGTGGAGTAAAGGAACAAACTGAGAGTAAGCTAGTGTTGTCAACGTCACTTGTCAAATGATAAACAAATTGTCAATATGATATGACATTTCTCCAACTGTATTTACCTACAAAATTAAATGGTTACTTCGTTTAAAGTAAGGCCAGAAGAAACAATATGACACTATTCCTTGTCGGTTTATACATTCGTTCATCATTCACTCTTACTCCACAAATCAATAATACCGAGTTTAGCTTACTCCTCGAGTTCGTTGGAAAAACGTAATCCTAGTTAATCAGGAGTAAATTCCAAGAGTAAAATTATTCCCGTAATAGTTAGACTAGTGTAATTACGTGTTTGGTCGAATCCAGCCTTAATGGCTTATGGTGTAAGGTTCAAATTAAGACGAAAGCTACATCGGTGTTAACAGCTAATTTATTTGTAGCTGTAGTAAACATAAAAGAGTACTACGTCTAATAGATTTTGATACTTGAATATCATTTTTCAACAAGTTTTATACAGTCTATAAATGCTATTTATCACTCCAAACTTTCACTTTAGATCAAATGGTAGTGTTGTAACGCGCAGACCGTAGACGACTCAGCACAGTCATCAAATTACCATTATGGTTTAGCGGTTGTTAGCTGCAGTTCTTGTCAGTGACATTACTAGCATAGATGCATTTCATCTTGGTGCTCGCAACGCATTTGCATTCTTGACGTTACAAATGTTTTATGGGATTCCCTTTCATGCCACAAAATAGCAAAGTTGGTTTTTGCTCGTCATTTGGTTGTTGGTTTAGTACTTCAGTCAGAAATGTAAATGTTTTTATCGAACTCTTTATTTTTTTCTCAGTGGAATCCCCAACCCCATCAGCCATGGGCAGTCTCCAAAACATCAACGTGGACAGCATGCTCCGTCATACATTCGTGCCGGACTACTCAGTCCGCGCGACCGCCGAGCTCTTCTATCTGACAGTCAAACGGGCGCTGTACCTCGCTGCCAAGCGCGCCACGCTCATGGAGCAAGGAGCGCTGTCCAAGGGCGCCGTGAGCGATCAGCTGGACCGGGAACTGGATAAGGTCAGTGTTTTGGTATTAGGCAGTCAGTTTTTTATACCAGGCAGTCACTTTTTCTATTAGACAGTCTCTTTTTCTACCAGGCAGTCACTTGTACGCACCTGTATTGACGATCATTTTAGGACGTAGACAGTTAATTAGCGGGGTAAGCAGTCATTTTTTAGGGTAGGCGGCCATTTTAAAGCTTTTCTGACGCTTTTGCGGTGTTTATTTTACTTAGACAGGCATTTTAGTCTTTTAAACTACCGTTTTGTCGCGGTATTTGTCATTTTTAGCGGCTGTTAGAATATATACATAGTTGACATGCTCCGTCATACATTCGTGCTGGACTAGTCAGTCCGCGCGACCGCCGAGCTCTTCTATCTGACAGTCAAACGGGCGCTGTACCTTGCTGCCAAATGCGCCATTGGATAAGGTCAGTGTGTTGACAATATGCAGTCAGTTTTACTGTTAGGCAGTCACTTTTACTACTAAGCAGTCACTTTTCCTACTAGACACTCACTTCTACTACTAGGCAGTCAGTTTTGCTACTGGGCAGTCAGTTTTGCTACTAGGCAGTCAGTTTTGCTACCAGGCAGTCAGTTTTTCTAGTAGAGAGTCACTATTACGCTGCGGTATTGGCCTAACGTAATAATTTTAGGGGTTCTTTTATAGGGGATTTTTCATTTCATAGAAAACTAATTTCTGCTGTACCTGTGTTGGTTCAAGTTATTAAATGATTCACGTAGGTAAGGTTAGGTTAGACTTGTAAGTTTCACAAGACAGGTACTTACTTTATTTTTTGCTGTTTCCTTTTTGTTGCCAACTTTAACGGGCTATAAATGGCCGTTCGAGACGTTCGAGATAATCTCGAACAAATGATTGTATTTGATCCTTGATGTTTTTCTTTTAACCTTGTTTTGTGTTAAGTGTGTCACTTCCCGTCTCTTCACCAAGCGGTTCCAACGGAAGACCAGTGCTGGCTTTACGGCTAGCGAATTTTGAGTTGGGACCGTTTCGCAACAATGTTTTGTATCTATGTAATGTGGTTATGTTGCGAATAAATGTCACTTTATCTTTAACTTATCTTATAAACTGAAATCAACACGGGTTCAGCAGATAATAGTTATTTATGAAATGAAAATTCTGTGAAGTGAGTCTCTATGAAATGTTTGTCTATAAAAAAGGGTAAACCCATTTTAGGACGTAGGCAGTCCATTGGTGGTGTAAGCAGTATTTTTACGCTAGGCAGCCAATTTTTTGTCTTCCAAGTACCGTTATTTTGCGATAATTGATATTTGTAGCAACTGGAAGGATATATAAGTAGTTGACATGGATTTTTTATCCCGGGAAATAGGACAGTTCCGGAGGTAATAGCGAAACCGACAAGCTAGTGGTGTGTGTGTATGCGGTTGATACATAGATTTATCGATGTCATAATCATTAGGGTTCGGATTTTGGTGGCATACCGTGGGCGTAGAATCCATGGAGTAGCTCAGTGGATTTGTTCAGTTGAATGAATGAATTTCGGTATTTCGAAAGTCAGAATCTTTTGATACCATTATTGGTACGTATGGAATAATTAGGTTTCTAATAGCGACTCCATGGATTCTAAAACCATGGTATACCAACCAAAGTCCTAACTCTAATTTATCATTCTCATCAGAAACACTAGTCATACCTCATCCTATATCCACCCTATCCTTAACAACCCTTTCCTTTCCAGCAATTGGATCCCACAAAAAAACTCGTAAAGTCAGCCACCTCGATGACGAATAAACCAGAGAATTTGGACCCACAGGTAGATGGCGTTGTCTTACAAGTGAATTATTATACCAAACAAGTTCATGGGCGACCCTCCCGCGGGGCGATAGCGGGATGTGTCAGATCAATTCGTTTATCTAAATGGCAAAATTTGTACTCGTGTTTTTCCCGTGACACATTTGTCTTTTGTTGCTTTTTCCCCATGCCAGAAATTGTTATCATAGTCTGCTTTTGCGGAGCTCTATTTCTGAGGGCCTTGGCCCTTCGGGCCCGCTTTATGACAAAACCTAAACCTACCTATTTCAACAATTTGCGACTGCGAGAAATTCAGATCGGTAAATATGCGACTGCGAAAAATTTAAAGAGAGAAAAGCAGCTTACGTCTATCCTTTACATGTCTAGGGCTAATGTGAACGTGACCTTTCAATAAGCAGAATCTATTAGTAACTTACTTATTCCAGAATCCCCAAAGAGCAAACATAATCCAACTGATGCAAGTCAGCCCCGGCCAGAACTATCCATCCTCAGAAAAACTAGAGATATCCTACGAGAAATACAACAACCTCTCCTACCTAGCCAGCGCCAGCGGCTCCAAATTCTTCCCAAACATGTCCAAATCCGTCGCTAACTGCGAACTGGCCAAATGTTGGCCAAACGTCCCAACAAAGTCCACCAACTACGACGAGTTTGGGGAAGTCATAACGAAATCACTGGCGTATGTGTGGCCAAACACGGATTCTGCAATGCTGGCGAATAGTGACTACGATGCACAGTTAAAAGATGGCACCAAGTTTTTAGCGAACGATATAGACGCTAACAACTGTGCGGAATGCGTGGAGAATAACTTCTGGATGAGTAAAAGCGTTTTAAATAAAAGTCTGGATAATTTATGTAATGGTTAGTTTTAACTAAACACATGAAACATTTTCAAAGAGCAGAAATGTCACTACATTATTCCCACCCTCTTTCATGAGATAAAACTAATGTACACTCATCATCATCATCATCATGTCAGCCGAAAGACGTCCACTGCTGGACATAGGCCTCCCCCAAGGCTTTCCACTCAGACCGGTCTTGTGCTTTTCGCATCCACCGCGGTCCCGCGATCCTGACGAGGTCGTCACTCCATCTTGTTGGAGGCCTACCTACAGCTCGTCTTCGCCACTCCAGAACCTTCTGACCCCTTCGGCCATCAGTCCTGCGAACAATGTGCCCCGCCCACTGCCACTTCAGTACACTATAATTAGTTACCTTTTTCAAAATGCTTGGCTACGATACGGTGATTTGGTCTGGTAAACTTTTCAGAACACTAACATTTAAGTAGATTGTGTCACAAGGGAGCAAAATGACATAATTACGGCGAGGGCGTGGTGAAAATTATGTGCAATTAGTATGCACTTAAACGGCGAAAAATATTCATTGCGTTTATATTTTATACTGGCAATAAAATGTCCTAGAACAGAAATGTGCCACTTTGATCCCTGCTGAAACAGCAAGCTGCATTCATAAATTAAGGTAACCTATCCTTCCACCAATCACAGACCACAAGAAAAAAAAGACAACCTTTCACACGGACTCCTCCCTCCTTACCATCCACAATCTGACTACGAGCGACCACTCGAACCAAGTTCCCGCGGTCCATGACGAACGTCTCGCTACGGAACGGAAGCGAATAGAGATGGACGATCTGGTTCTGATGAAGTTGTCCAGGATACTGCGGATCTTGGAGAAGGATCAGACCTGATTGTGAGATATCATTTTAGGGATTTTAAATCGCAGATCATTTTAGGGTTGTAATTGTCATTTAAATCGCAGCTTATTTTAGAGTTGTCATTATAGTCTTAAATCGCAGAGAATCACTTTAGGTATTTCATTGTCATTTTAAATCGCAGAGGATCATTTTAGGGTTGTCATTGTCATTGTAAATCGCAGAGGATCATTTTAGGGTTGTCATTGTCATTGTAAATCGCAGAGGATCATTTTAGGGTTGTCATTTTAAATCGCAGAGGATCATTTTAGGGTTGTCATTGTAAATCGCAGAGGATCATTTTAGGGTTGTCATTGTCATTGTAAATCGCAGAGGAACATTTTAGGGTTGTCATTGTCATTTTAAATCGTAGAGGATCATTTTAGGGTTGTCATTGTCATTGTAAATCGCAGAGGATCATTTTGGGTTGGTCATTGTAATTTTAAATCGCAGTGGATCATTTTAGGTTCGTCATTGTCATTTTAAATCGCAGAGGATCATTTTAGGTTCGTCATTGTCATTTTAAATTGCAGATGATTTTAGGGTTGCCATTGTCATCTGAAATCACAAATCATTTAAGGGTTGTCATTGTCATCTGAAATCGCAGAGGATCATTTTACGATTTTCACTGTCACCTTAAATAGAAGAATATGATTTTAGGGTTGGCGAAATTAAATGGTTCCAAAAGAAAATAACGATACTACAGTTACGCAAACAAGGGCTTTACCTTGTATTAAATAAGTATCTATGTTTCAGTTGTTGCAGTCTGTTGATGAAGACATTAGCATCAGCGGAGAACACAAGACACCATCGCGACAGGTACGCTTACCAATCTCAACACATGTAGTATATCTTAGACACTTACGGCCGTATTAATAAACTCATCTTGACTGTGAGGCCCGTCACAAGTACGTCAAAGTAAACGCCAAACCATAGAACACTGTCATTTTTGACGCATCTCGAGACGAGCGTTAGAGTTGAGATCAGTTTATTAATACGGGCCTTAGACTACCATTAAATGTTCTGTGAGCTTTCTAACAAAACTCATTTCAAACATGTTCCGAAATAATGTGTTTTTTTTTAAAAAACGAAGACGTGGTGAGCTTGTTTGGAGCTTATTTGTCAAAAAGAAAGCAAAGTTGTTATTTTCGAGTGTTGATTTTGAATACTGAGCGCAGCGAGAGACAATAAATAGCCTAGTGTAACCAAAATATTTACTCGATCTACGAGTACTGTATTCACGATGAAAGAGCTGTTTTAGAAACATATTATTATAGGCAAATAAAAATAAACACGGTATACATTAATGTGCATTTTTTGCGGGTGGTAGGACTCTGTGCAGAGTCCGTCCGGATCGCTACCACCATCTTATCCATTAACCTACCGCCAAACAGCAGTGTTCGCACTGTTGTGTTCCGGTTTGGGGATAAGACAGCCGGTGTAATGACTAGCATAGAGGCATTCCATCTTAGTCCTCAGGGTTGGCAACGCATTTGCAGTCTAAGTCTAGTAGTCTTGTGAATGCGAATGTCTATGGGTCACAGTTTCCGCTTACCATCAGGTGGCCTGTGTGCTCGTTTGCCTTCTCTATGTGATAAAAAAAAAATAAAAAAAAATGTTCTATCCCCCCAGGTATCCCCCAACCCCCTACCGGTGTCGGCGTCCCCGCACACGCGTGCGTCGTTCGTGTCGCGCGCCGACATGCGCTCCCCCGAACGCGGCGAATACGGCGCACGAGACGAACAAGAGAAACTCCTCAAATGATCCGGCGGGACCGCTATACTGCCCTCAAAAGCCAATGCACAATATCTCAGATTCAATTGCCAGAGTAGATTAGATTCTCTTAGTAATGAGGTGGTTATTGCTACAAGAGTTCCGTTTGAGATACTGCTGTTTGGTTTAGCAGGGCAGTATAATTATTGCTTGCAGTAAGTAGGAAATGTTTTTTTGATGATTGTTTTAGATTGTGTACTTAATGTTGTGTTAGATTATTTTAATGTAGCGGGAAATATCCTATTGTTGGTATAGACGAATTGAGGGGTACACGGAAAGAAGGGTAGCTTAGTAACTTTTTGAGTTATCTGTAGACTCCTTTTTTTGTAGGGATTGAATATTTATTTTATCGACCGTCTCTATATTGATGTCTACAATTTATATTATACAACCATGGGATTGATTTTTTTGCCTTTTAAATCTCTGCTCAATTTCAATATAGCGTGGGTATTAAAATAAAAATTCTATCCTTAAAAAAAGCTACGACAGTGCCCCAAGATTATCACGATTTGAAGGCCAAATAAATCTATATTAGTAAGTCAACTGTTACATATTGCGATTATTGTCTCTTCTTTTTAAAGTGACTAGACATTTTCGTGTACCCTTTAATAGTTTATACTGACCACCAAATACAACCCCCCCCCCCAAACACACGAAAATACTTAAGTGTTATACATTTAATTATTCCTTATAAGGTAGAAATGTATCCTTATTAAATCTATATTTATATTGCTTCTGTAGCACACTGTTTATTCTTTAAACTTACAAACTATCAAACGTTAGACTTTCACTAATTAAAAAATATTATAAAGCCGGAATTACACTGCGTCGTAAGCTTCGCACGCACACACTGTATAAATTAGCTTCGTATCAAAATGTATGTAGATACTCCTAAAATACACGCATAAATTGACGCCAGTGATACACGTCTAAAACAAATTGATTAGACGGGTCGATACAGAGCGGTCGGAATAACTAGCCTCTGCCGCGCGCGGCAGCCTCGGTCATATGACATTTCGTACACCAGTTGTTTGCCAGTTTGACAGATAACACAATATGGCGCCGCAATAATATTCTTTATAATTTAGATAACGCAAGCTTAATATAACTTGATTGTGCGTACATGTGTCGCTTTTGTTTTATCTATATAAATAAAAATGAATCACGGTAATGTATATACGTACAACTTCCGAACAACTGTACAAAATTGGATAATCCTTTTTTTACATTGTTCGCTATTGTCAGGACCATTGTGGAAAAACGGATTATCCACCGGGAAAGTTGAAAATTTGCAACGGGCCGAAGTGGCTAGCGGGCAGCTAGTCTTTCATAATGACCGAGGCAGTAAGTTTACGTTTAGAGTGTGCGCGGTCAATGGCCGAGGCGCCTTTGAGGATAGTTAAAAACTGACAGCGGACGTTTGCCATATAGACCGAGCTACTACGCGAGGCTGCTCGTTCTGTGTGGACTTGCCTATTCTTATGTGTGGCGTGTGTGCGTGGCCTGCGTCGCAGTGTAAACCTAGCTTTTGTTGGGGGAATTCAATGTACGAATACATTCTTTTGCCACGATATTAAATCTGAAGTAATTATTTGTTGATTTAGCGTGTATCTTAATTTAGTGTACAATTTCAAAGGAATTATGTTCTCATGATGTCCTTATGTTCTGATGTTATGTTTATGCATGTACATAAAACTCTTATACCACTCATTTAACAAGTTCCACTTAGAAACATATAGTATTAAATAACATACTAAAATAGTAATATAATGCCAATGAGAAATAAGTCACGAAACGAAAAGTATTACAATTTTTCAATTTTAGTAATCGTAATTTATTTTTTATAATGTTCCTATTTAATAGCTTTCAATGTAGTGAATAATAATTAATTGTACAGGTGCCATTATCATAGCAGTAAATGATAAATAATTAAAATACTCATTAGGGCATACTGATTTTTTTAAACAAAATATGAAAATATTGAAAAGAGATCACCAAAAGTGAAATGAGGCTGCGGCTCCACTGAGGCAATGGATGAGACTGCACGCGCCTTCTATTGGTTAATATTAGCACAGCTTCGCTCGTCTCCGCCTCAGTTATAAAATTAAAATCAGCCAAAAAATACGGATTATACAAGCATTTTAAATTGCTAATTAGACAGTGATTAGACAGATACGTCGGCCATATAAAATCCATGTTAAATTCCGTTTTGCTACAAAGACGAACATACCTTTGTCGGCTTATCCGTGGTTATTTTTTGTAGCTGTTCAAAAATAATAATCTTAACTGTTTATAACATCAATCATTTTTGATTGAAGCTATGAATAAAGTCATTAATGTCTATTTTAGTACTTACTCTTCCAAAAAGAGAAATTATATAAATTATCATGAATCGATGAAGAGGTCGGTGAATGTAGACGAAGTTATGTAGTCCGGTTTAATATGTTAGTGGCGCTTCGTAAAAAAAAGTACATTAGAATAAAACGTACTGACCTTTATATACAAGGAATTAACTGTAGTTATGCACTGTTAAATGTTATGTAGTACATACATATTGAGCGATAGAAGGGTGTAATAGCTAGATCGAGATTAAGGTACTGAAAAGGGTTAGGCTACTTGCTTCAAGTCTGCGTGTAGTGTGCAAGTTTATTTTTAGCTTAGCCAACCATTTAAGGAAAACAATTGAGTATTGTGTAGAACAAAACTGAAAGGGTTCAATAAGTAATCGGAGTCTATATTTTAATACATACTCGTCATTTGTCCTAATGCATCGTTTGTCCTAATTTTTGTTTATCCTAAATCCATTTTTGTCTTTTTTTTTATAATTCAACCTTAAGAAAACTTAGATTAGGACAAATGTTAATAGTAATTCCGAGGGACACTCCAGGCTATCGATTCTACCATACAGTACGTATCAAATGTACTAAATTAATAATTATAAATTTTCAGAATTGGTTCCACCCTTAGGGGTGGTATACTTGCATATGGGTTAGTGAGAGGATAGATAACGATTCTCTCCCCTTATAGGTACCTTGTTTTTAACATATTTGAATATGTTGTAAAATTACGTTTTCCTTACCAAGATAATATTATAAAATATTACATTTTAAAAAAAACAGAAACGTACAAACCTAGTTTTTTATAACAATTACAACATCTTCAAAAATTGTGGACATCTGAATTGATTTAACTGGTGAGAAACGTTATCAACCGGAGCTAAATTTATATGTTAATACTTGACAGCTACGCAATAAAGCGTCGCTACACAATCCTCTGAAGCTGGGTCCACATTTGTATAATTTCATCGTATCGTATCTCCGTCGCGTTGCACCGACGCGTATCAAGATCGCTAGTGTGGACGCAAAAGCACCGCTATCATGCGGCGCGCACCCGCATCGATCGGATACGCGTATCAAGATCGGTAAGTTTGGACGTGTTTTGATACTGTATCACGATACGAAGTTATGACTTCTCGAAGCGGTTTTTCCCCGATCATCAAAGGGACATGGTAGTGATACGGTGTGCCCAAAGTCAGCGTCCATTCTTAGGGTATGCGAGCTCGATACGTTACGAGTGATCGTGATCGAAAAAATGGTACAAATGTGGACCTAGCTTAAAGATCCTTCCTTGACACACCATACCCATGAAAATACCATTCAAGTCAGTTGAGAATTGGCATTTATTGGAATTAAATTTATTAGTAATGAAATACTATGAAATATCTACAGTCATGGTTTACTACCAGTATTAATATTTAGAATTATAATAATGCGTTGCAATACGGTCTGCGTTATAAGTAGTACTTATAGTGCTTTGTCATTTGAACGTCATGCTTAAACTGCTGCACTTGTTTGTTGAAGGCGTTGAAGCGACAAGGTATTCAAGTGTGCAGCTTCATTAAAGGCCGATTGTATACAGCGTGTGTATTCCATACGATCCTATATTTTAAGGCAGTTAGATAAGACCCTAATTAACGTAAATTGGTACATTAAGTTAACAAAAAAAACATTTTCTTTTTCATACAAATTAATTCGGCACGCAATGTATTCAAATAACCAAGTCGTCTACATAAGCACTTTAATAAAAGTGTAATAAAATTAAAAATATTCACATTAATCACGACGGTTAACTCTCCTAAGATATCTGTTTTCGATGCATTTGGATGCACGTGTTGCATCGGCGTATAATTATAATTATAATAATTAAACCAAACCGCCCATCAAAATTGTCAACTCAACATTTGCATTACATTACTGGCCGGGAAAACTGAAAAAAAAAATTACGCTTAATTATTGAAAGTATTTGTTAAAATTTATTACTGTACCTCTTAATACACACGCTGTATACCAGTTCACGAAACACAAGCGACAGATATACTGTCCGTCGCGAGTGCAAGTGTGACGGCGATAACCAGCCGAATGCTATCAAGAAGCTGACACTAGTTTGTTTTGTCAATAATTCCCACCGACGTATCCAAAGTCATTTTAATATTATATTTTATATATAAGTTGTGTTAATTTTTTTTTTTACATTAAGCCTCTTCGCTTGCTTAGATCCATTGAAGATCCTAAAATACCTGATTATTATAGAAATGTGAGACAGAAAGATCTGAAAAATGAAAGTTGAAACTAAAATATGCTATTTAAATACAGTGCAATAGCTCTTAAAACTACCTCTCGGTTTATAAGATCGGATTTTTATCCCCACAGTAAAAATGTAAACTAAGTTACGTCACAGTCCAAGTGACATTTCAGGGGATCTCAAAGGTTGGACCACTTGGGCCAGCAAGAAATATAACGCTCGGACCGTGATTTTAAACATAAATTTGAGAAATAAATTAAATTAAAATGGCAAAAGCGATCACGGCGGGAGCTCGAATTTTTAAGCGAAGCGAGTGAAGTGACGTCTTACATAAATCAAGCGTCCCTCAACTTGTTGACGCGGGTGTATCGAGTCAATGATACCAGTGCAATTATATTACACTATTGTCCTTTTAAATTAATAAAACAACATTAATATATCAACAAATCAAATTCTTTCATCTTGATTATAATATATAGTTTTTTTCATAGATAGATTTCTTATAAATGGGGAAAGTATAAATATTTTGAATGCTGCAATTGTTTTTCGTTTACAGCAACACCTTTGTTTACATTTTTTCTGAGGGAATAAATATCCGATGTTACTTCTGTCTGTGGCTCTGTTAAACAGCCAATCGAAACTGTTTTCTCCTTTATAACTGTCTTAAGAATGCACATCACAGATTTCACTCAACATTAGCCTGTGTGATCGTTTGTCCTACCGATTCCATAAAAAAAATATGTTTAAGACTTTAAAAGATATTGCGCTATACTTTGAACTGGCCTAGTAATCTTAGAAAGTAGATGTACTTAATAATAATGTTATTAATATATTACGGAAGTCGCTCAAAATACTCAAGAGTCGAGGCGGCGTCGTCACACTCGAGGCCGACTCGAGGTTAAGGCGTGGCGATGCTGCCATCTTGTCATTTCATTTTCGTTTGATAAATGACCAAAGCATAGCTCGCGTCTCCTCTTTAAAAGACACTGGCTCGACCGTGCCTCGACGCCGCTGCCTCGATGCCGCTGCCTCGACGCCGCTGCCTCGACTTTGCATTGAGCGGCTTCGATTAGAATGAATAGGTTAAACACTTATGTATAGACCCCAATTTATATCCAATATAAAATATTTTACCTACGCTGAATAATTATAAAACCAATACATATGTAGAATAAATGTACAACGACAATAATTGCATTTTAAACGTTTTATTGTCGTTATTGTATTATTATATAACATGCACACTAATATATTATATTATTTATTAGTGTTCGGAATTTTCAGAGCACGGTAAGACTACAGCGAGATATGGAGTCGAAATTATTAAAACCCGCGTCATATTCAATTATTTATTGTAGTCCACAATGTAATACTCATGAATAAAAAATATTTTTAGTGTTACATATTTTTATTTCTGACATATTTATTTCCCGAAACCACTGTTAGAAACCACTGTTTAGGTACCATTTATTCTTAATCATGCGTTCTCTCTGACTTGCCAGGCTTGCCAGTGTGTCATCCAATAACCATGCAGACTAAAAGCTGGTAGTAAAATAATAAGTTGCGTTGCTATGTCGACACGAAACTTCGTTAGCGTCGAGACATCCTAGCATACCTTAACTGGGGAGTGATACCCCAATGCTGATACTTCGTATAATAAACCATGACTCTACTTATGGTCCTCTCTATAGTTTTATTGTCCTATAAAAATTCCGAACACTAATAATAACCGCAACAGATTAAAAAATAAATGGTCTAGCTATGTAAAATTATATCATTTTAAACATAACACTTTGGCATGTTTATTCCTCGGCGCTAGTGATATTTTAAAAGGCCTATTATAAAGGCAGGCTGGCAATGTCATTTTTCTAGTTTTGACCATTATTTAAAGTCATTTTTCATAAATAACCAAAAAAAAAAATTGGGCACGGACGTAATGAAAATCGTAAAAATGACAAACATGAAACAATGCTACATGAAGAAACGCTATTAGGTAAAAAATTACGACAATGAAAGAACGTGATGTGAAAATTCGCTACTCTGAAAAAATGCTTTTGATAAATCTAAGATATGAGTCGTTGCCCGCGCTTTTGTATTATGCCTCTTAAATCAACCTCATTATATTAAAATGTCATTGTAGATGAGTATTTTTTTTAAAAAAAATGTCCTGTTAAAGGGTTTTGTCACCGTCACGAAACTGTCGATTAACATTGAAATAGCGTCTTTATGTACATTTATTTTGAAATTTACCCAGATATATATTTTATAATAGAGAATAGTATCTTTTAGTAAGGTAGCATGATAAATATATTGATATATTGTGATACTGTCGATCTGATTACCCGTTGTCAAACAAATGAAAATTAAAGACAAACTAGTTTTTTTTATAATCTAAGTTATAGTCCAGTCTCTCTAGGATGATTTCAGTGACAGCCATATTTCATTTAAAAAAAAAACAGAGCATGGGGAAAGCGAACATGAACAAAGGCCACATTATAGTAAGTGGGATCGAAGACCCATGCATTCTCAACATCACAGAACATGATGAGCGAGCACTGATGCTTGGCGGTAGATTAAACGATACGATGTAATACCTGCGCTTACTATACTCGCAAGCAAGGCATGTAAAAAGAGCGATGAATCACTTATGTTTCTGAACATCCCCTAGTTCTCAGGGTTGTCAACGCATTTGCAGTCTTAAGCAGTCTTGAGAATGCAAATGTCTAGGGGTGTCAATTCCCAATTAACACCAGATGGCTTATGTGCTCGTTTGCTTTCTTGCCAAAGAAGAAATAAACAAACATCGCAAGGTTTGTTTCAATTTAGTATTAGAAAAAAGTCAAAGAAACAAGAGAAATATGACTTTATATGAGCTGGCACAGGGATCATACTAGAGTGACCTGACTATATTCACCTGCAGAACAATTTAAACCTACTTTCAATCTTAAGTACAATCTAGTTGTATCAAAATACACATAGCAGAAGTGTACAAGGATCATATTTTTTGTTTTTTACATTACAAAATATTACGAATGCAACGATCACGAAACAGTGCATCGTTTTACACCTGGACGAGTAATCGTAATAATTACGATTGATAACGAAGCGATTTATCGTAGTAAGAATCGTCACGATTATCATATTGTAAAAAATAAAACTAAACAGCGTTAATCGGAACGCACTTAATAATGTCTGGCCTAAACAACAAGAATCCAATGCAAAAAAATCTCTCGCTTAAATATGATGGATGACATTTGTTAAACTTAAGTTATGAAAATGAACATTAATTGCCTCGTAGAACTATTGCAGTGTTGTGTGAAAGTTTTTTTTGCGGAAATAATGTCATTAACATTGTAGAGTCCGACCAGCGAGTGGTGACAGAAGCATTTTTCTCAAATTCTTCATATGGCAACAATTTTACCTATGAAACAAGCTGTCACATTATGAGCCTATCCAGTCGCTATGCTTTTCGTGTTACCAGCTAGTGATATTTTGAATTTGCTGACTTTTTTCGTGTCACCACTCGCTGGTCGGACTCTATCATAATTATTATTCTGAAAAGAAAAAATAAACCTTTGGTAACAAACTTAGGGCAATAACTGTTTTTTTTATTTACTTATTGCCATTTAATTGTATTTGAATGTGAATTTACATTTACTTTATCGCAATAAGTAACGATTAATATTGTTATCGTAATGTCATGTCCAAATCATTGCATCCCTACAAAATATTAAGATTTGATCCTTAAACAGTTTTGTCGAACTGTCATTCATTATTACTGCGTTACTGTCATTTTTGTGATAAAAGGACCTCCATGGTTTAGGCGCTACCACCATTTTGCCCTTTACCTGCCACCACACGGTTGATCCGATGCGGGAGTAAGACAACCTGTTAAATTACTAGCATAGAGGCATTCCATCTTATTCTCCTAAGCAGTCTTGAGAATGCAAATGTCTAGGGGTGTCAGATCCAACTTACCATCAGGTGTCTATGTTTGCCTTCTACAAGCCATAGAAATCTAGATTTAGTTTTCTGCAAGTGATCTTTAAGTGTTGTTTGGTAACTTCAGATTTGTTTGAACAAGTCTTATATTAATAAGTTGTATTGTCTTTTTATTATTATGTCAGCGCATATACGTCTATTGCTGGACATAGGCCTCCCCTATCGCCACTATTGGAGCTTCCTTCATTCTCTGATGATTTCTGAATAACAAGGATGGGCCTCTTTTATACTCGGTAAAACGATATAGCTTTGGTATAGTAATGTATTTATCTCGGCCCTCATCACAATCAAGTATATATGAGCTATCGTAACGTTGACATTACATCTCAGAAGCAATATGGTTTTACCCACTAAATTTTGGAATTTCTGTCCTTGTTACTCTTTAGTTAATATGCGATCGTTAAAAAAAAAGGGATGATTGTGGGTGGCCTACCAACGTATTCGTTTGAATTTTATGTATTTCATGAAGATTAGTAAATAAATGTTTTTCTAGAAATCAATTGACTGTAAGAGTACATATTGTTTTAATGATTAAATGAGTATCATTTGAAATTGTTGTTTTTTTATTTAATTCACTGTAAAAACCTGATTAAGTCTCAAGATCTGACTATGATACCTGATCCATGATCCTGGCCGGATTAAGTCAATATCAGCTCTTAAAGAAGTCGCCAATAAATGACGAGAAATGGTAGTTTACGTAACTAAGGTCCGACTTTTAATTCACTGCAGTAAACTGACAGAGCCAAATGTCATTCTGAGAAATAATGATACCACATTTATTTAAATAGTGCTTGACACGTTCACCTAACGAATGATTTGATCAAAGAACGAACTAAATATTTTATGAGCATTACATAGGTACTTAGCTAAATATATTATTTTATTACATTTAGCTGATCAAATTGCTTGCAACAGAATATTAATATAAAATTTTTAATATGAGACACGAGTAAGCCACTGACTAAGCAAAAAAATATCGCATTTATGTAACATTAAAAAAACACACCTGCTCAATTCATAAAGACAGTGACATACTTAAATCAAGTGAGCTGTAATAATTATAAATATAAACCAAAAACGTCAGATCACATATTCATGCAATAGTAATTAGTTGGCTTAGGCGTTCTAGCCTTAATTATTCCCGCGGCATTTTTTTTAGCCATAGGTACAAATATTTATTCATTTCTATTTTTAATTATTTGTGTTGATATCATTCATTCATTAGGCAACATCACTATTTTTTATACACCAAAAACTGACAACACTGAAGCTGTCATTCTACTGCACTGAATTAAAAGTCGGACCATACAGTCATTACAACACTCGTGTGATCTATTATGAAACTCGCCTTGCCCATTACACAGAGTCGCGTACAATACTTTATCTACACACATATTATAAGTACTCAAAGATGGTTTCAGAAGCCGAAAGGCAAATGACTTGCATTACCTGTGGTATTAGGTGACAGCGATGACAGCTGTAACGTAATGAAATTACGTTATCGAATATTGTAAGGTAATGAGATCAAAATTTGGAACGTGTTCCAAAATTAACAGCTGTCATCGCTGTCACCTACTACCACAGGTAATGCTGGTCATTGCCTACTGGTTTTGAACGCATAATAGAGGGTTTATATGTGTGTAGATAAAATCGTTAATAGTAATCAATGGATTTAGTTGAATTTTAAATAACTTTACAACATGCCTGGCGTGTGACACTTGTGCGGAGGGACGTTGCGTCGACCGTAAATCCAAAATAATACCCGCGGGCCTTGTTTTTACCATTACGCCCTATCGTACGAAAAAGCTTTTTTTTTTAATATAATGCGTGCACTCAAACTATCATTATACGTCAGGAGTGTCAGGACCCCAATTCTTGTGCCATAAGATATGAAATTTCATTCGAGATGAAATGTCAGTTGCATACAATTTTCTAAAAATCTCGCATATAAAATAAACTATTGATCTCGACTGTCACTAGAATCGGACTCCTGAACACGTTTCACATTATCTGTGGTAAGTCATAGAAAATTATGTAGTCTGTCGAAGTGCCGATAATTATAATTTTTCTGACTTTATTTTTTTCCTCGCAATTGTGATGAAAAACATTGTATGCTACACGGGTGGTAAAGGAAATACAAAGCTCGAGTCATTAAAGCCCTCAGCCTTTGGCTTCGGGCTTCTAATAAACTCTCGTTTGTAATTCTGCCTTTACCACCCTTAATACAAAATGTACTATTACATCGTTCACAAGTTCTATTGACGATTATTATTATTTTATTCGTTTTGCCTTTCATATCACTATTATTATACTAGGTGCGTATACTTATCGAGGGTCGGGGTCATAGCGATATGGAAAAGAAAACAATAATTTATAAAAAAACCAGTTTGCGATAGCACGGACTTTACGAAGATTTTGCATATGAACGTTTTGACAAAATATAGCTATGCTTATACTTAAAGCAGTAATTGCTTTGGGTTTCGGTTTGGTAAAAAACCAGCCAAGTGCGAATCGGACTCGCGCACGAAGGGTTCCGTACCATTATCAACATTAGCAAAAAACACAAGTTTGTTGTATGGGAGCCCCCTTAATTATTTACTTTTAAAGTGAATACAACTAAATATTCTGTAAATATTTCAAGCATCTACCTGTTGTCGTTATTAATATCGAGCAAAAAACGGCCAAAAACGCGTTTGTTGTATGGGAGCTTCCCTTAAATATTTAGTATTTGTTATTATAGTTCTGATAACCGCATACTCAGAGCGATCTCTAGTGACCTAGATAGCCCAATCTTCCGCTATTGGCTATCTGTGCATCAGGACAAGAACCGGAAATAGTTTTAAGGACCAAGTACCTACTACTATTTTTGTAGGTACTGGTATTCGTTCCATATTTATTTATTGTACATCGTGTGTCCAATTCTATTGTTTTTTTTTTTTTTTTTTTACACTGTAATTTTTTTGTATGTACAATCTGGGTCTCTTGCCTGTAAATAACGATTTTTTTTTATTTTTTTTTATAGCGGCAACAGAAATATATCTTCTGTAAAAATTTCAACTGACTAGCTATCACGGTTCATGAGCTACAAAGTCTGGTGACAGACAGACGGACAGCGGAGTCTGAGTAATAGGGTCCCATTTTTACCCTTAATTTTTTCCCGTTTTGACATGCTATCAGTAAACAAGACGCACACCGAGGGTTCCGTACCGCCGCACAATAGGTACTTATTATAATTTGATTTGAATTCAATTTCGAATCTAATCAGCGTAAATTCACACAACCATTTTTTTGTAGGTATTTGTTGTTTTTATTTAGGATTGTATAGTTGGCTTTAATTGTTACGCCACTATGGAACCCTGTCGTAATGACAGCGTCAAGTGACGAGATAGAAATTACATGGGAATTAATCGTAGGTTTTATACGACTAGGTTCTGTAGTGGGTCATCAGTAAAGTCCGTGACCGTAGTAAAATCGTACCATATCAGTATGACTCATGTGTTTTACCGTTTTTGCGATACTATATTATACTATATACGCCATTTATTATTTCAATATCTTTATTTTTTTATTTGTTAGTAAATCCGCCGTAATAACACATATTCTAAACAACATAAAAAACCTGATATCTATTACGGTTCAAAAGATACAGCTGTTTAACGTTAGGACGGACGAACGGATGGACAGATGGATGGATGGACGGACGGACGGATGGACGGATGGATGGACCAACGGATGGACGGATGGATGGATGGACGGACGGACGGATGGACGGATGGATGGATGGATGGACGAACGGATGGACGGATGGATGGACGGACGGACGGACGGACAGCGTAGGCATATTAACAGGGTTACGATGAGCTCTGTTCGGGTTCGGGGCCCTAAAAAAGAATACTTGTGGGTATTTTTTTAAAGTATTATACGTAGCATTACGTACCTAGTTAATAAAAACTCACTTTATAAAAAACCTTTTTTTCCTATTACTAGTGAAGACACACTTTAAACTTAACTTGAGAGTTAACGCTGTCTCAATTAAGATCATAACGATGTATAGTATTTTTAAATTCACCGCTATGGTGAGACTTTGTCTTCAGTGTCTGTTTACAACAGCTTATTAACGATATCTCACGTCAAGAAAAAAACGAGTCCACTTGTTATCTGTCACAAATTCACATAAAATTACCTAGGCCTAAACTAGGCTCTATAGCCTTGTATGTCCATAGTACTAGATGATAAACATGTTATAAATATTGCAAACTCTTTATTATTAATTATACATTTTATCTAAAATTAATCCCTATGATCCCTGTGATTGGTTGATAATATTTGACAGTTCCTTTAGCAACAACCAATCACAGACTAGTAGATAAAGTGGTGGCTTGGTGGAAGAGCTACAAGTACTCGGGCATTCGGTTTTCGGTCGTTGAGAAGTGATACTAGGATTGTTCTGTAACGCTTGCTGTAACCATTATCCAAAGTTAGTAAATAAATTGACTTAAACCTAATAAGAGCATTTAAATGTAGGTACAAGAAACCTTTCCTACTGAGGGTATAACTAAAGAGGTTCAATAAACAGAGGTACTTCTGTAGATATAAGTACAATAAATAAATAACAAACATCGCAAGACTCAGGAACAAATACTCGCGCTCACCACACAAATAGTCGCCAATTTCTAATAGAACGTTAAACTGCTAGGTTTATAGCCTAACCTAACCTTACCGCGTCACAAGTTCGTATGAAAACAAAGAAATTGCGTGTTATTTATTACTGAATTCACGCGACATGGTTACAAAGAACTTTAATATTGCTGGCAATAGTCAGTGACTAAACGTCAAGGTATTTTTTCTTGGGAATAGATTCAGTGGTTGCATTAGATCACTATATTTTTTATCGTATTAGAAAAAAATCGTATTAGATTCAAATATTGCTTAGGTATACTTAGATACCCAACCATATTAAGGAGCATTTTCCACGCGAAACGGGCCGAAATGGGGAGTCAAAATTACAAACTAGCTAAGTAGGTACTAGGAACTTAGTTGTGTACTTTTTTTTTATAAACTTGAATCAAACCAATGTATGGGCTTTTGTTTATTTGAAATACTAATTTAATTATAACCTAAATTATCTCTTATAGTTGTGTACCTACCTGATAACGACGCGCCAATGTTTTCGAATCTCACAAACGACAAACAGGTTTTTCCCACTTGACGGCCATGATAGCCAATCGCCGCCATGACAGACAGTACCAAAGACGCGCGCGAAACGACACGACGCTCGCTAGTAATAACACAATAAAAAAAAACCAGTCAAGAGCGAGTCATACTAGCGCACCGAGAGTTCCGTACCGCCCAACAGTAAGTATTACTACATTACAATTTTAATTGAATTTCGAATCTAATCAGCAAATTCAACTCCACCTTGACCAATTTTTCAATAAATTCGGGAGTAACTTAAAAGGGGGTGATCCATTGCCCAGTAAAACCGCACGAGCCAGCGAGCCAAACGTCTAAACCGCCAATGGAGCACCTAAAATTGGCAGTTTAGATATTTCTCTCGCTGGCTCGTGCGGCTTTGGTCTTTTATTTTACGAGAACTCACGCGAGCACTCAGACCACCTGATGGTAAGTGGGATCTGAGACCCATGGACATTTGAAATCTCAAGACTAGGTGCATTCTCAAGGTTTCAATCCTAAGACCTCAAATGCATTGATAACCCTGAGGGCTAAGATGGAAGCATAGAGGCTCTATGCTTGTAATTTCACCGGTTGTCTTATCCCCACACCGGAAGACACTGGTGCAACTCGCCAATGGATCACCGCCTTTAGGATGCCTAGTTGACTACGGAACCCTAAAAAGGTACAGTCGCAACTCAGTTTTTGCAGCATTATGCTGAGTCCGCCAATTCACAGCACAAAACAAGGCTCTCTCACCGTATACCGTATACCGTCTCTCTTTCTCTCCCGTAAGATTTTTGGCATGTTTTCCTGCTGAACTACTGTTATTTGATATTATATTTAATTTAATACTTGTAGCTTTATATAATGCTAGATTAAGTTGTAGATACCATTGTAATATGAAATATGAAATAAGTTTAAAAAATGACTGACTGCTGAGTTTCTTGCGGCGTTTCTTCTCAGCAGTGGTCTCCTCTTGGGAAGCGCTGGTAGTATCTTGACGTGTAAAAGTGCCCGTGCGGCCTACTTACTGAATAAATTTCTGTTATCTTTTTATCTTCTTCTTTTATATAAGTCAATGTATATTTGAAGTTTAATTTAAGAGCCTGTGTTTGTGTTTATGTTGAATAAAGTTTCTATCTATCTAAACAACTCGGGATGGTTGAGCCACTTCGGTGGCAAGTGTCGTATTTTTCCCTTGGGGTTTACCACTTTTTTTTTCATAATTTAGCCGGCTAGTTAACCGACTGAACCCGACTTGCATTACACTCAGTGTGTGTGTAAAGTGGCAACTTAACATTTCCGTGTAAATTGTAATCTGATGAGGATCCATGAGGAATTGAGGGAAATCCTCAAATAAATATTATAAGCATACATATTTACAGCAATTTTAGTTTTTACTAACAAGTTCAGCATTTGCATTCAGAAAGTATCATTTGATGAAGTGGAACTGATGATGAAGACCACAGATGGCCACCGGAACTCCTTAACAGTACCTATTTCAGGGTGGCGATAAGATATCCCGATTATGATAGTTGAGCGACTACAACGAAGAACATTTAGTTGTTTTAATATGACTATGAATTTCCCGCTGCGTTGCTAGCGGGGAGCTAGAAATGTCTTAAAGTTTCATATCAACTAAGAACTGGCACTACATAAAAGCTTATTATGATCACTAAAAAGTACAAAAATAATTTAAAAAAAAAACCGCCTTCAAAAATGCAAATAATACTGAACTTCTTAAAATGGTAGATATAGGTAGGTATAGTAGTAAACTCACAATATTTTTAACTAAAAGCCGGTTTCAGTGGAATGACCTATGCCTAATATTTTAAAAGTTTTTTTTGCACTACTCAGAAGAAACGCCGCAAGAAACTCAATCAAAAGTCAGTAGTTTTTTTAATAATGCATAAAAAAAAACATTTGAACAACAACACAAAAAAACAATTGAGCAGAAAAACGTAGAAACACTCAGAATTTTCACAAAAGCTAGTAGGTAAATATTAATAATAATAAAAACACGTGACTGAACGAGGAATTTCAAGGAATGTCAATTTGAAAAAATAACCTCACTTAAGCTTGACATAAAAAGATATCAAGCTCCTCAAAAATGAGGTTAGGTTACAAAAATAATTAGTCTGATAACTTATCAATTGAGGAAAAGAACAACTTTGGGATAATTAACTATTAGATTAGGTATTCTAAAAGATAATTATTTAAGTCATTTTGATATGGCCACTTACTTGGCTTTGTTAGTTCCCACGGGTACCAGCGAGTCATAGTCCCGAATTGATTGAAATCTCTAATTTTCATAAACGGAACCCTTATCGTGCTTGGTCTGTCCGTCCGTCTGTCACAGCCAATTTGCTCCGAAACGATTGAACCGATTGAGTGGAAAGGTACACATATGTAAATTGATGACCAAACACAGAGGTGCAAGTGCCTTTTTTTAAAATAAGGGTCATTTTCGTGGGACAAAATAGGAAATTAAATAAAACTTTTGCAAGCCTTACTGCGTCATATATCAAATGACAGGGCTCGTTACGAGGATCTCAGATATATTTTCGTTATTATTGTAAAATAAATAGTTTTGATTTTATTCATGAAAGAAGACGAAAATTTACCATTCCCCCCCTAGTTTCAGAGCCTAAAATTTTGAAAAAATACCGAATTTAGTTAATTGCTTGTAGATTACAGGAAAACCTATAAGAATTCTATCAATTGAAAATAAAGTGGTAAAGTCTATATAGTTAATACGTTCACGTAGGTACAGTCAGCGTCATATAGTTGGTAGCATCCAAAGTAGCCAAATAGTTCGTTACACGCCCTTGTTACTACGGTAATAATGACGTGTAACGAACTATTTGGCTACTTTGGATGCTACCAACTATATGACGCTGACTGTACTGTGATGATTTCACGTGTTATTTTGTATTCATTTAAAATCACCGTAAAAATATTTTTAATTGTACGGAAAACCACGCGAGTTCAACGCTGGTTTTTTTTAATATCTCATTGTTCTAACGCCCGTCTGCCTGACCGCGGTTTCACTTGAGTCTTGGTTAGGTCACGGACATTAATTGATGCACCACTATAGAACCGTGTCGCATAAAACCAACGATTAATTCCTAATTTCTATCTCGTTGCTTGATGCCTCATTTTGCTGTTCGAAAGGGGGCTATTCCCAGTAGTCCGCACCCCGTAGTTCGCACTGCGAACTACTGGGATTTTTTTTCCCAGTGGTCCGCAGTGCGAACTACTGGGAATAAAAATTCCCACTAGTCCGCATCTCCGGCAAGTGGTGCGAACTACTGGGAATTTTTATTCCCAGTAGTTCGCACTGCGGACAAATGGGAAAATCAAAATCCCAGTAGTTCGCACTGTTTAATTCAACATAACTGTGTTCAATTTCATATGGTATTATAGGAGCATGAAATTGAACACAGTTATGTTGAATTAAACAGTGCGAACTACTGGGATTTTGATTTTCCTATTTGTCCGCAGTGCGAACTACTGGGAATAAAAAATCATCAGACAAGTAAGTCGGTACAGGGTTTATCGAAGGTGTTTATCTATGTTTTAGGTGTAAATCCCAGTTAGGCAGTGATTAAGGTTTACCCAAAGCGCTCAACCTAGATGATGTGGAAGCTGACATTCGCGATCCTGCTGCTGCTGCTGGTCTACGGAGCCGTGGCTCAAGAAGGTAAGTTTTTATATGGTGAAGGCATACGGGAATTTTGGGTGTTTGTTTGTTACTTCTACGCTGCAATGGCTAGCACATAGGCACTTTTTTATTTTCTACTTCGAGGACTTATACGCGGACCGAACCGCGCGCAATAGCTAGTACTTAAATAGATAAACCATCATTCACCATTCATTGATCAATAGCCCGCATGATTGTAGCAATCTACTGGCGGATTGTTTTAATATTTATCAGCCGAGAGCTATTTCAGCGACGCAATGTATCATAAACAGCATGTGAAACTGAGCCTTAAGATTGGTCAAGTTAGTTAACAAGGCTGAAGTAACGTCATGTTATCAATTAACTTCTCGTCGATCGTAAGGCCAGCCAGTTTGAAGCAGACCCTAACAGGTTCTGAACTCCTGGTAGGATGTCTGAAAATCGTCATCTGAATGATTAACAAATTGCTTGACAAACTGGATTCCTTCAAGAATCATGTTCATATTTTCATTAAATTTCTCCTTGACCGTTAAGGCCAGCCAGTTAGGAGCAGACCCTTACAGGTTACTGATCTCCTGGTAGGCTGATTGAACGTCCTCATCTGAATTGTCAAATTAGAACAGCTTGACAAACTGGATTCCTTCAAGAACCATGTTCATGTTTTTATCAATTAACTTCGGTTTGACCGTGCCAGTTTGGAGCAACCCTTACAGATTTCTGATCTCCTGGTAGGGTAATCGATCATCCTCATATGAATTGTCAAATAAGAACAGTTTGACAAACTGGATTCTTTCAAGAACCATGTTCATGTTTTTATCAAATACCTTCGGTTTGATCGTGCCAGTTTGGAGTAGACCCTCACAGGTTTCTGATCTCCTGGTGGGGTGATTGAACATCCTCATCTGAATTGTCAAATTAGAACAGCTTGACCATCATCATGTTTTTATCATTAGGTGTGGGCTGTATCCAGGATGGAGTCCCGGGGACCTGTACTCTCCTGCAGCGGTGCGAGTCAGCAAAGAGCAGCCGAGCGCAGTGGTGGAAGCTGCACGTAAGTCTCGAGCGGATGGAGAGAACACAAGGCAGCGTTATCTACCAATCACTAACCTTATGCACATCACAACCTTATGGCACTCTACACGTCGGCGGATCATAGGCGAGCGTAAGGGACACATTTGACACCTTAGAGTGAGCAACATATTCTTGCATATCACTCTTACGTATTGCTCCGTCCCTTACGTTCGTCCATTATCCGCCGACGTGTAGAGGGGCCAAAAGTTGTACACACAACCAACCGAACTTTACTTGTTACTCGATAGTCACGTCACGTGCCTTTAAAGCTCAAGTGAGGTCTTAGCAGTTATTTGTACAGTGGATCTTTACTTTCACATTAAGTTCAAGATTAAATAATTACTTATTAATTATATTATTATTGTCTTTTCTAATAAACTAAAACATTGTTTTGGAATCAAAATATTTTTTATCTACATACATATCATAAGCCCTCTATTATTCGTTCAAAACCCGTAGGCAAAGACCAGCATTATCTGTGGTAGGTGACAGAGATGACAGCTGTTAATTTTGGAAGATGTTCCAAATTTGAGTCTCATTACATTACAATATTCGATAACGTAATTTCGTTACGTTACAGCTGTCATCGCTGTCACCTACTACCACAGGTAATGCTGGTCATTTGCCTTTCGGCTTCTGAACCCATCTTAGAGTACTTATAATATGTGTGTAGATAAAGTATTTGAGTATAGATAAAGGAAATTACTATTGTTGTACAAATGACTACACAATTTAGCGTATATGATATGTCAAAGTTTCATAACCTTTAACCTTCGTGTTCAACTTCATGGAAAATGGTGGCCACTTTTTCCAATAAATACTCACTCGCAGGTAGTTCAATTGTTATTAAATTACTATAGGACTCCCCGCGACTTTGTACGCGTCGAATTAGTTTCCCGATACTCTCCCTACTTTTCCCGTTGGGGGTCGGTTTTCGGGAAATCCTTTCTTACTGCACTTCTAGACCTCATAAGGAACCTACGAGCAAAAAAAGAGTCTTAGACTCAGCCATTTGGGTATTTGCATTGCACAAATAAAATCGGTTTGAGTTTTTAAACATGTGTCATAATATATGTATAGTATGTGTGTAAATAAAAAGCACCAAGGAGTACTATTGATATGAACTTCGAAGCAAATCACCCCTAAAATAACTTTCTACCCCTTTTTCATTCCTTTAGGGGATGAATTTCAATAAAATAATATACATGTCTCCATCAATTCTGTTAAAGAATGTTTATGCGAAATTTGAAGTAGATTGGACCAAGGAATCACGTTGTCCCATACAAACTTTGCCCCCCCTTTTCACCCCCTTAGAGGTAGAATTTCGGAAAGTCCTTTCTTATCGGATGCCTACGTCATACAAAGAACACACCCTCCAAGTTTCAGGTCCCTACGATCAGTTGATCCGTCAGTCAGTTAGTCAGTCAGTCATTCAGGGACAAAGCATTTTATATGAATAGATTTTGTAATAATATAAAAACATCCTTCGATTTCAAGACAATACTAGTTTATTAGAAATCACAATACTACACTCAGGAGCAAAAATAACGGGTCAGAGTGCGTTTTTCATACAAACGCGCGTTTTTATTTCGAAGCCTTGGTTCCTCGCCAGGGAATGCTTTTAGTGAAATCTACAGGACTTCCGGGGTGCCTAGGATACCCAACTTAATGAACCTGCGGTTAACGCCGGAATTGTGCATGTTCAGAAAAACATCTAAAATGCCAATAAAATGTAAGGAAATCCAAGTGCTGACCCAAACTCTCCCGCTGTGGTGTAAACTGGTTGTGCGATCAGTTAGGTACTTAGGTATCATAAGAACTTTTGACCTCCTCTATTGAACCTCGGAGTATCCACCATTAAACCTCACTCAAAACAACTCCTGGCGAGGAACCAAGGCTTCGAATTGGTCTCGTTTGTATGAAAAACGCACTCTGACCCGGTATTTTTGCTCCCGAGTGTAGTAACGATGGCGCCCCTGCACGCTCGGCGTAGTATGACTTAAACTAATTGACATAATGTAAAGTTATACTCGTAACTATGTTCTGAACCGATGTAGACGGCGCTTTCTTATTCCTTAATATTCACATCAGACTGTATAAATTAAATCCATTACAGCCCGAAGGCTGTATTCCTCCATTTGGATCAGATCCTTTCCAGGTCCTGAACTCCTAGTAGTAGAGTTTCCCAATTTAGACCGGCTTGGCCAACTGGTTTCCTTCGAGGACGCATGACTCAGTTAACATGTCGCCGTTTCAGAGATGCGGTTTTGTTGACCTGGAACCCATTGTATGCTGCGTGCCAGCGCCTACCACCACAACCACCACCACCACCACTACTCGGAGGCCAGTCGCCACCACTCCTTCCGTGGGGTAATTGTAATGTATATGTGGGTAGATTTAGACTTTCTGAACTGTAAGGCAGTTTCCTAAGGTCGTTTGTCTTTTATTAAATTGTAATACTGTACGGACGTGTTTCCTTGTGCTCCTTCTAGAATCCCTGCTGGTCTCCCAAGGACATGTTCTTTGTTGTTTTTTTTTATTTTCTTGTTTTCCGTACCTGATACTGAAAAACTGTACTGTCTATCTGTTAAGACCCTTTATGTCTAAGACGGTTTAAGTTAAGATATCCGGCTGAAATTATATTATAATTCTAGAGGACTTCGTACTCTCAGAACCCCCCCCTACTTCTTCCCGGTGCGTTCGATTTTCGGGAAATCATTTCCTACTGCACTAGACCTCATAAGGAATCTATGTACCAAATTTGGATTGTTCATTCTCAGCGGTTTGGGTATTTGCATTGCAGCATTGAGTTTTTAAACATGTGTCAAAATAAAATGTAATGTAAATCAAAAGCACTAAGGAATATTGATATCAACTTCGAAGCAAATCACCCCCAAAATAACGTTCTACCCCTTTTTCACCCCCTTAGGGGAAGATGATCGAATTTTAATAAAGTACGAAACACGCCTTCCATCGATTCTGTTAAAGAATGTTTATGCAAAATTCCAAGTACTTAGATTGGACCAAGGAATCACGTTGTCCCATACAAACTTTGACCCCCTTCATCATGTCAGCCGAAAGACGTCCACTGCTGGACATAGGCCTCCCCAAGGCTTTCCACTAGGTCTCTACGATCAGCGGTTTAGGCTGTGCGCTGATCGGTCAGCCGGTCAGTCATTCAGGACAAAGCATTATTTATGTATAGATTTGTATTTTTTACTAGTCCAGACAAAGGGAAATTACCAGAAATCTGGTCTTAGGTGGTACTCGTATGTGTATTCCGAAACGTTCCATTAATCTTAATTAGGTACTATTATACTTATTTCGCTTTGGTTTAACACACCATGCTTTAATATTTATCGTAATGTTGACGTCATGGCAGCCCCTGTCAAGGAAATCAGGGCTCCATCCTACATCTTAATCGTATTGTTTCTACCTAGTCGGTTCATAAGTTCTGTCACTGAGATTTATTACGATTTAAAAAATAAATAAAAGAATTTCATAAACCTGTAGTACATCAATCAAAACCTTATTTTATATAGAATAAAAAGAAGTGGAATTTATATTCTTTACTATTGCAATCATTTGATAAACGAGCTTTAAGCATTCCATTCGGGGCAGGAAATCATGGGTCACAACACGCACGACCACGATACTGATAATGGCTACAACTTTTGTAAGAGTTCTCGTATTGAGGCGAAATTTGCGTGAGATATTGATCTGACTTTTACCTTTAAATTCTGATACAAATGTATTTCCAAGCAAATAAGATCCGCTTATACACCGGTCAATCTTCATGACTTATTAAATCGACCCTACGATTTCACATCAATTTGCAGCAATACGAAAACAAACCAAACTTCGAGCTTCACAAGCTGGTTTTTGAGTGTCGTTAAGAAAATAATGCTGATCTCTAAACATACCCGCAGAGGAGAAGCTTCACAATATTAAACAAAAAAGATTGTTAGTGAATAAAAACTAACCATAAAGCGTTTTCAAACAGTGTTATTTCCAGAAAACTGGTGCGTATTTTAATCGGTGCCGGCCGTGAATGTTACAAGATCGTATCGGAAATTTCGGAAACTATTATGGTGGAATGATTATTAGTTCTTAAAAATGTATATTAATTAAGCTTTTTTTGAAATAATAAACAGATGTTAGTTTTATTTGACTAAATCTTTGTGACAGAACTTAAGGACCGACTAGGTAACTCGACCGTTATTGCTGTCAAGTAACTAAGCATAAGAACTAATTAATTATTACGAATTCGCGGCGCTTGCAGTGAGACTCTGGGACCTTGGTCTGCTGACATGAAACTTTTTATAAAGACCCTGTCTGCCAAGCTTATCGACGCCTCCGGCGATCCCAGAGCTGGCGCTTACCTCTCCCAAAGGATAGGTTTAACTATCCAGAGAGGTAACGCAGCCAGCATCATGGGTACAGGGGGTATTCTTATTGTAATTATAGTTTTAAGTAAATAATAGGTTACACTAGTTTTTATTTATTCAAATTATTACTGTACAGTGTATATAGTGTATTTTTTTACCTATTAGATTAAAAATCATCTTTGATATTATTGTAAAGTAAATTGCATAATTTTGGTCTCTGTAATAAATGAACGATGATAAAAGTATAAGAAGTAACGTCGAAAATACGATAACATGTCAAAAGCAATGTGGTTTCATCGAGAAGAATAAAGCCCTTGAGCTCTCAAAAAGGCAATAATAGTCAATATACATTTTTAGCCGAATGATACTTTACTTTTCCGGTTTGGGGATAAGACAGCCGGTGTAATGACTAGCATAGAGGCATTCCATCTTAGTCCTCAGGGTTGGCAACGCATTTGCAGTCTTAGGCTTGCAGTCTTGTGAATGCGAATGTCTATGGGTCACAGTTTCCACTTACCATCTGGTGGCCTGTGTGCCTGTGTTTTTTTATAGCATAGAGAAGGCAAACGAGCACACAACAATGCGAACACTGCTGTTTGGCGGTAGGTTAATGGATAAGATGGTGGTAGCGATCCGGACGGACCGTGCACAAGCTCATACCATCCGCAAACACACTTATAATTATAATAAATATTTAATAATTATTTTATAACGTACTACGACTGTCAAGACACAGCCAACACACACAGAAGTCAGAACACACACAGAACACACACAGACACAGACACAGACAGAAGCGTGTGACCTCACGAAAACTCCTATGTTTTTGTCAAATCAAAAACCTCATTCCCGTCCTCGATGAGGAACGTGCAAGTTTTAAGTCACTCGTGGATACTAAACGGCGGCATGAACCTACGGCGCGCCCCGCATTTCGAGCGCCATATCTCGAGACGCACGGCTAAAAAAATAAAGACGCTATGCGACCAAATGATCACAATCAATTTTATGCAACATATTAGTGAACCATTTAAGTCATTTTTAGGTTTGTTTCATCATTTTTCTTTTGGAATGATCATTTAGGATTTATAACATTAAATAAATAAACATAGGGGCGTTTCACAAAAAGCGCGATTGGCTGTTCACAATGGAGTACTGGTCCCTACTCTGATGTATGGTAGTGAATGTTGGGTGTGGCAGGACAAGCATGAAAGTCGTATAAATGCAGTTGAAATGCGCTCTTTGCGTAGTATGTGTGGTGTGAAACTGATTGATAGAGTAAGGAATGAAAAGGTCAGAGAGAAATGTGGACTAAAAGAAGATGTAGTGACTAAGATTGAAAAGGGCATGCTTCGATGGTTCGGTCATTTGGAAAGGATGGATGAAAGAAGATTGACGAAAGAGATATACAGAGCGAAAGTGAGTGGAAGGGTGGGAAGAGGCCGCCCTAGGCGTACTTTTTCGAATCAAATCGGAGAAATACTGGAAAAGGGCCAAATCTTAAGTACCCGAAACCGACGTGCGTGCATGACTCGATGTATGAATGTGGAAGAAGCGAAAGACATTTGTCAGGATCGTAGCAGGTGGAAAGAAGTCGTCTCTGCCTACCCCTCTGGGAAACAGGCGTGATTTTATGTATGTATGTATGTATAAATAAACAAACAAAACCACGTGACTCTGTTAAACAGCCGATCACAACTATTTTGTCGAGCTTCCACGTGCGCAATATAGTTAAGTACCTTTCTTGTATAGAAATGAGATAAAAACGCATGTACCCTTTCTTGAAAATTAAACGAAAAATTTTTTTTTTTCCAATTCGGCAGTTTTTTATTATTTCTAGTCTAGATATTGAAAATAATAATGAGAATAACATCCTTCATTTCCAGTGGGGTAGTCAGAGCTATATTACAAACAACTATAAAACATTTTGCATAATTACCTAGGCCAAGATGTTTACCAGTGTATTAGTGACAGGTTGCAAGCCCATCGATCGCCTAACAGTAGGTACTATAGTAGAGACTATTTAAAATCACCATTTCCACTTGAGAACTTACCTGCTATGAATGGCATTGTTATCTTTTGTTAAACTCAATCGCTAATAACGTGTACAAAATGAAATGCATTAATAACAAAAGATGGAATATTAATTACAAGTTTACGTACTTGAGAATAAGGTTCAAATTGGAATAGGACACACTTCACATAGAACCTTTTGGACATGACATATAATAAGGACCACCGGGTGTAGCATTTAGCAATTGTTAGTCATTTCTAAAAGGTTCCATGTCAATTGTGAGTGAGTTCGTAATTTCCAATTTGAACCTTATTCTTAAGACGGTAAAATTCCAATTCATATTCCATCTTTTGTTATTAACGCATTTCATTTTGTACAGGTAATTAGAGGTTGGATTTAACAACAGATAACAATGCCATTCATCGATTCATCGCAGGTAAGTTCTCAAGTGGAAATGGTGATTTTAAATAGTTAGTACTATACAAGCCTTTATTCCCTTAGGTGCCTCTTACGACATCCACGGGAAGACATGGAGAGCACTGTTCTAACCAGACAATCCCAGGGCATCTAAGGATTTATTAATGTAGTACAAGTGTCTATGTAATGTTTCAGGCAAAGAACGACAGAGTACGAACCCCCCGACTACACGTACGTCAGCGTCGAGCCCCAGGACACGGGGTGCAGGCCGCTGGACCCCAACATAACCGCCGCCAAGACAGGACGCAAGGCTTGGGACAGTGAGTACAAAAAACCAGTCAAGCGCGTGTTCAACTTGCATGAAGAGGGTGCCGTATATACGTTGTTTTCCTGTAATCTACAAGCACTATATAACTAACTATATTTTGTTTTTTTTTTTCAAAATTGAAGGTTTAGTAGTAATAATTTTCGTCTTCTTCACTATCACTAGGTAAGGGAGGTAGGGGACCATTGGGCAGTCGGGAGGTTCGGGCACTACCATATAACTTGTAAGTGCCCGAACCTCCCGACTGCCCAATGGTCCCCTACCTCCCCTACATAGTATGAAACAAAGTCGCTTTCCCTGTCCCTATGTCCCTTTGTATGCTTAAATCTTTAAAGCTACGCAGCGGATTTTGATGCGGTTTTTTTTAATAGATAGAGTGATTCAAGAGGAAGGTTGTTATGTATAATAAGTTCTGGATATTGTACGGGTGTTACAGAAAACTCACATAAACCGAAGCGAAGCGAGGGCGGGTCGCTAGTTTATGAATAAAATCAAAACTATTTTTTTAAAATATATTTGAAGTCCTCAAAACGAGCCTTGCCATTTGACATATGACACAGTAAGGTTGCCCCCCGAAAATGACACTTATTTAATAAAAAATGTATTTACTTTGCACATCTGTGTTTGGGTCATCAATTTACATATGTGTACCAAATTTCAACACAATCGGTCCAGTAGTTTCGGAGCAAATTGGCTGCGAGTGCTGCGACACACGGACGGACAGAACCTAACGTCTTTACTCCCAGTACATTACAGCTGTTATTATAGTACAAAGCTATTAGTTTATTTAACTTCGATACATACTTCTACCCCCCATTTAAACCCCTTAAAATAAAATAAAAAATAAAAACAGCCTTTACTTCCTTAAAAGTTAATTTACATTTATATTTATTATACTTTATACTCCATACTATTTTAATTAAGGGTCTTCCATTTCTGGATGAAGGCCTCCTCCATCTGTTGCCATCTCACTCTGTCTTGCGCATCCCTAATCCAGGTTTTACCTGCTTTGGCTTCGATGTCATCCTGCCATTTTTGTAATGGTCTTCCTCTTTGTCTTTTTCCGTCTCTGGGGTGCCAGTGTAGAACTTTTTCACTACATCTTCCGTCATTTGTCCTTGCTATATGGCCCGCCCATTTCCATTTTAGCTTAGCAGCTATGTGAAGTATATCGATCAATTTTGTTTTTGACCGTATGTCACTACTTTTAACGCGATCGCGTAGTTTTATTGATAACTTACATTTAAACCCCTTAGGAATATTTAATATAAAATCGCCGAATGTAATATTTTTTATTTATGAGTAATAATACCAAATTTCACGTATCTAAATATAAAAAGCGGCCAAGTGTGAGTCGGACTCGCGCACGTAGGGTTCCGTACCACAATACATCTAAATAAATGTTTTTCTTTATTCTTTATTATATTGGAGTTGATTGAATGAAAGGTAAAATGCGGTTTACGATTTATAACGTATTAAAAAAAAAACAATTATTAGATCTCGTTCAAACCAATTTTTGGTGGAAGTTTGCATGGTAATGTACATCATAATATATTATTTTTACATTTATCATTCCCTTATTTTAGAAGTTACGGCCCCCCCCCGTAACTTCTACACACATTTTTCCACTTTGGAAGCGTCTCTCGCGCAAACTATTCAGTTTAGAAAATATATATATTAAAAACCTCAATATCATTTTTGAAGACCTATCCATAGATACCCCACACGTATGGGTTTGATGATTTTTTTTTATTGAGTTTCAGTTCTAAGTATGGGGAACCCCAAAAATTTATTGTTTTTTTTCTATTTTTGTATGAAAATCTTAATGCGGTTCACCGAATTCATCTACTTACAAAGTTTCCATAGTATAGCTCTTATAGTTACGGAATAAAGTGGCTGTGACATACGGACGGACAGACGGACGGACAGACATGACGAATCTATAAGGGTTCCGTTTTTTGCCATTTGGCTACGGAACCCTAAAAAATGACAAACTCGCTTTTAAGCTGAAAGCTATATATTTTATTTATATAAAGTAGCCTATATTAGCCTAAAAAATTCAACACCCCCCTTTTACCTTTTATCTATCTTAAATATATCTAAATATATAAAAGGAGAAACTGACTGACTGACTGACTGACATATCAACGCACAGCCTAAACGGCTAAACGTAGGCACTTGCAATTTGGAAAGGACGTAGCTTAGGTACCGTAGAGGTGCACTAAGAAAGGAATTCCCGAAATTCCCACGGGAACCGGAATTAGCGGGAAAATCCTTTTATATGAAAAATCTAAGCCGCGTAAGATAGATGATTGAAATTTGGCATGTACGTACCCTAATGAACGTAAAGCTTACTTGCAACGCGATATTGCAAAATTCCCATGGGAACGGGAGTTATTGGGAAAAAACTTTTGTATGTAAAAATCTAAATCAAGTAAGATAGATGTTTTCAATCTAGCATGCATGCATACCTTAGTAAATATAAAGTTTAGTTATGGCTGTATTTTGAAAAATTAAGTTAGGGGGAAAAAATGTTGTATGAAAAAATCTAAACTGCATAAGTTAGTTGCTTGAAATTTGACATGCATATACCTTAGTGAATGCAAAGTTAAAAATTCCCCGGGAACGGGAAGCGAGTTAGAGGCTCCTTATACTATAACCTCATTTAAAAATAATAAAATTAAGCATTTTTTAACCTTTCTCCCACACACACAAAGATCTCTCTTTTATAACACCCCACGCGGACGAAGTCGCGGGCAAAAGCTAGTATGGTATATAATACAAGTAGGATTATTAGGATACTCGTATTAGAAGGATTAGTGGATAATAGCTTCTCAACGCGTCTTCGTCCACTTCGATTTCAATTTTCGTTATTCCCTCGGGAACTTGACTATGTGTCAATCCAGGCTATGAGCTATCTCCATTCCTAATTTCATCTAAATCCGTCCAGCCGTTGCAGCGTGAAGAAGTAACAAACACACACACAAAGTTTTGCATTTATAATATATATATATATACACACACACACACACACACACACACACACACACACACACACACACACACACACACACATGCACATGCACATGTGTGCATGACTCGATGTATGAATGTGGAAGAAGCGAAAGACATTTGTCAGGATCGTAGCAGGTGGAAAGAAGTCGTCTCTGCCTACCCCTCTGGGAGACAGGCGTACATACATGTTGTCTTTGATTATTTGTGTGTTATTTTTATTTTATTACCATTTTATTATTTTTGTATTAATGTTGACGATACCAATGTAATTTCATATTTTTTGACATGCAATGCAATTAATATTGTAACATTACATTGATGAATAAATAACTAAACTAAACTAAACTATATATATAAATGAACCCCCATTTCTCCTGGTCGCGTTATAATTTGATAACGGCTTTACCGATTTCATTCATCTTTTTTTAAAATGTTTTCTAAAGCTTCGTAGAAGGCTCTACATTTAAAAAAATAGCGCAATAATAATTCTATTTTAAAGTAAATAATGTTATTCTAATTATAATTTTCTATATCTAAACTAGAAATAAAACGAAACTGCCGAATTGGAAAAAAAAATCGTTTATTTTTCAAAAAAGGATACATGCGTTTCTATCTCATTTGTCTCATTACTATACCAGAAAGGTTTAGGTACTTAACTACACTCAGTAGTAAAAAAAAAACGGGTCGGAGTGCGCTTTTTATACTAAAGAGGCTATTACGAAGCCTTGGTTCCTCGCCAGGGAATGCTTTTAGTGAATTCTGATGATGAATACCGCGAGCATCGATACAGGACTTCCAGAGTGCCTAGGATACCCAACTGAATAAATCTGCGGTTAACGCCGGAATTGTGCATGTTCGGAAAAACATAAAATGGCAATAAAATGTAAGGAAATCCAAATGCTGACCCAAACTCTCCCGCTGTGGTGTTAACTGACTGTGCGATCAGTTAGGTATCTTAAGAACTTTTGATCTCCTCTATTAAACCTCGCAGTATCCACCATTAAACCTCACTCGAAACAAACCCTGGCGAGGAACCAAGGCTTCGAAATAGTCTCGTTTGTATGAAAAACGCACTCTGACCCGTTATTTTTGCTCCTGAGATTGTGGACGTCGCTGGACAAAATAGTTGGGATTGGCTGTTTAACAGAGTCACGAGGTTTTGTTTGTTTACATTTAGTTAAGTACCTAAACCTTTCTGGTATAGTTCTATGCGTACGAAGTCGTATTCGTCATCTAATCAAAGAATACGGCATACTTTAATTAGATGACGAACACAAATATATGGCATACAAGTATAAAGGCATTTCTTTCCATCATGTAAATAAATAAAATAAATAACTCTTGTTAAGCTGCTGTATTGTTAACCTTCCAGAATGCATCGAGTACCAAGAGCAGCTGGTATATCCGTGCAAGCGCAGCGCCGCGCTGACAGGCGAGATGACGCGTACTACCGAGTGCAAGCATAACACCGACACGCTCGTCGTCGGCGGCGAGGACGCCAAGCGCGACGAGTTCCCACATATGGTGAGCGTCAGATTATAACGTTCGCGAGCGATATTGCAGCACAGTTTGAAAAAATCTTCAAATAAAGGTATATTGCGCTGCTTTTATGTGTGCGTGCTCAACCGTACGCAACCCAATCGGCAATAGGTAGCAGAAACTCCTTAAGGGGCGGAGACGATCTACGACACTTAACTAATTCATAAATCATAACGTTACAAATTGATTGTCTCAAAACGACCCTTATCTTCTGTAGCATAAGAATCAAGTGACCATCATAGGTCATTTATACTTTGGCTGTGGGAAGTGCGCGACACGCTGCAGGCTTAACGCCGACGCGCTCCTCGTCGGCGGCAACGACGCCGAGCGTGACGAGTTCCCAAACACGGTGAGCGAGCGAGGCGCTGCGGCACAGTATAAACAGGGGCCTAAAAACCATATTCACTTTTGGATCTGTCATCGTATTGTCAAAGTTTTTTGATATGATAGATTCTATTTACTTGGCAGTAATGGCGGCTGCTTTAAAAGTACATTACTACAGAGGCCGGGAATGGGGTTGCCGGCCGGATAGTTAAGAGGCTGGCATCCACTCTTCACGGCGAGGTACAGTGCTTTTCACAAACAAATAATTCATAAAAATTAAAACAATAATTACAACGTCAAATACTAGGAGTGCATAAACATTAAAAGTAAGCTACAGTGCTCAGTCACCCGCGCGCTGTCGGGTGCGCCGCCGCAGCCGCCGCGCCACACCGAGACATCGCGTGCGATCTAAGTTGCACTACGCACCCCTATACCTTCTCCACGTTAAAGAGTCAGCAGAGCGCCGTCTCTGTTGCACTTTTGTATGCAAATGAACGGGACAAGAAATGATCAGTGCGAGTGAACAATTGCACCTCACTGGCGAGGTCGGCTGACATGCCTGGCTCGGAATATTTATTATTTGTTATGATTTTGGTTCGTAAGTTGATTTGGAATGCCAGGTTAAACGGGAAACAGTTCAATAAACGAGCCAGGTAAAAAGTGACATCAACTATACAAAAAAAGAGCACCGCGTCCGCACCCTACAAGAAACAGATGTTGACTGATTTGGGCCGACATGTAAACCCATCATGTGCGCAAGCGGTGCCCTTATCGCTAGCCAATCACGTGCATTTTAAGTTTTCTGGTACTAACTCTTTAACGTGAATAAGGTACAATTACCTCTGCTCTCCAGGTACTTTAAATAAATATGCAAACGCTTTGGTTGGATGCACAGGTTATATTATATTTTAAAAAATCAGCTATTTAGCCTGTTAATAAACACTTCCGCCATGTTTACATAAAAATGAAAAAAAATATACAACCTGGCCTAGGCTTTCAATTTTTTATGAAATTCTCTTTCAGTTGTCGCAAGTTGTTCCGCCCGAAACGTGATACTTTGAAGTCCTATAACTGACAAAACGCCAGCATTTCATTGCATGTTATAGAAAAAACAATTCCATAACAGGTCAAATAAGATATCATGTTTCCCGCCTAGTGAATAGAGTGGCCATGATGCAAATGCTACTAATGTTCCTTTCCATCGCTAAAAATGTATTGGATGACAGTTGACCACGTGGTTTATCGTAACGCACGAGAATGTCATCCCATATATTTTGAGCAATTGAAAAGTATTTTTTTTATAGCGTTTGCATCTTGGCTTCCCCATACGTTTCTATTTCTATATCAATGTAAATCGGGCGGCTTACATGCTTGCGTGCCTCAACCTTACCCAACCCTAGCTCCCAATCGGCAATATATAACAGAAATTCATTAACGGGCGGAGATGATCTACTTTTATACTTATATTCTGGATGAAAGAGACTTGTGACACCCTCCAAGCACAACTCCGACGCCCATCATTGGCGGCGTCGACGCCAAGCGCGACGAGTTCCCACGTATGGATAGCGTTCGCGAGCGCGACGCCGAACCGTTCGTCTTCAGATAAAGGTATATCGTGTGTCTGCGTGCCTCTACCGTACGTGCCGAGAGCCACTAAAATATAAAGATAAAGATAGAGATTTTTTTTCGCAACAATTTTAAATAAACCACATTACGTAGATACAAAAAGAACAAGCCACAGACGGTCCCAACTCATTATTCGCTAGCCGTAAAGCCAGCACTGGTCTTCCGTTGGAACAGCTTGGTGAAGTGACGGTTAGTGACACAAGCAAACGCAATAGGATATGTGGCACTATCAAGCTGGTATGATGGAGGCGGAAGGTGGCCGTAGTAACTCCTCAATGGCTGAAAGGACCTATAGCCATCAGAAGCACTCGCCAGTAAGGGCTCGCTTCCTGGTTTCTGCAGTAATGTACCATCGAAGCTAATATAAGTGTGTACCGCATGATTATTGGTCTCTAACCTTGACCGGGCGTCCAGGTGCTGCTGGGCTACACCCAGGCGGGAGGGGCCACGATGTGGATGTGTGGCGGGACTCTCCTCAGCGAACGGTTCATTCTCACCGCGGGCCACTGCACTTGGACACGAAATACGTACGTACCAGAGCCACAGTCATTTATAGGGTTCCGTAGTCATCAAGGAACCTTAATAGTTTCGCCAAGTCTGCCCATCTATCCGCGGTGATACTCAAAGACTCTAAAACTGTTATTTAGGACTACATAATTATTCGAATTCCAAATTTTTATACCTAACTCCGACTGCAATGTTTTGAAAGAAGATTTTATTTTTTGATATCTTATAAATGTAACCTAAGCTAGGTAACCTACGTTTAGCAGTAAAATTATGCATTAAATCTAAAATAACTCCAGCATCACATTGAATTCGAAAAGAAAATCGGCATTTTAAGACTACGCCGAGCGTCCAGTGGCGCCCTCATCACCATTATTTTGTTTTCTAATAAACTAAAGTATTGTCTTGAAATCGATGCATGTGTTTTTGTTGTATAAATTAATACACAATTTATAGGGTATATAACTATTTCATAGGTACTATTTCAATCACAATTTATAGGCTATAAAACATTATCTAACCATGCTTTCAAAAATACTGTGCTGGCCTGGTTGAATGATAAAAATTATGATGAGACTGAAAACCTTGTCTGACTGGGATATTTCTTTATGGGTCGTAAGCAACTGGTTTCGAAACACAAGTCCCTACCATAGCGATACGTCCAATACTAACACGCACATATCGTTACTTGCGCACACGCTTATACACCAACACACAAACACAAACCATACAAATGAGTTAATAATTGTACAACTTCTAACGTAATTCTTTAAAATTTAATCTAACTAGTACTCAACCTAACTTAGGAATAGTAAGAAGAATCTTAACAGTCATAAGTATTAATATTACTTATTTTATTTTATTATTTTTCTTTTGTTTTCTTATCATTAAGCTATTTCATAAGTATGTTGTTCTTAACAACTCACTGTACATGATTTTGGGCAACCAATGGGGGCTGCAACACAGTGAAAACTAACGCAGTCTCCATGGCTCCAATTTAACAAATAATGTATATTTTGAACAATAAAGATTTTTATTATTATTATTATTATATGACTCAACTTAATAACTATTGGACTATGAGTGAGTAACTTAACGGAAAAAAGTGGCCACCTTTTCCCGTTAAGTTGACGACGCGAAGGTTAAAGGTTATTAAACTTTGTCTTATATGCTATACATTGTGTTTTCATTTGTACAACATAAATACATCCTTGGATTTCAAGACATTACTTTAGTTTATTAGAAAACAAAATAATCGTCATGAGGGCGCCACTGGACGCTCGGCGTAGTCTTAAGGTGTTCCTGTAAATTTACACAGTTATGGTGCGAACCCACCGCTTCTTAAAATACGGAGACGGTATGGAATCGCAGTGACACATCGTATCCGTACTGTTTTTACCGCATGCCCTCCACACCACTGCTTAAAATAAGTCATAGAAACAACATGGCGCCGTTTATGCACCGTAATATAAGCACAGTTAAGGTGTGGCCCGACCGCTGCTTAAAATACGGCGGCGTTACTGAATCGCAGTGACGCATCGTATCCCAACCGTTCTTATCGCATGCCGTCCTTCCAGCGGTCCCGTGGCATTCGCCATCGTGGGTTCCCTGAGACGAACAGACGACGTGTCAGCTACGCAGGTGCACCGCATCCAGCGCATCATCAAGCACCCGGAGTACAAGGCTCCTTCTGTTTACAATGACATCGCTCTGTTGGAGACTGCGACCACGTGAGTCTATAATTACGCGCGCGTACGGAGCGGACGTATTTATGTGTAGAGAAATTAATTAATTAATAATAGTTAAAGGTGGAATACAGTCCCGAGATAATGGCAACATGGTGTGGTGGATGCAAGTCAGGAATAGACGACATTTCCTTTATGGAATGTTCGAAGGAGTCATGCAAGACATCGTATCATTTAAGTTGTTTGGCAATGTCAACGGAAGTGTTTGAAAAATTCACGGAGGATTCTAAGAAGCAGTGGTTGTGTCCAGGATGTGCGCGCCCTAAACCGAAGAGCGACGATACACCGGTCAGAGGAAGAGTAATGAACCAGACCTTTACCCCGTCAAGCTACATCAACACCGTGAGGGGTAGTGGCAGGAATCAGGTGAATGATTCAATGAGCGAAAATGATCCTAAAATAATGAATGTACTCTGCAGCTTCAGGGCTGAAATGGGGGAGCGCTTGGATAATATAGTTGAGGCCTTTAAACAATTGCAGGGCCTTTTTAATAAAAACCATTTGGAGCTGTGTGAATTACGCAAACAAATGAGGGTAGGGCAAGAAAAAATAGATAATGTAAACACGCTAGAAGCTCAAATATCAGAAGTGAAGAGCGAAAATGAACGACTAAAAGCGTACATTAATAACATTGAGAAAAAGGATAAGTTGGCGTTACCTACAGACAAACAAAGGGAGTCGTATGCGCAAGTAAGTACCAAAAATCTACCCGCGATAACGTCGAATGAACACTCTAAAAATCTACCGCCACTTGTCCCTACCCCAGCGGTAAGAGCACAATCGGGTGGGGCCACAGAACAAGCGTCTTCATCGGAGAAAGCTAAGGAAATTACAGAGATGTATAGAAACGAAGCTAAAAGTAATGACTGGATCGAGGTGAGAAAAAGGAAAAATAGATTTCCTCATAGCGAGGTTAAACGAGGTGGAAAGGCGAACTCCACACTAATCCAGGGCTCAGAACGCAAAAAATATCTACATGTGTGGCGGTTGGAAAAAGAGACAACGGAAGAAAGTTTAGAAAATCATGTGAGAGAAGTATGTGGAACAAAGTGTGTGGCGAAAGTGGAAAAAATAAAGCACAAAACAGAGAGGGACTACGCTTCCTTTAGAATAGGTGTACCTGAAAGCCTTTATATATTACTGTGTGATCCGAATGTTTGGCCTATTAATGTCGAGTTTTGTGAATGGGTGTGGTTTCGGACCTCCAAGGACTCAAATAAGCTCTCAACATAAATCGGTGGAAGTGTACTACCAAAACGTTAGAGGTCTTCGGACAAAGTTAGAAGAGTTCTATGCGGCCCTAGCGTCCTCTGGTGGGGACTTGTTTGCGGTAACTGAAACAGGATGCAATGAGTCCATTAATGACGCCGAATTAATCCCGCCGGGCTATACAATCGTCCGGTGCGATCGGACGGATGGACGTAAACACGGAGGCGTGTTTTTAGTGGCCACACCGAGAGTCGAGTTGCGGAGCGTACGGATACCAGGTGACGTCAGCGTAAGCGATAAGGTGTTCGAGCTAGTGTGTGCGCGTGTGTATATACGCGACCGGTTTCTATTCCTGTGTTGTGTTGTTTACATCCCGCCGAGCAGTAAAGATAATGATTACATGTTATTATTTCAAATTATAGAACAATTATGTGTTTTGTATAAAAGTTTATTAGTATTGGGAGATTTCAATTTATATTCTTGTACTTCATATGTTAGTAACTACTTTGAATACCTTCTGTCATTTTGTGGATTCATTCAGAGAAACCAAATAGCAAATTGCAATAATCGTCAGTTAGACTTAGTTTTGACAACGTTAGAAGAGACGGTTAGTGTGCGAGCCGCGTCGGAGGCGTTGGTGCCGGTGGACGCGTATCATCCGCCACTCGAGGTGCTAGTCGCGGCGGCGGGCGGCCAGAGAGCCGCGGCCCCCGCCCCCCATAATGAGACTTATATTGACACGCAGCAGGATAGGCAGGAGTGGAACTTCGCGAAAGCGAATTTCCCACGGTTATATGCATCACTAGCCTCTATTGACTGGTCACCGTTGTATAATATGGATGAGGCAGAGCAGTGTTTGTTATATTTTTATGAAATTATCAATGACGTAGTTAGCGACTGTGTGCCTCGAAAAACACGCAAGCGTGTTGAGTCGAAGTACAGTTATCCAGAGTGGTATAATAAGGAAGTAATTAACCAAATAAGGTATAAGGCTACTCTTCATAAACAGTACAAAACAATCCAATCTCAGGAGAATTACTTAGCGTTCGCTGAATCAAGGGCGCGGGTGAAAAGAATGATTAAAATAGCCCATGCGCAGTATCAGGAGCGCGTTCAAAACCATTTAACGGATGATCCGAAAGCGTTCTGGAAATATGTTAGGTCTAAAACTAAAGGTAGGAATGCACTGAGGTTATTAAAAAATGGGGAAGTACTTGATGGGAGGAACGGGGCCAAAGAGTTTGCAGAATATTTTCGGTCTGTGTATAGTACTAATCCAGCAGTGCTTAATGTGGATGAGGCGATGAACGAGGCAGACTACAAAGGAGACTCGGCACGAATATGTCTGGACGGATTACTTCAGTCGGACGTGATGAGGGCACTTGCGAAACTGAAACCGAAGCGATCGGCTGGACCGGATGGTATTCCAGCTTTTATATTTCGAGACTGTAGATTTGTGCTGGTCGAACCGCTAGTGCATATATACAACAGTTGTATAGAGAATGAAGTATTTCCAGACATATGGAAAACAACCCGGGTGGTCCCAGTTCCCAAAGGAGGAGGTAGTGAAAGTGTCGACGGGTACAGGCCTGTTGCGGTGCTGTCCACTCCTGCAAAAACATTCGAATCAGCATTGCAAAATATTATATATAACCAGATACGAAGTCAGTTGTCAGAGGCTCAACACGGTTTCCGAGAAGGTCGTAGTACAACAAGCAATCTGGTAAGTTATGTGTCTCAGATCGTACCGGAAGTGGACAGTGGGGGGCAGGTCGACGCAGCTTATTTTGACTTCCGGAAGGCGTTCGATGTCGTTGATAACGACATCCTGCTGAGGAAACTAGCCGGCGTGGGCTTCACCCCTCATCTGTTGAAGTTCTTCGCGAGTTACATGAGCAACAGGCGACAATATGTCGAGTATGCAGGACATAGGTCAGAGTCATACATTGTCAGATCTGGAGTAAGTCAGGGAAGTAATCTTGGCCCGTTGGAGTTTATTATAATGGTTAACGACTTACCCCAGGTCGTCAAGGATGCCGGTTGCTTACTGTTTGCGGATGATTTAAAAATTTACCTGCCCATCAAAAGCGTCGACGACTGTGTAAGATTGCAAAGAGATATAGATCGAGTGGTATCATGGAGTATGACTAATAAGTTACATTTTAATACGTCAAAATGCGTGACTATGAGTTTTACTCGAGCGCACAAACCCATACTTCATGATTATGAAATTAGAGCGGAGAAAATGAATAGAGTCAAAAAAATCAAAGACTTAGGACTAACATTCACATCTGAGCTTGAATTTCGAGACCACATTACTCTTATTTGTAAGAAAGCGTACAGAATGCTAGGATTTGTGCTGCGTAGATGTCAGGGTTTCAGTAGTATGAAGGCGATCATCGCCTTATACAATGCAATAGTCCGCGGTAACCTGGAGTGTAATGCAGTAATTTGGGCTCCACATGAAATTAAATATAATCTCATGGTGGAGCGTATCCAAAATAAATTTGTGCGGTTTTTATATTTGAGGCGATATGGGGTTTATCCTTTTTACCCCTTAATGTATCCGACTCTGTTCGTATTGGGTATGGTCGGATACAATGAGCTGCGGGTACGGAGAGAACTATGTTTAGCAACATATGTATTTAAAGTAATTAGGGGTAGAGTAGACAATAGTCAGGTGCTGAATTGTGTGGGATTGTGTGCGCCAGCCGGGTACGTGTGGCGGCGGCGGCGGCCGCGGCTGCTGGCCGAGCCGTGCGGGCGCACGAACCTGCTCCGGCGGGCGCCGCTGACGCGCGCGCTGCGCACCCTCAATCTCGTCGCGGAAAACACTGACTTGTTCTTTTGTTCTCTGAATGAATTCACAAAGTCGGCTTTATTCTGTATTTGCTATAGTCGTGATAAGTATAATTAAGTATAGATAAGTTAGAGGTAGTTACGCTATTGTCTTAGGCACAGTCCTGTAAAAATAGTTGTAAGTGTGTGTGAAAATAAATAAATAAATAAATAAATAAATAAATAATTTACCTAAAATGGACGAATAACCAAGGTGCAAGGGGAGGTTCAGTAAAACAGATTAAATATTTATCCTTTTTAATATCTTTAAGTTCGATAGTTTTTTTTATTTCAAATACTTAGGTCACGTTCTGACCGAGTATCTTAACGACGACGCCGACATGGAACGGGAGCGCCGGGCCCTCGCAGCGCGGAGCAACATGCTCGCCCGTCGCTTTGCGCGTTGTTCTAACGAGGTCAAAATAAGCTTGTTTAAAGCCTATTGTCAATGTTTTTATACATGCCAACTGTGGACCAAATACACCAAACGTTCGTTCAACGCGCTGAGAGTACAGTACAACAATGCTTTTCGTATTTTGTTGAAACTACCGCGTTTCTGCAGTGCGAAAGGCATGTTCGCTGATGCGGGAGTGCCGGACTTCTTTGCCGTGCTTCGAGCGCGCTCTGCGGCCTTTTGGGAAAGATTACGAGCCTCAGATAACGAAATACTGTCAATGATATCTGATGATTTCAGCGACGTATTCAAAAAACATTGGGTCTACTTGCACCGGTCAGCTAACGGGCAGTTATAACTGCACCTAAAGTTTTAAGTTTATTGTTTACGTCCTATTGAACATATTGAATTGAATGTATAAAATTAGTTTAAACTTAACGCATAAGTAATTTTAAAATGACGATGTATATTTCTTACTAATAAATATTCTATTCTATTCTATTCTATTTTATTGTTTTACAACATTATTTTCATTTAATATTTTTAACTTATTTTATTTTAGTTTAAGTTTTAGTTATCCTTCATGCTCTGTCTCTTGTAGAAATGGGTTATTTAAGTGCCTGAAAATAAACGATTATTATTATTATTATTATTCATAGATATTTATTTAATTTTCTGTAAATTAGGTTTTTTATAATAAACATTCAAATATAAAAGTAAAATAACAATACTAATACAAAAAATATACATTATAAAAAACCTAACCTACGGGTGCCGCCGGCAGCGGGGCAGGGCTCAAGCTACCGGTGGTTAGGGCTGCAGAGAGAGGAACCTCCTCACAATGCGTGCTGTGTCGAGGAGTACTGCCTTCTGTATCTGGCCCTTGATCCAGCCATCTAGCGAGAGTCTCTTGAGGTGTTGGTCGAGACTCTTCGCTATAAGACCGTTGGCCGAAACAACTATCGGTACAATGATCGTCGAGTCAACATCCCACATGGCGGTCACCTCGTGAGCCAAGTCAAGGTACTTGCTGAGCTTGTCCTTCTCGGCCTTCACGAGGTTCTCGTCATGCGGGATGGTGACGTCGACGAGCACTGCCCGGCGTTGAGATCGATCTGCCAACACGATATCAGGCTTATTGGCGACAATAGTCCTGTCCGTGATGACAGATCGATCCCAATAGAGCGTAGCACGACCATTTTCGAGAACTGGCGCCGGTGTGTACTTATAGTACGGCACTTCAGAATCAACAAGATCATATTGAAGGGCAAGTTGTTGATGGATGATCCTGGCCACGAGGTTATGTCTGTGCAAGTACTCACCGTTGGTCAAATGCGAACAACCGGAAATTATATGTCTGAGGGACTCGCCGGGGCAACGGCACGCTCGACAAATGTCAACCGTGCCAGAATATACTTCCGGTAATTGTTCGTCATTATGACTTCGTCAGCAATTGCACAGACAAAACCTTCGGTTTCCCCAAAAAGGTCACCAAAACGTAGCCAGTTCACGGACGCTAAAAAGTCTACATCGGGCCTGGTTAGGGCCCGGTAGAAGCGTCCGTGTAACTCCTTGCTCTTCCATATGCTCTTGCGGTCCTCAGTGCTCAACACCGTTGGTCTGCCCCAGTTCCCGTTTGCCAAGGAGAGAGGCGTGAGGTTCCTGTCTACTGCAACCACATCGCGATGCATCCTACACTCATTGTTAAGGAAATAATCCCTGAGATTGCACACCTCGCGGTTGTGGAGATTCTTAGCATTTAAAATGCCTCGGGATGTACAATCTCATAACAGATGAGCGTGGGTGCAACATGCGATGTGATTTAAGCAGTAGACGGACCCTCCTATCCAGAGCATCCAGCTCAGTCTGAGTCCATCTTAGTATGCCAAAGGAGTATGTGAGCAGCGGCATCACCCAGCCATTGAAGGCGCGCACCTTATTGCCACCCGACAAAAGACTGTTAAGAACTTTTGTCAAGCGACAGAAGAAGCGCTCTTATTATTATTATTATTTAGATTAAGAAATTTATTTATCAAAACGAGTCCAGAACGCGTGTTCGTTTTTGTTTTAGAGTCCCTCCCCGCTCCCACATCAGTCCATGTTTGAACGCGAATTGTCCCATGCACCTGGCATCCCTTATATTCTGTGTGATGCAATATGTGACCCCGCGATACGTGGTCCAGTCATGTGCGCAGGTTTAAACCTAGGGCGAATTCTTGTGCCGCTGCACCGAACTGCGGCATTTCAGCGTACTTTCAGGTTCGCGGCGTCCAAGTGCTGGAATGATCTCATAGCAAGAAGGAGCGCCTAGCAAGCTTAAGCTTAAAGGCTATTGGTTGACGCTCCAAAAATCATAATTTCCCCACCAGCACTTTGTAAATGAACTACCTACAGTTCAGTTTCCTTTAAAAAAAAAGTTTTATGTTTGTTGTGCTGTATATAATTGTCGAGGCTGTATTCTGCATAAGTAGGTATTTCTGCTTTAAACTATGTTTATGTAAGGTATTTAAATGTAGTTTTTGTATTTATTTTCCACTAACTATAAGTTTTTGTTCAATAGTTTATATTTTTTAAATTATACTATTACCGTCCGTCTCTCACACTCGGAGCTGGCTGAAACTCAGCGCTGCAGCCGCTGCAGGTGTATAACACCTCAGCATTATGCTGAGCCAGTGTCCGATTCACTGCCGCGAAGACACACTCACTACTTGTTTATTTCTGTTTCCAGTTTTTACTTTGTACTGTGTGTCTTGTGTGTCTACTGAATAAATGTATATTTATTTTCTTTCTTTTCTTATGTTTTTGTCTAGTACCCATAGTACAAGCCTAGAGTTTAGTTTGGAACAAGATCAATTTTTGTCGAATTCTCTCCTGACATTTATTTAATAAAGGTCTCTTGAACAATCCTTGGTTTAAAGGGAGGCCCTTAACCTCCTATTGGACCTGCCACTGACAGCAATCTATCCTCAGGATCGTGCTGGACTCGTCAACGGTGCCGGCCTGCTTGGATGTGTTTGGCGGTGACCGGGGCAAAGCCGTCGTCACCGGCTGGGGCGCTGTCAGGATTATGGGCAACCCCGCCGACACTTTGCAGAAGGTACTTCGCATTCCATAATCAGTTCTTCATATGTGTTCTTGCGTAGATCTGCCCTAGCCAAGACGCATTACGTTAACTAGCGTTTCTATTCGTTTCGTTTTTAAACCAATGGCGTCACTGGTAGATCACGTGACTCTGCATATCACGTCATCTACCAGTGACGCGATTGGTTGGTTGGGGCCGGACGGACTCTGCGCTGTTTGAGAGCTCTATAAATTCGAAGACAGGTTAATTTGTCTGGTTTGTTAATTTAATAAATACATTTAATAATCAATGTGTTTTTCTAAATGTGCCTAGTGGGTTAGCGAATGTACCTATACCTTGTCCACGTTAAAGAGTTAGCAAAGCGCCGTCTCTGTTGCACTTTTGTATGCAAATGAAAGGGACAAGAAATCATCAGTAGGCGTGAACATTCGCACCTGACTGGCAGGGTCGGCTTACATGCCTGGCTCGGAATATTTGTTTATTTATTATTTGTTATGATTTTGGTTCGTAAGTTAATTTGGCAGGCCAGGTAAAACGGGAAACAGGCCAATAAACGAGCCAGGTAAAATGTGATATCAACAATACAAAAAAAGAGCACTATAACGCGTCCGCACCGTACAAGGAACAGATGTTGACTGATTTGGGCCGACATGTAAACCCATCATGTGCGCAAGCGGTGCCCTTATCGCTGGCCAATCACGTGCATTTTAAGTTTTCTGGTACTAACTCTTTACCGTGGACAAGGTATAGTGGGGGTGGCATTTTTGTATGTACCCGGATTCTTCGACCAACCCCAGCGGCTGTAGATGACGTAATATCTTCTCTGATTGGTTGTGCAATAATTTTATATATGCATAGATATAGGATGCATTTTCAAATGGTGTAAGGCCACCAGCCACCAGCCTTAATGTTAAGGTGCGTCAAGAATGTAAATCATTATTGAAGAACTGAAGAAGAATTCTAACGAATACATCCGCTGATCTACCTATAACTTCCACAGGTGACTCTGACCAGGTTCACTGACGACGAATGCAGGATAAAGTACCCTCCTAACCGGTACCTACAGACCGGGTTGAATTCCACGACCCAGGTCTGCTATGGAGACTACAACACCAACGCCGACACCTGCCAGGTACAAACACTTAACTTTCTTCACATAAATTTATTTCGACGCGTTGGCCTACGGTCCCGGGATCAATTCCCGGAATGGGCAAATGTTTATGTGATGAGCCCAAGTATTTGCTTCCGAGTCTTGGATGTTTTAAATGTATTTTAAAAAAAAAACAGTAAGTAGGTACACTTTTACACGTCAAGAATCTACCAGCGCTTCCCAAGAGGAGACCACTGCTGAGAAGAAACGCCGCAAGAAACTCAGCAGTCAGTCATTTTTTAAACATATTTTATATTACAATGGTACTACTTAGTCTAGCATTATATAAAGCTACAAATATTAAATTAAATATAATATCAAATAACATGTGTAGTTCAGCAGGAAAACATGCCAAAAATCTTACGAGAGAGATAGAGAGAGAAAAGAAAAAAGAAAAAATAGAATCAACTACACTCAGGAGCAAAAATACCGGGTCAGAGTGCGTTTTTCATACTAAAAAGGCTATTTCAAAGCCTTGGTTCCTCGCCAGGGAATGCTTTTAGTGAAATCTGATGATGACTACCCCGAGCATCGATACAGGACTTCCAGAGTGCCTGGTTAACGCCGGAATTGAGCATGTTCAGAAAAACATCTAAAATGCCAATAAAATGTAAGGAAATCCAAATGTTGACCCAAACTCTCCCGCTGTGGTGTTAACTGATTGTGCGATCAGTTAGGTATCTTAAGAACTTTTGACCTCCTCTATTGAACCTCGCAGTATCCACCATTAAACCTCACTCTAAAAAACCCCTGGCGAGGAACCAAGGCTTCGAAATAGTCTCGTTTGTATGAAAAACGCACTCTGACCCGGTATTTTTGCTCCTGAGTGTACTTATGTGTATATAAGATGGTGCAAGATGACCACATAAAAGTTTCGATATGTTTTCCTGCTTCAACGGTGTCCTCTAGCCAAGAAAAAGCAGGATAAAGCTTAAGCATTTTTTGTTTTTTGCATATTCTTTTCTCTATATAACTATTTATATCGTCATCTAGTGCCCATAGTTAGTAAAAGCAGAGCCAGGGTTGAAATATAAATACGTATTTGGTATTTGTATTTCAATTACTTGCTTAAAATGTAATTAGAATTGCCCAAAAAAAAACACGGTTTTTACATTCTAATTCAAAAGAATAGTTTTGTTTTAATATCTTTATTTATTTAGCAGACATTTTATGGATGACATGATTATTTTAAATTTTGAATGTCATTTTCTAGTAAATAACATACAATTAAATGATATCTAATGATAAAAAGTGATTGTAATAGTGCATTAAAACATGTTATTTCAATGGGATTTCGCCTAACCCGTAAGATATACCTAGGAGGGCTTCAAGCCGAAAACGAAAGTCAAGCAAAGGTTAAATATACTTTTGTCGAAATATCCGAAATAGATAAATATTTCAAAAACTTAATAATGCAAAACGGCTTTATAAACCTTATTCCTCGAAATGGTTTTCGAACTAGAGTAATTTTAAAACTATGAACAATCCCAATTTGTAATTCGTATTTCAAATATCTGCCGCCGAGATATTGTGTAGTATTTCAATTATTAATGGCTTCAAAATATATTTTAAAATAAATACATTTAACTTTAATTTAGCGATCTTATTAATGGGTGTGGTGTGAAGAAAATAACGCTCGATAGCTCTCGTAAGCAAAATGGCGACCGCTAAATATGTCGATCTTTAGAGTTGGCAACACTGCAGCTGTTACTGTGCGTCAAATTGTCAATGTCAAGTATAAGAGTCATGGCAAAAGAAATTAGATACTCCATGCTCATTTGATTGATACTGGCCAGTTATACACCATCGTGAAGGCTGCTTTAAATTTAAAAATGGAATACCCCAGAAATCTGCGTAATATTTTTTATAAATATTTTTTTCTGATTAAATCTGGCGGGAATTTGCGTTTACAATGGAAATTAATCGACGTGATTTTCGAGTTATATTTATTATGACTTTAAAAAAGGTTTAAAACCACAAGAATGTTTTGAACTTATAACCACGGCTTTTGGTAAGTGTGCTTGTTCCTGTGCAACTGCCTTTAATTGGTTTGCTTAATTTAAAAGAGGGCGGGAAAGCTTTGAAGATGAGGCGAAGTCGGGGCGACCGCCAACCTCAGTTACTCAAGAAAATGTGCAAGTCGTGGGAAAAAATATCCGTGAGAACCGACGAATTACATGTAAGCTTAAGCGAGATCTAGGCATTTGATCAGCAGCACTGCAAACCATAATTCATGGACAATTACTGTCCTCCATAAGCGTTAAACGAGATGGGTGCCGATAAACTCAACGAATTGCAGAAACAACGCCGCGTGGATTGGTGTAAATTTATGATAAATAAATTCAACGCTGGGGAGAAGAAAACTGTGTATAATATACTGATAGATGACAAAACATGATTGTATAAAACAACGATCCTGAAACAAAGCGGCAGTCAACGGCATGGTGCTTTGAAGATGAACCGACTCCAACAAAATGTCGCCGAGCACGAAGCACACAGAAACAAATGGTTGCCTCATTTTGCTACAAGGCGATATTGCAACTGTGGTGCTAGAGGATGAAAGAACTCTCAACTCAGAATGGTATGTGGCAGTTTGTGCTCCACAAGTGTTGTCAGCTTGGTGTGCGGCCACTTCTGCCAGAACACTCGACTATTTTAGTTCACAAAATGCCACTATACTCCCTCACCCGCCCTATATCCTGACCTGGCACCCTGTGATTTTTACCTGTTTCCGAAAATTAAAGAAAAAGTTAAATGGAAGGCGATTTGAAACCAAAAAAGATGCCCTGGCTGCGTATAATTATTAAATTTCTGAGGTACTCAAAGAAGAATGGTAAATGACATTTTCCAAGTGATTTAGCCTGATGAAAAAGTGAATACGTGCTCACGATGAATACTTCGAAAAAATATATAGCAATAATAAATGATAATATTTGTAGTTTTTGAATATCTAATTTCTTTTGGCATCATATCAGGTCAATTACTTTTTATTTTTAATAGTATTTTGTAATTTGTATTTTGTTTTTTTGAATAAAAGTAGCTAAAATACTTTATTTTGTATTATATATTTTAAATACGCTACTTCAAGATATTTCGCGTTTCGTATTTTAAATACTTGCTATATATAGTTTTTTTTATTTGTATTTCAATTAAATCAAAGCATGTATTTTGCCCAGCCGTACCTAGAGCTCAGTTTGAAAATTTGTGGGAGATTATCCCCTGATCATCATCATCATGTCAGCCAAAAGACGTCCACTGCTGGACATAGGCCTCCCCCAAGGCTCTCCACTCAGACCGGTCTTGTGCTTTTCGCATCCACCGCGGTCCCGCGATCCTGACGAGGTCGTCACTCCATCTTGTTGGAGGCCTCTCTACAGCTCGTCTTCCGGTCCGCGGACGCCATTAGGTATCCCCTGATATCACACAAATATTTTCTCATACCGGGAACCGAGCCCGGGACCCCTAGCTTCGTAGGCAGGGTCACTACTAACTAGGTTATCGCGTGCGGTCAATGATGTTATATTTACGCGTTAAATTCCTCTGCAGTAATGTACTATACATTACTGCAGAGGCCGTGAAGTAAAGGATTGCTGGACGAGTTTGGGGTAGACATGGGATAAAACGAGTCCTTCAGTCCCTGTTCTGGCTGAGGATTGTATAGTGCTTTTTCACGCCACTGCTCGGAAATGTGGCGAAAGATGGTCTGTTCTTGGTCCCCAAAACAATCGATAGTTGTACATTGAATGAGCAGGCCTACTATGAATTTAAACAGACCAACTATGTTAACATTGTTGGTCTGTTCCATTGACCAATAACATCGGTCCGCTGATCACTAATTCGACCAATCAGAACACACCTTGTGCTGCATATGAAATTAAATTGGCCAGTGAGAAGTCGTTTTATTTTTTTAATAATATTCATCCCTTCACGGATAGGCAAAGGAATCAGATTCCATACAGCCATATATGTCTGCTTTTAATTATTTGAAATAAAGTTTTTGTCACAGTGAGAGTCGTCAGTTTAAAAAACGCCTTATAAGTTTTTATTTTTATTTTCTCGCAGTAGTCGTGAAAAGCACTGTGTTAAGCCTCGGCCGAAAGTGCAATAGATGGACTCGTACTTTCGAGGGCCTCCGGTACACGTCGGCCCTCGAACTAACTCGTCCATCTATTGCTTACTTTCTAACCTCTACAACAATGTACTATTCTTAAGCAATGTGAGGAAATATTAAAATTAAAATAACTACCTACCCGGTAATCAAGCCTAAATAACATGCCATTTGAACGAGCTATTCGAGCACCATGTTTAACCGCATATAAATATAGTACCATAGATTTTGTTTTACTTTTAATGTCGGAGTATGTTTACGTGGTGACAGAGTCTCGAGGTGGTTGGCAGTATGTAATTATTCCTTTGTCAGTTTAATGTTAGTAAGTAAATTTAAAAAATTAGAGCAGCGGATAATAATAATGTAGAAGAAAGAAGTAATGTAGGGAGCCATAAACTAGAAACATCACATCTTCATTTCTTAATATTAACGCATATGTTTCCGAGCATGTTTGTAAAAAGGTTTCTTTATCGAATCTTTAATAATTCCCCTTTCCGTCTTTCTACGCCCCTTGATACGCTCCCGGACCCCAATCGCTTAAAAACCTATAATAATAGGGTTTTAAAGGTTATATTTTCATTCGTTTTTGTATTCGCAGGGCGACAGCGGCGGCCCTCTCACCATCAAGAACAGCAGAATACACTGCATGTACACTGTGGTGGGGATCACCTCGTACGGCAAGGGATGCGGGACCACGGGGGTCCCGGGGATGTACACCAAGCTGGAGCCCTACGTGTCCTGGATTGAGAGTATCGTGTGGGCTTAGTTCTGTCGATTTTACAATCTCCAGATCTTACAATAGATAAAAAGTCTAATATCTCTTCAAAGACCTGACTGAATTTCATGAAACTTTGATAAAAATCATCCCGATTAGATTGGCTTTCATTTAAAAGCCGCGTCCAAATCGGCGGTCCGTTTGGGAGGTACGATACCACACACAGAGACACCCTCCCTCATCTCTCCCTTGCTGTTCCTTCTAATAAAACACGCTTCTATGCCAAATCTTTCACAGTCCATGCTGTCCAACTGTGGAATGAACTTCCGTTGTCCTTAAGACAATCCCCTTCAGTGGTCTCTCTTAAGAGAAATTTAAAAACGTGGTTGGATGAGTCATGAAGCTAAGCTCCTTTAAGAATTATGGTTGTTATTTATATATGCATATGAATATATATATAAGTTTATATATTAGTTTATTTATGTGTATTATATATGTAAGTTTATATATTAGTTTATTTGTTTTATATTTATTTATTTATAGTATCATCATCTCTTTTTGCTACTCTTGTGCAAAACTTGTATGTGTCCAACCCTATGCATTGTCCTTACTCATCTACTTCAGGGTTAGCTGGAAGAGATCGCATTTAGGGATAAGTTCGCCTTTGTACATTAGTTTAGTAACAATATTGTAATATTTATATTTTTGTACAATAAAGAGTTTACATACATACATACATATACACAGAACCACACCTTAGGGTGCGACTCCACTGAGGCGGAGACGAGCGGAGCGGAGCTGTGCCAATATTAACCAATAGAATCTAAGACTGAAAGTGAATTAAATGTGTGTTTTGTACTTTGTCTGATGGTTTTATTTCATTATTCTCAATTCATTTACGAGAATATTATTTACGTTAAGTATTAATAATTTAGATTATTTCACCAAAATCTCTGATATACATCATTTAAATACTAGAGATAAAATAAAAAATGCTATTCGGAAATTCCGTGTCCGTAAAGTATATAAATCATTTGTTGGTCAATGCATTCATTTCTATAATAAATAACCTGACATAGTTTTAAAGTTATATAATATAAAATATAAAATACTTGAAAAAGTCGTTAATGTCTAAAGCGTATTATAGGGTCGAGGATTCTCTAACAGACAAAATACATGGCCTAAACCCGAAACTTAGTCAATAATAATTTGTTCAAATGCAAAAATACTTTATCTCATCTAGGGGACACCGTTGATGCAGGAAAACATATCGGAACTTTTATTTGGTCGTCTTGCACCGTCTTATTTACACAATAAGTAATTTTTTTTCTCTCCCTCTATCTCTCTCCCAAGATTTTTGGCATGTTTGCCTGCTGAACTACGGATGTTATTTGATATTATATTTAATTTAATGTTTATAGCTTTTATATAATGCTAGACTAAGTAGTACCATTGTAATATGAAATATGCTTAAAAAATGTCTAACTGCTGAGTTTCTTGCGGCGTTTTGTCTCAGCAGTGGGCTCCTCTTGGGAAGCGCTGGTAGATTCTTAACGTGTAAAAGTGCCCGTGCGGTCTACTTACTGAATAAAATGTATCTTTTATGTTATCATAAATATTTGCCCATACCGGGAATCGGTCATAAACCAATGGTCTAAAATCCGAATAGGAGACGTCCTTCACCCAGGTCTTTATTCGATAAAGAGTCATCATCATCATCATCATTTCAGCCATAGGTCGTCCACTGCTGAACATAGGCCTCTCCCAAAGATTTCCACCTCACCCGGTTGGAAGCGGCCTGCATCCAGCGGGTCCCCGCGGACTTGACCAAATCGTCCGTCCATCTCGCGGGGGTCGCTTTACGCTGCGCTTGCCGGTACGTGGTCTCCACTCGAGAACTCTACTGCCCCAGCGGCCATCAGTCCTTCGAGCAATGTGGCCTGCCCATTGCCACTTCAGCCTGCTAACCCGATCGGCTATGTCGGTTACTTTAGTTCGTCTACGTATCTCCTCGTTCCTGATTCGATCTCGTAGCGAGACACCAAGCATAGCTCTTTCCATGGCACGCTGAGTGACTCTGAGCCTATTCAAGAGGCCAACGGTGATGACCTACGGTGCCGAGACGTGGTCTCTAACCGTTGATAAAGAGTATTTTATATCAAATTTAATAATTGTAAATAATATATTGCGAATAGGTAGGCTGAAATATTTCGGTCCAGTATATAATAACTTACCAAACAAAAATAAAAATGCGCTTTTTTTAAAATTGCAATTGCTTGTTTAATAGACAAATTACATACATATCGAAAATATGAAGCCTAAGTTTTGTGCAAATTATTAGTACCGACTTGCCTGCTTTATACTTCCTACCCAACAGTTAGGTATATGATGGAAACAAAATAGTCAACTTAACGCATATTCTATTATAGGCTTTATACTTTCAAGTAATTTGTCTAGCAGTTGCAATAAATAATAAATCCTTAATTAATTAATTATACAATGGACTGAACATTTCCAGCCTACCTATTCGATATATATTACTTAAAGATAAAGATAAAGATACATTTATTCGCAACAGTACAATATTACATAACATAAATACAAAAAGAACAGGACAGAGAAATCGTTGCTAAACGGTCCCAACTCGGCATTCGCTAGCCGTAAAGCCAGCACTGATCTTCCGTTGGAACCGCTAGGTGAAGAGACGGAAAGTGACACACTTAACACAAACATGAATTAAGAAACAATCATTCGATAATCTCGAACGACCAAAAATTTGCATCCAGTTACTTACTTAACATACTAAATTCGATATAAAATACTTTTTATCGAATAAACAGCTCAGTGAAGGTCGTATCCTATTCGAATCCTCTATATTTTTTTATTATTATTATTATTTATTTATTAAAAACAAACAACATAGTACAATAATACATCATGCCCTGCAAAACTGTTGGAACAGTTTGACTGCAGGATAGTGTCCATTAATTAAATCTGTTTTACATTACAGTATGTCTAAATCTAAATTGTCTAATATGGAAGTGACTCTAATAAAAATTTCTTGACTAGCCTCTTAAATCTACGAATATTTGGCTCCTGTCGGATATCCTCGGGCAAACTATTCAGCACATATGGCACACGTTTCCTTAAAGTTCTATCCCCAAAGTAATTATTTACTCTAGGTACTTCAAATTTGCCCGCAGATACCGACCTTGTGCCATAATTATGACCAATCGGAGACAGGGTCATGCTCTTGACTATCACGGTTATTTAAAGCTAAAAGGTATTTATGTTTTACACTGACTGGAAGAATTTTACAGATTTTAAACTATTTCCGATAATCTTTATTACAGCTTTCTCTAGTTTTTTTATTTACAAGTAATTTTAAAAACCTAATTTGCAGAGATTTTAGTTTATCTAAGTGGGTTTTAAACGTGAGAGCATAACTATCAAGAGCATATCCCAATAAGGAATCTACTAGCGAGAAATATAAACACTCTAAGGTACTAATAGGAACTCTATAACTTAAATGATAATTTTTTCCCAATAAAGTTCTTAACTTAACACAAATATAGTATACAACTATGCTATAGGCAGGTGCGTATATCGACTCCAACTAGCGACTGGATTCACGGCGATACGCAAGGAAAATAATATTTTATGAATAAACCAGTTTGCGTGAACATGAACTTCGCGACGATTTTGCATATGAACGTTTTGACAAAATATATTAAGTAACACAGCATCAGTAATTTGTTAGAGACCGGTTTGGTGAAATGAAACGGTTTGATATTCTACCCTCCTAAACTAATAAGCAGTATCCCAAATTCAATAACCAAAGCACTTTGAATTATCTGCTGTTAGCAATAGAGTTGATATTGCTACAGGAGTTCTATCTGAGTTACTGTCTTTTGGCTTAGCAGGGCAGTATTGCTATCAGCTATCCTCACAGTAAAAAGGTCTTTAGGGTCCCGTATTTAAAATGGTTAGTAATGAAAAGTAAGCTTTAAAAACCAGACTGCATTTAAGGGTTCCGTAATTATAATCAGAATAAAATTTGAAAAAGATTTAATGGCTCTACCGTGGCAAAGTCTTTTAGATTTACTTGACGTAAATGAAATAGCAGCTGGTGTGACTGTCTTTATTACAAAGATATTCCGCCTATTCATAACATAACAAACATAAGTAGTTTCAAGAACAAATTGAAAGAGCTTATGACGCTACAAATAGATAGTTGCACACTTGCACAGATCACTTTTTGTAATAATATGGTTTGTTTGTTGTTCATGTTTGTTTATTATCATTTTTCATTGTTTTTGTGTTTGCTGTATATTTCGTTTTCAGTTTCATCTTAGATTATAGGTAGGTATAATTCATTAAGTATGTAAGCAAATAAGAATGTGCTTAGACCGCTAGATCTCACTTTGTTGTGATGTAACATTGCAAATTTTATAAATGCTGATTTGTATTGTATTATTTTAATTATTTGTATATTAACTTTTTATGCAGTGTTTTTAAGTGTTATATTTCTTCCGTTGATTTTGCCATCTACTTACCTCATACGGGTCCAGCTGATACTCAGCGCTGCGGCTCCGCGCCACAGCGCCACGCTGAGCTGGCACACCGTTTCGGCTATTTTATTTTAATTACTTAAATAGGTCAAATGTATGTGTTTTTTGTGTTTATTTAATAGCCGCACAAATGATTCCATTCTATTCTAATCTAATCAATAAGGAACCCTTATAGTTACGCCATGTCCGTCTGTCCCTCTGTCCGCGGTTTGACTCTTGTGGTAGGTGCTGATAGAACTACAAAGCTATTATTTAGAATAGTTATACTCGTACATTTAAATTACGCCGACAAAGTTGTAAAATAAAATCATAAAACACTTTCGGGTAGGTATCGGCCCAAAGGAACCCCCATAGAACTGTGTCACGGTGACGTCATGATGCTAGTTGTAAGAAGTGTCAAACCAATTGACAACATTTCATTTTGGTGACACCTGCAAGTTACTATACGAATCGAAAGGGTTTTGCCTCCTGAACACGGCAAAATATTTATTTAGATTTATTTTTCTTCATTTACAAAATTACAAGTAAGTTAAAAAAAATATCGAGTTTTACCAATACTATGCCTGAATACCATTGCCTTTTTCACGAGAAAAAAAGCGGTCATACTTCAAATATGATATTGACACTAGGTAATTTTTTTTTTAATACATATTGGACTTACGTAATATGTCCATTGTGTCGTAGAAATGAAGTTACGCCCTTTTAGAATAATTACATCTTAATAAATTAAAAATAAAATAATTATTCATTCTAGAGAAAATTTAAAACTATTAGTGTCTTCCTCCTTCCAAACAGTATCTATAAAACGAATAAAATTAAAGTCTTGAAAATATGAAATCTTGTCAATTGTTTTATAATATCACTGTGACATCGTGACACCGTACAAGTGAAGCAAAGGTATTTGTTTTATGTTAAATAAATAAATTAAATAAATTCTCTTAAATAAATTATTATTAAGGGATTCAAGTGTTAACGCCCAAGGTGGAAATAATTTTGCTACCGTGTGACATATACATACTGGTTTTCACATCACCTATGAGGAAAATAATATATCTTAGTGATGAAGCAAATTTATACATTTTCACTCTCTAAAAGTGCTGAAATTATCACATTTAACAACAATTATCCAATTTGGCAACAAAATATTCTTCAACAGAAAAGTGCCACTTTGATACCTCCTAGCAGGGTAGAAAAGTCCCCTTTCCGAATAGGTGTTCCAAAAAACATAACATACATGTTAATAATAAATTTAAATTTTGCAATTTCGAAATCGTACCGCCAGCTCTGAAGACTAACCTGACCTAACCGCGTCGTCTCGTCACTCCAAATGACCGGAAAAAAACAACGTCTTATTTATTGCTGAGTTCCAGCGACATTCAGCGGTTGCGTTCATCATCATCATTTCAGCCTATTGCAGTCCACTGCTGGACGTAAGCCTCCCCCAGGGTTCGCCACAAGCGGTTGCGTTAGATCATTCCAATTTATCAATTTAAGGCCACTCAATTTTATTTAAACCCAGGTTAAGCCCGCGACTACGGCCGCGGTTATCACTAACGTATGGGAGCTGTCAGATTTTACTGGAAAAGTACGTTTTCTTCTCTCTCAGCATATAGGCACTCGTCCACTGCTGAACATAATGCCTCTTCTATGGATTTCCTTTTCCTTGATGCGGCGATTCTGGAATCTGGTCCAAGTTGGCCCTGCCGTTGGCTGGATAAAAGTAGGCTTTTGCTGTCTTATAATTATCGGGTAGTCATAGGTTTTAGATAAACTGTACAAAATGTCACACGAAATAGGTTGACGCGTTGAACTGAGAAGATAGAACAAACAAAATGAACTTTCGTATTAGGTTCAAATATTGCTTAATTTGAAAATTGAGACATTTTTATTTTCCAAATTAAAACCATTCCCATTTTTATTTCCGAAATGGGGAGTCGTAATTCCAGACTTAATCATTTTTGTATAAGCTTAAATGAAACAAAAGGTGTATTAACATTTGTTTTTTTTTTAAATACTAAAGTCATTAAAATCTAAAATGTCTCCCTCTTACTATACCTGACAACGACGCGCCAATATTTAATACTTACGCTAATGTTAATTGTTTCTCAGAATCTCTCAAACGAATAACGTAGTTTTTTCCTACTTGACGGCCATGATGGCCGAAGCGCCGGCATGACAGACAGTACCAAAGACGCGCGCGACGCGGCAAGACGCCCGCTAGAAATAATACAAATAAAAAAAAAAGTGGATAGTGCGAATACTTGACATTTAGCTAACGGTGTTTTAAAAAGAGGTTTTAAGTGTAAGGAGTTTATTTATTCAGTTATTGTCAAACTCATGCAAGTTTACAGTTCGCAACCAAAACACTTACACATTATTAATTAGATAATTGCGTTAGGTTGAGGTTTAATTATTATTTTCTGTTCACGTGTTTGTTTTTTAAGAGCAACAAGTTCTGCAACTTATTTGAGCGGGATAACATTTGTTATTGGTTTATTTACGGAAACTTTTTGAACAAGCGTTTGAAATGAATTTGAAATAAGACATTTGTAATGACAATGACGATATTCTTAAGGAACGTTTTATGTTTATCAATAATATTATTATTGACATCAGAGTTGTAATGTTTGTATCGAATAACATTAGATACCTATTGTCCATGATATATGTATATGACATAATATTATTCATAATCTAGGATCTATAATCAATGTCATCGTCATGCAATATTGATTCTTAATGAGTTCAAAGTTCTAGGTTCAATTTGGTCAAAACAAAACTAGGTTTTTGTATAATTTTCCTGTTAGTTCAGCAAGACCCTGACGAGTTACCTCATAAGAGGATTTTATCTTTATCAGCAGATCAATGTTTGTTTGTTTGTTCGTATTCTACGCTATACCGTTTATCCGATTGCGATGAAACGTGGCATGGAGATAACTTGCGTCCCCGGATAGGATATAGTTAGGATTATTTATATGACGGAAAATAGAACAGGTCACACATTTTAGCGCGTGCATTCTTAATTAGGCAGCTTTATACGTTCGGTATTATCGAAGCCCTGCTGCCTAATTGGGATTGTTCATATTCTTACAATTACTCTCATTGGAAAACCATTTCGAGGAATACGGTTTTAAAGCCGTTCTGCATCATTAGGTTTTCAAATTAATATTTATTTCGGATATTTCGACAAAAGTATATTTAACCTTTGTATGACTTTCGTTTTCGGCTTGAAGCCCTCGTAGGTGTATCTTACGGGTTAGGCGAAAACCACTTGAAATAGTATGTTTTAAAACACTATAACAATCACTTTTTATCATTAGATATCATTTAATTGTTGTAAATTAGAAAATCCAACTCAAATTTTAAATAATCATGTCATCCATAAAATAAATCATATTAAAACAGAACTATTGGGTCAAATACAAAATTAATGAAATTGGTCTCTTCAAATTACCTATTCTTTCGAATTAGAATGTAAACACCGTGAGTTATTTTTTTTGGTTCATCCCACGCACACGCACGCGCATGCGCATGCGCTTAAATGTGTTTTATATACGCTCTGACGGAACTACTTAAACTCTCAGGTTTAAATAAGCCGAGCCACGTTCACTCGTTCTCTCGTTCGACCGACCGAACCTCTTTTTTAGGAGAATAATACCCCCGATAGTGGGGGTGACCAATGTGACCATTATACCGTGGGTTTTTATATGTAAATCTCAGTTAGGCAGTTATTAAAGTGGACCAAAATTGCTGGATGATGTGGAACCTGACCTTCGCGATTCTGCTGAGCTTGGTCTACGGAGCCGTGGCTCAAGAAGGTAAGTTTTTGCCCGACAGCGCGACGCAAAGGGGAGTAATGCGTTTATCTGCATTTATGAAAAATGTATTTAGTTGTGCTAATTATGCACCTACATACATAATTAGTTAAACGAAATATCCTAAATAAATTATATATATAGTAATATATATACTAATAATAAAAACTCTGCAATAATAAATATGTCCATCTAACAAAACTACTTACTTGTTTATAATGTATTAATGTTACCTTAAAGCCGCATCCAATGAATTGTTATTCGTATATAAATGGTAGGTATAGTTGCCGTCAAACTTCTTGAACATTAGGCGAGGTAGTGGGGGAAAGTTCGCACATCGTACACATACGTGCAAAAAAAAGTATATTTGCAAATCTTAGGATAAATGATACACAAGTGAAAAAAATATGTTTATATTAGTATTAGAATAACACTAAAAAATACAGGAAACTATTTAAAATAGATCTTCTTCCCAGATCTCTTTTTTCCCGGGGTCCGAAATACAGTGAGCAGGTCGGAGCCCTTCGCTTCCCTAATAATTCGACTGACTGTGCTAACAGACGTTTTCGTAGCTTCGGCAGTGTTTTTCACTGTCTCCACAAAACCCTTTCCGTCTTTCTTAAAGAAACAATACACATCGTACACCATCTTCCGAGCTTGTCTTTTAAAAACTACGTTCCTTTGGCGTGGCATTATGTTGTCACTTTAAAACAATAACAAAAAGTCAACCACTAACCATAACAACAAAGTTACTTTAAAACAATCAACAAAAACTCAACAACAAATTATAACAAGAAAATTAATGATAACAATCGGCTTTATCAGTGCACGCAACTGTACTCGGGAGGCAGAGGGACGTAGACTCTGTGCGGCACGCAAACGTCAACTGATTGACCAATGGTGCGTGCTCCCCCGCCGCCACCTCCCGCCGCCCGCGGCCAAGGTTACGTGTTCAAGAAGTTTGCCGGCAACTTGTACTAATTAGCTTCTCATCTTTGTAAGCTAACGAACTACGTTGCATGACAATTGTCTGTTTACCTACATATACAGTAGAACCCGCTTAATACGATCACGTTTAATACGATTTCCCGCATAATACGCCATTTTCTGCCGGTCCCTGCAACTTAAGGCCTGTTTTCATACATTTTTTCACGGTTAATACGACTCGCGTCCCGCTTAATACGTCTTCTAAACCATAATACCAAGTTATGTACGCGGGTCAAAAAGAGTTGCAACTAAGCATATCGTACTAATATTACGCAAGGGGACGCGATTCTAGCAACACCTCCAGGTAAGTTTGTGTGTTGCGACTAAGCGATCGGCTATATGTACTTTTACATAAACATATTTTTTTGTATCTTCCATCTAAAATAAACAAATTACATGTAAATGTGTGTCCATGAAATAATACTAGTTTAATTTTCACGTTTAAGACGATTTCCCGTTTAAGACACTTTTTTTGCTAGGTCCCCTCAGAATCGTCTTAAGCGGGTTCTACTGTACTAATATATTAAATTAATTGTGTGCGTTTAACCTTAAATATTAACTTTAGTTTTTAAATGTTCTCATGTAAGTGAATTGTAATTCCAATGAGAATAAAGTTCCTTTAACCAAAACCATTAAAGGTAAATCCGAGCCGAACGAGTCGAAGGAAACGAATTTTAGAATTCTGTATATGAAATCTTATGATACCTCGCACACTGGCGGTTCTTTCAGATTCAGACGATTCGACGCGGGCGAGTGTGCGAGGTCTTTACTTAGTAACTCGGATATGATCTGTGGCGAGGTTTCATAAGATTTCCTACACAGAATTCTAAAATTCGTTTTCTGATAAGTGTGCGTTCACCTAGAGATTTCTCAGGATCGTACGATCTACCTACTCCTCTGGGAAACAGGCGCGATTTGTGTGTATTACTCGTACATGTCTATGTATGTTCGTTCATTTTTCGCGTTCTACAAACTAAACGCGTGGATTATGATGATGGCGTCTGGTTGCCGCCATATTAAAGTCAAAGTCAAAGTCAAAGTTCTTTATTCTTCAATTTAGGCATAATATAATGCACCTATGAATGTCAAAAAGCATTACCACCGGTTCGAAAAATAAAACCTTTGCCCCGAGAAGAACCGGCGTAAGAAACTCGGCAAGGTATATTTTTTTCAAGAAAAAGGTTTACATCATTACATTATAATTATAAATAGTTTACAATATCACGGTATTTTTGTACATATTGAATTCTGATTACTGTCAGATACTTTTTTTTTTTTTTGCCCCGCGGCTACTTGAACAGCTACTACCGCGGGGATATAGCGTTTCCACAATGAAGTGATTTTGCCAGTGTCAAGTATATATAAGTATAAATCAATATAGCAATAAAACACAATCCAATCTTCTCTAGGAAGATTGGTGGCAACGTTGTACGGTGATATGTAGGACAGAGGCCAAGATAGTTTTAACCTCTGTACCACTGCGAGTCCACTTGAAACGAGAAGTAAGATACCAGGATACACGAAATAAGTCCAAGTCTTCTATCACTGTGCAACACAAAGGCATTAAAAGTACAAATCACTAACAGAAAAGAACTTTGAACACCTAAATACACAAAAATAAAAACTGAAACAAATTACACATCCGCCATCTTTTGACGTTGCAAATGGTCTGCACTTATTTAGTGACACTCACAAGATTAAGATAAATGCATTGACATAAGAAGTCTAGTTTCTAGAACGCCACAAAGACAAACGTAAGGGTAAGGTCCAAAAAGTTGGGCATGCTAACTCTATAGGTTTTGAACTGCTGGTAGAGTGACTGAACACCCTCATTTGAATGATTGTCAAATTAGGACAGGGTGACAAACTGTCCTGCTGATCCAATAGGCAGTATCTCAGATAAAACTGCTGTTGCAATATCAACCTTATTACTTACAGGTTATTGAATTTGAGATCCCGCTTTAGGGTTGCAAATAGAAAAAAAACCAAATGTATTTTTTCAAATTTATGAAAAAAAACATGAAAAAAAACCTGGCACCATGGTTTTTTTTCTAAATTAGGTTTTTTTTCAGATGAACAAAAATATGCCACAATAACGGTTTTTCGTGATTTATTTAAATCCCCGATGCCGCGACGAGATGTGAACGTTCAGTATACAAACCATTTTTGGGGAATCCCTGAATTCCCCGATGCGGCGACGAGAGGCGTTGGTCGCCGTTGGTGTTGCCAACAGTAAATTGCGATAACTCCCACTACAGATTTCATTTATGTTGTTATTAATCAAAGTTGTTAAATTAAATTGGTTTAATGGTTAACATAAAGTCTAAAACAAGTAAAACAAGCGTATAAAAGTATTAACTGCCTTGCAAATTTTGAATTTTCATACTTTTGAAAAAAAACGTACTCCAGAAAAAAAAACGTTTTTTTTTCACGGTTTTTTTTCATGTTTGTTTTCAAGTCAGAAAAAAAACCGTTTTTTTACAACCCTATCCCGCTTATTAGCTTAGGAGGGCAGCCGTAATGTCAGCCAGTTTGGAGCAGACCATTACAGGTTTCTGAACTCCTGGTTAGACTGAGCACTCTCTTTGGGATGATTGTCATATTAGAACAGCTTCACCTACTGGATTAGTTCAAGAGTCACGTTCTTGTTGTTATCACTAGGTGAGGCCTGCGACCAGGATGGAGTCCCGGGGACCTGCACTCTCCTGCGGCGGTGCGAGTCAGCCAAGAGCAGCCGGGCGCAGTGGTGGAAGCTGAAAGTAAGTCTCTTAAGTGTTACGGAGAAAGAACGCAAGGCAGCGTTCTTTACCAATCATAAAGATGCCACCTATGCTAAAGTCTGTAGTGTTTCGCGATCTGGATCTCAAAAACGATATCGCATTTGTGTGTGTTCTTTGGATATATTAAACTTGATTACATTTCCTTGAGGCTGCTAAACGTGAAAAAACGATTAGAAATAAAATCCTCAATAGTTTTATTTTTCAAACATGACACCTTGTTTGCATGTTTTTGGTTGAATCTTCGAAACCCTATGATCTTTAACCATATTATATTCAATAGTTGAGTATAGTTCAGCATATGTACCTTCTTAATCCTGGTAAACAATTTCTTCAATAAATTTTGTGGTTTTAAAGTAACAATTCTTCGCGCGGAACTACATAAAGCCATCCTTTTTCATTATTGTGTGGTCGTGGCACTAGCGAGCTGTTACTGTAACTGTTGCACGTAATATAGTGTTACGTACGTGGGGGTAGGTAGCTGTTGGAAATGCACGAAAACACCGATTATCAAAAGTAGACTTTAATAACGCACTCACTTAAACTGATACAAAACAATTATCGCACAAAAACTTCATAGACTTAGACTTAGATCGCTAGGGTCGCTCTTGATCGCACTGTTCGCTTTCCAAGTAAAGACTGCCTGTGCCCACACCCGCGGTCCGCGTTTCATATCATCATCATGTCAGCCGAAAGACGTCCACTGCTAGACATAGGCCTCCCCAAGGCTCCACTCTAACCGGTCTTGTGCTTTTCGCATCCACCGCGGTCCCGCGATCCTGACGAGGTCGTCACTCCATCTTGTTGGAGGCCTACCTACAGCTCGTCTTCCGGTCCGCGGACGCCACTCCAGAACCTTCTGGCCCCATCGGCCATCAGTCCTGCGCGCAATGTGCCCCGCCCACTGCCGCCTTTTATAGCTCCGATGTTATTCCAGAACGCCTTCCATCCACCGGATCTTCCGGAACGATCGATGTAGTTTGCTCCGCGAGGACGATCGAGACTATTCGTTTCTGTAATGTTCTACGGCTTGCTACCTGCTCGCTCCGTTCACAATGACAACGTCCTTGGCGCACGGGTCTGGGATGTCCTGCGCATCGCTGTCTCATTCCCAATCGTGTTATCTCTTTCGCTCTTAGTGGGTAATGAAACGTCTTACCACATCGGCGTAACAATAGTGATGTATGCGGCTCGCGAGCCTGTTTTAGAACATGTTACTGTAACTGCTGCTGTTACAGTAACAGCTCACTAGTGAGTACCCGGGTTAAGACTACGCCGAGCGTTTTGATTTTTTGTTGTACAAATGAATATACAAAGCTTCGTGTAGTCAACTTTATGGAAAAAGGTTGCCTCTTTTTTTTTGTTACATTACTTACTCTTTAAATTGTGTAGCTATTCACTTATAACAACAAAAACATCCTCCGATTTCAAGACAATACTTTAGTTTACTAGAAACCACAATAATAGTAAAGAGGGCGGCACTGGACGCTCGGTGCAGTCTTAATACCTCTTGAACTAATTGACATATTGGAAAGTTATAAGTTATAACTATTGGGTAGGAAAACCTTTTGTGGCTACTTTAGGTCGAAATCGGTATCCAAAATACTGTAATAGTACATTGTGCATCAAGGGCGGTAAGAAAAGGATTGCTAACGAGAGACTATTAGGAGCCCGACGCCGAAGGCGGAGGGCTTTTAATGACTCGAGTTCGCAATCTCCTTACTGCCCATGATACACACAATGATTTTCATCACATTAGCGAGGAAATAAAAACCAAATAGAAAAAAACAAAATTAAACGAACTCTATTCGCTAAGCTAAAAGAGTTTGACAACTTTTTTTCAGTCTTCCACAGATAATGCATAGAATTGCTTTTTTTTTAAACTTGACAAATACAGGCCATTCTGCCAGATTGTACAAATTTTCAAAATGAAATTTAATAAAATAATTGCGAATGTCTCTGAAATAATGGTAAAATAGAAATATAATGCAGACAAATGTGCCGTATAAGTTTAATTAAACAGTAAAATTGGTTTGTAGCCAAGTTTTGAATATAGGAAATAAACCTTGGCTGATTTTACACCTCCTTGGTCTAAAATGATGTACAAGTGGATTCTATATTTTAAAACTAAACTCATAACTCCCTAGGGAGTTATGAAAATCTATAACTCCCGCGGGAGCTAAGTCGGCTATAACTGCCCTAAACACCTGCGTGTTATAAAACCCTTTCTGAGCAAGTGTGATGAAAAATAACAAAAGTATTCATAAATAGTTAAGACTTCAGTCTTAACAGCCACCACCAGTTTTGGCCACTCGGTACATTAACTTTCAAGTTAATGTAAAGATAAAATACAAAAACATCTGCGTAATTTCATAATTCATTAGATAATTAAGTTAAAATTTACAATGGCCAAAAATTGTGTAAAGATAGCCAAAACTGGTAGGTACTATGAACCGATATAGACAGCTTTCTTATGTCTTTATACACCTATACGTCAAGTTCTGGGACTGAATTAAATCCATTATAACCCAAAGGCCGTATTCCTCCATTTGGAGCAGATTCTTTCCAGGTCTTGAAATCCTGGTAGTATAGTTTGCGGGTGGTAGGACTCTGCGCAGAGTCCGTCCGGATCGCTACCACCATCTTATCCATTAACCTACCGCCAAACAGCAGTGTTCGCACTGTTGTGTTCCGGTTTGGGGATAAGACAGCCGGTGTAATGACTAGCATAGAGGCATTCCATCTTAGTCCTCAGGGTTGGCAACGCATTTGCAGTCTAAGTCTAGTAGTCTTGTGAATGCGAATGTCTATGGGTCACAGTTTCCGCTTACCATCAGGTGGCCTGTGTGCTCGTTTGCCTTCTCTATGTCATAAAAAAAAAAAAAAAAGTGGAGTATAGCAAGCATTTAGATGAGAGTGTTCTCATCTGAATAATTGCCAAATTGATCATGATGTGTATACTTTAAATTTTGACATATAATTCAAACTTGTCTTATTTTTTTTTATGAAATAAATAACTAAACTAAACTGGTTTCCCTCGAGGAGGCTTGATTGTATCAGTAAACATTTCCCCGTTTCAGAGATGCGGTTTCATTGACCTGGAACCCATTGTATGCTGCGTGCCAGCGCCTACCACCACGACCACCACCACTACCACCACTCGGAGACCAGTCGCCACCACTCCTTCCATGGGGTAACGTTGCATTTTTTATTACATATCTAGGGTTCCGTACAAAATACTAAATTAGATAGATAACAACTCGCGATATAATGGTACCCCATCTTTGAGAGCTGGTATCTCTTAAAGGGCTCAACCGATTTTCAAAAAACCTAATTCAGAACCACCGCTACAAAACCTGCTTTCAAATATAAAAAATGCATTTTTTTTTTTTTATGGCATAGAGAAGGCAATTGAGCACACAGGCCACCTGATGGTAAGTGGAAACTGTGACCCATAGACATTAGCATAAGACTGCAAATGCGTTGCCGACCCTGAGGACTAAGATGGAATGCCTCTATGCTAGTCATTACACCGGCTGTCTTAACCCCAAACCGGAACACAACAGTGCGAACACTGCTGTTTGGCGGTAGGTTAATGGATAAGATGGTGGTAGCGATCCGGACGGACTCTGCACAGACAGACACACACATAGCGGGCAAGCTTACAACACCCCTCTTTTTGCGTCGGGAGTTAAAAACAGACCTATCCGTCTGTCTGCCAAGACCCTTTGCTCTCTTAATCTTCTTAAGATAACGGGCTCAAAGGACGATGGGCAAAAATGGCCCCCACCCAGCAAGAGAGATGAAACGCTTTTCAGTTTATAGATCTTGGCAACATGATGTATTTTTACTATGGCTATGTATGGGGTTTTCTTGGAAAATCATGATCGTACGGTATAGTGTTTGGGTCTTGAAAAGTTTTTTTTTTAAATCCCCATCGATTTGTTTATTAAAATAGGTATGCTTTTTAGGTCCTAATGAACATTATGGACATGCGTCCTGTGACTGTTGGAGGGTGGGGACGGGGTACAAAATCGCCCATGATCCTTTGGAATGGTTGTATTTTTTATTTAGTAATCTGTTATTGTGGAACTATTTCATTTTGCCGCGAAAACAAACAACAACACATGTAATTAATAATACTATGTTTATTTCACTTTGGTTTAGCCCATCATGTTTTAATATCGTAATGTTGACGTTATAGCAGCTCTCACGGTCAAGCAAATCAGAGCTCTAATCTATTCGGCAAAACATTACGCTACGGTTACGGTTGTCTATTGTCAGATCAGAGAAGATATGGTTTTTAACGCCTAGAATCTTGGCTCTGGTGACACGCATGCTCGTCTGCCTCCTTTTTAACATGAATAAATTTGCTGAATAGCTATTCATAGCCCAGATATTACAAGTGTCGTAATGTTTCGAGCGATGTGTTGTTACCAGCTGTAGGTAGGCCTCCAACAAGATGGAGTGACGACCTCGTCAGGATCGCGGGACCGCGGTGGATGCGAAAAGCACAAGACCGGTCTGAGTGGAGAGCCTTGGGGGATGCCTATGTCCAGCAGTGGACGTCTTTCGGCTGACATGATGATGATGATGATGTAATGTTTCAGCCAGAGAACGACAGAGTACGAACCCCCCGACTACACATACATCACCAACGAGCCCCAAGTGACGGGGTGCAAGCCGGTGAATCCCAAAACCACCGCCCCCAAGACAGGACGGAAGGCTTGGGACAGTAAGTAATCAAAACCGGTCAAGTTCGAATTGGACTCGCGCACCGACGTATTGTTATATTCCGATTTCGAGTATAATCATAGCGAGCGCGACTCACACTTAACGTTTTTTTAATTTTCCTCAATTTTTTTTAGGGTTCCGTAGTCAAACTAGGAACCCTTATAGTTTCGCCATGTCCGTCCGTCCGTCCTCAGCCTGCCTAGCTCAGAGACTCTTAGTACTAGAAAGCATTAATTTGGCATGAAAACACATATTAGTGACGCCAACAAAGCGGTTAAATATTTTTTTTTCTCGTCTACCCCATAGTGTGGGGTATCGTTGGATAGTTCTTAAATATTGCGGGTTAGTGACAACATTTTTTCTATTAAGTGATCCGTTTAGGAAATATTAAGCTTTAAAACGTTATTTTTTGTAAGAGTCAAGTGTCGTCTTTTTTTCAGAATTTATTTTAGTACTATCGAGCTGAACCCCAGGTTAGGATAGGTACATTTTTATAAGATCCTGAAATATTGAATAACAAAGCGGTTTGGCAAATGAAATTTTGGGATATGATACATTTGCCCGAAAATATTTTTACGAAACAAAGGTAACCCAGCTTATCTTATTAGAGAAATAAGGTAATGTGCTTGACTCATAAATAGTAGCTACCTAACAAGCAACACAAAAGCGTTACTACATGTGAAGTGGCCCCACCCAGTCCACTGGTCCACCTGGCATTTCTTTCCATCCTGTGTACTCTTGTTCTAATGTTGCTGCATACCTTCCAGAATGCATCGAGTACCAAGAGCAGTTGGTATACCCATGCAAGCGCGGCAACGGGCTGACAGCTGAGATGGTGCGCAGTAATGAATGCAAGCATAACGCCGACGCGCTCGTCGTCGGCGGCGATGACGCCAAGCGCGACGAGTTCCCACACATGGTGAGCGTCAGTTTATAGCGTTCGCGTGCGTTGGGAGAGGCTTGGCCATCAGTGGACCAATACGGGCTGATAATGATGATGAAGCTGGTAAGGAGGCCGTAGGAACTCCTTAATGGTTAAAGTTGGTCCCTCACCGCATTCCTCTGTAATCTCACAACTCATACTCGTCCAGGAAGGATCACTTCCTGTTCTCTGCAGTAACGTACAATACAAGCGAAAGTGATCCTCCTAGATGCAGTCGTCAAAATGGGATCTCAAGCGGTCTTCAAGGTGTTTCATCACTATTAGGAGAGACTTCCTGAGATTCTATCAGGGCCTCGTGTCTTCCTGCAGGACTGAAGCCGATCGACAACTCTCTCCAGTTCGTCATCCGATACCAGGGGACGTTGTCTTGGTCCTGAGCCTCACGCCAGGGGCTTACATGATTATTGATCAGAATAACACTGTTCTGGTGGCCAGGTGCTGCTGGGCTACACGCAAGTGAACGGGTCCACGGTGTGGCAGTGCGGTGGTACGCTCCTCAGCGACCGTTTCATCCTTACCGCGGGGCACTGCACTTCGGCACGAGATGTGTACGTACCAGACCCAAAAGTCATTTTTTATGGCATGCAGAAAACGAACGAACCCACAGGCCACCTGATAGTAAGCGCGATCTGTAACCTTTTTGACATTTGCATTCTCAAAACCATCTTAAGAAGGGCTGAGGGCTAAGATGGTATGCCTCTTTGCTAATAATTTGACCGGTTGTATTATCCCCACACCCGAACACAACAATGTGAACACATGTGAACTGAAGATAGGGTTAAATGATATGATGGTGGTAGCGATCCGGACGGACCTTGCACAACGTCCTCCCACCACTAAATAAGTATCCGAAAATAAATCACTTCTATGACAAACTTTTGTTGCCGGCTGTACCTGGCTGGTTTTGCGGGTGGTAGGACCTTGTGTAAGGTCCGTCCGGATCGCTACCACCATCTTATCCATTAACCTACCGCCAAACAATTTGCAGATTTTTTAAATTTTCAACTTAAATAAAATAAAAATTTACAAATACACCCTGTAGATGTACATATGGTAGACTCCAATTTTCTCCTCGGTGTATCAAACTACTCCTTCCAGCGGTCCCGTTGCGTTCGCCATTGTAGGAGCCCTGAAACGAACAGACGACGTGTCAGCTACGCAGGTGCACCGCATCCGGCGCATCATCAGACACCCGGAGTACAAGGCTCCTTCTAAGTACAACGACATCGCTCTGTTGGAGACTGCGACCACGTGAGTTTTTAATACCTAGAAATAATCAGGCTGCAGGGCAGCTAGTCGCGAGTTGGTGAGTGGCGATACCACGGACCTGGGTGCTCCCGAGGGTAGGTCCTGTTCCTCACCTCACCCTTGCCTTTACCGAGCGGCTGCGGTGTACAATGACGAGGAACAGACCCTTCCTCTGGCTTGCCTTTATTGGCCGGTCAGAGTGGAGCCGCAAGAGCTATATGCTCGAAGGGCGGTGTTGTGTCCTGTGTGCAGTGTGCGAACCTGCGAGCCAACAAGTTACTCCTCATTGCCAACGCCCTCGCTCAGTGTCGGCATCATCGGAGAGGTCTTCGGTGACCCAGTGCCCTAGGTACTTAAACATTGTGACTCCAGTCAATACCATCCAGTACAACTGGGGGTACAAACCTAGGCTATTTGTTTGTTTGTATGTTGTATTTGTAAAAATGAGTTGTTCGTTGTTCACTTTTTTTCGAGTTGTACCTAAGGCCACGTGTCTCCGTGTATTTATTTATTTATTTATTTATTTAATAAGTAAAATTTAAAAAAAGGGGAACTGGGCGGAATGAATGGAGAGCCACTCGACCGCCCGCCTGCCTCGGCGGCGTCCCCACTCATCATCATCATCATCATCATCATGGGATACGCTTTTTGAGTGTTCTGTCTCCAAAGTAATTATTAATCCTAGGAACGAATAGTTTACCTGTCGCCATAGCTTTGGTGTTGTAGCTATGATCAGAGGGTTTTAATGCAGAATAGTCTGAGTTATGTTCCAGACAGCCATGGTTATTTACAGCAAGTAGATACTTTTGTTTCATGCTTACCGGTAATATTCTACAGATTTTAAAGAGTTGTTGATAGTTTTCTTTACATTTGAGATTAATTTTATTGTTAACAAGTAATTTTAAAAATCTAATTTGAATCTATATATATCTCGCATGGTATCTTGAACAATCCTTGTTTTAAAGGGCGGGCATGGCCTCCCCCACTGAACCCGCCACTGACAGCAGCCTTTCCCCAGGATCGTGCTGGACTCGTCAACGGTGCCGGCCTGCTTGGATGTGTTTGGCGGCGACCGGGGCAAGGCCGTGGCCACCGGCTGGGGCGCCGTCGGGTGGCGGGCCGACAACGCCGACACTTTGCAGAAAGTACGTTCATCATGTGTGTTCTTGCGTAGATCTGCCCTAGCCAAGACGCATTACGTTAAGTAGCGTTTCTAATCGTTTCGTTTTTAAACCAATGGCGTCACTGGTAGATCACGTGACTCTGCATATCACGTCATCTACCAGTGACGCGATTGATTGGTTGGGGCCGGGCGGACTCTGCGACGTTTGAGAGCTCTATAAATTCGAAGACATGTTTATTTGACTGGTTTGTTAATTTAAAACATTCATTTAAAAACACAATGTGGATGTACCTACATGGAGCGTGTAGATGACAACCCCAGCGGCTGTAGATGACCAACTGGTTGGACAAACAAAATTGTATATATCATGCATAGATATATGATGCATTTTTAGATGGTGTAAGGCACCAGCCTTAATCTTTTTTTTTTTTTTTTTATGGCATAGGGAAGCCTGACGAGCACACAGGCCACCTGATGGTAAGTGGAAACTGTGACCCATAGACATTCGCATTCACAAGACTGCAAGCCTAAGACTGCAAATGCGCTGCCAACCCTGAGGACTAAGATGGAATGCCTCTATGCTAGTCATTACACCGGCTGTCTTATCCCCAAACCGGAACACAACAATGCGAACACTGCTGTTTGGCGGTAGGTTAATGGATAAGATGTTGGTAGCGATCCGGACGGACCCCGCACAAGGTCCTACCACCCGCATCTTAAGGTGCGTTAACAATGTGAATCATTATTGAAGAACTGAAGAAGAATTTTAACGAATATATCAGCTGATCTACCTATAACTTCCACAGGTGACTCTGACCAGGTTCACGGACGACGAGTGCAGGATAAAGTACCGCCCTAACCGATACCTTCTGGCCGGCGTCGATTCCCGGACCCAGGTCTGCTATGGAGACAACAACAAATCCGCCGACACTTGCCAGGTACAAATTCTTCGCTTTTTTCAGATCAATTTATTGCGACGCGTTGGCCTAGTAAAATTGACCGTGCCTACGAAGCAAGCGCATCTCTGGTTCTATTCCCGGTTTGTGTGATGAGAGAGATTTAACTATTCATTTCCCTATCTATATCGTTGTCTAGTACCCATAGTACAAGCCTAGAGCATAGTTTGGGACTAGGTCAATTGGTGTGCATCGTCAAAGTTTTTAATTACTTTTTTATTGGCAATTATAATAATAACACAGATGATTTTTAATCTAATAGGTAAAAATATACACTATATACACTGTACAGTAATAATAATTAGAATAAATAAAAACTAGTGTAACCTATTATCTACTTAAAACTAGAATTACAAAAAGAATACCCCCTCTAATAAATCTGTTCGCGGCATTGTACCCATGATGCTGGCTGCGTTACCTCTCTGGATAGTTAAACCTATCCTTTGGGAGAGGTAAGCGCCAGCTCTGGGATCCCCGGAGGCGTCAGTAAGCTTGGCAGACAGGGTCTTTATAAAAAGTTTCATGTCAGCAGACCAAGGTCCCAGAGTCTCCACTGCAAGCACTCGAATTCGTAATCATTAATTTATGACGAATATTTGCGCCTCTTGAGGGTCTGGGCCTGATCAGCTGCTGCGCCGGATTGATGTCGTCAAAGTTATTATATTTAGTAATAGTAAGACTGCCTTTATGGAGGCGTGCCCCTCTCGTTGGGAAATCTTTATTTACAGAGTTTTAAGGATGTCTTTTTAACTCGTCTCCATATTCCCAGGGCGACAGCGGCGGCCCTATCACCATCAAGAACAGCAGAATACACTGCATGTACACTGTGGTGGGGATCACCTCGTACGGGAAAGCCTGCGGGTTCGCGGGGGACCCGGGGATCTACACCAAGCTGGAGCCCTACGTGTCCTGGATTGAAAATATCGTGTGGGCTTAAAGTCGATTGTTCTATCTCCAGATTCAGTATCAGTCGAAGAACAAAAACCGTGATATCTCCTTAATGGCCAAACCGATTTTCATGAAGTTTAGCAAAAAGCCATGCCAATTGTACTAGGTTTCGTTTAAAAAAAGCCGCGTCAAAGTCGGCCAATCTGTTTGGGAGCTACGATGCTATAGACCGACAGACGGACGAGATTCAAAATGGTAAAACTCATATCGTCTTTGACCTCTTATCGTATTGTCCACGTTTTTATAGCTCTTATTTAAGTAAATACTTGATAGTAATGGCGGCCGTCACAAACACCCTAATATCTATATATCTGTGGATACGGTGGGTATCTGTTAAACTTATAAAACCTTTTTGTGAGAAGCTAGATCCTGTTCGCCAAACTCGATAATTCCGCGTGGCAGTTTTTGTAGTCGCATTTGTCCTGATTCATAATTTTAACCACACGCATTTTCAACATTGTAGCTTTTCCGAGTCGCATATTGCCCATTTTAGTTACCAATTTTACAGAGTCAACGGAGCTCAGCTTTTGCGGAGCTCCAATTTCTTTGTACTTTGGCCATGAATATGTGTATAGTAAAATCGATGCAGTCCTTTCTGTCGGGGAAATATCAAGCTTTAAAAAAACCCGACTAACCGTGCAGCATGAGGCCCAGGACGTCCTATTCTGCCCTCCTATATGTATAAGTGACCTTATTTCTTAACATAGAGGGTAAAGTTTGCTTTACCTATCAAATTACGCATACGTCCTTTTTATTTAATGGGCAGTAGTATAGAAATAGAAATAGAAACATTGGTTTGACGATCACAAGAAAACAAACAGAATAAATTGAACATCAAACAAAGAATGGCAACACAGAAAACAAAATTAAAAAATGAAGAAAAGGAATTTAGAAAAATAAAATACAATTGTAGCATAATGTTGCCATGGGCATGGATATAGCCTTTGACACTGCTTGGATGAAGACCAACGAAACCCGCATAAAAATCCATCAAGAAGTTTAGCCTATAGGACGCCACAAAGAAACATGGATAATTCCCATAAGAATAAATAATACCTACGTAGAAGCGAATTACCTTTGACCAGCACGGCTAGCTCATGTTGTCCGCGACTTGTTGGTCCCTCGGCTCTCCGTTTGTATTTAATCTGTAACGATAGAGACGCACTGAGCGCCAAGCGAGACTACAACTTGTGCTACCCGTACAGACACAAATGCCGTGCTTTAATAACCTACATCCCCCTTCACATCCACTAAGCGCCTCTGTTTTCCGCGCCCAATATTATAGTGCCCGGCCGTTAAGAAGTCTATCCTGACACCTGTCACTTCAGTACAAATTATAACCTCAAACCCAAGAATAGGTTTTAAATTGTACTGGGATGACAGCTGTCAGGATTGACGTCTTAACGGCCGGGCACTGTGGCCGGCCGTTAAGACGTCAATCCTGACACCTGTCACTTCAGTACAAATTATAACCTCAAACCCAAGAATAGGTTTTAAATTGTACTGGGATGACAGCTGTCAGGATTGACTTCTTATCGGCGAGGCACTTATAGGACTGTGAATTGCGATGTATTTTTATCGTTTACGTTTAAAAAAAACGCGACTCACGTGGTGAAGTGAAACTGCACGCTGCACGGCCTGACTGTGCCTATTTAGGCGGTAAATTCCAAATCGTATCTGACCTGTTATGGTATTGTTTTTTGTCGGCCGCCATAATATTACTGTCAAGAAAATAAGAGCTATCAAAACTTTGTCAATACGATAACAGCTCAAAAACGATATTGTATTGTTTTTACCGTGTTGAATCTCTATTCAACACGACCAGTGGCGTCGCAAGACGGTAGGTATCTAACGCGCCAAGCCGAGTTTCATTCCTACGTAAGTAGTCTACGTTTCTTGTACCTACATAAGTTCTAACATCTGGGGATTAGAAAAATCAGCCCTTAATAGTAGTTTACGTGACGGTTGCGTAATGACAGGCATTACAACATGAGTGTAGTTTATGAAACGAGCCGCAAGGCGAGTTTCATAATAGATGACACGAGTGTTGTAATGCCAATTACGCAGAGTCGCGTACAATACTTTATCTACACACATATTATAAGTACTCTAAGATGGGTTCAGAAGCCGAAAGGCAAATGACCTGCATTGCTACCAGCGCTACCTGTAACATATCTAAGTACCTACCAATTTCACCAAACGATGTTAAATTTAATCAATGTTAATCAATTGTTGTCTACTTGGATAAGCAGAATTTTCATAAGTGGCACAATAAACTCAACAAAGAAATGAACTAAATGAAATCAAATTACGACTTACGATACGACGAATTGACAACAAAAATGGCGGCAAAAGAAACCTGTCATGTGTCACGAATATGAATGGTTTTTTTTTAAATCATATGATAGACATACCTACTAATAAAGTCCCTATTCTCATGTCGTTCGAAATTCAAATATCCTACGATATTGTACTAAAAAATATAACGAGTTGACGTTCCAGTTGATCCTAGAATTGGACCTATTTAAATTGTGTTAATTTTGGAACATGTTCCAAATTTGAAACTCATAACCTTACCAAAATCTATACTGTTATAACCATTACAGTACAAATTTTACCTACTACCACAGACAAGAAACTTTTCATAGTAAAATTAGTTGCAATAATGCTGGTCATTTCCTACGGGTTTTGAACGCATAAAAGAGGACTTACGATATGTGCGTAGATAAAGGTTTATTGATAGGTACAAAAACGATAAAATAGTACATTACTACAGAGGCCGGGACAAAAGGGGTTGCCGGCCGAAGTTATATAGACGGCCGAGCGAAGCAAGGCCGGATATAGGTCTGAGGCGGGCAACCCCATATTTCCCGCCGAAGTATGTATAGTGCTTTTCTCAAACATAATTCATTAAAATAATTAAAACAAAAATTACAATGTCAAATAGGTACTAGGAGTGCATAAACATTAAAAGTAACCTACAGTGCTCAGTACGCCCGCCCGCCGGCCCGCTGGTGGCGCGCGCGGGGCTCGCCGCATCGTGCTAACCTCCTAATTACCTCTGCGCTCCTGGTACTTCAAATAAACATGCAAACGCTTTGTTTAGTAAATTAAAAAAAAACAGCTATTTAGCCTTTTCACACATGGCCAAATTAAAATTTTATAAAAATTACTTCCCGGCCTAGGCCTTCAATTTCGTATGAAATTCCTTTACAGTTCTCTCGAGTTGTTCCGTCGGAAACGTGGCACTTTTAAGCCTAAAATAACTAACATAACGCCGACATTACATAGTTAAGTTACTTTTATGTGTTTTTTTCTGTGCCATTTGCCTAACAATTAGGTACAGATCTATTGTTTTAGATTTGGGTTACGCTTACAAGGAGTCAAAGTGAATTAAATGTACGTTTTATACTTTGTCTGTAATGGTTTTATTTCCTTATCATAAACAGAGATCGGACAAATGGGCGTAATTAATTATTCGCAATAATCTGGACCCGACTCAAAGATTTTAATTAAACAAATTTAATTACAACGTAATTTAAAGGACAGCAATAAATAATACATAGACTTGTTATTGTGTTTTTTTTTTCTTTGCCCCGAGGCGACTTGAACAGCTACTACCGCGGGAATATGGAGTTTATTTATTTATTTATTTATTTATTTATTTATTCGGAGATAAAAACAGAAACATACAAGTGAAGTAACAATACAGGTAGAATATGAATATGCGAATATGTTTCTCAATGAAGTGATTTCGCCAGTGTGAAGTATATATAAGTATAAATCAATATAGCAATAAAACACAATGCAATCTTCTCTAGGAAGATTGGGGGCAACGTTGTATTGTACGGTGATATGTAGGTCAGAGGCCCAGATAGTTTTAACCTCTGTACCACTGCGAGTCCACTTGAAACGAGAAGTAAGATTTATTTATTTATTTATTTATTTATTTATTTATTTATTTATTTATTCAGGTTACAAACAGTCACGTCACAATTATAGAATCGATGGGTATGAGCACAATAAGACCTAAAGAACCATAAAAGGAAATACAAATATTTTTTATCCACAATCGATACAAAATAAAATATAGGAATTTAGAGATAACAAAATATGCTGCTTGCTTACAACGCTAAAAAATACTATAAGTACATTGTTATTAATAATTTTAGCTACTTTATATTTGAATGAATTAACACTTTCATGAAAAATATCGACGATTCACGAGAAATAAACCGGTGTTTAGCGTACTTAGTCCGACAGATATTGTTATTAAACTGAAATGATGTTGCACGTGAGGAGGTGCGTGCGACCCGAAACCGCAGGAGTTCCAATAGAGCTGGGCAGTCAATCATATTATGAAGTAATTTGCTAAGGAACATTGCGTCCATAAGGACCCTACGATTAACCAAACTTGCCAAGTTGTGAAGACTACTAAAGGTTGTTTTGTCATAATCAATGCTATGTGGGCCTGTTCTGAAATACAGTGCTTTTAAAAATATGTTTTGTATTCGTTCAATACGATCAATGTGTAATGCATAATTTGAACTCCACACCAAATTGCTATTAAAAAATTTCGTGTCCGTAAGGTTTATAAATCATTTGTAGGTCAATGCATTATTTTCTATAATAAATTACCTGACTCAGTTTTAAAGTTACCATTTCCAGTACTTAAAAGTTACTTGAAAAAGTCGTTGATGTCTAAGGCTTACTATAGGGTCGAGGACTATCTAACAGATAAAAATGCTTGGCCTAAACTTAACTAAACATCTAAATAACTGACTAATAAAATAGGCATAAAAAATATGTAAATATTGTATATTGTCTAGGGGACACGGTTTCTGTAGGAGAATGTATCGAAACTGTGGTGGTTGTCTTGCACTGTCATAGGAAAGTATATATATATATTTTTTAATATATATACATATTTTATATAAATATTTTTTTATTACTACTACTTATTACTCCCTATGAAAATTCTTAGTTTTGACACAGTTTCTTGCACAAGCTACGCTTGAATGTTTTTTATTTTTATTTTTATTTTATGATAAATTCATTGTTTTATATCATGCTAGGTTAAGCTTTATAATTGTATAATATCATAAGTAGTACCTATTTTAAAAAACGACTGACTGTTGAGTTTCTTGCGGCGTTTCTTCTCAGCAGTGGTCTCTTGCGAAGCGCTGGTAGATTTTGACGTGTAAAAGTGCCCGTGCGGCCTAATTACTGAATAAACATCTTTTATCTTTTCTTTTTATCTTATCTAAACTACCAAATTCAAGTAAGCTCCGGACAAAAGCGAAGAAAAGCACCTTATAAGTGAATGCATTTCTGAAAGGTTGACATATACGAAGAATAAACCCAAGTTGTTTAAACGCCTTCTGCGTCATGATATCAATATGTTTGATATAATTCATTTGAGAGTCGAACTAGAAGATGCCAGGATACACGAAATAAGTCCGAGTCTTCTATCACTGTGCAACACAAAGGCATTAAAAGTACAAATCACTAACAGAAAAGAACTTTGAACACCTAAATACACAAAAATAAAAACTAAAACAAATTACACATCCGCCATCTTTTGACGTTGCAAATGGCCTCTCGTCAAAAAATAAACGATTATTTATAGAAATACATATAAACTTATGTGAGGCGAACTTCAGTTCAGTAGATTAATGTTAATGGCCTCTCCTCACGTCTTTGTATTATTTATCTCATTTTTAAAATGAAAGATTCTGGTATCTGTTCTAGACGCGCTCTCGTCGAGGATGCTCTTCTCACGAGATTCCAACTTAATCATTTAATTTCAAGACGCAATATCCAATACCCGTAGTGATGGTGGTATGACATGATGGCTTGGTGATCGAGGAGAGATGTTTTATTGGATATGGTTGGCGCTTTCTGGTAAGTATTTTATTATCTATATATCTAGCGATCCGCCCTCGCTTCGCTTCGGCTTAAGTTAGGTTAGGTTACAATATCGACCACAAAAAACTTACAAATAATACGGCGCGGAGTATCTCTTTGTGAAATGCAAGTTTGTAAAATGATATAGTTATGAAATTAGTGAACCGTGGCTTCAATTAGTGAACGGGCTAAATAAAAAGCTTTTTATTTAGCCCGTAACTGTTTTCCTAACGTTTTTCTTAACCAAAACTAATTTCAGATATATCATTTTTGTATGTCCTTTCAAATTCACCAAGTTTTATTTTTATTCGAGGCTAATAAAAATTAATACGAAAGCAACTCAGTAAGTACTTATGAGGTGGGAACGCGAGCTTCTTGGAGAAATTGTGCTCATAATTCAATTGGGCACTTTGGTCAAAAAGTCCACAAGAATATCTTTATTATGAATAAATAAATCAAATGGCCGAAAAACTGCTCTTCTCAACAAAAGGACCTAAATGCCGTAAAGATACGCTCTTTTGCTGGTGCATATATACATGCTTTTGCCCAGTTTATTATTTAATTAATAATTACAATAATAGGTTAGGCAAAAAAGTGAGTGTACAAAAATAAAAGAAAACAGATAAGGAGGTACACGTTACAAACTAAACTAAAAAATAATTACGAAAAATATATTGCATTCAGGCAATTTATATGTCGTAAATAAACCACTTTATAACACGTTATCAGTTTCCTATAGCTTTACTAACGGCAATCCGAAACTGACTCATATCCACAAGTGTACAACATCAAACAGGAAAATGAAATAAACTGGTATCTGTACTAGACGCGAGCTCGTCGAGGATGCTCTTCTCACGAGATTCCACCTTAATTATTTAATTTCAAAACGCGATATCCAATACCCGTTGTGATGGTGGTGATGACGTGATGGCTTGGTGATCAAGGAGTGATGGTTTCTTTGATTTTGTTGGCGCTTTTTGGTAAGTCTTTCAAGTATAAGTATTTTCAATAATATTTCTAATAGCAAATCGCTTTGACCTTGTCTAAGCTTGCTAGTGTTCAAATTGTGTAACCGGTTTGATTAATTACTTCTAGCTTTCCTATTATATGTTTTATTATTTGCCTATAGTTGGGTCAATTTAGAATAAGCCCTGTGACAGTTCGTATAAACACGTCACACTTCATGTTTCCTTTGTATTTTAACAAGCTGGTTTTTCGATATTCCTATCAATCTGGTTTTTCGATCGCGGCAAAACCGGTTTAATATATATGTGAGTGAGGTATCATCATCAAAATATGATTAGCTATTTTCTCTACTCTACGATGTTAATAGTAGATTATTCAACAAGCGACTAAAACAAGCCATAACGACGCGAGTCGAGCTGAGCGAGGGTGGTTAAAGTTCGATTATCATTATGGTTGTTTAGTCTCGCGTTAAACACTCTACTTTTTACTTTGAATGCGAGGACTAAAATACAACGTGCTATACAAAATTACAATTAATGTGTTGCTAAGCGCAAACTCGAGAACGGCTGAACCGATTTGGCTGATTTCTTTTTTGTTGTATTCGTTATTGTCAGGACAAGGTTTGTATTAAAGAAAAAAAACCACCGGGAATGTCGGAAATTTTGCAGCGGGGCGAAGCCGTGGCGGGCCGAGTGTCTTACAAATTTGTTCCAGGTTTTTTGTTGTAAAGTGACGTTTTAAAAACTATTACAAAACTAATTGGACCATGCATAATAAAATGAATTCATCCTAAATATAAAGAAATCGATTCATATTCGTAATCATTAATATTGTTTCACGAAATTAAATCGTTGTATTTTTTTGCACGGTTGTCATTTTGACGTTATTTCCACACCCTAAAAATTGTCTATACACTCACTGATAATGGCGATAATCCTCCATTCATAATATGTATTACTAGTTTTATTTAAAAAAAAGTTATTGATGTGATTTTACTCATTGGGTAACGTTCTTTCGATGTCAGTTTAAAGTTTGCTGACATCTGTTATATTAACGGAATAATCGCCGGGAGCTTTAGTCTCGATGTGCATAAAATAAAATGCAAGCGAAGTGAAAAAACTATTGTTTTTGTGTTGTGTGTAACTCGTTATGGTATTGTTTATAGCTCGGCCGCCATTACTCGTACTATCAAGTAAATAATAGTATATATTAATAAAAGAAGACAATAGGATAAGAAGTCGAAAAACAAATTGTTTGTTGCGTAGAATAGAGGCCTACTAAAGTACGGCCAATGAGACGAGATAAGGAATGTAAACAAACTGACTATATTGCGATTATTATATGTCTTTATTCTCGTACGCAATAATATCCTCAGTTGGTCGATGACGGCTGTCGTTGCGTGATTCGTGGTGCAGGAAAGCTGTCAGTAGAGAAGTTGTCAACATTAGAGCCGCCATTTTGTGAATTAATTCCTCTTTGGATTGCGTTCGGAGTGACACTATTTTTTAATGCTTGTTTATATTCTTTTACTTTACTTATACTCAGTAAAACTATTTTACTTCTGACATGTTTTCGTACTGTCAGCGTTCTTCTTCTTCTTTGCCCCGCGGCGACTTCAACAGCTACTACCGCGGGGCGGGGACAATAAAGTGATTTCGCCAGTGTCAAGTATTTATAAGTATAAATCAATATAGCAATAAAATACAATCCAATCTTCTGCAGGAAAATTGGGGCAACGTTGCCCACGTGATTAGATTATTTTTTCCGTCACGTGACGTCACGCTATATTATTTTACACTGCGATTAGCGTTTTACCCTGACTCCATCCACTAAGAAGTCGTTTATATCCATATTCAACCGAGTTTAAAAAAAAAGAGGAGGTCCTCAATTCGGTTTCTTAACCCGACTGAAGATGTTTTTGCGCGTATCTATTGTGTATGTATTTTTTTTTTTGCCCCTCGGTTTCTTCAACAGCTACTCCCGCGAGGATATGGCGTTTCCACAATGAAGTGATTTCGCCAGTGTCAAGTGTATATAAGTATGAATCAATATAGCAATAAAACAAAATCCAATCTTCTCTAGGAAGATTGGGGGCCACATTGTACGGTGATATGTAGGACAGAGGTCAAGATAGTTTTAACCTCTGCACCACTGCGAGTCCACTTGAAACTAGAAGTAAAATGCCAGATACACGAAATCAGTCCGTCTTCTATTACTGCGCAACAGAAAGGCATAAAAAGCACAAATCACTATCAAAAAAGATCTTTGAACACCTAAATACACAAACTAAAACAAATTACACATCCACCATCTATTAAGATTGCAAATACATACATAACATTAAGACATACCTTAATAATCTTAATAGAGCGTAGCGAGCGTAGTCTCAATAGAGCGTAGCACGACCATTTTCGAGAACTGGCGCCGGTGTGTACTTATAGTACGGCACTTCACACTCAACAAGACCGTATTGAGAGCAAGTTGCTGATGGATGATCCACGAGGTTATGTCTGTGCAAGTACTCGCCGTGGGCTAAATGCGAACAACCGGAAATTATAAGTCTGAGGGACTCGCCGGGGCAACGGCACGCTTGACAAATGTCGACCGTGCCATCCCTCTGAATATATTTCCGGTAATTGTTCGTCATTATGACCTCGTCAGCAATTCCACAGACAAAACCTTCGGTTTCCCCAAAGACGTCACCTTACCTTGACTTTTTACCGTCCGTGAACTGGCCGTAGCCAAGGTAAAAAGTCAAGGTAAGAACCCTTGAGATGGCGCACCTCGCGGTTGTGGAGATTCTTAGCATTTAAAATGCCTCGACCTCAACATTTCCTTATTATTATTATTCAAATATCTGAATAATAAAATTTTCTATAAGTTGGTTTTTTACAATAAATGTTTAAATATAAAAGTAAACTAACAATACTATTACAAAAAATAAACATTATAAAAAACCTAACCTACGAGTGCCGCCGGCAGCGGGGCAGGGCTCAAGCTACCGGTGGTTAGGGCTGCAGAGAGAGGAACCTCCTCAAAATGCGTGCCGTGTCGAGGAGTACTGCCTTCTGTATCTGGCCCTTGACCCAGCCATCTAGCGAGAGTCTCTTGAGGTGTTGGTCGAGACTCTTCGCTATAAGACCGTTTGCCGAAACAACTATCGGGACAATGATCGTCGAGTCAACATCCCACATGGCGGTCACCTCGTGAGCCAAGTCAAGGTTCTTGCTGTTATTATTATTATCAGAGTTGTCTGTATCATCAACTGGCACGAACAAAATAAATAATTTAGTGTTCAATACGATTAATACGTTAAATTTTCAGAAGAACCTTCGTTTTATATTTTTCGTAGTTAAAATATGTTCTTACATTGAAGATAATTTATGTTTTTGAAATATGTACCTAGTGACTGTTTATGATTTTTTTTATGGCATTGAGAAGGCACGCGAGCACACAGGCCACCTGATGGTGAGTGGGACCTGAGACCCGTAGACCAACTGCCAACTGCAAATGCCAACCCCAAATTATTTATTTATAATTAAAAATAACAGGTAACAGGGTTATGAAGATATCATGCATTGAGTTATGAGTATATTTATTAATCAGGTATAAGTACAGCTACTACCGCGGGAATATGGCGTTTCCACTATGAAGTGATTTCGCCAGTGTCAAGTATATATAAGTATAAATCAATATAGCAATAAAACACAATCCAATCTTCTCTAGGAAGATTGGTGGCAACGTTGTACGGTGATATGTAGGACAGAGGCCAAGATAGTTTTAACCTCTGTACCACTGCGAGTCCACTTGAAACGAGAAGTAAGATGCCAGGATACACGAAATAAGTCCAGTTTTCTATCATTGTACAACACAAAGGCATTAAAAGTACAAATCATTAACAGAAAAGAACTTTGAACACAAAAATAAAAACTAAAACAAATTACACATCCGCCATCTTTTGACGTTGCAAATGGCCTCCGGGAGCTTACTTGAATTTAGTTCGTTGTCAACAACGCCAACGGTGACACGTGTCACCATGCCTCCATGCGTTTTCAGAAACAGCAGAAATAATCACCGTAGCAAAAATCTTTCGGAGGGAACCTCATACTTTCGGTCAATAAATATCTAAGAATTAGTAATAAAATAAATTATTTTAGTTTCCGAGCAACAATTGTCAATATTGCCAATATGCCCGACATAAGGGAAAATTACAAAAATTAAGATTAAAATGATCAATATCTCCGAAATGAGTAAATATCGCTGAACATACATGGGAGTGGATTGGATAGGTCTAGACGTCCTCTATCGACCTGGTTCGTTTGATCCACACTTCCAAATACACCCAGTTTTTTTTTATGTCATAGAGAAGGCATACGAGCACACAGGCCACCTGATGGTAAGTGGAAACTGTGACCCATAGACATTCGCATTCACAAGACTGCAAGCCTAAGACTGCAAATGCGTGGCCAACCCTGAGGACCAAGATGGAATGCCTCTATGCTAGTCATTACACCGGCTGTCGTATCCCCAAACCGGAACACAACATTGCGAACACTGCTGTTTGGCGGTAGGTTAATGGATAAGATGGTGGTAGCGATCCGGACGGAACACAAGGTCCTACCACCAAATACACAATATACACATATACGTACATACGCGCATATGTACCGTCATATACTTACATATACACATAGATGCGCCTGTATGCGCTTATGAAAAGGCGTCTTTTAAGGACTTAATGTTACAATTAAATATATCTACGTCCTTGGTTTTTTCGCTGTCGTAAAATGCAAAGCACGCCTTATAAAAACATTTTCTGCATAACACGCTCTACTATGTTTTTTTACATAATGAAGTATAAGGAAATGATGCGGGTTAAAAATATGTATTTGGTAGCCTATTTTATTATTGTCCATTATTATTTTGTTTGGTTAATCTAACTTGAAGAGTTTACAACATATGCCACTTTCAATGATACGCTGATGATTTTACATTATCCTGAATAACACTAAAACAAAAGAAGATCGAGGACTGATACTACCTAAGCATGTTGTGTTCTTAGGACTTACCAGTACACCACCTGAAAGAATGACCAAATGCGTCGTTGGGGGCACTTCTAGTTCGCTTAGCCTTAGTATAAAAGGGTCTACCTTTTATACTAAAGTACGGAATCCACAGTCGCGAAGATCTTGGAGAGTTTGAAGTTTATGGTACATTAAAGAATCTTTGTAGGGAATGTGAAACCAGTTCTGAGGTCAAGTCAACAAAAAATTTTTGTATCCTCTCTACTCTATCAATATTAAATGCATGGTAAGGTTTCCAGACCGCGCAAGCAAAGTCTAGGTGACTGCGAACAAAGCTGTTGAGGAGGATGTTATAAGTGAGACTGTTTTTAAAAGGTTTGCTTACCCGCAGTATGAAACCTAGTTGCTTATACTTAGGCCTTTTTAGATTGAACCCTTTCATATGACACGAATATACTACACAATAAGCAGATAATTCTTCTTCTTATTACGGTCACGCTGTTCCAGCGTCCTCGCCAGCTCTGTGCCCCGCGCTGCGTCAGGCGCGGCCGGCGAACGGCAGCGTCACGCCGCGCTGCGCAGGCGCGTGCGCACTGAGGGACAAGCGGTAACTACACTAACCACTTAAGTATTTAGTCGTTGATAGTGCAATACCGCGAAACTAACAAATTAAACAAGGAGCAAAATTCATTTTCTGTGTAAGTTATTAAGGTGTATTTTATAAGAAACTAACAAACTTTCAAACTTCTAAATCACGTCATGAAAACCCCGCGTCTTCATTCGGTGTCCCCCGGATTGGATCGGAAATGCCTAAAGCGTCGCACACGTCTTGTCTAATAAAGGGTGCGCCTTGTTTTTTGTTTATGGCGTGTAGGGTCGTTGAAAGGTTATGGAAAAACGAGTGAAATGATAGAATTTCTAACATGATTTCACGTTCGAAATTGTTAATGTTATGTTATTGTTACAGTGAAATAATAACAAGGTTCGTGAAAACTTCTGTGACGTTCATATCTTATCAAGTTGTTTTTTTTCTGATATGATGATAATGATGATGTATGATGAAAACATTGACATTTATGTTCAAAGTTCATACTTTCTTTAAAGTATTCGATGTTGTCTATTAAGAACGCTTAAGGCGTCAATGAACCCCATATTTTTAAGCTACCGATCATAAACCCACTTTTTTTCCCCCTCTTAAAACATAATTATGTCATCCCACTGTTTTAAGCCGCAGATGATTATAAATCGTCTAATTATTATCCCCTAGAGTGTTTCTTGACGTATTTACGAGTATTAAGCATATGTCATAGGCTGTATATTCCATTAAGACATTTCGATATTTTATCATTTTATAATTAGTTCGAAACAGTAACTTAAAGTTATTTATGGGGTTAAAATTGAAAAGAAGATCAACAACATAAGCCGACACTAACCTTGTATTTTGCAACTTATTTTATTTGTAACTGTCTACGCTTCATCGCTCCCACCAATCCGAAGACACCACGACCGCCAAGCAGCGTGCATGCAGCCACGATTGGTCGACGACCCCGATGACGACACCGATGACGACACCGTCACGGAGCGGACACGACGCATCCCCACCGGCCACGTCTCTTTCACTTTGATCTTAGCCCTCTCCACGAGAACTTAACTGTATCATAAAGCTCCTTAGAAGCTCGTTCTCACTTTTAATTAACATAAAAAGGATTGTTAAAAAATATAAATATTTAATAAATTTAGCAACCTGAGGTTTCATTAAACTTCCACATGTCCTCTGAGACAGTAACTTACTGCGTTATCAACGAGGATTGTTGAAGAATTATTGAAGAACATATACCGTATACCGCGCATGAACTTAGTTACCTATGAATTCTATTGACGCGATTGGTTTAGAAACGAAACGAATACAAACGCTAGTTAGCGTAGTGCATCTTGGCTAGGGCCCCTGTGAGGCTAGCTGATAGCTATATCGCTTAACGCTAACGTAAACGATTTAAAAAAACTGGTTTTTGGGTTCCGTAGCCATGTCCATGACACTGCTTTGTCATGCCCGTCTGTCGGACCGTATGTCTCAGACATTTTTACTCGAAACTTACAAGTTTTTTTTTTTTTTTTTATGGCATAGGGAAGGCTGACGAGCACACAGGCCACCTGATGGTAATTGGAAACTGTGACCCATAGACATTCGCATTCACAAGACTGCAAGCCTAAGACTGCAAATGCGCTGCCAACCCTGAGGACTAAGATGGAATGCCTCTATGCTAGTCATTACACCGGCTGTCTTATCCCCAAACCGGAACACAACAATGCGGACACTGCTGTTTAGCGGTAGGTTAATGGATAAGATGGTGGTAGCGATCCGGACGGACCCCGCACAAGGTCCTACCACCCGCAAGATGGTGCATTGATGAACTTTGGAGTACTTAGTTTGGTATTTAATTAATCTGAATAAATATTTTTAGGCGGGCACTCCATACATGTAAAGGAAGATGAAAAAAAAACTGCGTACATCATCGTGTGGCACATATTTCGACAATTCTTTTGAAAACAATTTAAGGTTCCTAAGTAGTTTTTTTGTTTAGGGGAATGATTTCGGAAAAACTCGTTCCGATCCGAAAAAATCTTGATAAATACTTTCAACAAAAATTGTTTACTGGTTTGAGATAGTTTTTGTGTCGGCAACGACTTCAGAACCGCCCGATGGGGAACAGGGCATCCACAGACAGTGCGCCGCCAGCCCGGTCGGTGTTGAGCTTCGCCTTTCAACTCGCTTCAAGTCTTCGTTACTTCAATCACAAACTCCTTATGTTTTCATACATTATTTTACGCATACTTCACCACTTGCAGTTACTGTTCGATGACGATACGAAAATCAACGTCAATCTCTATTTGCTATTACATTTAAGAACTTAATACTTTTAGGTATATGTTTGTCTCGATAACGTAAAATTTCGTGGTCGGGGTACTAAAGCTTAAATAAGCTGCGTTAAAGATAAAAAGATAAAATTAAGATGTTTATTCAGTAAGTAGGCCGCACGGGCACAAATCTACCAGCGCTTCGCAGGAGACCACTGCTGAGAAGAAACGCCGCGAGAAACTCAACAGTCAGTCGTTTTTGTCATATACTACTTATGATTACATACAATTATAAAGCTTAACCTAGCATTATATAAAACAATGAATCTAAAAGCGTAGCTTGAGCAGGAAAACGTGTCAAAAGTAATAAAAAAAAATAAAAAATTATACTTACCTATGACAGTGCAAGACAAACATATAAGAAGTTTCGATACATTCTCCTACAGAAACCGTGTCCCCTAGACAATATACAACATTTACATATATTTTTTATGACTTTATTATTAAGTTATTTAATGTTAAGCTTTAGACATCAACGACTTTTCAAGTATAATTTTTAAGTACTGGCAATGGTAACTTTAAATTGGTAGCGATAATTAAGCTGCGTCAAAAAGTTATTGAGGGCAGCCGGGGCAAGTTCGTACAAGATAAATTTTTGGTTGTTTTGCAAGTGACCGCAACGTTAAAGCGATGCCACACGAGCTGTAATTGTTTGTGCGTCACGTAGTCGTAGCACTGTGATTTCATAACAAGTGTTTCAATGCATCGTGTGGCACGTCGTTTTAATTTAGATATAGGACAACGCAGCGGCACGCCAACGCCGTGCAACCGTCGTGGCATCCCTAAAAAAGATGCGATAAAAACGTGACGCAGTAGACGCGTCAGTGCGTAAATTTTGCGATAGATTTGGTTCGTTCTAAGAGATGTTCTTAAGGATATATTTTTTTCACTAAAAGACCAAGCGCATTTGTGTTTCCATTCGCTCAAGTGGACCGTTCTTCATTTTCCCAGGTCAACTGCGAGCTGTGTCCTGCCAGAATTCCCGAAGAATGGGTTCTACACGGTGGAGGGCGACCCCAGCGCGGGGCCCGGCCAGGCCCGCGGCGCCGTGCTGCTAACGGCCGCCTGTCGCCCAGGGTACAGCCTGCTCGGAGACAGCCAATACTACTGCTTCCACGGGAAGTGGCACGGGCGGATGCCGCAGTGTAGCCGTGAGTTTAAATCCAAGTACTCGACAAAGGGTGGCTTTTCGCCAGAGCTGTGCAGGGAAAGTGAGTGATGATGCGCTTCTACTCAATCAATCAGCTTATTACAACAGCGTGAATTCTGATTGATTTCTGTTTTCGCTTGAATGAGTGAAAACGGTGGTTTTTGTTTCGCAACATTTCACAACAGCGCTCTGGGCTTAACGAGGAAGTCTTTATTACAGTCAGAGTAGAAGAAGCTTCTGAGGTATAGGTACAGATAGTTAAGAAGGTATTGCACGCTTTCCTCGCCTATCTACACAAAAATATTTGAAGTTAGGTAAAGATGTTTGGACGTTGTCATAGAGCGACTAGCGCGTGCGCAGCTGTCTCGTATGACCGAGGCTGGCGGGAAAGAGATGAAAAGGGGGGGGGAAACTTAGCATCGGCCGTAGCGAAGACGGAAAGCACGCCGCTTACTACCAGCCACCTCTAAACAAAGTCTTGTCAGGTTGGATTAATACCGACATATTCTAGACAATTCATTATTTTTAAACAGACAACGTTAGTTTTTTTTCCTATTTTAAGCTCTTAAATAAAAACGTATGGAAAATGTTGTTTTCACAGCATTCTGCAAGCTAACTCGGCACCCCAGCATCACGTACTTCTGCAAGTTGACCGACCCGAACATAGTGAGGGGCAAGCGGCGTTGCAACGAGTACGAGCCGGCCGGGACGGTGGTGCTGCCGGAGTGCAACCGGCCGAACTACTACCACAACGGCATCCTCAAAGACATGCTGTGCGTCGACGGCTCTTGGGACTACGTCGCCACCTGCGAACCTGGTATTCATGAATTAAGTTATGGTGGGACTGGGGCAAATGCGTCTAAGGGGGAAGTGCGTCAAACCAACAATATCTCCTAAAATATACATGGTTTGTAGCACTTGCACATTGACGCACTTGGGTCGAAACTTTAGGACCGTGGGGACCAGTACAACGTATTTTTTTTGATCTTTCACAGCGCCTGGTGAAATACTCGAGACCGAAATGCCGTAAAGTAATAGCTACTTGGCACAAAGATTAAGCATTGCCATTCTAACTGGCAATGCTGCTTGTTAGATCAGTGTCGTAATTAAGTTGGTGAGGTCGCTTGTCTGTTTATATTGTTTCTTTTCCACTCGCGAATTGGATGATTATTAATCCTGTCCTGTCCTGGAAAATTTCAGAATGCGGTACCACGACGCCGAAATCGACGCAGCTTGTGCTGAACGGCGAAAACGCGGAGCGCGGGGAGCTGCCGTGGCACGCCGGCGTGTACGACACCACCTTCACCCCCTTCATGCAGATCTGCGGGGGGTCCCTCGTCTCCACCACCGTCGTCGTATCAGGCAAGGACCTATAAACCTGCGGGTGATAACATTTACAAAGATATAACATTTTTTTCATCACACTTTCACGTAAACAGTATCTAAACATACAGGTTAACTGGGCCGTAAGCCCCATATAAAACCCTCGACCTTTTTTTTTTCATGAAAACCTAGGTCGGGAAGTAATTTTTTTTTAATTTATAGCGCAGCACACCGTTCATGCAAGTTCAAGCAAGGAGTTTACACGAAATTGAAAAATTGTTTTAAAATGTTATCTAAACAGTAATTTCATTGCAATCTCGCTACATGTTATAAATTTTTCATCACACTTTCACGTAAACAGTATCTAAACATACAGGTTAACTGGGCCGTAAGCCCCATATAAAACCCTCGACCTTTTTTTTTTTCATGAAAACCTAGGTCGGTAAGTAATTTTTTTTTAATTTATAGCGCAGCACACCGTTCATGCAAGTTCAAGCAAGGAGTTTACACGAAATTGAAAAATTGTTTTAAAATGTTATCTAAACAGTCATTTCATTGCAATCTCGCTACATGTTATAAATTTTAATAAATAAGTTTTTTCTGCCCTATAATTTCATTTATTTACTCGCAAATGTGATGAAAAACATTGTATGTTTCACGGGCGGTACGGGAATTACGAACCTCGACTCAGAAAGCCCTCAGTCTTCAACTTCGGGCTTCTACTAGAGCCTCGGTCGTAATTCCTTACTTACCGCCCTTAATACACAATGTACTATAAAGTAGTCGTAGTGTTAATTTAAAAGGCAATAGAAATCTGCCGCGAGGACGTGTGACGACTTCAATGCGTCCAATCGTCCAATGTCGCTTTCATTGCATAGTCGCTTACTAACGATACGTGGTACTTGGTGGAGTGATATGATTCTTGGGCAAGGTGTGATGATGATAATGATGATGTATCTACTCCTGGCTGTTCGCTGCAGCGGCGCACTGCTTCTGGAGGGACGTCTCGGGCTTGCGTCCTCCTAGCCACTTCGCGGTGGCTATGGGCAAGCTCTACCGACCCTGGAACAGCCCCAGGGACCGTGAAGCTCAAAAATATTTTGTAAGTAGACAGAATGTGAAACTGTTAGCTACCTTCATTAATCACGTCAAGTTAAGTTACAACTTACCGAACCCATTTTTCGCGCCGCGTCTTAGGAATACCATGTAAATAAACCATTTAGGGTGGTAGGACCTTGCGTTGGATCCGTTCAGATCACTACAACTATCTCGTTTTTTTAACTTACCGCCCATAGCAGCGGTGCTTGCATTGTCCTGTTCTGGAGTGAGGATAAACAACCGGTAAAATTAGTCCTTAGGGTTGGCAACGCTTTTTCGGTATGGGATTGCAATCTTGAGAATGCAAATCTCTATGTCTCAGATTCAGCTTATCATCAGGTGGTCTGTGTGCTTGTTTGCCATAAAAAAAAATAGTTAAATGTTTATTTTCTAGGTGAGTGTGATAAGAATCCCCCCACACTACTCCGGCGCTGCGGCGAACTATCAGGCGGACATAGCGCTGGTGGTGCTGTCGACGCCCGTCGAGCTGACCGTCTTCATCCGGCCCGTCTGCATCGATTTCGACTACGACTTCGACAGGGGACAGCTGCAGAGCGGGAACAGGGGCAAGGTAGGACACGGGGACCTGGGCACGTGGTGATATTGGTGATAAGTTAATGCCTGGCTTGGAACCGGTTAATATCGTTCTTATAACCGGTATGACTTCGTTCATCCCTCAACCGGTTAATAAAACGGTAAAAAAAAGGTTTTTTCATCATTCATCATCAGATTGCACTAAAAGCATTCTCTTGCGAGGAACCAAGGCTTCGAAATAGCCTCTTTAGTATGAAAAACGCACTCTGACCCGGTATTTTTGCTCCTGAGTGTATCATGGCATTCCAAACTTATTCCTCAGGCAACGTATAGGCAGTTATAAGATTGCAATCTAGAGATTATGGTCTTGTGATTGCAATCTTTCATGGGTCTCAGGTCCCAATTACCATCTGGTCTGTGTGCTTGCGCTCGACGTTGTTACCTTCTCCATCGCATCAAAATCACCTTGCGCGAGCCCAGTCGCAAGACTAAACTAATACATGACTAAATAAATAAATTATAGGTTGCAGGCTGGGGGCTTACAGCAGAAGACGGGGAGGCTTCCCAGGTGCTGAAGACCACGGAGATCCCCTACGTAGACCTGGAGCAGTGCAAGGCAGATCTGCCGTTCGACTTCTTACCACAAATTACAATTGACAAAATCTGCGCTGGCACTTTGAACGGCAAGTATTGACGTTCATTTGGACAGAAGGTAGTTTTGTGTGAGTTCTTGATCGTGTTATGGGTTGTATCAAAAGCTGAACACTAAGCAGTGTTCAGCCTTGAGATGATGCTTAAAATTAACGTTACCGATTTACGAAAACTGTCCAAGTGTAAGGAATTGACATGAGCGCTTGACAGCCCTATTTGTTTTCAATAATGATATTAACCTCGCATTTCATCTTGTGTAGGGTACAGCGGGGCTAGACAAGTTGCCATCGAATACGAACGCTATCGATGATATATTGGTGATCACCTGTCACTTACTGAAATGTATGGAATTGACGTAAGTCACGTGATATATCACTCGTTACAACTGACACGCTGTAATGTGATCACTATCATATATATGTGATAGTTTTGACGTTTTGTCCGTCGTTACGCGGTACTATTTTGACAGGTTGAATTCAACACGAGCACTATCACGATATAAACGTCGGCTACATTTTTACATTTTTGACAACGCAAAGCGATATGTGACCACCAAACGCTAGCGTTCGTATTCGATGGCAACTTATCTAGGCCCAGTGATTCGAAAGTTCTACCTTAACAATATTTTAACGAAAGGAAGACATTTCTAAAACGAAAGATTCCTGGTCAATGATTCCTGCCATCTACCTTTTTTAACTGATTAATCTTCTTCATCATCAGGGACAGCATTATGCCAAGGTGACAGCGGAGGGGGTCTGGCCTTTCCCGATGTGGAGAAAAGGGTGCAGCGGTACTACCTGCGAGGCATCGTATCCACAGCCAGGGCACCGACCGGCTCCCTCAAGTGCAATGCCAACTCTTATACCACCTTCACTCGCCTGCACAGCCACGAGTACTTCATCAAACAGTAAGTGCCTCATCGATACATACATATAATTAATGGCTGCGTTTCCACCAGAGCTGAGAGGCTGCTAAGTAGTGTACGAGAAAATATCCACCAATAGGATAGTGAGGTTAGTAAAACATAATAATCCAATTGGTGAATTTTTCCTCGCAACACTTCTTAGCTGCATCGTACAGCTCAGGTGGAGACGCAGCCTAACCCCACCGGAACATGCTTGGTTAGACAACCCACGGAATGCGAGTAAGTACAGTCAAACAAATAGACTTCTAGGCCACTATGTAACTACGTAAAAGTGACCTAAGGAATCAAATTCAAGGTCATCTTGTATAAATGGGCCATTTCAGATCCACTTCGGCCCATAGGATCATTTGTGCAATTACCCCTCTTAAAGGCAGGATTTCCCTCCATGTTTACGTTGGTACATGATGAACCTTACGCTAACGAGTCGAAACCCTGGGCCACTAGGCCACCGACGCCCTACAATCCATGGCTTCGGCAAAGTCTTCAAAAAATCTGAAGGGTTTGATTGACAACACTTTGACATAGTTTCATTTCCCTCGAGAAATCAATATGTCGGAGTGTACAAGGCGCTGGCATTGTCTGCAATAAGTAAAGCTAATTTACCAAAAAGGGTCTTGGAGTGGCTCGCGAGTGATACGGTCTGCTTAAAAGTATACACTGTGTGAATGAAGCAGCTCAAGACTATTTGATGGAGGTTCAATCGGCATACTGTGTCAAAGGTCATGGGTTCAAATGGTAGGCGCAAATTTTGTATAATGAAAGCAAGAACCTATCAAATTCAATTAGGTACTGACACACCTGGCCAGCAGCTTGGCACTTATTAGTCGCGGTGGTAACGCTAATTTATAACCTAACACTGTACTGAGCACTAGAGTTGTGCCCGCTCGCTCTTAAAAAGGCTTAAAAGCGCTTCGATCTCCGGTCCGTATCAAATATTGAGATCTGGGAAAGACGAGCCGTTTCGATCTATAAAGAAGGCGGAAGTAACCCTGGTAAAAAGGCACAGTTATGCGTCCTTCATACTTGATCAGGACACTGTTTGAAGTAGGTACTGTTTGTCTCGTTTACATCGAGCGCCGTGGTCTGCGCTCTTTACTCGTTCACTCTGTTTCTTCAATACTTGCTTCTGACCTAAAGGGCCGAAGACGATTAAGATCTTTTATGAGGAAGTAGTTTCTTCCGGTACGGACAGGAATGCATTCCTTTAACTTCTTAGTTTCTGACCGACTCAATCCTACCGAGCACCGTAATTTCTGGAACATACTGTAAACCCCTGGTGCTACCTACAGGTCGTCCTCCAGCACCTGCATCCTGCCGGAGTACCCGCAGCACGGCTCGTACGCGGTGTCCAACGCGCCAAGCGCGCGGCCAGGCCACACCCTCGACTTCGTCAACCTGACCGTCTCCTGCCAGCGCGGCTATGAGGTGTATGGAGGCAACCCCGGGATCTGTTCTTACGGAAGGTGGCTGAAACCCGTGTCTCAGTGCATCAGTAAGTTTGGAAGCGCTCTTTGCGAGAATAAGTCAGATAGTTACAGAGAGTACAACAGAACTATGTTATGACTTTATCGTGTTATCCTATTGTCAATGTTACGAAAGCTCTTAGCCTCAGGTATGTACTTATGGTGTGGTGGCAGAGTTAAAACAATACGTTTACATGTCAAAGGCAATATTGTTTTACTGAGCAGAATAACTAAATACAGAAAGGCTTCAGAAACCTGACGGCATATTTCGACATTATTATTAAATCCGTTTTTTAATGCTACTATATTCGTATATATTTGAGATGGCCACCCTTCAAATGATACCCATATTGTAATAATTAGACCACTTTTTTTGTTAAATAGTTGACATTTTGCCATTGTTGTTTTTTCAATTTTAACAGTTTAGGTATCCTATGTCAACCGGAATGGTGAAAGGAGTCTAACGATACCGCACACATTTAAATCAGCCGTTTAGAAGTTATGATGGAATAAAGAATCGTTTTATACATACATACGTCAATCCTAACGACATTACACTCCTTTATTTGGGAAGTCGTTTAAAAAAGCAATCGTTATAAATGTTATAATATTATATTTTTAATATTTCTGAAAACTTTGAGTCTTAATCAACAAAGACGCCTTGATTTCACGTACAGGTGAGAGCTGTACTCAAGACGGAGTATTAGGAACTTGCCGAGTGTTGAGCCAGTGCCAGCATGTGGCCAACAACCCCCACAGCCAATGGTGGAAGTTGAAAGTAAGTACACATGAACGTTGACGACGAGCTAAGCCTAGTTGGTAGTGACCAATGACTTTATCAATCAATCAATCAATCAAGCCACGAAGGCGCACCCAGCCGCTTGAATTAACGTTGCATGAATTCAATTAATATTTATGTAACTGGTACATAATGAAGCTACTTAAGGCACGAGTGCCTTAAGAGCTAATTATGTAGCGTTGCGTACATAACTTTTTCTACAGCTTAAAATGATAATGACAAAAATAAACAATCCCTAACTTTTCTTGTACTTTCCTCAATTTTTCTGCGAACAAATTACTTTTCAGCAAAGTTGTTTTTATTTGTCCGATTGGTGTTAATAGGAAGCTTGTGAATCTTATTGCTAAATGTTTACAAATATCATTCAAAAATAAATTGTTAGTTACTAACAGTTCTGAGACAATTTATCATAGAAGTTCGAATGCCAAACGAAGCGCCATTTTGTTGATATCCATATTGAACGTAACCATGGTGACCAAATAACAAATCGATGGATATTATTTATCTATTTTTAGTAACTTAATAAAAATGTAATTTTAAACACATAATCAGTGTCAAAATTAATTTTGTTTTTAATATACGTAATTTTAATTGGTGCTAAAATATTTTAAACGGTTTATTGTACAAATTAGGATGTCAATTGTTCACTAAACGCCAAACAATGCTATAAGAATTATTATAGAACTGTTATTACCATGGCAACGCTCATTATAGAAATGTTTTCACGCTTCGGTTACGCTATAGGTGGTATTCTGACACCATAAACGATATCAATATTAGCGGTTTATAGTACGAGAGTACAAAAAATATCTTTATCTGTGACTTTTTTCCCCGTTAGGGGTTGATATTCGGAAAATCCTTTCCCAGTGCACCTCTAGGGCACCCAAGAAATATTCCCTCCATAGTTCAAGTTCCTAGGTCCAGCAGCTTTCAGTTTCTTCATTTATTATAAAGTTAAATTTATCACACGAATTTTAGTGGCTATTTTTCTATCAAAGAAAGTTTGGACGAAACTTCTAAAGTATAACATACGCATTTTGGTTTCAGACATGTGGTTCCGATGGAATCGAGCCAATCGTCTGCTGCGTGGAAGCCGCCACCACCACGACCACCACTCAGAGACCAGTCGCCACCACGCCACCGCAAGGGTATCTAACACCTCTTATTTAACCTGCTTCATTTGTATGTTTGTCATTTGTATGTTTGTCAATCTTGCAAGTCTTGAACCATATACCTTTATGGTAATAGGGGAAATTTATACATATATACAATCCAAGACGTCCCGCACCGCAACTTCTTTTTAATACATTGACTCAAATATGCAACGTTTATTTATTACATACAAAACACTATAAGGGGGAACATTTAGAATTTTATTTTCCATACAAAAATTAGGAATAGGTGTGTGTGCTCGATAGACTTCTCTATGCCATAAAAAAAAAGACTTACATAACCGCACGAATTTATCATAAGTTTTTAGAATAAAATCATCGCTATAATTTGAGTCGGCGCACAACTTGCTTGTCTAACGCAGCGTTAACTTATAATTTATATTGACTTTAACATGGATCCACCCCATCCTTCCAGGACGACCACTACGGAGTATATCCCCCCCTATACTATTACGTAGAATCAAATCAAAAATCAAAATCAAAATACTTTTATTTCGGACCACGATATCCATATCGGGTTAGTTAACAATTACACAAAGACGACTTTAGGACAAATACCAAACACAAAAACACTAAAAGTAATTTATAAATAATTCTACTTAAAAGTTAAAATCTAAATTTGATTTGTCTAGTCTTATTAGGCCCACCACTAAGGGACAATCAAACCTGCCCGCAATCATCTTCAATGACAACGTGCCAAATGTCGCCAGCTGCCCGGCGTTGCCAGCCAACCTCACCGCTGAGAAGACGGGCCGAAAAGCTTGGGACAGTGAGTGCACAACTATCCATCTCTGTGTTGCATAAAATTGACATGGTGCACCCACGAGCTGAAATTCCAGGTTGAGAAAGGGATACAGCTGTTATAACTCTGTCCCTTTCTGTCTGGGAACTTGACAGGTAGTAACAGCTCGTAATATGACCTCGGTATACGAAAGTTATGGAAACTCGCTGGATGCGGGTGGCACGGGACCGACGCTTATAACGATCCTTGAAAGAAACTACAGGGTTGAATTCAGGATTATTTTTGGGGGGTTATGTCCCCTGCATCCAGGCTCTCCTCATGTTGGGTCTTGTGTTATTTCTGTTGGGCAAGCCTAGGTATATAGTCGTATGTGTTGAACCCGTCCTATAGGCATGTTCCCCAGGCTCCTCACTGTGGATCCGCCACTGGACTCCTCTGTCAAGCAGGAACGTCTTTTAACAGACCATAATTATCTGGTGTTGCTTTAGGTATGATGGTGATGTATAACCCTCTGACCATTCCAGAGTGCGTAGAGTACCAGCAGGAGGTGGTGTTCCCGTGCGAGCGCGGGCGGCGCGGCAACTACTGCAAACACGCCGCGCTCGAGCTGGTGGTGGGGGGCACGGACGCGCACCAGGACGAGTTCCCGCACATGGTAACCAACATGACCTGATCATAATTACCTTCTTATCACGTTTCTATTGTATTGATTGGTATGTCCTGCTCTGCTGTGTTTCGGTGAGGAGGATCAGATCGCCGGTAAAATAAATGTCTTCAAGGCATTCCTTCTTGGTCCTCATCATTCCCTGAGACCCTAACGAAGATGCGAACGCTACTATAGTTTTTATTTTCAATCACTCATAATGTAGGGAATGAATACAGGGAATGACAATTGACCTTGTGGTTTATCGTACCGCACGAGAATATCATCCCATACATTTTGAGTGACAGAAAAGAAAGACGTTAGTAACGTTTCCATCTTGGCCATTCTTGGCTAAAGCCTCTGAAGTTTGGAAACCTTCTCAAAAATACTTCAAATATTTGAGAGCATTGAGAAAGTAATATTATCAGATTAAAATACAATTTATTGTGTAACATATACAAAATTACAACACGTCTTAAAAAAAACTTACTACTTATAGATAAAATCCCCTTGCAGTTCCCCCGCTCTTGGCATGGTCCCCTAAAATGCTGGCCAATGCTGGCCGCGTTCCCCCTTTGCACAGCCAGACTGAGCCGCTGCGCGAAAAACGAGCCCGCTCTGGGATCCCCGCCGCCGAAATAAGTGTTTCCGACTCCTCTTTTACAAATTCTTGGTGTCGGAAGACCACGGACCCAATGCTTCCATTGCAAGTGCCGCAAAATAGTATTTTTCATTGAGAAATGCGTATTATATAGCTAAGTGTTCGCGCTCCTCAACGCCATCTACCGGACGTGCAGCGAAACTGAAGCTTGCTACGAGACCCGCGCGGGGGCGCGGCTAGCAGCCCTCACTTTACCAACGACGAGCGCGGTGCACGCGCACTGACACCTTTTATTTTATATAACTTATTCAAACAAATTACGAACGGTTTAAGCGTATAAAGTTGTACCCATTCAAACAGGAAGCAAATAAACCTTTGTATATAAAACCAAAAAGGGGATTATTGAAGAGACCTACCTGACCCAAAAACTGGAACACGCTACCCAGAAACATTGGACCTTCTTCTCCGGATCCAGCCAGCGCCAGGATCAGCAAGCTACGGTCAGGCAAGCCATCCTTGCTCTACTTCCCAGCCTATCCACATTGTGCTAATACCGTGTTTGTTATAAACTTTCAGTGCACGTGTCTCGCGGTGCATCGCGGCCGCCATTACGTGTCAGCAACCTAGTAACTGGATAAAATTGTAAGTACTCCTGTCTCTCACATACACCAACATGAGTAATTCTCCCAGACCGAAATCCCCTCAACTTGCTTTTCTTAATTGTGACGCCGTTGATAAAAGCAGCTTAATTGCCAAACGTGGCACTATCAAAGGCAAGCTTACCTTGTTCGCTAAGTATATCGCTACGCTTAATGATAGTTTAACTTTATTACAAAAATCAGAGTTGAAATTACGGTTAAGTAATGCCACGTCCTTTTACACTTCGTTTGATGACCTTCAGAGTAACATTGAACAGTTAGTAGACGAGGCCGAGCTTTTAAAGCAGCTAGAACAACGGGAAGCATTTGAGGAACAATATTACCAAACTATAGCGCTAGCAACGAGCTTTCTTGGTAATACTGAAAGCCAAGAAACGAGTGGTAGTTCTATAGATTCGTGCAAGGTTAAATTACCGACTATCGCATTACCTGCCTTTGACGGTTCATACGAGCAATGGTTAGAGTTTAGAGACACGTACATCTCGCTGATACATAACTCTAAGGACATTGGTGCAATCCAAAAGTTTCATTATTTACGCGCTGCCCTCAGCGGCAATGCCTTGCTTGTTATAAAGTCCTTGGAGTTCTCAGCGGAGAACTATGCGACGGCATGGGAGTTGCTCGTAAACAGGTACGACAATCACCGGTTACTCACACACAACTACGTAAAGTCACTTTTTAACACACAAACGATACACAAGGAATCCTCCTCGCAGATTAGGAAGTTGATTGACTCTGTGTTACGTAATTTACGTGCCTTGAAGACGTTAGGCGAACCGACGGATTCGTGGGACACGTTAATTATTTACCTAATCGTCACAAAGCTGGATTCAACCACGGAACGCGAATGGGAACAGCACAAAGGTTCGGTCGGCTCCAATCAGCGAGGAGATCCGCGCACAAACATTAAACTTAACGATTTGCTTAACTTTCTTCGAAATAGGGCAGATATGCTAGAATCGATAACGGCAAATCATTCTAGGATCACACACACACAATCACACGAAGTAAAGAAACCCGTTCATCATTCACACGCTCAATCTCCAATCCAGAGTTACGTTTCGAGTTCCACGGTCGCGCATTCCAGTAAACTGAACTCCAAACGTAGTTCTCCACGCACTTGCAATATGTGCAATGGCAAACATCCGCTTTATTCATGCAGCAGCTTTCTTAATCTCGCTGTCCACGATAGGCTTAAGTTGCTTGATGACAAAAGGCTGTGTAGAAATTGCTTACGCGATGGTCATACTATCGACAATTGTTTCTTTGGTCCGTGTAGGATTTGTCAAAAGAAGCACAATAGCTTAATTCATACTCCGAGTAGTGACGGTGACGGCGCATCGCCATCGGCTGTCAGCGTAAATCATACGCCGCCGATATGCAATGCCCCCGCCACTTCTACTAATCACACACTTACAAGCTTAATCCATAATTCACGCACACATTCACGATTATTGCAACCGGTTTTACTCTCCACCGCGTTAATAGATATTTCCGATAGCAACAATACGTACCACAGGGCCCGCTTGATCTTAGATAACGGGAGCCAACATAGTTACGTAACGCAATCATTAATCGCAAAATTAAACGTTCCTTTAATACAGTCCACTCATAAAATCACAGGTGTGGGTCAATCAATCACGCAAAGCACACACTCGTGTAACCTTGACCTACAGTCTACTACAAGTGACTACCATGCACGCATAAATTGTATGGTCCTCCCTTGTATCACAAATCAAATCCCTTCTGCTGCGATAGACGTCAATACTATTCGCATACCAGAACATATCCGACTCGCCGATCCCACATATTACGAACCATCACAAATTGATTTGTTGCTAGGTGCGGATATTTTCTGGGATTTATTGAATGACGGTCGCATTCGCCTAGTAGAAGGGCCGTGTTTACAAAACACAAAATTAGGATGGATCCTTTCCGGCCCCTTATTAGTTAAACGAATAGATTCATTTAAAACTAATTGTCATTTCACACAGACATTAGATGAACAACTTAGGAAGTTTTGGGAGCTCGAAGAGGTACCTAGGGTTGGTGACGGATTCACTGACGACGAGCGTGCATGCGAACAGCTGTTCAAGGATACTACGCTGCGCGTTGATAACGGCCGCTTCTCAGTACGTGTGCCCTTGAAGGAATCAGCTGATGCGCTCGGCGACACATATTTAATAGCAAAAAACCGGTTCTTGTCCCTTGAGCGAAAACTCGAGCGCCTTCCCGAGTATAAAAAAATGTATTCTAATTTTATACAAGAGTATATACAACTAGGGCATATGTCTCCCATACATACATACACAAAGCCTTACTATTTTCTCCCACATCACGGTGTATTTAGAGAACACAGCGTGACAACAAAACTGCGTGTTGTTTTTAACGCGAGTGCGGCTTCGAGTTCGGGCAAGTCACTAAACGACTTGCAATTAATCGGCCCGCCACTACAGAACGATGTTTTTTCAGTGTTGTTACGTTTTCGTGAAAATAAATATGTCGCGTGTGCAGATGTGGAGAAAATGTACAGGCAGGTTCTCATACAGCCAGATCAAAGAAATCTCCAACTAATCTTATGGCGAGAGAACACCTCGGACCCCCTCAGCATGTACCAACTTAATACTGTGACGTACGGCACGGCTTCTGCACCGTATCTCAGTATTCGCTGCTTGCAACAGCTGGCTGCAGAGTGTACTAACGAGGTGGTCTCGCGCACAATTCTTAAGGATTGCTACGTCGATGATTTAGTGACAGGACATGATGACAAACACACACTAATAGATATCTGTCAACAAGTCACTGACGTACTAAAGTCCGGCTGTTTTCCTCTGCGGAAGTGGGTGTTTAATTTTGACGTGTCACCCTTTAAGTCGTCTAAAATTACGTCACGGGAACTATCACTAGGTGACAACTGTCAAAATAAAACACTCGGCTTAGGGTGGATAAACAACACAGATCAGTTTCATTTTACGACTGACATACAACACGACACAACCACTATAACTAAACGCACAATACTGTCGGTTATTTCCCAGATATATGACCCACTAGGTTTACTATCGCCCGCCATAATTATAGTAGTTTGCTTCTCGACTCGTGCTGTTTATCTCGACCTCGTCACTAGCTTGACTACAGAAGCTTATCTTCTGTGTCTTAAGCGTTTTATTTCGCGTCGTGGGAAACCAGTCGAAATATTCTCTGATAACGGGAAAACATTTGTAGGTGCAATGACCGATTTAGCTGCTTTCCTACAAAATAATTCAAATTATTTAATTAATTCGTTGGCGAATGACACAATCAAATTAAAATTCATTCCGCCATACGCACCTCACTTTGGTGGTCTCTGGGAGGCAGGAGTAAAATCGTGTAAACACCATTTGCGACGCGTAATTGGCAATGCACATTTGACTTACGAGGAGTTCAGCACGGTATTAGCACAAATAGAATCCGTCCTGAACTCCCGACCCATGCATCCTATGTCCACAGATCCTAACGACTTCGTTGCCCTAACTCCAGCTCATTTCCTCATTGGCCGGCCTATGACCGCGCCGCCCTGCGACGACCTGTGTGCGGCGGACACTCGGCGGCTCCCACGCTACGAACGGCTGGAGCAAATTCGACAGCATTTTTGGCAACGCTGGTCGAAGGAATATATTACAGAGTTACAGACCAGAACGAAGTGGCAATCACCCCAACAGGACATTATCCTTAACTCCTTGGTTCTGATCAAGGACTCTAATCTACCACCCCTCAAATGGCGTTTGGGTAGGGTGGTAGCTGTGTTTCCAGGCAATGACGGCATCTCTCGCGTAGCCGACATCCAAACGGCGACGGGCCTTGTGCGCAGGGTGTTCACGAAGCTCTGCCCGCTACCACTGCAGCCTGAAGGTGACGCTGCCACAACATCAACGACACCACTTTGAAAGCGGGTGCTTTCAAGGCCGGGGGCATGTTCGCGCTCCTCAACGCCATCTACCGGACGTGCAGCGAAACTGAAGCTTGCTACGAGACCCGCGCGGGGGCGCGGCTAGCAGCCCTCACTTTACCAACGACGAGCGCGGTGCACGCGCACTGACACCTTTTATTTTATATAACTTATTCAAACAAATTACGAACGGTTTAAGCGTATAAAGTTGTACCCATTCAAACAGGAAGCAAATAAACCTTTGTATATAAAACCAAAAAGGGGATTATTGAAGAGACCTACCTGACCCAAAAACTGGAACACGCTACCCAGAAACACTAAGATATCTAGGGAAATCAAAAAGCGGTTTCTAAAAACTGAAGCCCGAGAAGTTAACGATTTTAGGAAACTGACAAAATTATGAAATTGACGCTGAACGCGACGGTCCGGCAACATAGTACGTCTTATATATTTTCTATAGCAAAAACGTTCACCGAATGCATTCTTTCTAGTCACTCGTTATTACTTAAACTATCATCAGCCGTTATATGAGCAAAACAAACAATAATGTTACGCATACTCACTTATTAACGTCAGGAAACATTTCCTTTAGTGTTCATTCTGTGATTGAACTGCTTGTCCCCAGGTGCTGCTCGGCTTCGATAATTCGAACGGCAAGTTATTTTGGTTCAACGGCGGAACACTGATCAGTAACCGGTTCATTCTGACCGCTGCCTCAGTCACATATGACCAAAACACGTAAGAATCATAATTATATTCTAAAGTACAAAGTTTGACGCAATTAGCCTAGTAGGTAGGTAGTATGGAGTGCTAACCGGTACCGGTTCGCCGGTTTATCGGTTAATTATTACCAAAACCGTATAATATAATACGATACTTTCCTCAGACTTTTAATAATTCATAATTTTCTACTATTAAAATAGCCATCAAATAGTGCAAAATTTTAAGATTTTTTTTTTAACTGCGCTTTTTCTTCTAATCCTGAAATACTCGTACATGATTGTACTTATAAGTTATAAGTTATATTATAACCTTCCGTGGTTTCACCGGATTACAAGCGGAAGTCTCTTTCAGACTCCTTTTGCTAGAAAGAGACCGCTTGTAATTTGTAACTTAAAGCTTCGTGAAACGGGCCACTGATGGTTCCAACGGAAGACCAGCTTAGACTTCAATGCCAGCATTAAGCTGAGTTGGGACCATTACATGGCTACTTTCTTCTTGTACGTGTTATGTAGATATGTCACGAATAAATAATTTTCTTTCTTTCTTTTATAACAATTTTCGTAACGACCGATTTTGACAGACCGGGCCTTTATTTATTTAATCGTTTTTTATCGCTCCAGTGGCCCGGTGGCCTTCGCTCTGGTGGGCACTCTGAAGCGCCCTGAAAGTCTGCCCAGCCAGGGCCTGTACCGCATCAAGCGCGTCATCCGTCACCCGGAGTACAAGGCGCCCGCTAAATACAACGACATCGCTCTGCTGGAGACCGAGCTCACGTGAGTATATAGTACAGTCAAACTAAACGAATGTTAAACAATTAGAATCCGTATGGTCCAAGATATTTTCCGGGTTAAATCAGAATAGGATTATATTCCAATAGCACAGCAGTGCTAATGATTGAATTACAAATATAAATAAAAGTTCGTCTCCAGCCTCAAGGAGTTTCTGTTACCTATTGCCGCTTGGGCACTAGGGTTGCGTTCATGCTCGATACTTAACACGAGTAGGCACGTAATCAACCGCGGCGACGTGTAGTTACTTGCGGCGCGTACGGTTGTGGCACGCACACATGCAAGCAGCGCGATCTATTTACCTTTGTTTGAAGACGCGTCGTCTTCGTCGTCTTCGTTAGTCCCGAAGCGTTGCGAAGATTTCCGATCACGCGAGCCGTGGCGAGGGTAACCGACCGGTCGGTTGGTTAAGTCCCCACCACATACTGTGCTAAACCGACGACCTATCGCGTCACCCGCTTATGTCAATTCCGTACATCATCATCATCATCATCACCATCATCATCGTCACCACCATCATCACCACCACCATCATCATCATCATCACCATCATCATCATCATCATCATCATCATCATCATCATCATCATCGTCATCGTCATCGTCATCATCATAATTTAAGAGCCCGCCATTCTACTATATTATTCGCTAGGTTCTTGACATCTTGATAAGTAACACAACAAAGTAACTTCCTCGATTCTTAATAATGTCCGTAGTTAAAGCCTGACTAGGAAAATAAATAACCTCTTGAGGTCGGATACTTTTTTATTGATTGATTGATTGATATCTGTGTTTCGTATTTTCTGCCTTTAAAAGTCGCTTACGTTAGTGTTTGTTACGCTTTTAGCGAACTAGCGATAAACTACTGCTGGGATTTTATATTCCCAGCTGTTACCAGTGGTAACAAATTGGTGGTAACAGGTGGGAATAACCCGTTTTTTTTTATAGGTCGTAGATTTCTTATGAAGGTGGAGAGTATAAATATTATTAATGCTGCAAATGTTTTTTTACTAAGGGCAATACTTTTATTTACTTTTATTCTGTGGGGATAAAAATCCGACTTTAGCGACAACTTGTATCAATCAGCCAGCGCAGTTAAAGTGTTCAACAGGTGTAGTTCATAATTGTTTTCCTTCGTATTTTGAGAGAAACGTACGAACGTGTTTTGCTATTTCAGTCAGTACAAAAAGTACTGAGGTTGACTGAAGTAGCATGACACGTTCGTACGTTTCCGTGAAAATACGAAGGAAAGCAATTATGCACTACACCTGTACCTACTTACATCGCGCTCATGAAGTTTCTCCAGAGAGTTGACATATAGAGGTATACAACTTCCTACTTCATCCCAACGGACTTCGGACCCTCCTGGAGAGAGATCTCTCTATGTCCCTCTCTTCCAACACGCTTCTTTCCGAGGCGCCCTTGTCAATAAACTCCCTCTGCTCCATCAGGATAACCCTGGGCCAGTCGGTGGTCCCGGCTTGTCTGAACGTGTTCGGTGGAGACAGGTCCAAAGCCGTCGCAACTGGCTATGGCATAACTACTTTTCAAGGGAACCATCCAGCTATGACTTTGCAAAAAGTAAGTTAAATGCAAACACTTGCTTATTTATTTTCAATTAAAATAAGCGAACGAACTTACAGACTTATTATTTTATTGTATAATTATCTGATTTCAAATACAATGTATACTGCTACCTTGAATATATTACCTTGACCATGACTTAGGGTCTCCCCAGACCTATCGAAGCGGAATCGGCTTGAGCCGATAAGAAAAAAAAATGTCCGTGCAGTAAGAGTGAAATTGGCTCGATTCGGCGTTGCGAACGGAACGACGTCGTTTTGGCTCTTATTGCATGGACATAAAACTTTTTCTTACCGGCTCAAGCTGATTCCGCGACGATAGGTCTGAGGAGACCCTTACCACCACACTAAACTAACAAACCGCTATAAAAGGCATTGTTCCCAAAACGCCAGCAGCATTGCCAATATTGCCATGTTGAATGGCAATGCTTAATCTTCGTGCCAAGTACAGGCCAGCATTTTGGCCACGAGTTGCGTCGACCGCGCGTTTTAAAATATCAGACTTTTATATACCAGACCGGCAATGCATAGAAAAAATGGTCTCACCGCTGTCGGTAGTAGCGACTCGGTACGCGCATGACGGCTGAAGTACCTAACGGCTCGGGCGTGAAAAGCCGGCGCTCCCGGCTCACTAACATATTACTGGTAAGAGTGTCTCAAATGCTGATGTTAACCATTGGTTTTTAGAAGACTCGGCGTATAAACCGTTACTTGGTGCGCAATTTCTTGACACTGGACAACCAGCATACTAGTATACATAGAAGTCTTTGGTTGTAAAATGTTATATTATTCATAGCTAAGCTGTATTTTGCTTTCAGGTCACCTTGACAAGCTTTAAAGAGGAGGAATGTAAAGGTAAATTTCCGCCTTCACGTTTTATGAAAGAAGGAATAAACTCAACGACTCAACTGTGCTACGGAGAATACAAAAGACGCGCTGACACTTGTAAGGTATATATGGTTTTCCGAAAAACGCTTCCATATCTTGTATTAATTTCCAAAAAAACATGGGAGTCATTTGCAACGTCAAAAGATGGCGGTTGTGTAATTTGTTTTAGTTTTTATTTTTGTGTATTTAGGTGTTCAAAGTTCTTTTCTGTTAGTGATTTGTAATTTTAATGCCTTTGTGTTGCACAGTGATAGAAGACTTGGACTTATTTCGTGTATCTGGCATCTTACTTCTCGTTTCAAGTGGACTCGCAGTGGTACAAAGGTTAAAACTATCTTGGCCTCTGTCCTACATATCACCGTACAACGTTGCCCCCAATCTTCCTAGAGAAGAGTGGATTGTGTTTTATTGCTATATTGATTTATATTTATATACACTTTACACTAGCGAAATCACTTCATTGTGGAAACGCCGTATTCCCGCGGTAGTAGCTGTTCAAGTCGTCGCGGGGCAAAGAAAAAAATAAAAAAAACATGGATGTTTTCTAATTTATTTCTCTGTATAAGTACGTTTAATTGGTCTTAAGCCGGATGAAGCCGGGCCTCTATTCTGTTGTTTTCAATTCGGCCGCCATTACTGTAACGTAAATAAGAACTATAGTAACGTTCTCAATACGATAACACGTCAAAGGCAATATGGCAGTATCCAGTTGTGATCGTGTTTATCAATGTGGGTGAACGTGGATAAAACATCTGACACTTTCTGACCAATATGCCGAGATCGGCTGACCATTACACGGGCCCTCATCTTAAGGGCGAAATAAACTAGCAATAAAGATTGCATAAGTTGATTGGTTTGCTTTAACTGTAATTCTAGAGCAAGAAGCACTATTTTGCTGTCCTTTTCTAAATTTAAAGTTAGAGTATGAAGCCAGCAGTCAGTCAACTTCTGCAAATTTCATTGCTGTCTAAACCTTGCTTTAGTATTGGGATCTGGTAAATTCGCGCGAGATTGTTCCATGATAATTTTTTTCACTGTCCAGGGCGACGGCGGCGCCCCGCTGGCCATCAGGAACCCCATACTCAGCTGCATGTACAGCGTGGTGGGCATCACCTCGTTCGGGATGGGGTGCGGGTTGGTCGGGCTGCCTTCCGTGTACACGAGTGTGGAGCCCTACGTGCCCTGGATCGAGAGCGTCGTCTGGCCCAACATACCATTAAATGTTCTGAAAACTGTAATAGGATGATCTCTATGACAGCCGTATTATGTAATTTCAATAATTTACTTTACTCACTGGCAATGTATTTAAAAATGGGCGATTATTTATTTAAATTCCTGAACGGCGTCGCTAGGGGTGTACTAATTAGTAGTTATGTAAAGTCAAAGAAATAAGTGTAATCCCTATTTTTATGACCTGTCACAGGCATCAACTTAGATGAAACAGACAGTAGAACGGACACTGGACGATTTAATAAATTAAAAGAAGGCGATGATTCGATATTAAAGTTTTTTATTATAAAAAAGACACAGTCAACAGTGCGAAGCCCAAAATGCAAGAGAGCCACAGATTATAATGGCATCTTAATGATTTGTCATTTGCCATTTGTGACAGATGTCCAAATCATAACGTTTTCAATTACGTTGCAGAAGGCCGTTTGCAACGTCAAAAAATGGCGGATGTGTAATTTATTTAAGCTTTGTATTTTAATGTATTTAGGTGTTCTTAGTTCTTTTCTGTTAGTGATTTATATTTTTTATGCCTTTGTGTTGCACAGCGATAGAAGACTTGGACTTATTTCGTGCATCTGGCATCTTACTTCTCGTTTCAAGTGGACTCGCAGTGGTACAGAGGTTAATACTAACTTGAAATCTGTCCTACATATCACCGCACAACGTTGCCCCCAATCTTCCTAGAGAATATTGGATTGTGTTTTATTGCTATATTGATTTATACTTGACCCTGGCGAAATCACTTCATTGTGGAAACGCCATATCCCCGCGGTAGTAGCTGTTGAAGTCGCCGACGGGCAAAGAAAAAAATAATTACGTTGCTTAAACTGGGTATTTTCTTGTTTAAACAGCCACTGATCGAGAAAAATTCTTACAAATTACCCTGTGCTGTGTTAATTGGTAAATTTTCGGTGCTATGCCGTTTTTCTTAAATATTTGATATCAATAGGTATTCACTTTATATGAATATTGACATTTCCATTACAAACTTGATTGCTCACTTGAAGTATCTATTAAGATTATTAATTCGCCGTATTTATTTATTTATTTATTTATTCATGAAAATACAATGTAGGCATAACAGTAGGACACCAAATCGCTTACAATGCTAAATGAAATAAGTACGTACTAAATTATCTAACTAAATAAATCACAAAAGCCAATTATTTTACGCAGTAATGAGCTCCAGCTATCGGAAAACACGTCGGCATCCTGCCCCTGTACCAACGCATTTAGAAGCGCAGGCGCCTCCCGCGTCCCGCGCCACGAACAGCGGCCGGCGCCGGCGCCCAGCGCGCGCGTAGTTCGCGGGAACAAATAAGCGAACACCTTCCAGCGCAACTGGGTTATCAATTTGCCCTCTTAACAGAAGACAGTAATGCACTGCGAGATGAAGCTTACGCCTAAAATTAAGTGTCTCAAGCCCAACCATTCCCGATACAAACAGCGATGGGTAGAGAAAAGGATAGTATCCATACTGTTTTTTATATAGGAAACGTGCAAACCTTCGCTGAACTCTTTCAAGCAAGAGTCTATAATTGTCTTCCGAAGGGTCCCACACTATCGAGTTGTATCCAAGTTTACTACGGATAAACGCATTATATAATAAAATGGGTACCGTGGCACTGCTAAATTGCGGCGCTGTACGCATTATAAAACCCAGTGTCCTATTAGCACTCTTAGCTACAGCGTTTACGTGGGTATGGAAATCCAGTCCGGTATCAAGCTCAAGACCTAGATCGCGAATAGTGCTAACGCGTTCCATAACCTCGTCTCCCAGGTGATATGTGTAGTGCAAGGTACTTTTACTCCTACTAAAAGAAATAACTTTACACTTTCCCTGATTAAAAAACAATCTATTCACTAAACTCCAATCCATTACAGCATCTATGTCACCTTGCAATTTATCACAGTCCGACACCGTATTCACGGCGTAGAATAACTTTAGGTCGTCTGCGAACAACAAACATTTTGCACTACTAGTAACCAAGGGTAAGTCGTCAATCATGATCAGAAACAGGGTTGGTCCAAGCGTACTACCTTGGCTTACCCCAGATCTAGTGAAATACTCCTCCGATCGATGCCTCGACAGCTGAACGTATTGCCTCCGATCTTTTAAGTAACTACCAAATAATTTAAGCAAATTAAAAGAAAACCCGAACCTGGAGAGCTTGCCTAACAGGATATCATTATCGACAAGGTCAAAAGCTTTCCGAAAATCTAAATAGGCAGCGTCCACCTGCCGAGATTTATCCATATGGAGAAGAACGTAGTCCACAAAGTTGACATTATTAGTAGCGGTGGATCTGCCTACGCGGAACCCATGTTGGGCATCTGTTAAACGCCTTGAGAGGAGCGGCGCTATACACCTGTTGATAACTCCCTCGAAGATTTTACCGAAAACCGACAGAATGGCTATAGGCCGGTAGTTGGTTATGTCCGAGGAAGATTTCTCTTTAGGTACTGGTGTCACCCTTGATACTTTCCAGTAGGTCGGGTAGACTCCTAAGCGGATCGAGAGATTAAAGATAAAAAGAAGAGGCTCCTCTAGCACCAAGATACAGTCCTTGACAAGAAACGCAGGGACACCATCCGGGCCTGGCGCAGAAGAGGCTTTCAGCTTGCTAACTACACGACGCAGCTCCGAAGAGGAGACGCCCTCGAGACTGATGCAGGTGGAATCATTGACTCCCACTGCATTTCTGGCTGAAGCGTTGACGTCCAACACTGGGGAGCCAGATAGGAAAATTGAGCTAAAATACTTTGCGAACACCTGCACGGCATCCTCCTCTGTTAGAATGTTGCCGCCATCGACCGTGTAACAGTTTTCTTGCTGCCTATTGCTGCGTTTGTCTTTTATATGCTTCCAAAAAACTGCAGGATCCTTAGCAATAGATTGTTCAACTTGACGCAGGTATTGTGCATGCCCTAAATCCATTAGCCCCTTGACCAGAGTTCGATAGTACCTGAACAACTCTTTATTAAAAAGCAAACCCTTGCTCTTAAATTTAATCAGGTTGAAATACTTTAACTTAATATACTTGATGATTTCAGCATTGAACCAAACTGGATATACATAGCGACGGGATTTACATCCTGAGTGCTTTTGAAAGGGAACATTTGGATTTATAACGCTGCGGAGAGTATTATAAAATACATCAACTGCTTTGTTAATTTCCACTTGATTATATAAAGGTGACCAGTCAATATTACTCATATCCGTATAAAGCGACGTAAAGTTTGCCTTTTTAAAATTCCATCGAACACTTTGAGGGACGGAAGCATTCGCTGAAGGACTTGAGCCAAGGCTTACACGCTTAACAGAATGAAACAGTAGGCTCACGCTTAGTGGCGGGTGGTAGGCATCAGCAGAGACTAACGAGTCATCACAGAATCGTACTTCAGTGTCATCACCACACATATTCGTCAGGAGTAGATCAAGCAGGCCACCATGCGAATTTTTTACATTATTAAACTGACGAAGTTTACAAAAACGTACAAAACAATCAAATTGATTTTGCACATAGGAATTAAAAGAATTCAAATTAAAGTCACCTAAAATAACAGTTTTTAAAGAACCAAACATACACATCGCACTTTCAATACAGTCTAGAACGTTCAGGTATTGCTCTTTACTGTAGTTTGGTGGTAGATACACAACACATAAATTTAATTTAATGTCTCTCTTTGACACACTAACAAATAAAACTTCTTTGTCGTCGGTTAATCCATCTATATCATTTATAAGGCGAACTTTAAACTCATCTTTTATGGCAAGCAAAACACCTCCCCATCCAACATCGCCGACTCGGTCCTTCCGCAGTACCACGTAACCTGGGGGAAACAGCTCGCCACTATTAACTGAGCTGTTCAAGAATGTTTCAGTCAAAGCTATTACGTCAGGGCAGTAATTTTCCACATTCTTCCGAAACATCGCCGTTTTTGACCGGAGCCGGAGCTCTGACATTCTGGTAGTAAAGAGTAATGGATCGCGTTCGGCTACTTTTTCGTTTGAGAACGAAAAGTTTGGCGCCAGGGCTTGATGCAAATATCCATTGCCCAGTTGGTGGGGTTCATTACCTGCTCAGCTAAATTTAAAGGAACCCCCAGTTTAAATGACGCATAGTCACCCCTTGCTCTTAAAGCCTCGACAGTAGAAACGTCGTTACCCAAGATAGATTTTAGGTGAGTGCAGACTTGATCCACGGTTGTTCCTACTTTCACATAATATACTTAATAATACGTCGATCTGTTCTATGCATTTATATTTTTTTTTAAATACCTCGGAGATTAATATTATTTTGTTGTGACAACACAGTCTGCCCCTGTTTCCCAGTCGTATAAACTTCATAATGAATTGTCAACAGAACTATCTTAATGTAGTAACTAAACCCTAAAAAACAGTTTTCTCCACTTTTATTTATACTTACAGTACTAGCGACCCGCCCTCGCTTCGCTTTGATTTATTAGAGTTTTCTGGAACACGCGTGTATCTACATAAACCAGAATGTATCTGTTACGGTGTAAACTAATTTTGTATATATTTAACCTATAAAAACCTTCATCTTAAATCACACTATCTATAGCCTATACATATAATAAAGTGGCTTAAAAACATTTTATTTGCAATTCAAGATATTTTTGCGGCATGGTCCCTATGACTGGCTGTATTTACTCTCTGGATAGCTAGCCCAATCCTTTGGGAGAGGTAAGCCCAGTTTCGACGGCACCAATGTTGCTCCGTCTGGTCGCTTGCCATAGTCTCTGTGCAAACCTGCTGGTTCCAGGCAGCAAGTTCAGAGGCAATGGCAACTTCCTTGCCTTCTAAAACATGAAAGGCCATGTCGTTCCATGTAGTTATGTAAAGTCAAAGAAATAGTGTAATCCGTATTTTTATGACCTGTCACAGGCATCAACTTAGATGAAACAGACAGTAGAACGGACACTGGACGATTTAATAAATGAAAAGAAGGCGATGATTCGATATTAAAGTTTTTTATTATAAAAAAGACACAGTCAGTCAAATAGGAGTAATCCTACTTGTACGTTGGGCCAGACGATGCTCTCGATCCAGGGCACGTAGGGCTCCACACTCGTGTACACGGCAGGCTCCCCGACAAACCCGCACGCCCTCCCGAACGAGGTGATGCCCACCACGCTGTACATGCAGCTGAGTATGGGGTTCCTGATGGCCAGCGGGGCGCCGCCGTCGCCCTGGACAGTGAAAAAATGTATCATGGAACAATCTCGCGCGAATTTACCAGATCCCAATACTAAAGCAAGATTTAGACAGCAATGAAATTTGCAGAAGTTGACTGACTGCTGGCTTCATACTCTAACTTTAAAATTAGAAAAGGACAGCAAAATAGTGTTTCTTGCTCTTGAATTACAGTTAAAGCAAACCAATCAACTTATGCAATCTTTATTGCTAGTTTATTTCGCCCTTAAGATGAGGGCCCGTGTAATGGTCAGCCGATCTCGGCATATTGGTCAGAAAGTGTCAGATGTTTTATCCACGTTCACCCACATTGATAAACACGATCACAACTGGATAATGCCATATTGCCTTTGACGTGTTATCGTATTGAGAACGTTACGATAGTTTTTATTTACGTTACAGTAATGGCGGCCGAATTGAAAACAACAGAATAGAGGCCCGGCTTCATCCGGCTTAAGACCAATTAAACGTACTTATACAGAGAAGTAACATAGAAAACATCCATGTTTTTTTTATTTTTTTCTTTGCCCCGCGGCGACTTGAACAGCTACTACCGCAGGAATACGGCGTTTCCACAATGAAGTGATTTCGCTAGTGTCAAGTCTATATAAGTAAAAATCAATATAGCAATAAAACACAATCCAATCTTCTCTAGGAAGATTGGTAGCAACGTTGTACGGTGATATGTAGGACAGAGGCCAAGATAGTTTTAACCTCTGCACCACTGCGAGTCCACTTGAAACGAGAAGTAAGATGCCAGATACACGAAATAAGTCCAAGTCTTCTATCACTGTGCAACACAAAGGCATTAAAAGTACAAATCACTAACAGAAAAGAACTTTGAACACCTAAATACACAAAAATAAAAACTAAAACAAATTACACATCCGCCATCTTTTGACGTTGCAAAATGTCTCCCATGTTTTTTTGGAAATTAATACAAGATATGGAAGCGTTTTTCAGAAAACCATATATACCTGACAAGTGTCAGCGGATCTATTGTAGTCTCCGTAGCACAGTTGAGTCGTTGAGTTTAATCCTTCTTTCATAAAACGTGAAGGCGGAAATTTAACTTTACATTCCTCCTCTTTAAAGCTTGTCAAGGTGACCTGAAAGCAAAATACAGCTTAGCTATGAATAATATAACATTTTACAACCAAAGACTTCTATGTATACTAGTATGCTGGTTGTCCAGTGTCAAGAAATTGCGCACCAAGTAACGGTTTATACGCCGAGTCTTCTAAAAACCAATGGTTAACATCAGCATTTGAGACATTCTTACCAGTAATATGTTAGTGAGCTGGGAGCGCCGGCTTTTCACGCCCGAGCCGTTAGGTACTTCAGCCGTCATGCGCGTACCGAGTCGCTACTACCGACAGCGGTGAGACCATTTTTTCTATGCATTGCCGGTCTGGTATATAAAAGTCTGATATTTTAAAGCGCGCGGTCGACGCAACTCGTGGCCAAAATGCTGGCCTGTACTTGGCACGAAGATTAAGGCTAAGGCCTGAGTGGACGCTCGAGTCGGGCGTGCAGCGGGGCGGGGCGTGCGGCGTGCATGTTAAACAAAGGAAACTCATACTGGTGTCCTGAGTGGACGGTGCATAAGTGTGGTGGACGCGCGCCCGCGACGCTGCCCGCCCCGCTCAACGCCCCGCTTCGAGCGTCCACTCAGGTTGTACACTAAGCATTGCCATTCAACATGGCAATATTGGCAATGCTGCTGGCGTTTTGGGAACAATGCCTATTGGTAGCGGTTTGTTAGTTTAGTGTGGTGGTAAGGGTCTCCCCAGACCTATCGTCGCGGAATCAGCTTGAGCCGGTAAGAAAAAGTTTTATGTCCATGCAATAAGAGCCAAAACGACGTCGTTCCGTTCGCAACGCTGAATCGAGCCAATTTCACTCTTACTGCACGGACATATTTTTTTCTTACCGGTAAAGCCGATTCCGCTTCGATAGGTCTGGGGAGACCCTAAGTCATGGTCAAGGTAATATATTCAAGGTAGCAGTATACATTGTATTTGAAATCAGAAAATAATAAGTCTGTAAGTTCGTTCGCTTATTTTAATTGTTAATAAATAAGCAAGTGTTTGCATTTAACTTACTTTTTGCAAAGTCATAGCTTCGATCCCTTGAAAAGTGGTTCTGCCATAGCCAGTTGCGACGGCTTTGGACCTGTCTCCACCGAACACGTCCAGACAAGCCGGGACCACCGACTGGCCCAGGGTTATCCTGATGGAGCAGAGGGAGTTTAGTGACAAGGGCGCCTCGGTAAGAAGCGTGTTGGAAGAGAGGGACATAGAGAGATCTCTCTCCAGGAGGGGCCGAAGTCCGTTGGGATGAAGTAGGAAGTTGTATAGCTTTATATGTCAACTCTCTGGAGAAACTTCGTGAGCGCGATGTAAGTAGGTACAGGTGTAGTGCATAATTGCTTTCCTTCGTATTTTCACGGAAACGTACGAACGTGTCATGCCACTTCAGTCAACCTCAGTACTTTTTGTACTGACTGAAATAGCAAAACACGTTCGTACGTTTCTCTCAAAATACGAAGGAAAACAATTATGAACTACACCTGTTGAACACTTTAACTGCGCTGGCTGATTGATACAAGCTGTCGCTTAAGTCGAATTTTTATCCCCACAGAATAAAAGTAAATAAAAGTATTGCCCATAGTAAAAAAAACATTTGCAGGATTAATAACATTTATACTCTCCACCTTCATAAGAAATCTACTTATAATTACTTTCTATAAAAAAACGGGTTATTCCCACCTGTTACCACCAATTTGTAACCACTGGTAACAGCTGGGAATAAAAAATCCCAGCAGTAGTTTATCGCTAGTTCGCTAAAAGCGTAACAAACACTAACGTAAGCGACTTTTAAAGCCTGACCAGAAAATACGAAACACAGATATCAATCAATCAATCAATAAAAAAGTATCCGACCTCAAGAGGTTATTTATTTTACTAGTGAGGTTTTAACTACGGACATTATTAAGAATCGAGGAAGTTACTTTGTTGATCAAGATGTCAAGGACCTAGCGAATAATATAGTAGAATGGCGGGCTCTTAAATTATGATGATGACGATGACGATGATGATGATGATCATGGTGATGATGATGATGATGATGATGATGGTGGTGATGGTGGTGACGATGATGATGGTGATGATGATGATGATGATGTACGGAATTGACATGAGCGGCTGACGCGATAGGTCGTCGGTTTACCACAGTCTGTGGTAGGGACTTAACCAACCGACCGGTCGGTTACCCTCGCCTCGGCTCGCGTGATCGGAAATCTTCGCAACGCTTCGGGACTAACGAAGACGACGAAGACGACGCGTCTTCAAACAAAGGTAAATAGATCGCGCTGCTTGCATGTGTGCGTGCCACAACCGTACGCGCCGCAAGTAACTACACGTCGCCGCGGTTGATTACGTGCCTACTCGTGTTAAGTATCGAGCATGAACGCAACCCTAGTGCCCAAGCGGCAATAGGTAACAGAAACTCCTTGAGGCTGGAGACGAACTTTTATTTATATTTGTAATTCAATCATTAGCACTGCTGTGCTATTGGAATATAATCCTATTCTGATTTAACCCGGAAAATATCTTGGACCATACGGATTCTAATTGTTTAACATTCGTTGAGTTTGACTGTACTATATACTCACGTGAGCTCGGTCTCCAGCAGAGCGATGTCGTTGTATTTAGCGGGCGCCTTGTACTCCGGGTGACGGATGACGCGCTTGATGCGGTACAGGCCCTGGCTGGGCAGACTTTCAGGGCGCTTCAGAGTGCCCACCAGAGCGAAGGCCACCGGGCCACTGGAGCGATAAAAACCGATTAAATAAATAAAGGCCCGGTCTGACAAAATCGGTCGTTAAGAAAATTGTTATAAAAGAAAGAAAGAAAATTATTTATTCGTGACATATCTACATAACACGTACAAGAAGAAAGTAGCCATGTAATGGTCCCAACTCAGCTTAATGCTGGCATTGAAGTCTACGCTGGTCTTCCGTCGGAACCATCAGTGGCCCGTTTCACGAAGCTTTAAGTTACAAATTACAAGCAGTCTCTTTCTAGCAAAAGGAGTTTGAAAAAGACTTCCGCTTGTAATCCGGTGAAACCACGGAAGGTTATAATATAACTTATAACTTATAAGTAAATACAATCATGTACGAGTATTTCATGATTTGAAGAAAAAGCGCAGTTAAAAAAATGGATTTTTCTTACAATTTTGCACTATTTGATGGCTATTTTAATAGTAGAAAATTATGAATTATTAAAAGTCTGAGGAAAGTATCGTATATATTATACGGTTTTGGTAATGATTAACCGATAAACCGGCGAACCGGTACCGGTTAGCACTCCATACTACCTACCTACTAGGCTAATTGCCTCAAACTTTGTACTTTAGAATATAATTATGATTCTTACTTGTTTCGGTCATATGTGACTGAGGCAGCGGTCAGAATGAACCGGTTACTGATCAGTGTTCCGCCACTGAACCAAAATAACGTGCCATTCGAATTATCGAAGCCGAGCAGCACCTGGGGACAAGCAGTTCAATCACAGAATGAACACTAAAGGAAATGTTTCCTGACGTTAATAAGTGAGTAATGCGTAACATTGTTTGTTTTGCTCATATAACGGCTGATGATAGTTTAAGTAATAACGAGTGACTAGAAAGAATGCATTCGGTGAACGTTTTTGCTATAGAAAATATATAAGACGTACTATGTTGCCGGACCGTCGCGTTCAGCGTCAATTTCATAATTTTGTCAGTTTCCTAAAATCGTTAACTTCTCGGGCTTCAGTTTTTGGAAACCGCTTTTTGATTTCCCTAGATATCTTAGCTATCTAAGCTATCCGAAATGGAAAGAATAGTATCAAAAGAAAAAGTGTATACATAAAATTCTTCTCAGCAACAATACCTCCCTTCTGAACGAGTTAGACTGCTAGCAGTGTCTGAGCGGGAATCTGGACATTGGTTGCACGCTCTCCCTTCTCGGAATTTCGGATCTCTGTTGGATCCCTGTACTCTTCGGGTGGCTGTTTGTCTGCGTCTTGGCATTCCTATTTGTGAACCGTACCCTTGTTGCCTTTGTGGTCAACACGTCAACTCACTGTGTCGGCATGGTCTCTTTTGCCACCTAAGTGCTGCCGCATTTTTAGGCACAATTTCCTTAATGACATTGTCAAACTTTCCATAGCTAATATTCCGGCAACCCTGGAGCGCTCAGGTCTTTCTGCCTCGGATGGTAAAAGACCTGACGTGCACTTTGGTGCCATGGTGTTTGGGCCGCCCCTTGGCTTGGGACGTAACATGCGTGGACACGTTAGCTCCGTCTCACTTCGAGGGATCCGCTCGTTAGCCTGGGTCCGCCGCTGACTGTGCCCAGACCATCAAGTGCCGCAAATACGCATTTCTCAATGAAAAATACTATTTTGCGGCACTTGCAATGGAAGCATTGGGTCCGTGGTCTTCCGACACCAAGAATTTGTAAAAGAGGAGTCGGAAACACTTATTTCGGCGGCGGGGATCCCAGAGCGGGCTCGTTTTTCGCGCAGCGGCTCAGTCTGGCTGTGCAAAGGGGGAACGCGGCCAGCATTGGGCAGCATTTTAGGGGACCATGCCAAGAGCGGAAGAACTGCAAGGGGATTTTATCTATAGTAAGTTTTTTTTTAAGACGTGTTGTAATTTTGTATATGTTACACAATAAATTGTATTTTAATCTGAAAATATTACTTTCTCAATGCTCTCAAATATTTGAAGTATTTTTTGAGGTTTCCAAACTTCAGAGGCTTTAGCCAAGAATGGCCAAGATGGAAACGTAACTAACGTCTTTCTTTTCTGTCACTCAAAATATATGGGATGATATTCTCGTGCGGTACGATAAACCACAAGTTCAATTGTATTCATTCCCTACATTATGAGTGATTGAAAATAAAAACTATAGTAGCGTTCGCATCTTCGTTAGGGTCTCAGGGAATGATGAGGACCAAGAAGGAATGCCTTGAAGACATTTATTTTACCGGCGATCTGATCCTCCTCACCGAAACACAGCAGAGCAGGACATACCAATCAATACAATAGAAACGTGATAAGAAGGTAATTATGATCAGGTCATGTTGGTTACCATGTGCGGGAACTCGTCCTGGTGCGCGTCCGTGCCCCCCACCACCAGCTCGAGCGCGGCGTGTTTGTAGTAGTTGCCGCGCCGCCCGCGCTCGCACGGGAACACCACCTCCTGCTGGTACTCTACGCACTCTGGAATGGTCAGAGGGTTATACATCACCATCATACCTAAAGCAACACCAGATAATTATGGTCTGTTAAAAAACGTTCCTGCTTGACAGAGGAGTCCAGTGGCGGATCCACACTGAGGAGCCTGGGGAACATGCCTATAGGACGGGTTCAACACATACGACTATATACCTAGGCTTGCCCAACAGAAATAACACAAGACCCAACATGAGGAGAGCCTGGATGCAGGGGACATAACCCCCCAAAAATAATCCTGAATTCAACCCTGTAGTTTCTTTCAAGGATCGTTATAAGCGTCGGTCCCGTGCCACCCGCATCCAGCGAGTTTCCATAACTTTCGTATACCGAGGTCATATTACGAGCTGTTACAACCTGTCAAGTTCCCAGACAGAAAGGGACAGAGTTATAACAGCTGTATCCCTTTCTCAACCTGGAATTTCAGCTCGTGGGTGCACCTTGTCAATTTTATGCAACACAGAGATGGATAGTTGTGCACTCACTGTCCCAAGCTTTTCGGCCCGTCTTCTCAGCGGTGAGGTTGGCTGGCAACGCCGGGCAGCTGGCGACATTTGGCACGTTGTCTACGTACTCGTATACGGGGGGGAAATACTCCGTAGTGGTCGTCCTGGAAGGATGGGGTGGAATCCATGTTAAAGTCAATATAAATGATAAGTTAACGCTGCGTTAGACAAGCAAGTTGTGCGCCGGCTCAAATTATAGCGACTATTTTAGAATTCTAAAAACTTATGATACTTAAATTCGTGAGGTCATGTAAGTGAATGTGATTTTTTGTAACTGAATTACAAAAAATCTGAATTACAAAAAAATTATTGGAGCTTAATCATTTCACGTAATAAAACAGTAAATGAGACCCATCATAACTGCCATCTTGTATTCGGAATTTGTTATCATTTTCTTAAATCACGGCCAGCCGCCATCTTGACTTCCAAATGTAACATCATCATTTTCGAATTCTCCATTCGCGAAAATGTGAGAAAACCCATGACGACTTTTTCGAAAACCATACTGGCCGCCATCTTGAATTCTTGAAAAACGCCTGTAAAAAAGGTCACCAGCCAACTTCAGATCTTCGTCACCGTTAATCATTATTAATTTTAAAAATCGGACATACCACGGAGGAATACTCGCCGAAAAGCTGGCCCCGTACACTTTCAATGGGAAAATTGCTTCGCTCCTTTACACCTTTAGACTTGTCCGGGGACGGCAAGTGCACCTAGTATTGCAATCTATGTGCAATTCTTACAAAATACTCCGGCCGATTTAGATCGCGCCCTTCTCCTCGCTGTCTCAGCAGGCTCCTCCACGCTCTTCCTTCCCGCAATATAGGCACAGTCTTGGACCCAAGCAGATTGCGCATAGAAATAAGATGGCGGCTAGGAGCTATAATCTGTGAAACTCATACGTGCGGGAAAGAAGCTGGAACGACATGGCCTTTCATGTTTTAGAAGTGCCGGCCGTTTGATTCGTCATTCGCTTGCCACTGCCTCTGAACTTGCTGCCTGGAACCAGCAGGTTTGCATAGAGACTATGGCAAGCGACCAGACGGAGCAACATTGGTGCCGTCGAAACTGGGCTTACCTCTCCCAAAGGATTGGGCTAGCTATCCAGAGAGTAAATGCAGTCAGAGTCATAGGGACCATGCCGCAAAAATATCTTGACTTGCAAATAAAATGTTTTTAAGCCACTTTATTATACAGGGTGTTAGGTAATGAGTGGATAATCCTTGAACTACGGATAGAGGGCACTTAGGACGTTATGAAAAAGCTAAAATAGGTCTAGTAAAAGTCGCACGGTTTTCGAGATACCTATTTGGACTTTTAGGTTTTTTCGAAAATGAACACCCTTGTTCAATGTTTCGATTATAGCACCATTACAAGGTATTTTTCTTTAATTTTTATTTTTGCTCAATATTATTGAATATTTGTGTTATCAGATAGGAATCACCATTTTTGTGAGACATCAATAGGTTTAAAAAAAATAATCGCAAACATGAATTTTGCATTTTCAATCGTACATTGATCGCACTCAACTCTCATGGTGAAAAAAAAATACACTACCGTCTAGTTGCCCATAAGCTTAAAAACATGCCAATTTATTGCCGAATTCAAAATAAGTAGTAACGTCTTTTTGAATTTAACATCTAAAAGCCAAATAAATAAATAGAATACACGCCCACCCCCATTTTTCCCGATTTACTTTTTGTATCCCGGGCGTAGAGTTCAAAACTTTTTGTTGCAAAATTAACATTACTGGCCACTAATTCAAATGCCAATTACCTATTCCAAATTTAAAAAATATGCCGCCTGCTTTTTGTTTTTTTATTCGAATTCGATTTTCAATTTCGCTATTATTTTTGCCTTCACCGGCCGGCTGCGGTGTGCAATGACGAGGAACAGACCCTCACCTCTGGCTTGCCTTTATTGGCCGGTCAGAGTGGAGTCGCAAGAGCTATATGCTCGAAGGGTGGATGTGTTGCATAAGTGGCGAGTGGGCACCTTATGGTCGTTTAAAGTCCAGAAGCACCTCTCCACCCTTAGCCCCTCTGGAACTGTTGCCTCCCTGCTGCTATATATATGTGGCTATTTCGGGAGGTCCATTCCATTGAGTTGGCGAGTCACCGCCTGCCATTTAAACCAAAGTAATTAGCATTGGCCAGGCAGGCGCCGTAGTTTCATCAATAGCCTAGTTGACCAATCCATATCAGTTCATTCATAGAACCTATTATTAGTATTCCCATCCTTCTTAAATAGTCTTTACACTGACCGGTGGTTGTACGTGGGAGCATACTTCTTTAGTTTGAACTCAGGGACAATCGCCGGTTGGTGTCCCATAACTTTACTAAATTAAACTTGTCTAAAGGGCCTCTGCGTGTTGGCTTCGGCTCCATGTACGCCTTCCAAAGGTCCGGGACTCCCATAGTCCCGTGATTGGTAAAGACATACAAATAATAATAATAATAAAATTTTATTTCAGACCATTGATCCATATTTTGTTAGTAAAGTTTGTGCAGCTTAAAACAAGTGTTAGTGTTATACAATAAAACATTGAAATTTGAAACAAGGCAATTACAAATACAAAAACTAATATTTATTTTAGGGCGTGAAGCCCGATCCACCGCGCCAGTATTGGCGAGTCCCAGCGTTCAACAACAGCGCACAGAAGCGCATTGCGGCTGTCGCGCGCGCGCTGCAGCATGGAGGCGCAGCGCATGCGCATGATGGCGGCGAACCCCGCCGTGTTCGTAGACGCGAACATCGCGGAAGCGCTGCAATAGCGCGGCAGCCGCAACAACGCTCTGTACGCGCTGTTGTATTGAACTCGCAGGTCGCTATATGCCTTCTGCGTATAGTTAACCCATAGGCTGCATGTATGAAATGACTGGCGGTATGCTTTAAACAGCGTGACTTTTACTGGCTCAGTACATTTAGCAAACCTACGGGCCAGCATGTTGCATCGGACTGATAGCGCCCTGCGCTCTCTCTCAATGTCTGCATTGTCTTTTTGATCCTCGGTGACCCAGTGACCCAAATACTTAAACCTTTCCACTTTTTGTAATTTTACACCGTTGAGTAAAAAGTCAGGAGCATCGGTATAACGAATGTTATCCGGTTTAAAAAACATACACTGGCTCTTCTGAGCGTTGTATTTGAGTCCGTGGGCCACCGCATAGGACTCGCAGACATTGAGCAGCTTCTTCAGCGCGCCACTCGAGGGGCTCAGCAGCACCATGTCGTCTGCGTAGCTGATATTATTTACACAAACTCCATTTATGTGGCAGCCGATACCGGTGCCGCTGAGCTCCTCGATCAGCGCGTCCACGTACAGGTTAAAGAGCGTGGGAGACGTCAGCCCCCCCTGCCTCACCCCGCACTCCAACCCGTACTCATCTGAGAACGAGCGTGCCCATCGTACACAGTTTCTCTGATTATTATACCAGTGCTTGAACAAGGATGTTACTTCTCTAGGTACGCTAGTTTCAGTCTCTAATTTCCTCCAGAGTACATCGTAGGCAACAAGATCGAAGGCTTTCGATAAGTCCAGGAAAATAGCGTACACCGGTGTTTTTCTATTGGTGTAGTACTTCACAGTCTCCTTGAGACACAGTACAGCACTTTCGCAAGAAAGATTCGGTCTAAAACCAAATTGTGCGTCGTGGAGTTTAATGTGCTTATCCAAATGCTTACCAAGGAGACTGTCAAGCACTTTAGCAATGACCGTGGCTAGAGAAATCGGTCTGTAGTTTTTGACATCCGAGGAGTCACCGGTTTTATTTTTAATTATAGGAACCACAACTGTACGCATTAATCTTTCAGGTAGGTATGAGTGGCCCAGACACAAATTGAAAAACATGGACAACACTCTGGGTAGATGTACCCCAGCATGCTGCAGGTGCTCGATGCTGAGGCTCTCATGGCCCGGCGACTTGCCTCGCACCATTCCCTTTATGATTGCACTCACTTCCTTCGCTGTAAACTTCACACTACGCTCCCTATCGACAGTCTCAGCATCGGGCACCCGCCGCTCCGCCGGCCCTAGTGGAGATTTAACACTAAAATGAGTGCGGAAAACATTAGCTATACTGACGGGATCACACACTCCTGCCACGCTCACGGGGAGGCTCAGCCTTGGATTCAAACTATTCGAGGTTTTCCAAAACTGACTGAACTTTTTATTTGTGTGGTGTTCGGCTATGATGTCCATTTTTATTTGTTGTTGATTATTTTGACACCACTTTAATTTTGATTTAAATATGCACCTGGACTCACACATCTCTCTGTATAAGGGGCCAGAGTCCGGTTTACCGTGCCTTAACCAGTTTCCGAAACAAAGCCGAGCCTTCACGTGAGCGCCCCGCACGTACTTATTCCACCGTAGTGACATGTTTACGTTTACAATTTACATTTGCATTGTAACAACACTCAGCAGCTTTTGACAGTGTACAAACAATATCGTCATAAAATGTGTCTAAAAAAATTCTATGACTTTTATCACAACACACTTTGTCGCTGCACTCACTAAATTGTACAGGAAAATCTAATTCTCTTAAGCCTTGGTCAAACACACGGCGCGACGCAGCGCCGCGTCCGCGCCGCGCGACCGCGGCGGCTTTAAATACATGCTAACAGGTTAGCGACGTCAAACATGGGCGCGATGCCGGCGGGACGCAGTCTGTTTGACGTCGCTAACCTGTTAGCATGTATTTAAAGCCGCCGCGGTCGCGCGGCGCGGACGCGGCGCTGCGTCGCGCCGTGTGTTTGGCCAAGGCTTTAATTTTTCATGGCAGATGTTATGATATGTATCACTCTGAGATGTGTCACGCTCCCCCCAAGTAACCCTATTTATATACTTATTATTACCAAGTATTTTTGGTTTTAAAATGTTAAAGTTACATTCTATACATATAGGATAGTGATCGGACCAGTACGTATTATATAATACTGAACAAGAGTGTATTGAGGGCTGCGCCGAGCTAGTAACTAGGCAGTGATCAAGCCAGCGACGGCACCCATGTGCGTCACTCACGAATGTATAACTATCGGAAGGCAACATATCTAGATCTATACAAGTCCACAACTGTTCATCACAGAAAGATAAAAGTTCATTTGCAAAAGACTCACCGGGGTGTGCGTTAAAGTCCCCTAACATAAATACCGACTCCGCATTATGGTTTTCAATAATAGCCGATATTTCACTTAAACACTCGGTAAATTCCACTAAATGTTCACTTGAATCAGTAGGCATGTAAACAGAAAAAACTAAGAAGCACCGATCACTGAGCTCAATTTTAATCGCGGCTAGACGTACACTATTACACTTTATTATCGTGACGTTAGAAAACGTAGACTTTCTCCACAATAGTGCCACTCCACCATACGGCCTCCCGCGCAGGACCCCCATAGATGTGTCGACTGCAGAGGTGCCCGTAAAGGCAAAGCCGTCGTCTATAGTCCCCAGAAACGCCAGGTCATGCGGCAGCAACCATGTCTCCTGCAGTGCAACAATGTCGGCTGAGCGACACAGGTTTCGAACACATTCCACGGACCGAATTATGTTTTTGCAATTAAAACTAATTAAGTTGCTATTCATTTTGTAGTTTATTTAATTGAGCCGTCACTTTGTCACGCTTTCTAAAGTCGATAAATCTACGATAGACTATTCCGTCTGGCCAAAAGTCGTCGCTCATAAAAATTTCAATTTTATGTTTAGGAACAAATATTTTGTAAGAATCATAATCTTTTTCAATTTTCATGTTCATTTTTACTACTTTGGCATCTAAGTTTGACTTCTTCTTAACGTAACTACAAATATCCTGTTCGGTCAGATTTTTAGCTACATTATAGACATACAGCGGAATCATAGTTACCGCAGCTCTAAATTTCAATTCTGGGTCTGAATTTGCTTTCCCCCGCTGTCCAATAAAACGATTACGAAGTTTGCGCCTTTGTACGGTTTGCCATTCATAAGCTTGTGGCGGCTCCTTCCATTCACCTTCCCGAGCAACGTTAGCCATAGACATTCGCTTCGATATCACAACATCATTATTTACTTGCGATAACGAGTGCTCCGAATTTGTGAATTCTTTAACCGTCGCAGACGGGCGCTGCTGTGTAGGTACTTGTGTGGCCGCCCGCGGCTGCTCGCCGCTCGGCCTACCCGCATGACTCATAGCCGAAGGTCGCGGCACCGCCATATCGCTACCGTCCACTTGTGAACATTCGTTACATTCGTTTATGATTTGAGGGTTAATTTGAATGCTACGATATACCATTTCTGGAGACGACGTATGGTGTTCGTGACTGCCGTGGGTAATGTTCTCATTACATGTAGGGGGCAGCCCCATCGGTCCACTAGCATACTCGAAACTATTCATCAAACAGGCGCCGCGCTTTGTGTTTACATTGCGCTCATAATTGTTAATTATGGATGCATTTTTAAGTGTCTCCACTTCATACTTCACCTCGTTGAGCTGCTCCAATGAGGCATATTCCTCTTTAACCTTCACCATGTCCTGCTGCAATTTCACTATAGGTATCTTTTAGAAGTCGCGTTACATCGACATGATCGAACAAAACAGGAGGTAGTTTTTCAAGATCTTTTGCAACAAACACTGGTAATTGCTCAGAATCTATGCCTCTTATCGAACAGATGATATCATCAATGTCTCGCAGTTTCTTTCCATCCTTTTTCCGTGTTATTTTCCGTTTGTTTGTCGACACAGAATCAAACAATAGATTTTTTGCAGTGACGATATCACTCTCAGAAAAAGCACTCAAACATATTTTACTTAAACTTTCATCGTCCATCACTGATATCTTATTGCTTATAAAAGCAAGCAGCTCGTTAATTACCACGTTACAATTCGAACATTTAATCACATTAGAGGACATCGTTACGTCTCACTTGCAGTGACCGCGTCCGACCGCAGCGCACACAGGACGCGACTGAACATTGAACAAGGGTGTTCATTTTCGAAAAAAACCTAAAAGTCCAAATATCTCGAAAACCGTGCGACTTTTATAAGACCTATTTTAGCTTTTTCATAACGTCCTAAGTGCCTTCTATCCGTAGTTCAAGGATTATCCACTCATTACCTAACACCCTGTATGTATAGGGGTGCGCCAAAGTTGAACTAAATTTTTAATGTCGATTATCGGAAATCCGAAAATGTTGTTCCTAATAATTTACATCCTAATAATCACTACTCATAACTACTTTGTTCCTAACGCTCTGAATTCCTAATCATTCAACTTCATAATGTCCGTTGCAATAAACATCGATCATACTACTATTTGTTTTCCTATATTTTCTCAACATAACCATCTTATAGGGACTTAGTGGCAAAACCGACTCGGATCGCGGATAGGTTAGAAGACGAAAGCGGGAGCTTCGCTCCCGCTTTCGTCTTCGAGGTTATTTTTTTTTATAAAAGAGCAGATCATCTTTAACTTTAAAATAATCCTGCGTAAAGTAAGAATGTTATTTAAAAAAAAAATAGGAGTTTACAAAAAGTTACATCAGTGACATTAGCACTTAAAATTTTAAGAGATATGAGTTTTATGAGCTACGTTAATAGTAAAATAAATTGTAGGAACGAAATTTTTAGGAAAACATTTTTTAGGAGCAGTGATCATTAGGAGTACAAATCGTTAGGAAAATCAATTTCGGGTGATAAACTTTAGCGAAGCCAATATGGACCCTATGTATAGGCTATAGATAGATTGTGTGATTTAAGAGAAAGGTTTTTATAGGTTAAATCAATACAAAATTAGTTTACACCGTAACAGATACATTCTGGTTTATGTAGATATAGTTGCCGTCAAACTTCTTGAACATTAGGCGAGGTAGTGGGGGAAAGTTCGCGCATCGTACACATACGTGAAAAAAAAAGTACCTAATTTTTGTTACAGAATATTTTCAAATCTTAGGATAAATGATACACAAGTGAAAAAAAAATGTTTATATTATTATTAGAATAACACTAAAAAATACAGGAAACTATTTAAAATAGATTAGTCTTGAACTAAAAAGGATATTCCTTCCATTAAGTCAATACCAGCGCTGGTACTAGGTCTTGGTTCAGGGGAGCTGGAGGTAGTCATTGTTTTTTAAGTTACTTTAAAACAATCAACAAAAACTCAACAAAAAATTATAACAAGAAAATTAATGATAATAATCGGCTTTATCAGTGCAAGCAAGTGTACTCGGGAGGCAGAGGGACGTGGACGCGGTGCGGGACGCAAACGTCAACTGACTGACCAATGGGTGCGAACGACGCGTGCTCCCCCGCCGCCACCTCCCGCCGCCCGCGGCCCCCCTCCCAACGAAACCTAAAAATCGCTTCTGCGCAAGCAAGGTTACGTGTTCAAGAAGTTTGCCGGCAACTATACACGCGTGTTCCAGAAAACTCTAATAAATCAAAGCGAAGCGAGGGTGGGTCGCTAGTACTGTAAGTATAAATAAAAGTTGAGAAAACGGTTTTTTAGGGTTTAATTACTACATTAAGATAGTTCTGTTGACAATTCATTATGAAGTTTATACGACTGGGAAACAGGGGCAGACTGTGTTGTCACAACAAAATAATATTAATCTCCGAGGTATTTATTTATTTATATAAATGCATAGAACAGATCGACGTATTTTTAAGTATAAACACGGTGAATTAATAATCTTAATAGATACTTCAAGTGAGCAATCAAGTTTGTAATGGAAATGTCAATATTCATATAAAGTGAATACCTATTGATATCAAATATTTAAGAAAAACGGCATAGCACCGAAAATTTACCAATTAACACAGCACAGGGTAATTTGTAAGAATTTTACTCAATCAGTGGCTGTTTAAACAAGAAAATACCCAGTTTAAGCAACGTAATTATTTTTTTCTTTGCCCGTCGGCGACTTCAACAGCTACTACCGCGGGGATATGGCGTTTCCACAATGAAGTGATTTCGCCAGGGTCAAGTATAAATCAATATAACAATAAAACACAATCCAATATTCTCTAGGAAGATTGGGGGTAACGTTGTGCGGTGATATGTAGGACAGATTTCAAGTTAGTATTAACCTCTGTACCACTGCGAGTCCACTTGAAACGAGAAATAAGATGCCAGATGCACGAAATAAGTCCAAGTCTTCTATCGCTGTGCAACACAAAGGCATACAAAATATAAATCACTAACAGAAAAGAACTAAGAACACCTAAATACATAAAAATACAAAGCTTAAACGAATTACACATCCGCCATTTTTTGACGTTGCAAACGGCCCCCTGCAACGTAATTGAAAACGTTATGATTTGGACATCTGTCACAAATGGCAAATGACAAATCATTAAGATGCCATTATAATCTGTGGCTCTCTTGCATTTTGGGCTTCGCACTGTTAACTGTGTCTTTTTTATAATAAAAAACTTTAATATCGAATCATCGCCTTCTTTTCATTTATTAAATCGTCCAGTGTCCGTTCTACTGTCTGTTTCATCTAAGTTGATGCCTGTGACAGGTCATAAAAATACGGATTACGCTTATTTCTTTGACTTTACATAACTACTACTTAGTACACCCCTAGCGACGCCGTTCAGGAATTTAAATAAATAATCGCCCATTTTTAAATACATTGCCAGTGAGTAAAGTAAATTATTGAAATTACATAATACGGCGGTCATAAAGATGATCCTATTAGACTTTTCAGAACATTTAATGGTATGCTGGGCCAGACGACGCTCTCGATCCAGGGCACGTAGGGCTCCACACTCGTGTACACGGCAGGCTCCCCGACAAACCCGCACGCCCTCCCGAACGAGGTGATGCCCACCACGCTGTACATGCAGCTGAGTATGGGGTTCCTGATGGCCAGCGGGGCGCCGCCGTCGCCCTGGACAGTGAAAAAAATTATCATGGAACAATCTCGCGCGAATTTACCAGATCCCAATACTAAAGCAAGGTTTAGACAGCAATGAAATTTGCAGAAGTTGACTGACTGCTGGCTTCATACTCTAACTTTAAAATTAGAAAAGGACAGCAATATAGTGCTTCTTGCTCTAGAATTACAGTTAAAGCAAACTAATCAACTTATGCAATCTTTATTGCTAGTTTATTTCGCCCTTAAGATGAGGGCCCGTGTAATGGTCAGCCGATCTCGGCATATTGGTCAGAAAGTGTCAGATGTTTTATCCACGTTCACCAACATTGATAAACACGATCACAACTGGATAATGCCATATTGCCTTTGACGTGTTATCGTATTGAGAACGTTACTATAGTTTTTATTTACGTTACAGTAATGGCGGCCGAATTGAAAACAACAGAATAGAGGCTTCATCCGGCTTAAGACCAATTAAACGTACTTATACAGAGAAATAAATTAGAAAACATCCATGTTTTTTTTATTTTTTTCTTTGCCCCGTGGCGACTTGAACAGCTACTACCGCAGGAATACGGCGTTTCCACAATGAAGTGATTTCGCTAGTGTCAAGTCTATATAAGTATAAATCAATATAGCAATAAAACACAATCCAATCTTCTCTAGGAAGATTGGTAGCAACGTTGTACGGTGATATGTAGGACAGAGGCCAAGATAGTTTTAACCTCTGCACCACTGCGAGTCCACTTGAAACGAGAAGTAAGATGCCAGATACACGAAATAAGTCCAAGTCTTCTATCACTGTGCAACACAAAGGCATTAAAAGTACAAATCACTAACAGAAAAGAACTTTGAACACCTAAATACACAAAAATAAAAACTAAAACAAATTACACATCCGCCATCTTTTGACGTTGCAAAATGTCTCCCATGTTTTTTTGGAAATTAATACAAGATATGGAAGCGTTTTTCAGAAAACCATATATACCTGACAAGTGTCAGCGGATCTATTGTAGTCTCCGTAGCACAGTTGAGTCGTTGAGTTTAATCCTTCTTTCATAAAACGTGAAGGCGGAAATTTAACTTTACATTCCTCCTCTTTAAAGCTTGTCAAGGTGACCTGAAAGCAAAATACAGCTTAGCTATGAATAATATAACATTTTACAACCAAAGACTTCTATGTATACTAGTATGCTGGTTGTCCAGTGTCAAGAAATTGCGCACCAAGTAACGGTTTATACGCCGAGTCTTCTAAAAACCAATGGTTAACATCAGCATTTGAGACACTCTTACCAGTAATATGTTAGTGAGCCGGGAGCGCCGGCTTTTCACGCCCGAGCCGTTAGGTACTTCAGCCGTCATGCGCGTACCGAGTCGCTACTACCGACAGCGGTGAGACTATTTGTTCTATGCATTGCCGGTAAAAAGTCATATAAAAGTCTGATATTTTAAAGCGCGCGGTCGACGCAACTCGTGGCCAAAACGGGGTCCGTTCATTTGACCAAAAGTACGTTTGACAAACGTATCATTTTACAAACTTTCATTTCGCAAAAACGAGTTTGTGCTTAAACCTTTACATATTGCATAGGTTAAATCAGCTTATTAAATAAGTTAGGTTAGGTTACAATATCGACCACAACAAACTTGAAAATAATACGGCGGGAAGTATCTCTTTGTGAAATGAAAGTTTGTAAAATGATACGTTTGTCAAATGATGATTTGGTCAAACATTAGTGAACCGGCCAAAACGCTGGCCTGTACTTGGCACGAAGATTAAGCATTGCCATTCAACATGGCAATATTGGCAATGCTGCTGGCGTTTTGGGAACAATGCCTATTGGTAGCGGTTTGTTAGTTTAGTGTGGTGGTAAGGGTCTCCCCAGACCTATCGCCGCGGAATCAGCTTGAGCCGGTAAGAAAAAGTTATATGTCCATGCAATAAGAGCCAAAACGACGTCGTTCCGTTCGCAACGCCGAATCGAGCCAATTTCACTCTTACTGCACGGACATTTTTAGGGTTCCGTAGCCAAATGGCAAAAAACGGAACCCTTATAGATTCGTCATGTCTGTCCGTCCGTCTGTCCGTCCGTATGTCACAGCCACTTTATTCCGTAACTATAAGAGCTCTGCTATACTATGGAAACTTTGTAAGTAGATGTATTCGGTGAACCGCATTAAGATTTTCATACAAAAATAGAAAAAAAACAATAAATTTTTGGGGTTCCCCATACTTAGAACTGAAACTCAATTTTTTTTTTCATCAAACCCATACGTGTGGTTTATCTATGGATAGGTCTTCAAAAATGATATTGAGGATTCTAATAAAAAAAAATTCTAAACTGAATAGTTTGCGCGAGAGACGCTTCCAAAGTGGAAAAATGTGTGTCCCCCCCCCACCGAAAACTGGTTTGAACGAGATCTAATAATTAGTTTTTTTTTAATACGTTATAAATCGTAAACCGCATTTTACCTTTCATTCAATCAACTCCAATATAATAAAGAATAAAGAAAAACCTTTATTTAGATGTATAGTGGTACGGAACCCTACGTGCGCGAGTCCGACTCGCGCTTGGCCGCTTTTTTTTCTTACCGGCTCAAGCCGATTCCGCTTCGATAGGTCTGGGGAGACCCTAAGTCATGGTCAAGGTAATATATTCAAGGTAGCAGTATACATTGTATTTGAAATCAGAAAATAATAAGTCTGTAAGTTCGTTCGCTTATTTTAATTGTTAATAAATAAGCAAGTGTTTGCATTTAACTTACTTTTTGCAAAGTCATAGCTTCGATCCCTTGAAAAGTGGTTCTGCCATAGCCAGTTGCGACGGCTTTGGACCTGTCTCCACCGAACACGTCCAGACAAGCCGGGACCACCGACTGGCCCAGGGTTATCCTGATGGAGCAGAGGGAGTTTAGTGACAAGGGCGCCTCGGTAAGAAGCGTGTTGGAAGAGAGGGACATAGAGAGATCTCTCTCCAGGAGGGTCCGAAGTCCGTTGGGATGAAGTAGGAAGTTGTATACCTCTATATGTCAACTCTCTGGAGAAACTTCGTGAGCGCGATGTAAGTAAGGTACAGGTGTAGTGCATAATTGCTTTCCTTCGTATTTTCACGGAAACGTACGAACGTGTCATGCCACTTCAGTCAACCTCAGTACTTTTGTACTGACTGAAATAGCAAAACACGTTCGTACGTTTCTGTCAAAATACGAAGGAAAACAATTATGAACTACACCTGTTGAACACTTTAACTGCGCTGGCTGATTGATACAAGCTGTCGCTAAAGTCGGATTTTTATCCCCACAGAATAAATGTAAATAAAAGTAGTGCCCATAGTAAAAAAAACATTTGCAGCATTAATAATATGTATACTCTCCACCTTCATAAGAAATCTACTTATAATTACTTTCTATAAAAAAACGGGTTATTCCCACCTGTTACCACCAATTTGTTACCACTGGTAACAGCTGGGAATAAAAAATCCCAGCAGTAGTTTATCGCTAGTTCGCTAAAAGCGTAACAAACACTAACGTAAGCGACTTTTAAAGCCTGACCAGAAAATACGAAACACAGATATCAATCAATCAATCAATAAAAAAGTATCCGACCTCAAGAGGTTATTTATTTTACTAGTGAGGCTTTAACTACGGACATTATTAAGAATCGAGGAAGTTACTTTGTTGATCAAGATGTCAAGGACCTAGCGAATAATATAGTAGAATGGCGGGCTCTTAAATTATGATGATGACGATGACGATGATGATGATGATCATGGTGATGATGATGATGATGATGATGATGGTGGTGATGGTGGTGACGATGATGATGGTGATGATGATGATGATGATGTACGGAATTGACATGAGCGGCTGACGCGATAGGTCGTCGGTTTACCACAGTCTGTGGTAGGGACTTAACCAACCGACCGGTCGGTTACCCTCGCCTCGGCTCGCGTGATCGAAAATCTTCGCAACGCTTCGGGACTAACGAAGACGACGAAGACGACGCGTCTTCAAATAAAGGTAAATAGATCGCGCTGCTTGCATGTGTGCGTGCCACAACCGTACGCGCCGCAAGTAACTACACGTCGCCGCGGTTGATTACGTGCCTACTCGTGTTAAGTATCGAGCATGAACGCAACCCTAGTGCCCAAGCGGCAATAGGTAACAGAAACTCCTTGAGGCTGGAGACGAACTTTTATTTATATTTGTAATTCAATCATTAGCACTGCTGTGCTATTGGAATATAATCCTATTCTGATTTAACCCGGAAAATATCTTGGACCATACGGATTCTAATTGTTTAACATTCGTTGAGTTTGACTGTACTATATACTCACGTGAGCTCGGTCTCCAGCAGAGCGATGTCGTTGTATTTAGCTGGCGCCTTGTACTCCGGGTGACGGATGACGCGCTTGATGCGGTATAGGCCCTGGCTGGGCAGACTTTCAGGGCGCTTCAGAGTGCCCACCAGAGCTAAGGCCACCGGGCCACTGGAGCGATAAAAAACGATTAAATAAATAAAGGTCCGGTCTGTCAAAATCGGTCGTTAAGAAAATTGTTATAAAAGAGAAAGAAAATTATTTATTCGTGACATATCTACATAACACGTACAAGAAGAAAGTAGCCATGTAATGGTCCCAACTCAGCTTAATGCTGGCATTGAAGTCTACGCTGGTCTTCCGTTGGAACCATCAGTGGCCCGTTTCACGAAGCTTTAAGTTACAAATTACAAGCGGTCTCTTTCTAGCAAAATGAGTCTGAAAGAGACTTCCGCTTGTAATGCGGTGAAACCACGGAAGGTTATAACTTATAACTTATAAGTACAATCATGTACGAGTATTTCAGGATTAGAAGAAAAAGCGCAGTTAAAAAAATGGATTTTTCTTACAATTTTGCACTATTTGATGGCTATTTTAATAGTAGAAAATTATGAATTATGAAAAGTTTGAGGAAAGCATCGTATATATTATACGGTTTTGGTAATAATTAACCGATAAACCGGCGAACCGGTACCGGTTAGCACTCCATACTACCTACCTACTAGGCTAATTGCCTCAAACTGTCTACTGTAGAATATAATTGTAATTCTTACTTGTTTCGGTCATATGTGACTGAGGCAGCGGTCAGAATGAACCGGTTACTGATCAGTGTTCCGCCACTGAACCAAAATAACGTGCCATTCGAATTATCGAAGCCGAGCAGCACCTGGGGACAAGCAGTTCAATCACAGAATGAACACTAAAGGAAATGTTTCCTGACGTTAATAAGTGAGTATGCGTAACATTATTATTTGTTTTGCTCATATAACGGCTGATGATAGTTTAAGTAATAACGAGTGACTAGAAAGAATGCATTCGGTGAACGTTTTTGCTATAGACAATATATAAGACGTACTATGTTGCCGGACCGTCGCGTTCAGCGTCAATTTCATAATTTTGTCAGTTTCCTAAAATCGTTAACTTCTCGGGCTTCAGTTTTTGGAAACCGCTTTTTGATTTCCTTAGATATCTTAGCTATCTAAGCTATCCGAAATGGAAAGAATAGTATCAAAAGAAAAAGTGTATACCTACATAAAATTCTTCTCAGCAATAACACCTCCCTTCTGAACGAGCTAGACTGCTAGCAGTGTCTGAGCGGGAATCTGGACATTGGTTGCACGCTCTCCCTTCTCGGAATTTCGGATCTCTGTTGGATCCCTGTACTCTTCGGGTGGCTGTTTGTCTGCGTCTTGGCATTCCTATTTGTGAACCGTACCCTTGTTGCCGTTGTGGTCAACACGTCAACTCACTGTGTCGGCATGGTCTCTTTTGCCACCTAAGTGCTGCCGCATTTTTAGGCACAATTTCCTTAATGACATTGTCAAACTTTCCATAGCTAATATTCCGGCAACCCTGGAGCGCTCAGGTCTTTCTGCCTCGGATGGTAAAAGACCTGACGTGCACTTTGGTGCCATGGTGTTTGGACCGCCCCTTGGCTTGGGACGTAACATGCGTGGACACGTTAGCTCCGTCTCACTTCGAGGGATCCGCTCGTTAGCCTGGGTCCGCCGCTGACTGTGCCCAGACCATCAAGTGCCTCAAATACGCATTTCTCAATGAAAAATACTATTTTGCGGCACTTGCAATGGAAGCATTGGGTCCGTGGTCTTCCGACACCAAGAATTTGTAAAAGAGGAGTCGGAAACACTTATTTCGGCGGCGGGGATCCCAGAGCGGGCTCGTTTTTCGCGCAGCGGCTCAGTCTGGCTGTGCAAAGGGGGAACGCGGCCAGCATTGGCCAGCATTTTAGGGGACCATGCCAAGAGCGGGAGAACTGCAAGGGGATTTTATCTATAGTAAGTTTTTTTTTAAGACGTGTTGTAATTTTGTATATGTTACACAATAAATTGTATTTTAATCTGAAAATATTACTTTCTCAATGCTCTCAAATATTTGAAGTATTTTTTGAGAAGGTTTCCAAACTTCAGAGGCTTTAGCCAAGAATGGCCAAGATGGAAACGTAACTAACGTCTTTCTTTTCTGTCACTCAAAATGTATGGGATGATATTCTCGTGCGGTACGATAAACCACAAGGTCAATTGTCATTCCCTGTATTCATTCCCTACATTATGAGTGATTGAAAATAAAAACTTTAGTAGCGTTCGCATCTTCGTTAGGGTCTCAGGGAATGATGAGGACCAAGAAGGAATGCCTTGAAGACATTTATTTTACCGGCGATCTGATCCTCCTCACCGAAACACAGCAGAGCAGGACATGCCAATCAATACAATAGAAACGTGATAAGAAGGTAATTAGGATCAGGTCATGTTGGTTACCATGTGCGGGAACTCGTCCTGGTGCGCGTCCGTGCCCCCCACCACCAGCTCGAGCGCGGCGTGTTTGCAGTAGTTGCCGCGCCGCCCGCGCTCGCACGGGAACACCACCTCCTGCTGGTACTCTACGCACTCTGGAATGGTCAGAGGGTTATACATCACCATCATACCTAAAGCAACACCAGATAATTATGGTCTGTTAAAAGACGTTCCTGCTTGACAGAGGAGTCCAGTGGCGGATCCACAGTGAGGAGCCTGGGGAACATGCCTATAGGACGGGTTCAACACATACGACTATATACCTAGGCTTGCCCAACAGAAATAACACAAGACTCAACATGAGGAGAGCCTGGATGCAGGGGACATAACCCCCCAAAAATAATCCTGAATTCAACCCTGTAGTTTCTTTCAAGGATCGTTATAAGCGTCGGTCCCGTGCCACCCGCATCCAGCGAGTTTCCATAACTTTCGTATACCGAGGTCATATTACGAGCTGTTACAACCTGTCAAGTTCCCAGACAGAAAGGGACAGAGTTATAACAGCTGTATCCCTTTCTCAACCTGGAATTTCAGCTCGTGGGTGCACCTTGTCAATTTTATGCAACACAGAGATGGATAGTTGTGCACTCACTGTCCCAAGCTTTTCGGCCCGTCTTCTCAGCGGTGAGGTTGGCTGGCAACGCCGGGCAGCTGGCGACATTTGGCACGTTGTCTACGTACTCGTATACGGGGGGGATATACTCCGTAGTGGTCGTCCTGGAAGGATGGGGTGGAATCCATGTTAAAGTCAATATAAATGATAAGTTAACGCTGCGTTAGACAAGCAAGTTGTGCGCCGACTCAAATTATAGCGACTATTTTAGAATTCTAAAAACTTATGATAAATTCGTGAGGTCATGTAAGTTTTTTTTTATGGCATATTGAAGGCTAGCGAGAACACAGGCCTATTCCTAATTTTTGTATGGAAAAGAAAATTCTAAATGTTCCCACTTAAGTATAGTGTTTTGTATGTAATAAATAAACGTTGCATATTTGAGTCACTGTATTAAAAAGAAGTTGCGGGGCGGGACGTCTTGGATTGTATATATGTATAAATTTCCCCTATTACCATAAAGGTAAATGGTTCAAGACTTGCAAGATTGACAAACATACAAATGAAGCAGGTTAAATAAGAGGTGTTCGATACCCTTGCGGTGGCGTGGTGGCGACTGGTCTCTGAGTGGTGGTCGTGGTGGTGGCGGCTTCCACGCAGCAGACGATTGGCTCGATTCCATCGGAACCACATGTCTGAAACCAAAATGCGATTATGTTATACTTTAGAAGTTTCGTCCAAACTTTCTTTGATAGAAAAATAGCCACTAAAATTCGTGTGATAAATTTAACTTTATAATAAAAGAAGAAACTGAAAGCTGCTGGACCTAGGAACTTGAACTATGGAGGGAATATTTCTTGGGTACCCTAGAGGTGCACTGGGAAAGGATTTTCCGAAAATCAACCCCTAACGGGAAAAAAAGTCACAGATAAAGATATTTTTTGTGCTCTCGTACTATAAACCGCTAATATTGATATCGTTTATGGTGTCAGAATACCACCTATAGTGTAACCGAAGCGTGAAAACAATTCTATAATGAGCGTTGCCATGGTAATAAGAGTTCTATTAAAATTACGTATATTAAAAACAAAATTAATTTTGACACTGATTATGTGTTTAAAATAACATTTTTATTAAGTTACTAAAAATAGATAAGTAATATCCATCGATTTGTTATTTGGTTACCATGGTTACGTACAATATGGATATCAACAAAATGGCGCTTCGTTTGGCATTCGAACTCCTATGATAAATTGTCTCAGAACTGTTAGTAACTAACAATTTATTTTTGAATGATAATATTTGTAAACCTTATTGTAATTTGTTCGCAGAAAAATTGAGGAAAGTACAAGAAAAGTTAAGGATTGTTTATTTTTGACATAATCATTTTAAGCTTGTAGAAAAAAATATGTATGCAACGCTACATAATTAGCTCTTAAGGCACTCGTGCCTTAAGTAGCTTCATTATGTACCAGTTACATAAATATTAATTGAATTCATGCAACGTTAATTCAAGCGGCTGGGTGCGCCTTCGTGGCTTGATTGATTGATTGATTGATAAAGTCATTGGTCACTACCAAGTAGGCTTAGCTCGTCGTCAACGTTCATGTGTACTTACTTTCAACTTCCACCATTGGCTGTGGGGGTTGTTGACCACATGCTGGCACTGGCTCAACACTCGGCAAGTTCCTAATACTCCGTCTTGAGTACAGCTCTCACCTGTACGTGAAATCAAAGCGTCTTTATTGATTAAGACTCAAAGTTTTCAGAAATATTAAATAATATTATAACATTTATAACGATTGCTTTTTTAAACGACTTCCCAAATAAAGGAGTGTAATGTTGTTAGGATTGACGTATGTATGTATAAAACGATTCTTTACTCCATCATAACTTCTAAACGGCTGATTTAAATGTGTGCGGTATCGTTAGACTCCTTTCACCATTCCGGTTGACACAGGATACCTAAACTGTTAAAATTGAAATAGCAACAATGGCAAAATGTCACCTATTTAACAAAAAAGTCTTCTAATTATTACAATATGGGTATCATTTGAAGGGTGGCCATCTCAAATATATACGAATATAGTAGCATTAAAAAACGGATTTAATAATAATGTCGAAATATGCCGTCAGGTTTCTGAAGCCTTTATGTATTTAGTTATTCTGCTCAGTAAAACAATATGCCTTTGACATGTAAACGTATTGTGTTAACTCGGTTACCACACCATAAGTACATACCCGAGGCTAAGCTATCGTTACATTGACAATAGGATAACACGATAAAGTCATAACATAGTTGTACTCTCTGTAACTATCTGACTTATTCTCGCAAAGAGCGCTTCCAAACTTACTGATGCACTGAGACACGGGTTTCAGCCACCTTCCGTAAGAACAGATCCCGGGGTTGCCTCCATACACCTCATAGCCGCGCTGGCAGGAGACGGTCAGGTTGACGAAGTCGAGGGTGTGGCCTGGCCGCGCGCTTGGCGCGTTGGACACCGCGTACGAGCCGTGCTGCGGGTACTCCGGCAGGATGCAGGTGCTGGAGGAGGACCTGTAGGTAGCACCAGGGGTTTACAGTATGTTCCAGAAGTTACGGTGCTCGGTAGGATTGAGTCGGTCAGAAACTACCTATAAGAAGTTAAAGGAATGCATTCCTGTCCGTACCGGAAGAAACTACTTCCTCATAGAAGATCTTAATCGTCTTCGGCCCTTTAGGTCAGAAGCAAGTATTGAACGTATGAGCGAAACAGAGTGAACGAGTAAAGAGCGCAGACCACGGCGCTCGATGTAAACGAGACAAACAGTACCTACTTCAAACAGTGTCCTGATCAAGTATGAAGGACGCATAACTGTGCCTTTTTACCAGGGTTACTTCCGCCTTCTTTATAGATCGAAACGGCTCGTGTTTCCCAGATCTCAATATTTGATACGGACCGGAGATCGAAGCGCTTTTAAGCCTTTTTAAGACCGAGCGGGCACAACTCTAGTGCTCAGTACAGTGTTAGGTTATAAATTAGCGTTACCACCGCGACTAATAAGTGCCAAGCTGCTGGCCAGGTGTGTCAGTACCTAATTGAATTTGATAGGTTCTTGCTTTCGTTATACAAAATTTGCGCCTACCATTTGAACCCATGACCTTTGACACAGTATGCCGATTGAACCTCCATCAAGTAGTCTTGAGCTGCTTCATTCACACAGTGTATACTTTTAAGCAGACCGTATCACTCGCGAGCCACTCCAAGACCCTTTTTGGTAAATTATCTTTACTTATTGCAGACAATGCCAGCGCCTTGTACACTCCGACATATTGATTTCTCGAGGGAAATGGAACTATGTCAAAGTGTTGTCAATCAAACCCTTCAGATTTTTTGAAGATTTTTTGAAGGTTCATCATGTACCAACGTCAACTTGGAGGAAAATCCTGCTTTTAAGAGGGGTAATTGCACAAATTATCTTATGTGCCGAAGTGGATCTGAAATGGCCCATCTATACAAGATGGCCTTGAATTTGATTCCTTAGGTCACTTTTACGTAGTTACTCGTACATAGTGGCCTAGAAGTCCATTTGTTTGACTGTACTTACTCGCATTCCGTGGGTTGTCTAACCAAGCGTGTTCAGGTGGGGTTAGGCTGCGTTATCACCAGAGCTGTGCGATGCAGCTAAGCAGTGTTGCGAGGAAAAATTCACCAATAGGACTATTAGGTTTTACTAACCTTACTATCCTTTTGGTGGTTTTTTTCTCGTACACTACTTAGCAGCCTCACAGCTCTGGTGGAAACGCAGCCATTAAGTATATGTATCGATGAAGCACTTACTGTTTGATGAAGTATTCGTGGCTGTGCAGGCGAGTGAAGGTGGTATAAGAGTTGGCATTGCACTTGAGGGAGCCGGTCGGTGCCCTGGCTGAGGATACGATGCCTCGCAGGTAGTACCGCTGCACCCTTTTCTCCACCTCGGGAAAGGCCAGACCCCCTCCGCTGTCACCTTGGCATAATGCTGTCCCTGATGATGACGAAGATTAATCAGTTAAATAAGGTAGACGGCAGGAATCATTGACCAGGAATCTTTCGTTTTTGACATGTCTTCCTTTCGTTAAAATATTTTCAAGGTAGAACTTTCGAATCACTGGGCCTAGATAAGTTGCCATCGAATACGAACGCTAGCGTTTGGTGATCACATATCGCTTTGCGTTGTCAAAAATGTAAAAGCTAGCCGACGTTTATATCGTGTTGAATTCAACCTGTCAAAATAGTACCGCGTAACGACGGACAAAACGTCAAAACTATCACTATGATATATATATGATAGTGATCACATTACAGCGTGTCAGTTGTAACGAGTGATATATCACGTGACTTACGTCAATTCCATACATTTTTGTAAGTGACAGGTGATCACCAATATATCATCGATAGCGTTCGTATTCGATGGCAACTTGTCTAGCCCCGCTGTAGCCCTAGACAAGATAAAATGCGAGATTTATATCGTTATCGAAAACATACAGGACTGACGTAAGCTGCTGGATGGTCCTGTCAAGCGTTTATGTCAATTCCTTACACTTAGGCAGTTTTCGTAAATCGGTAACGTTAATTTTAAGCAGCTTGTCTAGACAAGGCTGAACACTAGTGTTCAGCTTTTGATACAACCCATAACACGATCAAGAACTCACACACAACTACCTTCTGTCCAAATTAACGTCAATACTTGCCGTTCAAAGTGCCAGCGCAGATTTTGTCAATTGTAATTTGTGGTAAGAAGTCGAACGGCAGATCAGCCTTGCACTGCTCCAGGTCTACGTAGGGGATCTCCGTGGTCTTCAGCACCTGGGAAGCCTCCCCGTCTTCTGCTGTAAGCCCCCAGCCTGCAACCTAGAATTTATTTACTTAGTCATGTATAAGTTTAGTCTTGCGACTGGGCTCGCGCAAGGTGATTTTGATGCGATGGAGAAGGTAACAACGTCGAGCGCAAGCACACAGACCAGATGGTAATTGGGACCTGAAACCCATGAAAGATTGCAATCACAAGACTATAATCTCTAGATTGCAATTTTATAACTGCCTATACGTTGCCTGAGGAATAAGTTGGAATGCCATGGCCATGATACACTCAGGAGCAAAAATACCGGGTCAGAGTGCGTTTTTCATACTAAAGAGGCTATTTCGAAGCCTTGGTTCCTCGCAAGAGAATGCTTTTAGTGAAATCTGATGATGAATGATGAAAAAACCTTTTTTTTACCGTTTTATTAACCGGTTGAGGGATGAACGAAGTCATACCGGTTATAAGAACGATATTAACCGGTTCCAAGCCAGGCATTAACTTATCACCAATATCACGATGTACCCAGGTCCCCGTGTCCTACCTTGCCCCTGTTCCCGCTCTGCAGCTGTTCCCTGTCGGAGTCGTAGTCGAAATCGATGCAGACGGGCCGGATGAAGACGGTCAGCTCGACGGGCGTCGACAGCACCACCAGCGCTATGTCCGCCTGATAGTTCGCCGCAGCGCCGGAGTAGTGTGGGGGGATTCTTATCACACTCACCTAGAAAATAAACATTTAACTATTTTTTTTATGGCAAACAAGCACACAGACCACCTGATGATAAGCTGAATCTGATACATAGAGATTTGCATTCTCAAGATTGCAATCCCATACCGAAAAAGCGTTGCCAACCCTAAGGACTAATTTTACCGGTTGTTTATCCTCACTCCAGAACAGGAGCAAGCACCGCTGCTATGGGCGGTAAGTTAAAAAAACGAGATAGTTGTAGTGATCTGAACGGATCCAACGCAAGGTCCTACCACCCTAAATGGTTTATTTACATGGTATTCCTAAGACGCGGCGCGAAAAATGGGTTCGGTAAGTTGTAACTTAACTTGACGTGATTAATGAAGGAAGCTAACAGTTTCACATTCTGTCTACTTACAAAAGATTTTTGAGCTTCACGGTCCCTGGGGCTGTTCCAGGGTCGGTAGAGCTTGCCCACAGCCACCGCGAAGTGGCTAGGAGGACGCAAGCCCGAGACGTCCCTCCAGAAGCAGTGCGCCGCTGCAGCGAACAGCCAGGAGTAGATACATCATCATTATCATCATCACACCTTGCCCAAGAATCATATCACTTCACCAAGTACCACGTATCGCTAGTAAGCGACTATGCAATGAAAGCGACATTGGACGCATTGAAGTCGTCACGTCCTCGCGGCAGATTTCTATTGCCTTTTAAATTAATACTTCGACTAAGTTAAAAATGTTATATCTTTGTAAATGTTACCACCGGCAGGTTTATAGGTCCTTGCCTGATATGACGACGGTGGTGGAGACGAGGGACCCCCCGCAGATCTGCTTGAAGGGGGTGAAAGTGGTGTCGTACACGCCGGCGTGCCACGGCAGCTCCCCGCGCTCCGCGTTTTCGCCGTTCAGCACAAGCTGCGTCGATTTCGGCGTCGTGGTACCGCATTCTGAAATTTTCCAGGACAGGACAGGATTAATAATCATCCGACTTCACTAATCTAACAAGCAGCATTGCCCATAGAATGGCAGTGCTTAATTTTTGTGCCAAGTAGCTTTTACTTTACGGCATTTCTGTCTCGAGTTTTTCACCAGGCGCTGTGAAAGATCAAAAAAAATACGTTGTGCTGGTCCCCACGGTCCTAAAGTTTCGACCCAAGTGCGTCAACGTGCAAGTGCTACAAACCATGTATATTTTAGGAGATATTGTTGGTTTGACGCACTTGCCCCTTAGACGCATTTGCCCCAGTCCCACCATAACTTAATTCATGAATACCAGGTTCGCAGGTGGCGACGTAGTCCCAAGAGCCGTCGACGCACAGCATGTCTTTGAGGATGCCGTTGTGGTAGTAGTTCGGCCGGTTGCACTCCGGCAGCACCACCGTCCCGGCCGGCTCGGACTCGTTGCAACGCCGCTTGCCCCCCACTATGTTCGGGTCGGTCAACTTGCAGAAGTACGTGACGCTGGGGTGCCGAGTTAGCTTGCAGAATGCTGTGAAAACAACATTTTCCATACGTTTTTATAAATTTTAAAATAGGAAAAAAATCACACGTCTGTTTAAAAATAATGAATTGTCTAGAATATGTCGGTATTAATCCAACCTGACAAAACTTTGTTTAGAGGTGGCTGGTAGTAAGCGGCGTGCTTTTCGTCTTCGCTACGGCTGATGCTAAGTTTCCCCCCCTTTTCATCTCTTCCCCGCCAGCCTCGGTCATACGAGACAGCTGCGCACGCGCTAGTCGCTCTATGACAACGTCCAAACATCTGTACCTAACTTCAAATATTTTTGTGTAGATAGGCGAGGAAAGCGTGCAATACCTTCTTAACTATATGTATACCTCAGAAGCTTCTTCTACTCTGACTGTAATAAAGACTTCCTCGTTAAGCCCAGAGCGCTGCTGTGAAATGTTGCGAAACAAAAACCACCGTTTTCACTCATTCAAGCGAAAACAGAAATCAATCAGAATTCACGCTGTTGTAATAAGCTGATTGATTGAGTAGAAGCGCATCATCACTCACTTTCCCTGCACAGCTCTGGCGAAAAGCCACCTTTTGTCTAGTACTTGGATTTAAACTCACGGCTACACTGCGGCATCCGCCCGTGCCACTTCCCGTGGAAGCAGTAGTATTGGCTGTCTCCGAGCACGCTGTACCCTGGGCGACAGGCGGCCGTTAGCAGCACGGCGCCGCGGGCCTGGCCGGGCCCCGCGCTGGGGTCGCCCTCCACCGTGTAGAACCCATTCTTCGGGAATTCTGGCAGGACACAGCTCGCTGTTGACCTGGGAAAAAGAAGAACGGTCCACGTGAGCGAATGGAAACCACAAATGCGCTTGGTCACTTAGTGAAAAAAAAAATATCCTTAAGAATACAACTATAAGCTTAATACGCTATCGCAAAATGTACGCAGTGACGCGTCTACTGCGTCATGTTTTTATCGCGTCTTTTTTAGGGATGCCACGACGGTTGTCCTATATCTAAGTTAAAACGACGTGCCACACGATGCATTTAAAAAATTGATATGAAATCACAGTGCTACGACTACGTGACGCACAAACAATTACAGCTCGTGTGGCATCGCTTTAATTAACGTTGTGGTCACTTGCAAAACAACCAAAGATTTCTCTTACGAACTTGCCCCGGCTGCCCTCAATAACTTTTTGACGCAGTTTAATTAACGCTACCAATTTAAAGTTACCATTTCCAGTACTTAAAAATTATACTTGAAAAAGTCGTTGATGTCTAAAGCTTAACATTAAATAACTTAATAATAAAGTCATAAAAAATATATGCAAATATTGTATACTGTCTAGGGGACACGGTTTCTGATTTAGATTGACGTTTATTTTCGTATCGTCATCGGATAGTAACTACAAGTAGATGAAGTATGCGTAAAATAATGTATGAAAATTGTTACCACGACCCCGTCTTTTGTTTTCGCAACGACACCGTGTTTTAAGCAGCGGAGTGGAGGGCATGCGATAAAAATGGTACGGATACGGTGCGTCACTGCGATTCCGTACCGTCTCCGTATTTTAAGCTGTAAACAATTTTTGTTGAAAGTATTTATCAAGCGTTGCCTTCGTGATTTTTTCATATTTTTTGGACATACGGTTTAAATATAAAGGGACACAGTTTTTGCAACTTTCGGAGCGTTTTTTTTCGGAAAATTCCCCTAATCAATAAAACTGCTTGGGAACCTTAAAATGTTTTCAGAAGAATTGTCGAAATATGTGCCACACGATGATGTACGCAGATTTTTTTACATCTTCTTTTACATGTATGGAGTGCCCGCCTAAAAATATTTATTCAGATTAATTAACTACCAAACTAACAATAAGTACTCCAAATTTCATCAATGCACCATCTTGTAAGTTTCGAGTAAAATGTCTGAGACATACGGTCCGACAGACGGGCATGACAAAGCAGTGTCATGGACATGGCTACGGAACCCATAAACCAGTTTTTTTAAATCGTTTACGTTAGCGGTAAGCAATATAGCTATCAGCTAGCCTCACAGGGGCCCTAGCCAACATGAATTACGCTAACTATCGTTTGTATTCGTTTCGTTTCTAAACCAATCGCGTCAATAGAATTGTCATGCGCGGTATACGGTATATGTTCTTCAATAATTCTTCAACAATCCTCGTTGATAACGCAGTAAGTTACAAATAAATTAATTTGCAAAATACAATGTGTGTTAGTGTCGGCTTATGTTGTTGATCTTCTTTTCAATTTTAACCCCATAAATAACTTTAAGTTACTGTTTCGAACTAATTATATAATGAAAAAATATCGAAATGTCTTAATGAAATATACAGTAGCCTATGACATATGCTTAATACTCGTAAATACGTCAAGAAACACTCTAGGGGATAATAATTAGACGATTTATAATCAACTGCGGCTTAAAACAGTGGGATGACATAATTATGTCTTAAGAGGGGGAAAAAAAAGTGGGTTTATGATCGGTAGCTTGAAAATATGGGGTTCATTGACGCCTTAAGCGTTCTTAATAGACAACATCGAATACTTTAAAGAAAGTATGAACTTTGAACATAAATGTCAATGTTTTCATCATACATCATCAGCAAGGATTTATTGGTTTTAGCTAAGCGGCGCGGGGGCACGTATAGCTGGTTGCGCCTGCGCGTGACACAGTGTAGCTTCTGGGAGTAGGTGGGGAGACAGTCGAGATTCCGTCTTACGTACTTGCAGGCCTCAAGTACATACACACTTGGTAACGTCAGAATGTTTAGCTGCTTAAATAAGTCTTTAGCGGGGTGGTCGTATGATTTTTTGGCCATAATACGTATTGCGCGTTTCTGTAGTTTAAATATTTTATCCCGTTGTGCAGCAGTACCCCACAGATCTACACCATAGATTAGCGTCGAATGGAAATACCCATAGTATGCCTTTTTTAAGTTATCCTCAGAGAGGCTATTGGTTAGTCTGGATAAGGCAAAGCACGCTGAAGAGAGTTTGTTGCAGGCGGCTTCAATATGAGGTGACCAAGTTAACCCCGCGTCAATAACGAACCCCAAATACCTGACCACATGCACCTGAGGGACAGGGATGTCGTTTATTACAATGTTTAATTTTTCTTTTACGTTTTTTCTAAGTTGAAAGTGCATTATGTTTGTTTTTTCGACATTTAGGAGCATGCCATTTGCAGTAAACCATTTCGAAATGCTCTGCACTGTTCGCGTGAGTTTTGTTTCCAAGTCAATGAAATTATCGGCAGATACTATAATGCTTGTATCGTCAGCAAACATAACGCACTCTGAGTCATCGCAGGCAGAGGTAATGTCGTTCACAAGGATCAGGAACAGGTTATTCCCTGTCACCGATCCCTGCGGAACGGCACTATCGCCTATTTCTTCCAGCTCAGATTTGTGGGTATGGACATAGGTGCTTTGTCTACGACCTTTTAAGAAGGATTTAATCGTACTCGCAAAGGAGCCGTTCACGCCATATCGCGAGAGTTTGGCGAGAAGCAGCGCATGGTCTACCATCTCGAAAGCTCGCGACAGGTCGCAGAATATAGTTGCGACGTGTCGCCTGCCCTCGAGGTGCGTCATGACGCGCGCCACTACGTCGCGGGTCGCGTCCGCGGTTGAACGCCCAGGCTGGTATGCATATTGTTGTGGGTTCAGAAGTTGATTTTTAGTGAAATGATTCATTAATTTAACACTCATTAGGCGTTCAAATACTTTAGATATCACCGGTATCAATGATATAGGCCTATAATACTTGAGTACATCCATATCACACAGCTCGCTTAGTTTATTATAGTTATTTTCATAGTGTTATGTCTTATGGTATTCTGGTTTGGGGTAAGGCAGCTGACATACAAACTATATTTGTGTTACAAAAAAGGGCCATTCGTTCTATTTATAATTTAAATTCCCGTGACTCATTAAGAGAACTTTTTAAAGAAATTGATATCTTAACTGTAGCGTCTCAATTTATTTACGAGAATATTATTTATGTTATTAAGAATTTAGATTCGTTCACCAAAAACTCAGATATACATAATTTAAATACTAGAAATAAAAATAAAATAGCTATTCGAAAATTCCGTGTCCGTAAAGTATATAAATCATTTGTTGGTCAATGCATTCATTTCTATAATAAATTACCTGAAGTAGTTTCAAAGTTACCCTTTCCAGCACTTAAAAAATATTTGAAAAGGTCGTTAATGTCTAAAGCGTATTATAGGGTCGAGGACTATCTAACAGACAAAAATGCATGGCCTACACCCGAAACTTAGTCAATAGTAATTTGTTCAAATGCAAAGGCTTTATCCTGCTTTTTCTTGTCTGGGGGACACCGTTGATGCAGGAAAACATATCGAAACTTTTATGTGGTCATCTTGCACCATCTTATATACACATATATAAGTAGGTAGTTGTAGTTATTTTATTTTATTCTTTTCTATCTTTCACTCCCGTAAGATTTTTGGCATGTTTTCCTGCTGAACTACTGTTATTTGATATTATATTTAATTTAATACTTGTAGCTTTATATAATGCTAGATTAAGTTGTACATACCATTGTAATATGAAATATGTAATAAGTTTAAAAAATGACTGACTGCTGAGTTTCTTGCGGCGTTTCTTCTCAGCAGTGGTCTCCTCTTGGGAAGCGCTGGTAGTATCTTGACGTGTAAAAGTGCCCGTGCGGCATACTTACTGAATAAATTTCTTTTATCTTTTTTTTTTATCTCACCGTTTCCTTTATAAATTGGTTGCACTTTAATAATCTTTAGTAAGTCGGGATACACGCCTTTTTCCACACATTGATTAAGCAGGCAGAGAAGCAGCGATACTACTATTGGAGGTAAATAATCTAATACATAGGTTGACATATCATTTACGTCCTTTGATTGTTTTCTTTTTATGTGATTAAGGGCTTTTATTATATCTGCGAGATTAAATGGACTGAAGTTAAACTCAGGCATTTGGGACGGTAAGTATTTGTCTAGGTACGCTAACGCGGCAGACGTTTGTGGCTTGTTGTTGTGAGTATTCGTGTGAGTGTAGTAGTGGTTGAGGCGCGCTCGGCTTCGCTCGCACCAACTGATCGACTCACCAACACATCCAGAGCCCTAGTTTTGTTTTTGCTGTTACAAGTTTCGGATGCAATGATTCGCCACACACTACGGCACATATTCTCATCACTATTACGTATTTTATTATTAAGGTACTCACTACGTGAATGTTTCAGGGTACTAGCGTAAAGCTGTTCAAGTAATAATAAATTATCAGATAATGAGTTATCATCCGGGCTAAGAGAACATTTAGCTTTTAGGTAGCGGACGTCATTTCGCATTTTACGTACAATGTCACTGGCCCATTTACTCACATGGGTTTTTACAGGGTACTTTTTTAAAGGGAAATTTATGTCAAAACAGTGCTTAATTACGTTCATCACTCGATCCAATTTAATACTTGATAAGATATGAACGTCACAGAAGTTTTCACGAACCTTGTTATTATTTCACTGTAACAAAAGTTGATGGATGAAAGAAATATTGATGTATTAGGTGTGAGTGAAACGAAAAAGAAAGGATGTACAACAACCACTCATGACAAAGGTCCGAGAACGATGTGGTTTGAAAGAAGATGTAGTGACTAAGATCGAAAAGGGTATGCTAAGATGGTTTGGTCATTTAGAAAGGATGGATGACAGAAGAGTTACGAAAGAGATATGGCGAGCGAGAGTGAGCGGAGATGTCGGTAGGGGACGTCCTAGACGGACGTACGGTGATCAGATTCGCGATGTCCTGATTAAGGGCCGAATCAAAAGCACCCGAAACCGACGTACGTGCATGAAAAGATTGATGAATGTAGAGGAAGCGAAGTGTATATGTTTGGACCGATGCACCTGGCGTTCCATAATCTCTGCCTACCCCATTGGGAGACAGGCGTGAAGATATGTATGTATGTATGTATGTAACAATAACATAACATTAACAATTTCGAATGTGAAATCATGTTAAAAATTCTATCATTTCACTCGTTTTTTCATAACCTTTCAACGACCCTACACGCCATAAACAAAAAATAAGGCGCACCCTTTATTAGACAAGACGTGTGTGACGCGTTAGGCATTTCCGATCCAATCCGGGGGACACCGAATGAAGACGCGGGGTTTTCATGACGTGATTTAGAAGTTTGAAAGTTTGTTAGTTTCTTATAAAATACACCTTAATAACTTACACAGAAAAATATTTTTCTGCTCCTTGTTTAATTTGTTATTTTCGCGGTATTGCACTATCAACGACTAAATACTTGAGTGGTTAGTGTAGTTACCGCTTGTCCCTCAGTGCGCACGCGCCTGCGCAGCGCGGCGTGACGCTGCCGTTCGCCGGCCGCGCCTGACGCAGCGCGGGGCACAGAGCTGGCGAGGACGCTGGAACAGCGTGACCGTAATAAGAAGAAGAATTAATCTGCTTATTGTGTAGTATATTCGTGTCATATGAAAGGGTTCAATCTAAAAAGGCCTAAGTATAAGCAACTAGGTTTCATACTGCGGGTAAGCAAACCTTTTAAAAGCAGTCTCACTTTTAAGATCCTCCTCAACAGCTTTGTTCGCAGTCACCTAGACTTTGCATGCGCGGTCTGGAAACCTTACCATGCATTTAATATTGATAGAGTAGAGAAGATACAAAAAATGTTTGTTGACTTGACCTCAGAACTGGTTTCACATTCCCTACAAAGATTCTTTAATGTACCATAAACTTCAAACTCTCCAAGATCTTCGCGACTGTGGATTCCGTGCTTTAGTATAAAAGGTAGACCCTTTTATACTAAGGCTAAGCGAACTAGAAGTGCCCCCAACGACGCATTTGGTCATTCTTTCAGGTGGTGTACTGGTAAGTCCTAAGAACACAACATGCTTAATATCAGACCTCGATCTTCTTTTGTTTTAGTGTTATTCAGGATAATGTAAAATCATCAGCGTATCATTGAAAGTGGCATATTTTGTAAACTGTTCAAGTTAGATTAACCAAACAAAATAATATTTGACAATAATAAAATAGGCTACCAAATACATATTTTTAACCCGCATCATTTCCTTATACTTCATTATGTAAAAAAAAACATTTTATTCGCCATCGCCACATAGTAGAGCGTGTTATGCAGAAAATGTTTTTATAAGGCGTGCTTTGCATTTTACGACAGCGAAAAAACCAAGGACGTAGATATATTTAATTGTAACATTAAGTCCTTAAAAGACGCCTTTTTATAAGCGCATACAGGCGCATCTATGTGTATATGTAAGTATATGACGGTACATATGCGCGTATGTACGTATATGTGTATATTGTGTATTTGGTGGTAGGACCTTGTGCAGGGTCCGTCCGGATCGCTACCACCATCTTATCCATTAACCTACCGCCAAACAGCAGTGTTCGCATTGTTGTGTTCCGGTTTGGGGATACGACAGCCGGTGTAATGACTAGCATAGTGGCATTCCATCTTAGTCCTCAGGGTTGGCAACGCATTTGCAGTCTTAGGCTTGCAGTCTTGTGAATGCGAATGTCTATGGGTCACAGTTTCCACTTACCATCAGGTGGCCTGTGTGCTCGTTTGCCTACTCTAAGACATAAAAAAAAAACTGGGTGTATTTGGAAGTGTGGATCAAACGAACCAAGTCAATAGAGGACGTCTAGACCTATCCAACTCACCCCCATGTACGTTCAGCGATATTTACTCATTTCGGAGATATTGATCATTTTAATCTTAATTTTTGTAATTTTCCCTTATGTCGGGCATATTGGCAATATTGACAATTGCTCGGAAGCTTAAATAAATTATTTTATTACAGATTTTTGCTACGGTGATTATTTTTGCTGTTTTTGAAAACGCATGGAGGCATGGTGACACGTGTCATCATTGGCGATGTTGACAACGAACTAAATTCAAGTAAGCTCCCGGAGGCCATTTGCAACGTCAAAAGATGGCGGATGTGTAATTTGTTTTATTTTTTATTTTTGTGTATTTAGGTGTTCAAAGTTATTTTCTGTTAATGATTTGTACTTACTTTTAATGCCTTTGTGTTGTACAATGATAGAAAACTGGACTTATTTCGTGTATCCTGGCATCTTACTTCTCGTTTCAAGTGTCCTGTCCTACATATCACCCGTACAACGTTGCCACCAATCTTCCTAGAGAAGATTGGATTGTGTTTTATTACTATATTGATTTATACTTATATATACTTGACACTGGCGAAATCACTTCATAGTGGAAACGCCATATTCCCGCGGTAGTAGCTGTACTTATACCTGATTAATAAATATACTCATAACTCAATGCATGATATCTTCATAACCCTGTTACCTGTTATTTTTAATTATAAATAAATAATTTGGGGTTGGCATTTGCAGTTGGCAGTTGGTCTACGGGTCTCAGATCCCACTCACCATCAGGTGGCCTGTGTGCTCGCGTGCCTTCTGCAATGATGCCATAAAAAAAATCATAAACAGTCACTACATATTTCAAAAACATAAATTATCTTCAATGTAAGAACATATTTTAACTACAAAAAATATAAAACGAAAGTTCTTCTGAAAATTTAACGTACCTACTCGTATTGAACACTTATTTATTTATTTTGTTCGTGCCAGTTGATGATACAGACAACTCTGATAATAATAATAATAGCAAGAACCTTGACTTGGCTCACGAGGTGACCGCCATGTGGGATGTTGACTCGACGATCATTGTCCCGATAGTTGTTTCGGCAAACGGTCTTATAGCGAAGAGTCTCGACCAACACCTCAAGAGACTCTCGCTAGATGGCTGGGTCAAGGGCCAGATACAGAAGGCAGGTAGCTTGAGCCCTGCCCCGCTGCCGGCGGCACTCGAAGGTTAGGTTTTTTATAATGTTTTTTTTTGTAATAGTATTGTTGTTTTCCTTTTATATTTCAATATTTATTGAAAAAAATCTAGCTTATAGAAAATTTAATAAATATCTCAATAATAATAATAAGGAAATGTTGAGGTCGAGGCATTTTAAATGCTAAGATTCTACACAACCGCGAGGTGCGCCATCTCAAGGGTTCTTACCTTGACTTTTTACCGTCCGTGAACTGGCTACGGTCTGGTGACGTCTTTGGGGAAACCGAAGGTTTTGTCTGTGGAATTGCTGACGAGGTCATAATGACGAACAATTACCGGAAATATATTCAGAGGGATGGCACGGTCGACATTTGTCGAGTGTGCCGTTGCCCCGGCGAGTCCCTCAGACTTATAATTTCCGGTTGTTCGCATTTAGCCCACGGCGAATACTTGCACAGACATAACCTCGTGGATCATCCATCAGCAACTTGCTCTCAATACGGTCTTGTTGAGTGTGAAGTGCCGTACTATAAGTACACACCGGCGCCAGTTCTCGAAAATGGTCGTGCTACGCTCTATTGAGACTACGCTCGCTACGCTCTATTAAGATTATTAAGGTATGTCTTAATGTTATGTATGTATTTGCAATCTTAATAGATGGTGGATGTGTAATTTGTTTTAGTTTGTGTATTAAGGTGTTCAAAGATCTTTTTTGATAGTGATTTGTGCTTTTTATGCCTTTCTGTTGCGTAGTAATAGAAGACGGACTTATTTCGTGTATCTGGCATCTTACTTCTCGTTTCAAGTGGACTCGCAGTGGTGCAGAGGTTAAAACTATGTTGACCTCTGTCCTACGTATGACCGTACAACGTTGCCCCCAATCTTCCTAGAGAAGATTGGATTTTGTTTTATTGCTATATTGATTCATACTTATATATTACTTGACACTGGCGAAATCACTTCATTGTGGAAACGCCATATCCCCGCGGGAGTAGCTGTTGAAGAAGCCGAGGGACAAAAAAAAATACATACACAATAGATACGCGCAAAAACATCTTCAGTCGGGTTAAGAAACCGAATTGAGGACCTCCTCTTTTTTTTTAAACTTGGTTTAATATGGACATAAACGACTTCTAAGTGGATGGAGTCAGGGTAAAACGCTAATCGCAGTGTAAAATAATATAGCATGACGTCACGTGACGGAAAAAATAATCTAATCACGTGTGCAACGTTGCCCCAATCTTCCTGCAGAAGATTGGATTGTATTTTATTGCTATATTGATTTATATTTATAAATACTTGACACTGGCGAAATCACTTCATTGTCCCCGCGGTAGTAGCTGTTGAAGTCGCCGCGGGGCAAAGAAGAAGAACGTTGACAGTACGAAAACATGTCAGAAGTAAAATAGTTTTACTGAGTATAAGTAAAGTAAAAGAATATAAACAAGCATTATAAAATAGTGTCACTCCGAACGCAATCCAAAGAGGAATTAATTCACAAAATGGCGGCTCTAATGTTGACAACTTCTCTACTGACAGCTTTCCTGCACCACGAATCACGCAACGACAGCCGTCATCGACCAACTGAGGATATTATTGCGTACGAGAATAAAGACATATAATAATCGCAATATAGTCAGTTTGTTTACATTCTTTATCTCGTCTCATTGGCCGTACTTTAGTAGGTCTCTATTCTACGCAACAAACAATTTGTTTTTTGACTTCTTATCCTATTGTCTTCTTTTATTAATTTATACTATTATTTACTTGATAGTACGAGTAATGGCGGCCGAGTTATAAACAATAGGTACCATAACGAGTTACACGCAACACAAAAACATTTTTTTTTTTTTTGGTTTAATTTACCCCACATGGGGAAGGCGAAGGGAACACAGCCCATGCAGCCAAGTCTTATGTATTTACAACACAAAAACAATAGTTTTTTCACTTCGCTTGCATGTTACTTTATGCATGCACCTCGAGACTAAAGCTCCAGGCGATTATTCCGTAAATATAACAGATGTCAGCAAACTTTAAACTGACATCGAAAGAACGTTACCCAATGAGTAAAATCACATCAATAACTTTTTTTTAAATAAAACTAGGAATACATATTATGAATGAAGGATTATCGCCATTATCAGTGAGTGCATAGACAATTTTTAGGGTGTGGAAATAACCTCAAAATGACAACCGTGCAAAATTTAAACAAACAACTATTTAATGATTACGAATATGAATCGATTTCATTATATTTAGGATGAATTCATTTTATTATGCATGGTCCAATTAGTTTTGTAATAGTTTTTAAAGCGTCACTTTACAACAAAAAACCTGGAACAAATTTGTAAGACACTTTGTTGTAATTATAACACACTACCGGCCCGCCAACGGCTTCGCCCCGCTGCAAAATTTCCGACATTTCCAGTAGTTTTTTTTTAATACAAACCTTGTCCTGACAATAACAAATACAACAAAAAAGAAATTAGCCAAATCGGTTCAGCCGTTCTCGAGTTTTGCGCTTAACAAAACATTTAGTGATTAATTTTTAGGGTTCCGTAGCCAAATGGCAAAAACGGAACCTTTATAGATTCGTCATGTCTGTCCGTCCGTCTGTCCGTCCGTATGTCAAAGCCACTTTATTCCGTAACTATAAGAGCTAACTTTGTAAGTAGATGTATTCGGTGAACCGCATTAAGATTTTCATACAAAAATAGAAAAAAAACAATAAATTTTTGGGGTTCCCCATACTTAGAACTGAAACTCAAATTATTATTTTTCATCAAACCCATACGTGTATCCCACCCATACGTACCCATACGGGTATCTATGGATAGGTCTTCAAAAATGATATTGAGGTTTCTAATAAAAAAAAAAACTAAACTGAATAGTTTGCGCGAGAGACGCTTCCAAAGTGGAAAAATGTGTGTCCCCCCCCCGTAACTTCTAAAATAAGGGAATGATAAATGTAAAAATAATATATGATGTACATTACCATGCAAACTTCCACCGAAAATTGGTTTGAACGAAACCTAATAATTCGTTTTTTTTAATACGTTATAAATCGTAAACCGCATTTTTCCTTTCATTCAATCAACTCCAATATAATAAAGAATAAAGAAAAACATTTATTTAGATGTATAGTGGTACGGAACCCTACGTGCGCGAGTCCGACTCGCACTTGGCCGGTTTTTATTATATATATATATTGTAATTTTGTATAGCACGTTGTTTTTAAGTCCTCGTATTCAAAGTGAAAAGTAGAGTGTTTAACGCGAGACTAAACAACCATAATGATAATCGAACTTTAACCACCTTCGCTCAGCTCGACTCGCGTCGTTATGGCTTGTTTTAGTCGCTTGTTGAATAATCTACTATTAACAACGTAGAGAATATAACTAATAATATTTTGATGATAATGATACCTCACTCACATATATATTAAACCGGTTTTGCCGCGATCGAAAAACCAGATTGATAGGAATATCGAAAAACCAGCTTGTTAAAATACAAAGGAAACATGAAGTGTGAGGTGTTTATACGAACTGTCACAGGGCTTATTCTAAATTGACCCAACTATAGGCAAATAATAAAATATATAATAGGAGAGCTAGAAGTAATTAATCAAACTGGTTACACAATTTGAACACTAGCAAGCTTAGACAAGGTCAAAGCGATTTGCTATTAGAAATATTATTGAAAATACTTATACTTGAAAGACTTACCAAAAAGCGCCAACAAAATCAAAGAAACCATCACTCCTTGATCACCAAGCCATCACGTCATCACCACCATCACAACGGGTATTGGATATCGCGTTTTGAAATTAAATAATTAAGGTGGAATCTCGTGAGAAGAGCATCCTCGACGAGCTCGCGTCTAGTACAGATACCTGTTTCTTTCATTTTCCTGTTTGATGTTGTACACTTATGGATATGTTGTCAGTTTCGGATTGCCGTTAGTAAAGCTAATTAAAGGAACCTGATAACGTCTTATAAGAGGTTTATTTACGAGATATAAATTGCCTGAATGCAATATATTTTTCGTAATTATTTTTTAGTTTAGTTTGTAACGTGACTTATCGGTTTTCTTTTATTTTTGTACACTCACTTTTTTGCCTAACCTATTACTGTAATTATTAATTAAATAATAAAGTGGACAAAAGCATGTAGGTATATGCACCAGCAAAAGAGCGTATCTTTACGGCACTTAGGTCCTTTTGTTGAGAAACGCAGTTTTTCGGCCATTTGATTTATTTATTCATAATAAAGATATTCTTGTGGACTTTTTGACCAAAGTGCCCAATTGAATTATGAGAACAATTTCTCCAAGAAGCTCGCGTTCCCACCTCATAAGGGTCAATTTCAGCAATGCACGAATTTTTGCCAATTTCGGTGGCGAAATGAAAATTGAATTATTTGGAGATTATTTTTACTGATAATTTGCTAAAAAATGTTTTAAAACGGAATTTATAAAGGGATGTTGCTATCTGCAAAACTTTAGGAGATATAACAAATTAAATATTTTTAGCTGGCCACGGAAATTGGTATCTGCCACCTGAATTGTAATGACGTGTCACCTGAATTTAAACGCCACCAAAATTAGTTATTTTTATCATAACTTTATTTTAGATATAATTAACCACTTACATTTTAGTGATATAATATTATAAGTAGATCGGAACAGATTCCAGTCATTACTTTTTGTTTTAATTGAACAAGAGCATAACAGAAATGAAACGAGCTTGTACCTAATCAAATCTTTTATTCATCAGTAATTAAATGCAAAACATGATATATAAGGAACCCACTTACATATAATAACAAAAATAAAAGCTTCTAAAAATCTTGAAGTTTTCACAAAAAAATATTGTGCATGATTTACACATAATAGGAACCATACGTAGGGTAACTGCACCTATATGGGACAGCGTTCCAGTTACGATTAATCCGTTAAACTATTCGCATTACAATTTCAGTAGATTTTTTTTAAATATATTGTTTTAGTATAGAAAACTTGTTAATATCGAAAACTCCATTGTAATAACTAATAGAATCCCCGAATAAGTTTAACTAAATTAATTGTACCACATATCAATCTCGAAACCTTTTATTTATTGTTCGTAACTAAAGCACTTTCCATAATAGGTGCTTTTACCTTACTACAACAACAACTGAAAAAAATATTAGAAAAATGCTTTGGAGTTAAGTTTTTAACAATAACTAGTAACCACACAAGGTAAAACGGCGGGAGATGCTTTTGTAGTTTACAGAACTGTAATAGAATTTAAGATTAATCGCAAAAATCGTTAATTAACAATTCAGGTGGCGCAAAATAAAGCAAAAAAAACGCTTTGCCCACCTAATTTGCGCCACTGAAATTGGGATTCTATTGAAATTTAACCCTAAAACCAATAATCCTTGTTAAACAATTTTAAAACATATAGTATAGGAAAAATACCTCAAAAGGCAATCCTAAACGTTAATTATTTATTGAATACCTTATCAGAATCAACGTATAAACGCGCCACCAAAATTTGATTTAATTTGACCCCATGCCAGCGGAGATTAGTACTTACGTGTTTTAATGGCACTCGCAGCAACATAACACACCACAGGCTTACGTCGAGCGTTAGATCGCGACTAAGGTGAAAGGGACGGGAGGGGGCGGCAAACATTAAAGCGTTACTAGTGAAGTTATAACGGTTTTAAATTTGCCCACCCGAATTAGTTCTCTCGCGCGGACAAAATGTAGGAATCGATTACTTACTTAAATAATATAAATAATTAATCTGTGTATATTAGTAATTATGCTATGTATTGTCCAGTTTTATATTCTAATAATAAAAAAGGGCATACGTATACCCGAACCTCAGTATGTTTTTTTTCACTTATTGACCCAGCTCTTGGACGCGCCACCAAGTCTTGGTTTCACCGATTTAAATATTGTTTTGAATAATGTAAACATAATACATCCAGTTAATTTTACCTTATACCAGTAGCAAATAATGAGCTTTAGGATATAAAAAATAAATTTCATTATATTTATCATAATTATATCACCTCGATTTTCAGCCCAGACACAAAAAAAAACACGCTCAGAAATTGACCCATAAGTACCTACTTACTGAGTTGCTTTCGTTTTATTTTTTTTTAGCCTCGAATAAAAATAAAACTTGGTGAATTTGAAAGGACATACAAAAATTATATATCTGAAATTAGTTTTGGTTAAGAAAAACGTTAGGAAAACAGTTACGGGCTAAATAAAACGCACCCAATTAGGGAAAGCTTATGATAGTGTAAATTTCAAAATTCTATTAAATAAACTATATGAATTAGGGATTCGTGAAATTTCTCATAATTGGTTTATCTCTTATCTCAAAGATCGCGAACAGTTCACGGAGGTGGAGTTTTTCGTACCGACACCGGAGAAATAATGTGTGTTCGTTCAGATAGCAAAATAACTAACGCCTCAATCCCTCAAGGCAGTGTAATTGGATATTTATTACTTATTTTGTACATAGTTAAGTCCGTTGAAAAAAAATCCCCGACCAACCGATACTAAACAAACAAACAAGAAGCAAATTAATAAAAAAGTGGTATCATAAAATAGGTTAGCATTCTTATGTGATAACTAAGAAGTGTTGAAATGCAAATTCAAATTCAAATTCAAAACATTTATTTCGACTAACCTGACCCTTATTGGTTAATTACATTACACAATTATCTTACTATCTAATGTTAGGAAAACGGTCGGCCAGTTGTATTATTTTTTGGCTCTTATTAATTGTTAGGCGACATTAAAAAAATCGGCTCTAATTTAGCATTATGGGCCAAACTTCCTAAGGCTTTACACTTAATAAATAAAACAACAAATGAATGACATATGTCATGTTGACATTTTCCGAGGCCGTGATCTATCAAAACAACAACAAAAAAGTTAGGTTATAAGGCATAGAGGTAGGAAATATCTATGTTATAAGAGCACAAAATGTTTAGAAAACTAAGAATAATTCGGTCAACTGCGTTATCTTTTAACTATTCAGTCAAAGTAGAACTAGACGTCAGTTTAAAACACAAATTCGAAAGCAATGAGTACAAGCCCCGCAAACATCCCGGAACAGCAAGAGTGAAAATTGCTTCGATACCTCCAGAAATTGTTAAAGCGGTTAAGGTTATTTTAGATGACTCAGGGGCTAAATCTATGCACCAGGAGAGCATAAAATTGAATAATTATCTTCGCTCACGACTGCTTCCTCCAGAACAAGGCGATATAGATGAGAAGGCGTCTAAAATACACGATAAAATCGCAAAGAAAGCGTACTCGAAAATAGGTGATAATGTAACTGAAGATGAGTTTAATAAGGTCAATAAGCAACTACAATCGAAGGTTTTTAACATTTTGAAGTCGAATGTGTACCGTTGGGGCAATATATCGTATGACAACGCAACCTGCTTACAATACTTAATGTCGAGATCTGCTCCTGAATATGCGATCCTAGTACGCGTGCTAGACGAAATAAGAATTAAATATCCAGACTTCAAGCCAAGAAGTTTCTTTGACTTTGGTTCAGGAGTCGGCACAGGGACATGGGCTGTAAATAATTATTGGAAAGGTGACATATTTGAGTATTTCTGTGTCGACACATCTCCGGACATGCATGATCTAGCAAGACTAATTCTCTGCCAAGGAAAAGACAATGTCACAATGCCTATGAAAGGTTATTTTCAGCGGCAGTTCCTCCCGGTATCTTCAGATCTGAAATATAACATAGTTTTGTCAGCATTCTCATTATTTGAACTACCGAACATGAGATCAAGATTAGAAACTATACAAAAACTGTGGAAGAAAACAGAAGATTTCCTAATAATCGTTGAACAAGGTTCAAATGCAGGTTTTCAAGTTGTAAATGAGGCCAGAGAGTTTGTTTTGAATCTGCCAAAAGGAGCGAATAACGGTTATGCATTGTCACCCTGTCCTAATGACAATGTTTGCCCTAGATACTTAGAACAAAAGACTCCCTGCAACTTTTTAATGAAATACGAGTCGCTACCATACCCTTCAAAGTCAGATATTGCAGCAGAATTGTTCTCGTATGTTATTTTAAAGAAGGGAGTCCGTCCGTCAAATGATCCTCAATGGCCCAGGATAGTGCGGGCTCCGATTGTTCGCTCCGGACACACCATCTGCCGGTTGTGTACGAAGGAGGGGGATTTGAAAGAGATTATATTTTCTAAGTCTAAATATGATCAGACAACATATAGATGTGCTCGATCCAGCAATTGGGGTGATGTGTTGCCAGTAAAATAAATATGTACAAATCTAATTTGCTTATTATTTAGAAGCCTGTTCCCATGTTATTGTATAAGAAATGCGTTAGAAAACACGCTGAAAAAAGTCTAAACTGGCTCTTACACTCTTAACAATAGAATTGAGTTTCATATGTATTTGTTTTTTAAGGTTCTTTCGATAAGGTTTGGCACAAAGGCTTGCTAAGCAAGATCAAGAAACTTCTACCACACTCTGTATACCCTATAATAGATTCATATCTACGCGACAGAACCTTCCAAGTCAAGCTTGGCGAGGCCCGATCGTCGTTCCACGAGTGCTTAGCCGGCGTGCCACAGGGATCCGTCCTTGGACCAGTCTTATACAACATCTACACTTGCGATCTTCCACAACTGACCTCTGTGACAACCGTTGCAACGTTTGCTGATGACACTGCTTTTCTATCCTGCAGCCAGGACCCACAATCGGCCAGTGATCAACTACAGACCCAACTCGACGCTACCAACCAGTGGTTACAGAAATGGCGAATAAAGGCTAGTGCTTCCAAATCCCATCACATAATTTTCACTTTGAGAAAAGGTGTGTGTCCCCCCGTGAAACTTGGAAATGACATCCTTCCGCAAACCACCAACGTCAAATACCTGGGATTTCGATTGGATCAACGATTGACCTGGAAGCTCCATATAGAACAGACACGTGATGGACTTCTATTTCGATTTAGAAACCTGCTTTGGCTCTTGGGTAGACAATCAACCTTATCGCTCACCAACAAACTGATAATCTACAGCTCAATTTTGAAACCTATTTGGACGTACGGTATTCAAATGTGGTCCACAGCAAGCCGATCAAACATCCAACGTCTCCAAAGGGCTCAAAACAACATCCTGAGAGTTATTGCAGGGGCTCCATGGTATGCTAAGAACAGTGAAATTCACTCCTATCTAGAGATCCCAACTATCCTAACGGAAACTGAACGCTACAGAAGGAACTACAAGCAACGCCTCAACTTGCATCCGAATCCGCTAGTAAAAGAACTTCTCCAACCCAGAAACGTAAAAAGACTTAAAAGGGCTCATGTGTTTCCCTAACTGAGTAAGAGAATTTGTCAATGGACAACCTCCTTACAAACGTCACCTACAACTTCACAAAATCTGATTATAGTCTTGCGACTGATGGTAGATAATTAAAATAAAAAAAAAAAAAAAAAAAAATATGTATTTGTAAAACTTCCATAAAATTGTTAAACATGACATGATAGTTGCCATTACTTTAGCTTTTTCCTTATTTGAATTAATATAAGTTAAATTGAATCATAATATAAACCGCAAACGGTTTCCGTTTGCTGTATTAAGGATAGAAGCACCTACCATCACTCTGATGATTTCACTACATAAAGGGCATTATAGACTGTCCAAAATCTGTGAATAAATGTATGAAACCTCAAAAGGATTTTGAAGCTGAAAATTCGCATGTTTACACTGATTTTTCTATGATTATACCTATGACAGCCGTATGTCGTAATTTCAATCACTTACTATACTCACAAGAGATGTGTTTAAAAATAGGCGATTAATTATTTCAATTCCTGAACGACGTAGAAAGGTTTGTATCGATGTTGTATTTACGTAAAGTTAAAGATATAATCTTACAAAAATCAAAGTGTAGTCCGATTTTTGAATATGTTGAAGATATTAAGAAAAACTAGGTCTGTACGTTATTGAAACAAATAAAAAATATATTGTCATAATAAATAAACAAAAAAAAAATCTTTTTTTTTCTTTGCCTCGCGCCTACTTCAACAGCTACTACAGCGGGGATATGCCGTTTCCACAATGAAGTGATTACGCCAGTGTCAAGTATATATAAGTATAAATCAATATAGCAATAAAACACAATCCAATCTTCTCTAGGAAGATTGGGGGCAACGTTGTACGGTGATATGTAGGACAGAGGTCAAGATAGTTTCAACCTCTGCACCACTGCGAGTCCACTTGAAACGAGAAGTAAGATGCCAGATACACGAAATAAGTCCAAGTCTTCTATCACTGCAACACAAAGGCATAAAAAGCACAAATCACTAACAGAAAAGAACTTTGAATACCTAAATACACAAAAAAACAAAACTAAAAAAAAAAAAAGTACACATCCGCCATCTTTTAACGCTGCAAATGGCTCCCAGGAGCTAAATTACGCATGATTTTTTCGACAGCGACGCGATTTATCGTCGGTTAACAAATTTCACAATGCTCTTAAGAGAAACGAATACTTATCTACCTAGTCTGTTCTAATACGTTGAATAGAAAAACGGAATCTTATTTGACCTGTATTTGCAATCGTACCTATTCGGCAACCATTACTGTCATGTAAATAAGAGCTATCAAAACGTTGACAACACGATAACAGGTCAAAGACGATGTCGTTTTTACCGCCATTTTAAGCGTCCCTGGCCACATTACACGGCACGGCTATACTTAGTGATTGCTTTATGTATATAAGGCACCAAAAAAACGATACCTAAAGTAATTGGCAGAATATTGTTTACATAATAAAAGTACCAGTTGTACTCACGTAAAAAAATGCCAAATACAATAAACCTACGTTCCGATATTGAATAATAATGCCTTCATTTCAGAGGTGATATTTCATAAACAGTTCGAATCGAATAAGAACACACAAGAGCTATGAAAACGAGTCATTTTCTAGGTATGACAAAATCTATACAAAATAACCCGTTTTCATAATAATAATATGTTAATGACACTTTTTTCCACAAACTAATGTTCGGGCAAGGAGTTTCATATTTTAGGGATTCGATATTCAAATTTACGTTTTCCATAACACGCATACAAACATAATATATAGGCTGATAACTGATCTGATAGATAGATAGATAGATAGATAGATAGATAGATAGATAGATAGATAGATAGATAGATAGATAGATTCATTTATTCGGCTATTAAATAAAACAAAGAAAAAAAAACACATGCATTTGACAAAAAAAAACAAAAGTAACTTATAAAGAAAGTGATGAGACTGATAAAGACATTACTCTCCTTTGCGTCGCGCAATCGGGTAAAATGGGTTTAATTCGAAATAAAGAGGTCAATTTTTAAGAATTTAACTAATGAGTAATTAAAATGTAAAGTGATTCATTAGCGAGATTGGTCATTAGTAGTGGCGTCAACGTGATACGCGGTCGTGTTTGCTCAGTTACGGTACATTACAGTTCGTCAGTTTTCAAGCGGTACCAGGAGTGCATACAACAGCGCGGTTACAATGAAGTCGATTTGTTGTATTTTTTTAATTGTGATCTTGGCCGTGGATAAAATCGACGCTGGTGAGTGGTTGTTTTACTAGTGCGGCTTTATGCGCGCCTAGTGTTATTATTTTAATAAACGTTTTTTGATGTTTGTTTAACAATAAGGCAATTCTGTAGTCTGCCTTCCCCACTCTGATTACAGGCGTGAAGGTATGTACGTATGTATTTACCATATCAACTTGTTACAGTAAAAACCAGGTGTCTTAGCATACATATACCACGACTGTAGGTATAGTCGGGGTTTTAAACCTTGTATTCTGTTAGATTTGCTCATTTGGTCGAGTTCGGCGAGTTAGTCGACTAACTCTATGCGCCTGCCAAGATGCACGACGATAACTAGCGTTTCTATAGCGTTCGTTTCTAGCGTTTCGTTTTCAAGGTGATGTACTCAAAAACATACAGATTTCCTACAAAATAACTTTATGAAATCAGTGACCAACTAACCATGAGGAAACTGTATGTTTTTAGTGCAACACTCAGGCTACACAAAACTCTCGATTTTAGCCCTATAATAGATACACGTCGACGTAAAAAAAATGTGGTCCCCCAATCAACTTGTAAATCCATGTTTGCCAAAAGACAGTATAAAGCGCAATCAGCATATATCTATAATAATGTAAATAGAATAATCAATATCCATCCTTTACTGCTGTATATGTGTAAGATAGAACTAACTAAATGGCTGAAACATCAAACTTATGATACTACGGAGTTATTGTTGTACCATGCTAACTATTAATAAAAAAATTACACATCATATACACACACACACACACACGCGCCCACACACACACACAAACACACACACACTCACACACACACACACACACACACACACACACACACACACACACACACACACACACACACACACACACACACACACACACACACACACACACACACACACACACACACACACACACACACACGCCTTTTTAAATAGTGTAGTTTATTAGACTTAAGTTAAAATTGTTACCTAAAACCGCATTTCCTAAAACGACTATTAACTGCAGAAGAGGGGGGCATCCTGACACAGGTTCACTCACCTAAAAGGAAGTACCAACCACTAATATGTATTTGTACACATACATACATAAACTCACGCCTTCATTCCCAGAGTGGGGTAGGCAGAGCTACAGAATTTCCAACAACCCTAAAAACTTGTTGATAATTCTGTAACCACACTTTGCACAATCAGGCCAGATGTTGTACCAGTGTATTAGTGACAGGTTGCAAGCCCATCGCCTAACAGTACTGCAAGCCTTTATTCCCTTAGTCGTCTCTTACGACATCCACGGGAAGACACGGAGTGGCACTATTCTAACCCGGCAACCACACAGGCCATATGTATTTGTATTTTTTAAAAAGGAAATAAACTATTTTTCATTTTTTTTTTTTACTATTCGTTTCGTTTTTAAACGAATCGCGTCACTGGGAGATGATCAGATACGAAGTCACGTGATCTACCAGTGACGCGATTAGAAACGCTAGGATAGCGTAAATGCATCTTGCCAAGGGCCTCCATAAATGTATAGCCGTGGTGATGTCGCGTATTTATTAATCGTTGCGAGGATTGTAAAAACCGCGGTAACGTTTATCACCCCCTAAGAGTCCGATTTTTCGAATATGTTGTAGACATTACACACAACAACAAATTATTGTGTTTGATCCTTGATGTTTTTCTTTTGCGTTGTTTTGTGTTAAATGTGTCACTTTCCGTTTTTTCACCAAGCGGTTCCAACGGAAGACCAGTGCCGGCTTTACGGCTAGCGAATGCTGAGTTGGGACCGTTTCGCAACAATTTTTCTGTGTCTTGATATTGTTGTATCTGTGTAACGTGGTTTTGTTTTGTTGCGAATAAATGTCTCTTTATCTTTATCTTTATCTTTATTACAAAAAACTAGGTCTGTATATTAAAAAAAAACAAATGAAAAATAAATAAAATGGAAACTTGAAACCCATGAAATCGAACTTGATTTAGGAGGTGACAGCTACAGGCAGAATATTCCGTTTATACTAAACAGACATTTTGTTATATATGTTCTTTAATAGATTTGTTTTTGCCGCCTCGATAACTTATTTAAATGGTCTAGTCATTGTTTGTTACAAATAATTGTACCTACCGCTTGAAATCGCTGCTTACAGAAACGGTTAGTTTCGTTTGATTAGCATAAAAAACGTTTAGTATAATTTCGTTTAACTACTTACGTGAACAACGTTCGAGAAACGAATTGTCACCATTGTAGTCGTTCAACTATCTAAATCGGGATACCTTATATTATTATTAATATAAGGTATATTTTTAAGAATACACAACATCATCATCATCATCATCATCATCAGCCCGGGGGCGTCCACTGCTGGACAAAGGCCTCCCCCAAAGAGCGCCACAAGTCACGGTCTTGAGCCGCTTGCATCCAGCGGCTCCCCGCGATCCTAACCAGGTCGTCAGACCACCGGGTGGGAGGCCGTCCAACACTCCGTCCACCGGTGCGGGGCCGCCACTCGAGAACTTTTCTTCCCCAACGGTTATCAGTTCTCCGAGCTATGTGGCCTGCCCATTGCCACTTCAGCATGCTAACTCTCTGAGCTATGTCGGTTACCTTGGTTCTCTGGCGTATTACCGTATTACGGATCATATCGCGCAAAGAAACTCCGAGCATAGCTCTTTCCATTGCACGCTGAGTGACCCTGAGCTTATTTATGAGGCCCACATTCAGCGGCCAAGTCTCTGATCCATAAGTCATCACTGGCAACACACACTGGTCGAAGACTTTCGACTTAAGGCTCTGCGGTATTTTGGACGAGAAGATCCGCTTTAACTTTCTGAACGCTGCCCATCCGAGTTGGATTCGGCGATCGACCTCTTTCTTGAAGTTGGATTTACCTAGTTGGACAGTTTGTCCCAGGTATACGTACTGATCAACAACTTCAAGTTGAGAATTCCCCACGTGAACCGGTATTGGCAAAACGCGAACATTGGACATGACTTTCGTCTTGTCCAAGTTCATTTTCAGGCCCACCCGTTGGGAAACTCTATCGAGGTCTCCGAGCATCTTACTCAAGTCTTCTAGCGATTCTGCCATGACTACGATGTCGTCCGCGAATCGAAGGTGAGTGATGTACTCGCCGTTGATGTTGATGCCAAGTCTTTCCCAGTCCAGAAGCTTGAAGACATCTTCCAGTGCAGCGGTGAACAGTTTCGGAGATATGACATCTCCCTGTCTCACACCTTTCTGCAACTGAATCGGTTTCGAGCTCTGGTTCTGGAGCCGGACTGACATAGTGGCATTTTTGTACAAACACTTCAGCACTTCGATATATCGATAGTCGATGTGGCACCGCTGTAGGGACTCGAGCACCGCCCATGTCTCGACCGAATCGAAGGCCTTCTCATAGTCCACGAACGCTAGACATAAGGGCCGATTATACTCTTCAGTCTTCTGTATAATCTGGCGCAGCGTGTGAATGTGGTCTATGGTACTAAAGCCTTTCCGGAAACCGGCTTGTTCAGGAGGCTGGAAGTCGTCGAACCTGCGTGAGAGTCGATTTGTAATGACCCTTGAAAACAACTTATAAGCGTGGCTCAGAAGTGAGATGGGTCTGTAGTTCTTCAATAAGGTTTTATCGCCTTTCTTAAAGAACAAGACCACCACACTTCTGGTCCACGCCTCTGGAACACCGCCTTTGAGAATAACAGAGTTAAAGAGCTTCTGGAGGACTTTAAGTATCGGCATTCCACCCGCTCTCAGAAGCTCAGCCGTAACTCCGTCGTCCCCTGGCGCCTTATTGTTCTTCAGTTGCTTCAGGGCCATTCTGATCTCGTACAGGCTGACGTCCGGGATGTCTTCGGTGTAATGTCGGGTGAGTTTGGCTCTGGGATCTGTAGCCAAACTTTCAACGGGTCGAGTTGATTTGTACAGGTGTCCGTAGAACTTCTCAACCTCACTCAAAATCTCGGCCTTGGACGAAATGACGGTGCTATTTTCGGTCTTCAGTTTCATCAACTGGGTCTGCCCAACAGACAAATCCCTAGCGAACACCTTAGAGCCCTTGTTTCGCTCGATAGCATCTTTAATACGCGAAGTATTAAAGGTGCGCCGGTCTGTCCGTAATGACTTAGAGACTTGTCTGTTAAGCCCCCTGTACTTCTGCATGTCCACTGAATACACAACATAACAGTATAATACTACAGCACTGTGAATTACATACTAAATACAAATTAACAACGACAATCAAATTAATACTACAAGCATAACCTGGAGGATTATTTACACGGAAGAAATGCGGGCATCCATCTTCTCGCATAACGTCAATCATTCAATACACACAACCTTCCATCCACTGGCAAATACATCACAATCAGGGACAGACTCGTCCAGGGTGTTCACCAAATGCAAGGCGTGAACCAGTGGCGACTTGGTGTGAGCTGGAGTGAATGGGTATTGAGGAGTTCCAGTAGCAATCTGTGGTTTTCGTCATCAGTTTCATTTCACCAAATGTAAAAAATACTTTTTTTGTTTGTTTATGGCATAGGGAAGGCTGACGAGCACACAGGCCACCTGATGGTAAGTGGAAACTGTGACCCATAGACATTCGCATTCACAAGACTGCAAGCCTAAGACTGCAAATGCGCTGCCAACCCTGAGGACTAAGATGGAATGCCTCTATGCTAGTCATTACACCGGCTGTCTTATCCCCAAACCGGAACGCAACAATGCGAACACTGCTGTTTGGCGGTAGGTTAATGGATAAGATGGTGGTAGCGATCCGGACGGACCCCGCACAAGGTCCTACCACCCGCAAAAAAAACCCCCGCTGAAAACTTCTTTAAACTTCTGAAAACTGCATTAAAATCGCGAAACATACATACATATAGACAAACATAGGGGTCAAACTGAGGACCTCCTATTTATGAAGTCTGTTAAAGATATCTGCACTCCCCTATAGTTTTTTTTTATTATATCCACCTCAAACAGCGCCTCCATTAACCCACTCTATTTTCCATCTATTAATAAGAAAATCAATATTGCGTGTTACACGTGATTAGATTATTTTTCCGTCACGTGACGTCACGCTATATTATTTTACACTGCGACTAGCGTTTTGTCCTGACTCCGTCCATTTAGACGTCGTTTATGTCAATATTTAAACCAGTTAAAAAAAGAGGAGGTCCTCAATTCGGTTTCTTAACCCGACTGAAGATGTTTTTGCGCGTATCTATTGTGTATGTATTTTTTTTTGCCCCTCGGCTTCTTCAACAGCTACTACCGCGGGGATATGGCGTTTCCACAATGAATTGATTTCGCCAGTGTCAAGTATTATGTATGAATCAATATAGCAATAAAACACAATCCAATCTTCTCTAGGAAGATTGGTGGCAACGTTGTACGGTGATATGTAGGACAGAGGTCAAGATAGTTTTAACCTCTGTACCACTGCGAGTCCACTTGAAACGAGAAGTAAGGTGCCAGATACACGAAATAAGTCCAAGTCTTCTATCACTGTGCAACACAAAGGCATAAAAAGGACAAATCACTAACAGAAAAGAACGTTGAACACCTAAATACACAACAATACAAAACTAAAAACAAATTACACATCCGCCAGCTTTTAACGTTGCTTGTCTCGGCAACCCAAGTGGTGTCCTAGGTGACGTCAGAGCAAAATCAAAATGGCTGATTTTTTAATTTATCCAAATTAATTCATTATCTTGCTTTTGCTTTCAAAGCATACATGCTAAACATCGAGATCGGTCAGAACTTTAGACGTGAAAGCGTAACAAACAGACAAACAAAGTCAGTATCACATTTATAATACATATTAGTATGGAAGGATAACTTTTCTGCTTTCATAAGGCATAAGGCGGTATCTCAAATTCAATAGCTAAACCAAATTCAATTCTCTATAGTTAGTAATAAGATTACATTTGCTACAGAGGTTTCGTGTGAGATACGCTATTTGTCTTAGCAAGGCAGTTTTGTGCTCTGTAATTAACCTAGTTGGAGCGACCCTGCCTTCGAAGCTGGCGGTTCCGGATTCAATTCCCTGCAAGGGCAAATACTGCAATGCGTTTCTGATATTTTTTATGGACTATCAGCCCACCGGGGCCGGGAACCTGACCTTTTTTTTTTATGGCATAGGGAAGGCTGACGCGCACACAGGCCACCTGATGGTAAGTGGAAACTGTGACCCATAGACATTCGCATTCACAAGACTGCAAGCCTAAGACTGCAAATGCGCTGCCAACCCTGAGGACTAAGATGGAATGCCTCTATGCTAGTCATTACACCGGCTGTCTTATCCCCAAACCGGAACACAACAATGCGAACACTGCTGTTTGGCGGTAGGTTAATGGATAAGATGGTGGTAGCGATCCGGACGGACCCCGCACAAGGTCCTACCACCCGCAAACCTGACCTACCATAGAACGTTGTCACAGTGATATTACAAAACAAGTTGGTTGGCAATTCTTACGACTTGCATCATAATGTCATTGTGACACGGCTGATATTTCAATCGGCCAACAATGTGGTCTACCACCCTACGGTTGAAGTTCATTTGCACGTCATGATTAGACCCCGTTATGTTGTCGCACTGAAATTGTTTTTCAGTAGAGCGTGTTTTTTTTTTAACGACCTCTTGATATCGATATTTATATAATGCAATTGAATTTTCGCCTTTTAAGTAACATACACATGAAATAGCCTATGTGTTAATCAAAGGTATAAGCTGTCTGCATTCCAAATTTCACCAAAATCCGTCCGTTAGTTTTTGCGTGAAAGAGTAACAAACATCCGGATACATACTCACAAACTTTCACGTTTATAATACTTGTAGGATATATTTTTATACAAAAGTAATAGAGCCTAGTGACTCTTCTTTGAAATTATCAGTGACATACAGTATCGACATTTAGATAGTCGATAAAAAACACATTCACGCTCTACTGAAAACTAATGACAGTGCGACAAGATAACGGGGTCTAGTTATCATCACCAAATATTTTAGTGGTAACAAACGGGAAAAATATTCCCACTTGTTACCACCGAGTACTTTAGTGGTGGTAACAGGTGGGAATAACCCACAAATATTAAATTTGCAAATGTTATCGGGCTAAAGATAAGGAAAGAGAAAGTATCCAGATATCTTACATGTTTACAAAAAAGTAGTTACCCGGGTGCACATAATCCTATTGTTGTTGCTAATAATGACGGTCTCAAGTGGTCGTCGCGAGCTTATTTTGAACCAACTATACGAATAAAGATAATCATTCGTAAAAAATATTTGTTATTCGCGAATAAAAAAAGTAACTAATAAAAGGAAGAAACAATCATTTTCAAGGCTATAAACACCAGGCTGTCATAAATCACTCATGGTTTAGTCATGATACAAGTTCGATTTTCCCTTACAACAATATTAGACAGTGACAAGGGTTACCTTAGCGATAATTAGATCTCACAGAAACTTTTGTCAAAACTGGTACACCACCTCCTTGGCCGACCGTATCGATCTAAGTATGAATGTTTGTATAAGAATATACAAATAACGAATTAAATATCTAGGCACAACCTCACTCAAACTGAGCCAGTAGCAAACTAAGCTACGGGTAATATGAGTTGTATTGTGCTTACTAGAGACAACGATAAACTAACTTACATATAGAATGTAAAAGATAAAAAAGATAAAATGAATTTATTCAGTAAGTAGGCCGCACGGGCATTTTTACACGTCAAAAATCTACCAGCGCTTCGCAAGAGAACACTGCTGAGAAGAAACGCCGCAAGAAACTCAGCAGGCAGTCATTACATAGTTACAGTCATAGACTTAAATACATATAAAGCATTAAAAACTCAGGAACAAATACTCGCGCTCATCACACAGTCATCTGTCCTTACCGGGATTTGAACCGCTAGCTTCGTAAGCAGGGTAAAGGTTATATCCACGGCTAGTTCTGTCAACAATGCAACAATGCCACCGCTAGCTTCCACCACCGTCGACGCATTCTTTGCTTCGTTTATGTTAGCTCCTTAATTATCACAAATTAAACTTATTCCAAGACGCACGACTTCATTCAACGCCATATTGAAGGAAACTACGGATGACTGTTCTTCTTTGCGTCATTCCAACATTCCTTCTGAACATGTAATGAAAGAAAAATGAAGCATTCACTCCAGTGAACCGTCTGATATCACCTTTTCTACCTACTAGGTTAAGTGTCGTCCAATGTGTCGCTCGTTCCCTGAAAACCATAATTGCAAAATATCTTATTGCCGATATACATGCTTACCAAAATATTAGATTCCCACAATACCAGTATTTTTATATATTATGTTCCTTTTTATATCAGTTTTATAAAATACCATGTTCTCAATACACCATGTTCCCTATAAAACCTTATACCGAAAATATCAAATTTCGAAATCACAAGAATTTCAATACACTGAAATACTTTACAAACCTGATTCGGAAAACACAATTTTCTCGAAAGAACTTGATCTCGCCTTAGCATGATCATGTAATACTAGATTTTTCAATGAGCAGATTTCAGATAAACCATATTTTCGATATACCAGATTTAAGAACACCAGATCCCCAGAATATCAAATATCAAACAAGTACGGTCAGGTGCTTCAGGACTTCGTTTGCGTTAAATACCAACTTTGTCACTCCTTTTCTCTTCTTTTGGGGATGAGTTGTAAAAAATGCTGAAATACATGTCTAATGAATTTTATTCAGAGATATGCAATCCAAGATTCAAAAAATAGGTAAAAAAAAAAACTCTTTCACCCACTCGGTGTTTGCATTTCAAAAAACCCAGTATTTTCGGATATTTACGTTACAAAAGCAAATCCAAATTTAATGTTTCTAGCTTCCGTAGTATTGGCTGGGCGACGATGAATCAGTCCGTCAGCACCAGTCTCTTTATAATATATAAGACTAGCTTTTGCCAGCGACTCCGTCCGCACGGAAGTCGTTTATCGCAGTTAAAAAAGATTCCGGCGAACCACCTCCTTTTTATGAAGCCGATAAAAAAATGTGTATTTATAAATATTTTGAATTCACCAAATGTTTTTTTTTTTCATTACTTATTATTTTATTCATAGACTGTATTTGCCATTTGCGAATGATAAAGTTCAGTAGCTAGTTATAAATAGTTGACAATAAAAATTTGATATTTACAGTTGGTTTTGTTGTCTAACCGTACTTATGTAATCTACCAAAGTAAAAATCCGGTGTTTTAGGAATTTAGGCATTCGGAAATCAAGTATGATCAGCATCTGGTGTGTTGGGAATTAAGTAAACTGGCAATCTGATATTTTGAGTAGGTATCTGGTAGCTTAAGAAACTGGGTGATTCAAGTACATTGTGTTTTGCCGGCCTAGTGTTATCAAAATCTGGTATTATGGGAATTCGGTTTTAAAGAGAACATGATGTTTTGAAAACACGTTGATTTGGAGATCCGATATAAAAACAAACACGGTAAAAAGAAAGTCTGGTATTTTTTGTATTTCATATTTAAAAAAACGGGTAAATCGGCAATTAGATATTTTGCAATTATGGTTTTAAGAGAACGAGCGCAATGTGTATCTATGTTTATTATTATTTTGACCGTACGTATAGTTTGCATCAGAATATATAATCCCTAACCAATACCTAATGTATTGGTTAGGGAAACTTTGATCGTAAACGGGGAAAACATGACGTTTGGAATTTTATGGACAATTAGGTGACGAAGGAAGGACGGAGGTTTTCCGTAAATAAGGTTTTATTGTTTATATACGAAGCCAGCGGTCCTGGGTGGGTCCCGTTAAATCCCAGTCAAGGCAGATTTTCTATTCTATTCTAATCTAGTTTGTTCCTTTGTGGCGCTCAAGAAACTAAACGCATTATCTCTTTTTTTTTTATGGCATATAGAAGGCAAACGACCACACAGGCCACCTGATAGTAAGTGGAAACTGTGACCCATAGACATTCGCATTCACAAGACTGCAAGCCTAAGACTGCAAATGCGTTGCCAACCCTGAGGACTAAGATGGAATGCCTCTATGCTAGTCATTATAACGGCTGTGTTATCCCCAAACCGGACCACAACAATGCGAACACTGGTGTTTGGCGGTAGGCTTAGGGCGGTAGGTTAATGGATAAGATGGTGGTAACGATCCGGACGGACTGCACAAGGTCCTACCACCCGTAAACGTCCTCACCTAGCATCCAAACTTACACATTTATAATAATAGTAAGATTAATTAAGATGTAAGTCTTAACATCGTGATCTACCCATAGTACAAGCCTAGAGCTTAGTTTGGGACATCCATTGGTTGATTTATTTGTATTTCCAGCGTGTCTGCTATCCCTGAGCTCGGACTTCGGCTCCCCCTCCCCGGTATTCCTCCGGGGCGCGGACTATTTAGAGCCCAACACTGCAAATGGCTCCATATCGCTGCCCCGCGGGGCAACAATCACCGTGGCCTGCCCTGGGAGCACGGTCAAGCTTGGGAACAGTACTGGCAGTTCAGATGTTGTGGTTAGTGTGAACTTTTTACTGGAAAGAAAACTTTCTATCGCATTATTATTGTATGGCTTGGAGAAGGCGAATGCACTGGTAACTAGGCTCTGACACAGTCTAGACAGTAGGTAACGAGTCTTCAAACAAAGGTATATCGCTTGTTTACATGTGTGCGTGTCTCGATCGTACGCTCCGCAAGCCAACACAAGCAAACTCAACAGGAAGGACCAAGCCGGCTTAGTCGGGGCCGCGCCGTCGCCGCTGTTTGTTTGCATGCGTATTAGTATCGAGAGACGCGCATCAACGCAACCCTAGCGCCTGAGCGGCAATACGTATCAGAAACTCCTAAAGGGCCGTAGACGAACCATTTTTCTATTTATAATTTATAGTATGCTCCTTAGGCCGATATATTTTTGTAATCATAAGACTGAAATCTCAAGACGTCAGCAGGCAGGCTAAAAGTTGTCAAAAACCAGATCGAAATAATTATTGGGTGAAGATAATAAACTACACTTATTTGAATGTTTAGTCTTGGGATTCCGAAATATCGAGAAACTGGTATTTTCAAATTCTAGTATTTTGGGAATGAGCATATAAAGTCATAATTTACCTGAGCTTACCCTCTTATCTTATCTTTTATCGTACCTTCAAACCGGTTTGAAGGGAATAAGAAATTCGGGTAGGGGTTAGCTAGCTAGTTGCATAATTATTGTTAGTCATCATAATAAAAGTGTTCGCATTGCTGTGTTCCAGTTTGGGGATAAGACAGCCGGTGTAATGACTAGCATAGAGGCATTCCATCTTAGTCCTCAGGGTTGGCAACGCATTTGCAGTCCTAGGCTTGCAGTCTTGTGAATGCGAATGTCTATGGGTCACAGTTTCCACTTACCATCAGGTGGCCTGTATGCTAATTTGCCTTCCCGATGCCATAAAAAAAAATGCATTTTCTTCACGACTTCGATATTTTTTCAGTATTTTTATAAAACTAACCTAACCTTACTAATCTACACGATGTTTATTAAATGAAATGGTGTAGGTTAGGTTAGTTTTATAAAAATACTTAAAAAAAAAAGATATCTTGAAAAAAAATCATATGACTTGCGAAAATTATGCGTTAAAAATGCATTATGCGTAAAAAGTATGCTTTCAAAGGTATCCCAAGAAATTCATTACAAAAAAAATATCTGTGTTTTTTTTTCAGGACGTGACGTGCGTCTCCGGCGTCATGTTCAGAGCAGGCGCGTGGCGGGGTGCCCTGAAGAAGATCTCGTGCGACCGTCTCCCCTACTTCACCGCTCAGCTGACGAACAACCAGTGCTACCAACACGGACTAAAGACAGTCAAGTACACGAAACCTCTACACGACGCGGTTATTAATTAGTAATCGTGTACATTACATTTCGTTCGTTCAAATTAAGTAGTTTGCATGGTTTTATGTGCCGCTAAAATTGCTGCAAATAAGCTGCCGCCGCGGCACACAGTGCCACAAAAGTCCGATCTAGCTGGACAAAAAGGGTCAAACCATTTCTAAATTAATATTGCCCTAGCTAAAACGATAACAAACATTCCCGAGGTAACGATCCCCGCATTGTTTTTGTGCAACTACCGTCGAATAATTTGTAATTGTGATTGTTCATATGTTTACAATTACTCTCATTCAAAAACCATTTCGAGGAATAGGGTTTTAAAGCAGTTTTGCATTATTAAGTTTTTGAAATATTTATCTATTTCGGATATTTCGACGATAGTATATACGTATAACCTTTGCTTGACTTTCGTTTTCGGCTTGAAGCCCTCCTAGGTGTATGTTACGGGTTAGGCGAAAGCCGCTTGAAATAGTATGTTTTAATACTCTATTACAATCACTTTTTATGATTAGATATAATTTAATTGTTGTAATTTATTAGACAATGCCAACCCAAAATTAAATTAATCATGTCGTCCATAAAAAGTCTGCTTAATAAATAAAGATATCAAAACAAAACTATTCGGTCAAATACAAAATTAATGAAATTGGTCTGTTAAAATTACCTATTCTTTCGAATTAGAATGTAAAAACCGAGGGTTATATTTTTTGGTCTATCCCGATTCACGTCAAAGTGCGAAATCATTAACTATTTCGCGTTGCATTTGGCTGTATCTTAGAGTGAGTCATATACTGATTGTGTTACTTTTAGTGATGGATCGTGAAGTAGATGGTAAATAGTACATTTTGAAATTAAAATTGTTTAAAATTCTTATTCCATAGCCCTGGCCCTGACATATATCCTGATATATGCACTCTAATGTGTGTTTTATTTTTTAGTATACTCAGGAGCAAAAATACCGGGTCAGAGTGAGTTTTTCATACAAACGAGACTATTTCGAAGCCTTCGTTCCTCGCCAGGGGTTGTTTTGAGTGAGTTTTAATGGTGGATACTGCGAGGTTCAATAGAGGAGGTCAAAAGTTCTTAAGATACTTAACTGATCGCACAATCAGTTATCACCACAGCGGGAGAGTTTGGGTCAGCAGTTGGATTTCCTTACATTTTATTGCCATTTTAGATGTTTTTCTGAACATGTACAATTCCGGCGTTAACCGCAGATTCATTCAGTTGGGTATCATAGGCACTCTGGAAGTCCTGTATCGATGCTCGGGGTATTCATCATCAGATTTCGGTAAAAGCATTCCCTGGCGAGGAACCAAGGCTTCGAAATAGCCGGTTTAGTATGAAAAAACGCACTCTGACCCGTTATTTTTGCTCTTGAGTGTATACTTTCGATTTGATATTTTTTTATAAATATTGATAATTTAATGTGTTGAGTTTTGAGCTTTTTTTTAGCGTCTAATAATTTTGTCCAGCTAGATCGGTCTCTTGTGGCACTGTGCGGCGCGCACAAAGCGGGGTCGCCGACTTCAAAGGGTTGTAATGCACGCTATTTGAACGAACGTATTGTACATAAGACGAATCATAAGAATTGATCAAAATACCTGATTTTGTAGCTTCCGAATGCAATGTTTTAATAGGAGAGTTTATAAATTCTCGAGTCATACCTACCTTCTAATTGTCATAAAAAAAGCAATTCAATTCTGCGTTTAATCTAAAACAGCTCCAGCATAACCTAGCTTTCGAATGATAATCCGGCCAAGTTTTTCCCTCTTGGTAACCCTACCTACAAAGCTAGAAGTACCAGGTTCGGTTCTATGGGGAAACTTTCCTTTGATGTTAATTTTGACACGACTGCCAAAAAAAAGAAGTGTACTAAACGGTTAAACCGATTTTAACAAATTATACGTGGCTAAACTGAAGTGGCAGTGGGCGGGGCACATTGCTCGCAGGACTGATGGCCGATGGGGTCAGAAGGTTCTGGAGTGGCGTCCGCGGACCGGGAGACGAGCTGTAGGTAGGCCTCCAACAAGATGGAGCGACGACCTCGTCAGGATCGCGGGTGCGCGGTGGATGCGAAAAGCACAAGACCGGTCTGAGTGGAAAGCCTTGGGGGAGGCCTATGTCCAGCAGTGGACGTCTTTCGGCTGACATGATGATGATGATGATACGTGGTTAGATTCATCCCAACCACTTGAGTGTTATAGGCTACAATGAAATTATTTAAATGTGAAATTGGCGAAAAAAAAGTATTAGCTGTTAAAGTCGCCGCGGGGCAAAGAAGAAGAAGAGAATCTGTAAGGCTACGCGCCCCTCCTCCGTCCGTCCTTCTATCTCCGTATGTATAATAGTAGTTTTTAGCTTGTATACATTTTGGTCTTACGTCTCTTCTGTCTGGACCGCGCCTTAGACCGTTTGCCCATGACATGGAACAAAGCAACAATCCCACGCATTAAAATATTAGTAAAGATAGTATGTTCTCGTCGTATGGATCGCATTACACAAGCCTAAAGCTTAGTGTTGGACTAGGTTTTATTCCAGAACTGTCAGATATATTTACTATTTTGTACTAAAACAATCCAAGAGATTGGTTTATTTTACTCGAATACTTTCTGAAGAAAGTATTTTTCTTGATCTGGTAACCCTAGAGAGGGTCACTGGGTCAACCACCGTCCCAACTGGAGACCCTATTTTGAAAATCGACGTTCGAAGTTACGTTAGCTCTATCCCTTTCTTTCGATTTGGTCTCGATTGACGAGTGACAATGATGCAGTTAACGTAACTTTGAACTTAGATTTTCAAAGTATAAACCCGGACTTAAGCACTATTTGCACTAAACGGCCCGAAAGGATCGGATCGGAAAGAATACGAACGGATGCGGCGACAACCGATCGTGTCCGGCAGCATGTCGACGCGTACGATCGGGCGTTAACAGCCGTTCGCGGTCGACAGTATGTCGACGGCGTCGACGCACACGATGTTTAACTTTGAGGCAAAAGTGATTGTTAAATACGGCTAGATATGAACGGAGTTGGCTAGTTAGTGACTGTGTGCGTCTCGCTCCGTCGGGTCCCGGCAGAATATCAGCGCTGCCGCAGCAATGCGCGCAGAACATGCTGAGTCGGCGCCCTTTCATAACTATGCCGTGACATCTGAATCACGCGTCTTAATTTCAGTTATAGTTTTAGCTTTTAATGCTTTTTTTGTTCATTTTACCTTATTTTCATTTTGTAAACGTGTTTCAATTTGTCATGGCGTAATATGTGATTAAATATTTTTATCTATCTACCTATCTATCTATCGGCACCGTACGGTTGCTTGCGAACGTACCCGCGTCCAGTCGAATAGTTACCCAATTATCTATGCAGGTGCACTTTCTAAAATGAGGGATGACTGAACTGAACGGTCAGGGCCGAAAGGTTCCGATCGCACCCTACGACAAGCGAACGGGGCCGATCGCAAACGAACGGAGCCGATCGCGTATCGCAGCATACTTTCGGTTACGATCACATGTCGCGGAAGACGCCCGCGATCAAGCTGATATGCGCAGCTTGGTAATGAAGACTAAAACACTACATATATGAGTCAGTATCGTTTAAATACCATAAAATTGTATCCGTTCCGATCCGTTTGTTGGAAATAGTGCTTTACCAGCCTTCCTCAATATATGTCTCTCTTTTCAGCGTGGGCTACACAGTACGCGACCAGTTACACGCCCTGTACACAGCCTGCTTTGACCAAAACTCCCTGACCACACTCTTCGTCCAGCACAAACTGAACGCCAATATCAAACACGCGCAGATTGGGCGCAGGCCATCGTTCACTGGTGGGTTTATTTCCTCAAGATGTAGTTAAATATGGTTTGGCAAATTAGGGTTTCGAACAGAGGGCGCTGTTCGGGGTGAAATTGGCAATATGATCCAATTTTAACCACAAACATCTGCTGCTGATAATGTGATGGTTGCCACTTGAAAATATTGTAGTTCCATCTGTAACCACATCTAAATCTTCCCTAAAGTCCTTGTCATATTGCGTTAATTATATAAACTGACCTTTCTATTGCAATTCATGAAACACAGATCAAAAGTTTTAGTGGCAACCCCAACAGGTCTTATATTTTTTTGATTAGGCTTACTTCATGAAATCAAACCAAAGATACAGTGACTTTTTTCGCCTGAATAATTGCAAAACAAAATTTAAAAATATATAATTCGAACAAAAGTAACTATGGAAGATTTTTTGTCACCCGGGGGGTTACCATGACATACTAAAGCAGTTCAGTTCAGGTTGATAGAAAGGGACGGAGCTGTATAATTGCTATAGATCTGTCCCTTTCTCTCAACCTAAACAACTGCTTTAGGGTCTGTTCACACAAACCGGCTCGGAGAGGAGAGCAGATTTTCATCACGTTGAAAACAGTTTTGTGTCATTGTAATAAGGTTTATTTTTGCATGTGCAATTCTTTTGTCATTATTGTCATTAAGAATTGTCAAAAGAATTGCTCTCCTCTCCGAGCCGGTCTGTGTAAACGGACCCTTAGTATGTCATGCCTCCGTGCTAGTCATTTCACCGGTGGTCTAACCCTGGAACATAACAACCATCCATCCAGCCATCACCATCTTCAGTTTAACGAATTTTCCAGCGGGTGATCTGTTTGGCAACTTCAGCATTGGCGACGTGTACAAGCTGGCGACACAGAAGGACCGCATCAACGCTGTGCTGGGAGCAGGTAGCGACCACCAGTACATAACCAAGAAGCAGGTATCTATTGTACTAAGAAGAAGAAAGACATTTATTTACTACACAGACACTTCATCATGCCGAAAGACGTCCACTGCTGGACATAGGCCTCCCCCAAGGCTCTCCAATCAAACCGGTCTTGTGCTTTTCGCATCCACCACGCTCCCGCGATCCTTACGAGGTCGTCACTCCATCTTGCAACACACACAGACACTACATATTATTTTCACCTTAGCACCACAAAAAGGTATGTGTTGCCTTTGTAAGGCAGTGAGCAAAATTCGATTTTGCTGCGAGCGTGAGACAGTGAAGGTACTTAACTTTTAAATTAGAAAAAAACATGTTTTTTGTTACATTTGTAAAACTAAACTTTTGCTTTATGATGAAATAAATATTTTGAATTTTGTTCTCGTGTTCCCCAGTTCCTGACCCGCGGCCACCTCGCCGCTAAAGCGGACTATACAATGCGCGCCCAGCAGCGCGCCACTTTCCACTACGTCAACACGGCGCCGCAGTGGATGCGTGGCAACGGTGGTGACTGGGCCGCACTCGAGGACGTATGTATAGCACCGCCGCGTCATTTGAGAACGGAAAGAACAATCTAGGCACTTTTTTATGACATTTTAGTCTCAAAATCCACAGTCGCGGATATACATCTTACCATAGCAATAATTTCGCTATTAAATCAAAAGCAAGCTTTCAAAACGCGACGCAACGCATTTTTTGATACTGAAATCGCGCCACCAAGACAAATCTAATGACATATATTTGTCAAATACACAACCCTCCTTTTGGGCTTCGCTGCAGTCGGGTAAAATACATGAAGATTACAAACGAAATTACATGATTCCTAACTTTCAAAACGCTATCTCTCAAAAATTTAACAAAGTAGCTAGACATGTTCTTTTCGTGGACCCTTGACTTTTGCCAGTTGTTAAGGATCAATCGCACATAAGTCGTTTAGAATACGCTGCCGCAACGTTTGTGTAACGCGTCTAATACAGTTTTAACGCGTCATTTACACCGACCGGTGTGATACTCACGGTAATTGAACCCGTTATTTGCGTAAACACGCTATTCCACTCGGTAAAATAATTTTGCCCTTGAAATGATGGTCTAGACAATGGCGCCCTGGTCTCCTAAACTTGTTTACTTTCAGGCCCTTCGACGACGCGTCCATAAGACAAACTCGACCGTAAACATATACACGGGCACGTACGGCGTGCTGACGCTACCAGGAGCGCATGGAGACGTGGAGCTGTATCTACACTCGGACAAGAATAACAACGTCGCCGTGCCCGTGCCGCTCTACTTCTACAAGGTAGGCTCGACTAGGGTAAACAAGGGCTGCAGTATACCCGGGGACGCGCGGCGTGCTGGCGCTACCAGGAGTGCTGGGAGACGCGGAGCTGCATCTACACTCGGACGAGAACAACAACGTCGCCGTGCCCGTGCCGCTCTACTTCTACAAGGTAGGCTCGACTAGGGTAAACAAGGGCTGCAGTATACCCGGGGACGCGCGGCGTGCTGGCGCTACCAGGAGCGCAGGGAGACGCGGAGCTGTATCTACACTCGGACGAGAAGAACAACGTTACCGTGCCCGTGCCGCTCTACTTCTACAAGGTAGGCTCGATTAGGGTAGACAAGGGCTGCAGTATACCCGGGGACGCGCGGCGTGCTGACGCTACCAGGAGCGCAGAGAGACGCGAAACTGTATCTACACTCGGACGAGAGAAACAACGTCGTCGTGCCCGTGCCGCTCTACTTCTACAAGGTAGGCTCGGCTAGGGTACATACACAAAGGCTGCAGTTTACACGGGGGCGCGCGGCGTGCTGGCGCTACCAGGAGCGCAGGGAGACGCGGAGCTGTATCTACATCAACGGTCATCGACTATAGTAGGGTCCATTTAGGATGATCCTAGTGACATCTCATATAATCGCGTAATAAGTACATGTGTCTCTTTGCGTTTTTATACATACTACATTGATACAAACCTCGCAACAGTAAGTACCTAAGTACCTATAGCTAAGGTATAAAATTACAAAATACGGCTCTGACCAGAAACATCTTATCCTACACTGATCAAACAATAGGATTATCCACCTTCAAACCGCTATTTTTTCCACAGATAATCCACGACCCTGCTCGTAAAACAGCCACAGCGTTTGTTCTCATAAACTCATCCTTCTACAACGAGGCGACCACAGAGCAACTTACGTTTTGCAACGACGTCTGCGGCGACATCTCTTGGCTGAAATGGCGAAACGACGAGACGCACAGCTTCTGCTGCAGTTACGGGGATTTTGTGGGGGTTATAGATCATATTAAGGGGTTAAGTGTAGAAGGGTTGTATTTGTAAGAAAAACATCATTGCAGAGGCCGGAAAGCAAGTAATTGCTGGACTAGTAGCTATTGCTATTGTTGAGTTAATCTACAGTTACACTTGTTTGTTTCAATTTTCATTAATACAGTATAAAACAGTACCGTAAAACGGGGTCAGTAGGGATTGAGAGGCGAGTAGGGAAACAACCTAAAATAAGTCATAACTTGTGTACAAATAAGAACAATTATTATTTATTAAATAGAGAATAACGTTACGTCTATTGGAAATAATTTCAGTCTTATAATTACTCAAAGTCAAAGTCAAAGTGGAGTGACGACCTCGTCAGGATCGCGGGATTACGGTGGATGCAAAAAGCACAAGACCGGTCTGAGTGGAGAGCGTTGGGGGAGGCCTATGTCCAGCAGTGGACGTCTTTCGGCTGACATGATGAAAGTCAAAGTCAAAGTTTATTTGCCAGAATTGTGGTACATGGTTGGTAGCAATATTACAGAACAGTATAGAACTGCACAATTCACCATTAAGCAGGCATGCATTGCATGCATGCAAACTTTTTACACCAGCAGTCTATGGGCTAGTTACACTCAAAAATCATACGGCACCTGGCGAATACTCCACAATAATATATTCAGGGCCTTGTTGAGGCTTCCAACTCGCTGCAGCGCTTCTGGCATGTTCGCCGATGCGCATACGGACGACTTTTTTGCACTCATGCGCAAAAAAGTCACTTCGTCAATACGCAGAGTGGGAGGGAGCCCCAACAGTCTCCTGAAGGTTGTAGCGGGTAGGTTGGACAACGCGTTGCTGGAGAGGTTTACGGTGCTGCACGCCACGCGACCAGCCTAGTGACCCAAACCAGGAGCGTATGCCAAGCTGCCTACTTAACTTTTTAATTATTTTTTTTTTAAAATCCTAAAATTCACACTAACATAGCTACTTAAGTTCTGTTTTGTCTACTAACCAACTATGGATCAAAGTTGTCTGAAAATAAAGTTTTTTTTATTTTTATTTTTTTATGTATGAATTTTATTTTTATATTAATTAATTTTATATTATCTTCATTCATTACACACGAATACCTCATACACGAATTAGTAACATATAATTTTAGGTTGTGTCCCTACTCACGCCGTTTTACGGTACGCTTAGATAGTTTAAACTACGCATTTGATTTTAATGCGTCTCATCAATAGATAGTAATTAAAGAGGTTTTTATGCAGGTATAATAAATTGTGGATTATGTACACGTGTTACAAAAAGGGTCAGAAGGTTCTGGAGTGGCGTCCGCGGACCGGAAGACGAGCTGTAGGTAGGCCTCCAACAAGATGGAGTGACGACCTCGTCAGGATCGCGGGACCGCGGTGGATGCGGAAAGCACAAAACCGGTCTGAGTGGAAAGCCTTGGGGAAGGCCTATGTCCAGCATGTGACATGATGTTACAAAAAACTCAATTAAACCGAAGCGAAGCCGGGGGGGGGGGGGGGGGGGGCGCTGGCATGTAAATAAAACAAGTAACTGTGACAACATAAATAACTTTATTTACTTAGCTTAAATACTGGCTATGAATAAAATAGATCTACAATTAATGTCCTTTTATTGAGATTACACGATTATATGTCTGTTTTATGCCCGTTTGATTAAAACTAACTTATATAGAAATATTTTATGAATTGAAGATGTAACACGTCGTCTCGAACTAGAATAGATGTGCCATGAAGAGGATCGAGAACGGATAATTGTCAAAAAAAACATACTGATTTTGTTACGGGCCATTACGTTTGTCACCTATGTCCAGCAGTGGACGTCTTTCGACTGACATGATGATGATGATGATGACGTTTGTCACCCCCTAAATCAAGTCCGACTTCCACAATATTTAAATGTGTTAGGGTCCGTTCACACAGACCGGCTCGGAGAGGAGAGCAGTTGGCGAATCTTTAATAAATAAATAAAAAAAAGTAATAAACAGAGTTTTGTGTCATTGTAATAAGGTGCACATGCAAAAATAAACCAAAACTCCGTTTCCAACGTGATAAAAATCTGCTCTCCTCTCCGAGCCTGTCTGTGTGAACGGGACCCTTATAGTGATTATGACAAACTAGGTCTGTACGTATCCGTTTTTTATTTTCATCTGTTTCTTTCCAAGAAATATGTCCTTGAAAAAGATAACGTAAAGATAATATCTACAAAATATTCAAAAAACATAAAAATAGGTGTAGATTTTAGAACGTCATCGCATGAACGTTGTATGAACATTTTTAATAGCTTCACAATCCTCTTGACAACAATCTAGCTATTAAATTTACTATTTTTATTTTTAATATTTTTAATTTAAATAACATACACTAAATTCCAAATAACAGTAGACTAGTAACGAATGAATTCGTGAAGGTTTCGTAATATCGACGGCTTCTGTTACAAATTACTGGCAGAAGGTGGCATTAGACATGTTTACCACGTTTTGTGGTAATTTTGCTTCAAAGAATTTTAAATTACGTAACGATTATTTTATTCTAACTAATGTTATTAGGAATAGAGTATATTGAATTTGAGGGCCCTATATCTACAAGTTTTCAAATTCTGGCGGTAATGGCTTTAGTATAATCGAAAATCATGACAAACAATGCATTAGGGCAAATGACGATTAGATTTTGGAATTGTGCAAATATGACCTTTATTCTAATGTAAAATCCATGTCGACCTTGCCCATTTTTGTGATAATCTCTTGATTGTTATAATTAATTACAACTGGTTGAGACAACTAATAATTCTATTTGTATTAAACGTAAGTAACATTGCGTTATAATTCATTTTCAAGCTTAACACGATATTTTTCTATACAATATATTTTAGTTAAAGCGTTCACTGTCCCTTTCTAACCAATTCAAATGTCACAATGACAGGTAAGGACAGAGGCTTCTTCAAGCACACTTCAGCTATGGCGCGATTATAAACAAGAAATTGCACTAAAAGCCACAAGCTCATTTTGATATTGGCTTGAGAAGGAACCCCTTCAACAGAGAAAAACAAAACCATACTCAATAAGTTAAGATGGGTTGCGATATTTCTGTTGTGATCAAGCCAACACAAAAAATCTATTCTACTGCATAAAAGATATTTTCAGTCAAGTAAATAAGAGATTTACCTCGGCAATACGATAACATGTAAAGAGAAGAACAGAGACTGAAGCAGAACACGAAGAAGATAACAAGAGAAGAGAAGAAGCTCGCTTGTGTAGCTTTATGACTATAACGCGGTCATCTACATAGCATGACCAATATAGCATTGATTCATGGGATTCATATACAATACTGACCTAGTAAGAACAAAGCCAATATCACTTGAGCTGAAGCCTGAGGCTTCGGGATGTAATCGCGTCTCTTTTTTTAACAAAAACATGAAAGAGAAACCAACATAATATTTTCAGAATCGCTCTTACACACCAAATACATAGGAGTATTCCTTAACTACAGCGGTCGTTTCTCTTAATAATAAATAATCACAATGAAATAGATATTTTCTTTTTGATTTTAGTAAAATAGTGAGTTAACCTTGAATCTGGACTGAAGAAAAAAAGACGCTAGGAGGTTTTTATGATCATTCCGGGGTTGATTTTAGCTCAAAATAAACATAAATCGTTAAATAATATCGGAGCGGAGATATTAATGATTTAATTATTAAGCTTTTGGTACTAAAGTTACGCCCGGGTATAAATATTTCAAAATCTCGTCTCCGACGCAACATTCACTACGTCTTTTTTTAATTAATTAATTTATATTATTTTTTTGTAAAATCTCTCCATCATATATTACGGAAAAAACAAACCAATTTTTCTGAAACTCCCCAGATTTGTCACGAAAATACTAAAGGCAAACTTCATAAGCATTTCAAGCGTCCCTTCCTTCTATAACCGCAGTCAACTCTTGCCTATCCCTCTTGTTCTCCAAAGCACAACTAACCAAAGCCGACAAATGCTTATTAGAATACTCTAATCTCTCTCTAACAAACTCTTCTAGTTCATTCCTCGGCAAATAATACGCCTTCACATATCTATCGACATAATCTTGATACGGAACTGGTTTCAGACCAGAATTCTTCTCAATCTTAACAAACAACTGCCTGTAATCCAACTGCATGAGGCCTCGACCCCCGTTGGAGCATTTCGTTGCATTAGAGAACCCTTCAACTAGCAAATGCACAATGAATTTGGATACCATAGCCCACACTGCGCTTAATACGTCCATATTCAAAGTTACTTTCTTGGATATGTTCTCCAAACGCAACGCGAACACTTGAATTTTCCTAGTTATCATATCCACATAAGGACTGTTTTCTCCCGCTACATTTTTCACGTCCCAACGGACTTGAGACATTGCTAGCAAAGTCGTCCGCGCGTCGACAGCTTTTGACGCCGAGCACATGTACACAGGCATTCTTAAATCAACTGCACTAGCTAAAGTATTATCTCTAAAATGTTCTAAGACCAATCTCTGATGGTTCGCAACTATAGACTCTAAATAGGGCTGCAAAATTTCAAATTGCTTCGCAAGGAATATGACGCTTTCAACAGCAACTATCCGCTCGCTCAACCCGTGAAGATTCTCTTCAGACATCAACTCCAAATGCTCAGGCAATTCGGGACATAGGAAATTCCTCGAATCCGTCGATTGGTTTGCATCTATGGCGTTTGATATTCTTTTTAAAGATGCATTTAGTTTTGAACTGTACAAAGTAGATGACGCCACGTCCAAATCGGAGGTGAAAAATAAATGCACCGCGTAGAAATAGAAATCAAACAGCTGGTTCATTAGCATGACGACTTCTAAAGATATCTGAGGCAGATATCTACATATTTGTAAGTACTGACCGCAATTTCTTAAAACTGAGAGAGTCGTGCTAGTTACTATCACAGAATCTCTAACCTTCGAAGGACTGTCTGTAACGTCGTTTTCTTCCAAATAATCCCTTTTAAGCTCTTCTGGTTCGTCATCTGAAGTATCGCTGGGGTCTATTTCAGGTTCCAAGCCAAATATATCATCATTGGTGACATTCTCACTTCGAAACATCTCGAACGGCGTGTGATTTGTTTTCTGGCTGAAATATTTAGTTATATACACGCTGTCGTCTAGCGAATGGACGGACGACGTACCATCAGAGAGGGTTCCATGTTTGGATATTGAAGAGTCAAAGCTAGGATTCAAATATTTTTTAAACTGCTTGAACTCCTGTAAATTAAGTACATTGAAAGTCGATTTAACGGGGCACTGCTCCCACCCTTCGTTTTCTAAGAACAGCTTCAATTCCTCCATACGTCCTCTGTGATAATTCTTAATGTACGACATACTGTGAGTTTTGATAAAATCCTGCAAAATATCCGACTTATCACCACAAAACACTTCAGCAGTTTGCATCAGCTTCCTCAAAATGCCTAAAACCTTAATGAATTTCTCAAAAGCAAAATCCTCTATGAAGGAACTTTTTAGAAATATAGACACCTTCGCTTGCACATCGTGCCAGATCCTCACGAGCCCCCCTTTTAACTTTTGCCGAATATACTCCCTGCTTACATTCTTCTCTATCTCAAAAACGTTGCTCGAACTCGGAACGTCTTCTTCGTGTTTAGAATGCCACTTCACTAACAAATAATAACTCTTCATTATCAAAAACAAATTCTCACACAAATTCAAGAAACACACCGCCGCTTTATCTTTGGGCACCGATTGACACATATCCTGAAACTTCACTTCAATAGATACATCACCTATACACTCTTTCACTGATTTCAAAGAAGTTTCATTCACTGCTGAACTATAATGCATATGCAGCTGTTCCATAGCAGCCTGGCTTTTCCCTAACAAGACGTGTGCTTTCCTCAGCTTCTTAAAAGTTTCTTCATCAAAGTTATAACATATACTGGCCAACACTGAATCCAACTTCTCTTCTGTCATATCCAACGTATCCTGCAGACGTGTGGTTAAATCAGCTATACATGTGTATTCCTTATGATTTGCAGCAGCTTTTCTACTTTTCAGGATCAGTTCTATCGCTTCACAGTACTCCTTCCTGTTCAGTAACTCCGCTACATCTTTCTCGACGCTTCGCAAACTCATTAACAGTTCGAGAGATCGCAGAACAGATCTGATGATTTGCCGCTTCCTAAAGTTGGCCAATATCACGAATGTGGATATGGTTAGGTGGTTGGAAGCTGTACGTAGGTGCTGGCGGGCCTGTTGGCACGTCTGCAGGGTCTCCGAGAGCTGATCTCGAATGTTCTGAATTTCAGCGAACTCGCGGTCGCAGTTGTCGCGCTGTTGGGATATGAGGTGAAGAGCTTTGCCTGATACCACCTGAAAAGAGTCAAGTGGAATGTAAAATAAAGGTAGCTGTGAAGAAATGTGTAGGATGCGTCACCGTCGATGAATTCGTCGGAGCGGTCTGCTCCGGAATGGGCTGGTTCTGTACAACTGTCGTGCGCGGCAAAAAGTTCTGCACAATACAGTTCCGTTCAGATGGCAGGTTAACTTATGTTGTGTTCCAGTGTGGGGATATGACAACCGGTGAAATTACTAGCATTCAGGACATTGAGGCATTCCGTCTTAGTCCTCAGAGTTGGCAACGCGATTACTAGCTTGAGAATGAAATGTCTATGGTTCACAGATCCCACTTACCACCAGGTTTACCTGCTTCATGCTATTTAAAATAATTGCTGTTCGTAGTAAGGAGTTGTTTAGATTATTATTATTTTATGCTAGAGGTGTCACCCGATGTGAAGTGACCACGGCTGCCCATGGACACCTAAATGAAGAAATACCAAATTTTGCACATACCTGCTGCTGCCTCTTCAGTTTGGTGAACATCTGCTCGATGGCGTCGCAGGAGGGCGGCGCGGGCGCCTGCTCCAGGGCGTGGCGCGCCGCGTCGAACTCCTCTGGCGGGGAGAAGTATACATTTTCGATCTCGCGGAGTACCTGTAATGAATACAGAATAGAGTGAATTCATGTGGCTGAAATGTGAAGTTCAAACATAGAAAACTCAGACGCTTCCAAGATACCTTATTACGAAATATCTTGTCAATTTCACGGACGTTAATTTGCTATCCATTTCAATGAAAACCTGCTTGAACATGTCATTGTCATTAGAGATGCCAAGTCATTTGTAATTGATAGGAAACTCAACCTTATAATACAATTTCAGATTTACTTTGGAAATAAGGGGGGTCACAAATTTATTTCTTTGACTGTGCATGGGCCGCAATGCAAATGTAGAAATGGGTTCGTGGTGTAACAAGAATGGATAGGATAAGGAACGAGTATGTAAGACTGTAAGAGGAAGTTTAAAAGTAGTGCCAGTGAAAGAAAAAACTGGAAGGGAATAGATTGTGACGAGAAAAGTTTTTAATATGAATGTGGAGGGGTATAGTTTAAGGGGGGGGTAAGATGAGATTGATGGAATGTGTGAAGAATGATCGTTTCTGGTAGCCGGGTCTCTGTTGGAGATTACCTAAAGCACCCCCCGCCCCGCCGTTACCATGGCCGCTACCGGCCAGGAATAGCGGGGCCGCCGGGGACTAGGGGTCTGGGCTGTTTTTGTAAATCCATTGGGGGGAAAAAATTCCGTAGTCGCCACGCTTGGCAGGCGGGTTGGCGTCCGCAGTTATACCATGTAGTCCGCGGAGGACGCTGCTGCCCATCCTCCGGTTTATCCCTTAGTCGCCTCTTACGATATGAACAAAAAGATGACTGCTGATATGTGGATGCTTGTTGGAAGAAAAAGACGTGCTGCGCCGACCACGAATGATTGGGATAAAGGTAAGGTGATGCCTGATGATGATGATGAATTAGCTTCGTTTATTAACAGAATACACAGCAGATCTTCATTTTAACATCACACTATAGGGAGTATAAAAGATTTAATTAATTTCATTTCTCAACAAAATATGAAAATACCGTAAAAGAGATCAACCAACAGTAAAATACGGATGATACAAGCATTTTAAACTAGGTACTATTGATTAGACAGAGATCCGATACGCAGTGTGACGTCATGTAACACGGCGGCCATATAAACTCCATGTTAAATTCTCTTTCGCTAGAAAGAGGTAGGAACAAATCTTTGATGGCTTATTCATTTATCAGCTTAATATATTGAATATTCCCTATTTACACTGCAGTACCAGGGTACCAGGAATACCTCAAGGTCAGCGGCGGAGTGCGCGGCGCCGAGCGACCGCGAGTTGATGCCGGGCGGGCCGTGCCGACTTTCCATGCTTACATCTGCACTGGAAATAATTTGTTCTTGAGACCTCAGTTATTATAATAAATGACGTCTCAAGACGCATGCAAAAATGGAAAATAATAAAAATCAGGATACAATTGACCTGTAGTCTGTTCGCATTATGAAAATTTTCAAGTTGTGTGTTTATTTTTATTAAAATTAACTTTTATGGGTAAAAATAAATGTCTTCAAAAGTCTTTAGGGTTTGGTTGCTCCGCTCATATAAAATTTGTCTTATTTCAACTTTAACCATTTTGAGGAACCACATAAATCAAAGTTCCATTAGCCTTTTTTCCTTTCTCTCATCCAGTAACCCGTCATTTTCAAATCAAAACACATTCCTTTATTTCATTACATTTCGACATTTTCCATTGATAAGTTGCATTATGGGGTAATAAAAGGGGTAAGCGAATTATATAAAATTATATAAAAAAAAGCGAAGGGGTAATAAAATTTTGCGGGTGGTAGGACCTTGTGCAGGGTCCATCCGGATCGCTACCACCATCTTATCCATTAACCTTCCAAACAGCAGTGTTCGCATTGTTGTGTTCAGGTTTGGGGATAAGACAGCCATTGTAATGACTAGCATAGAGGCATTCCATCTTAGTCCTCAGGATTAGCAACGCGTTTGCAGTCTTGTGAATGCGAGTGTCTATGGGTCACAGTTACCACTTACCATCAGGTGGCCTGTGTGCTTGTATGCCTTCTCTATACCATAAAAAAAAAAAAAAGAATATATAATAATATATATACCAATGAGAAGTGCTTTAACCCCTCAGGTGGCCAACGCACAACATGTGTGTATAGATTTTTTGACATTTCATGATATAAAGTTGCATGATATAAAATATAAAGCTCGACACGAGGAAACCTGCATATTCGAACAGCCGAGTGTGTAAGAGGGTAATTGCACAAAAGATACTAAAGGGTCAATTGTATCCGAAAAGGCCCACCCGCAAGATAAGGTAAGATAATATATAAAAATAAATTTGAACGTATAGTAACAAACCTTTCTTATAAATTATGTTATGTTTATGCTGTTTTATCCAATTTCTCTTCATTGACTGTATCATTTCATTGAATTTCATTTCAAGGAATGCTATTTTCTGCAAAAACCATGATACTTCAGCGTATATTAAACGTAAGCTACGTAGGTTAGACTTGTGACTACCAATAACAAAACTATAAATATATAACCTCTTTTACCACAATGCCTGCAATACAGTAAGTGTTTGAAATTACGAAATACGACTGACACACGGATTATCCTTCTTTGCTGGGGTGCCAAAGCCAAATGCACATGGCCGCTTTTGGTCAGCGAGTTCCATAACCATCCCAGGTCCCGTCTAACCGAAAACGGTATAGGTTAATGCCTTTTTTCCCCAAGGTATTTCTCAATATTAGGTATTGTTATAGAATAGGGAATAGATGTTCTAAAGTTTTAAATGTTCATGCCGATTCAAAGTTATCATAAATGAAGGACACCTTTGCATTTTAGTATTGGTAAAGATCAAACAATGACAATAACAAAATTTGATTATTTCTTTATAAATCTCAAGGAAGTTCTGCCAAATATACAAGTAAATTTTTCAAAAATCAAAATTTATTATTAACTTATACTTTTTAACAGTAATCAACCAATGTGGCACTAACAAATTCAAAATACTTACCAAGAACAGTAGACTTACAAAATCAAGAAATAGCACCAACAAAGCAAACGAAGCGGCTTTATGTAAGCCTACTGTATTATAAAGATGAGATCTAAGAAAAGGTGAAAATAGCCTAATACGAATTGTCTAGATACCTACGACGCAAGCAAGTTAAAAATATTTGCACAACATATACAAACCGTGACACTAATATGTACACGATTTATAAGAACCTCAGCCACGCTATGGTTGAGATGCATAGGAACATTGAGAGATAAACATATTATGACAAACAGTCGTTTACCTTATAATTTAACGCCAAAATAAGGATAAAACTTGGGCTAGGTGCAAGTTGATACACATCGGCCGAACGTAGCAGAACCTAACTGTCATGTCAACAGTGTCAACTGACAGTTCGTGGAGGCGTATTTTCCACATATCGTAAAGCCGGTTACACAGTGTGAAATAAATTAGACAGGTCTATTTTAGTAACGCAGGATGCATTACCGGCTATTATTTAACAAGAATAGATAATCGCATAATCTTTGTGATATATTAACAAATTAATTCAGAGTCAATGGTCTTTTAATAAATTGTGGTTAGTTAAAACATGTAAGAAGCGCCATCTCTTGACTAGTTCAAAAGATCGTTAAAAGATGTCATAAAAAGCTTGACTTATGTAGGGTCATCACTATAATATTATAGACCAATAATACATCTAATCTAAGGGTCTCCCCGCATCTATCGACGCGGAATCGGCGTTAGCCGATCATAAACTCTTTATGTCTATGCAATAAGAGCGAAACAAATGTCAATCGGCTCGGCTCGGCCGGATTCGGCGATGCGAGCGACATAGTTTTTTGATCAGCTAACGCCGATAGATGTGGGGAGACCCTAACTCATAACCATAGTAACCGTAGTACACTTGACAACTTCACTTCTTAGTCTTGTTATTATATTATTCTTAATGTAAATTAATGTTTATGACGATCAAGTTTGAAATTCAAATATGTAGGTAAACAGTAGATTTATGATTACTTAATATTATTAATTTGAATATTTCGGAATTACGATCTGTAGTTAGAGAGACTTGTCATGAATAGTGATTAGGATTTAAACTTTATGAGAAACATTTTGGGGTGACATAATTATGTGAACTTCGGCGCACCCAGACAACACAATTATTATTTCGTTTTCTTACAACAAATGATAACAATAAAACAAAATAAACTTTTTAAATTTTATTACCAATATATATATGTGGTTTTGTTTTATTGCGAATAAATAAGACCTTAATTAACTAAAAAAAATATATATATACACCGTGTTTTTTTTGATTTACGATAACTTTAAGGGAACGTTCTTTAGGTCAAACAAAGTTAATTTCCCGAAGACAGACAAATGATAAGTCTAACGGTTTTAAAGATATTTAATTTTTAAATTTAATCAGTTAATCACGTTAAACTAGTGTAAAAGGCTCTCTTAATTGATAACAACAATTTTCTTTTAATACTTCATATGACTCTTATGAGTAAAGAGTTTCCAATTGTTAGGTTTGTATACGCGTCAATCTAAAGTGACAATCTTGTACCTGTCAAGGGTTATCTTTACTTGTGTGTGTATGTCACGCCAACATAGACGTATTTGACACTGATTATTAGTTAACTCTAAAGGCCCTTTTAGAATGACCAAAGATAAAAGATTTCATTATTTTGTACTAAACCGAAAAAAAAAATTTTTTTCGCAGTATTTAAAAATCTAATGTACCAATTAGTTTCTATGGATATACCTAGTAATATGCCGAAGTTATCGTAAATCAAAAAAAACACGGTGTATATAAATAAAAATCACAACTCATTTAAATCTAAATAAGGATCTATGAGTGAATAATCGTCGGCCAGTACGTCCATATGCATTGAGGCCACGAAGTCCAAGTTGATGGAGATGTTCTCCAGACTGTCGTGGGTCTTCGAGTGCATCTCAAGGTCTGTGCTCGTTTTGAACTTCTGGTCACACTGGCTGCATTCATACCTTGAACAAAAATAGTCACTTAAGCCCAACTGGTGGGAGATAAAAAATACGAACCTGACAGGGATTCAATCCCCTGTTGACCATCTTTATTTTTTATGTCAATGAGGAGCGGGAGCACTCAGGCCACCTGATGGTAAGTGGGATCCATAGCCATTTGAAATCTCGAGACTGCAATCTCAAAACTGTAACCCTAAGACTTCAAATGCGCTGCCAACCCTGAGGACTGAGATGGAATGCCTCTATGCTGGTAATTTCACCAGTTGTCTTATCCCCACACTGGAACACAGCAATGCCAACATTGGCGGTGGGTTAATGGATAAGATGGCGGTAGCGATCCGGACGGACCCTGCACAAGGTCCTACCACGACTCAACTCTATACTACTTCTATCTATCTTACTTCTATATTGTAAGCACATTGTTCACATCGAGATTGAATAAAAGGAGGGCGCTATTCGGAAATTGGTAACATGAACCAATGTTTTATTCAATCCTTTCTGCAATGTGACAATGCATGTCCGTTGGATTTAGACTCAGACGTTCATGTAACCCTGGTACTTAATTATGTATTTCTCTAATACCCAGCCTAAACTGGCTTAAAGTCTAATTCTATGGAACTTGCTAACAGTGTAAACAAACCGCCATATTGAAATTGTCTCTGAATGATGAATTTACTAGTGATGGGATTACCAAACCATATCGAATAATAAAATACCTAAAGTAAAAAACAAGTAGTTACTTATTTCTAATTTGTTTAATCACGACCAGAAGAAAGATCGGTACTTGAATATGATGTATCACCAGTATTTATTATAAAAGGTGCCGTTACATCATCGTTTATTGGCTACAGAGCGTGAGTTGGGTAGTGTGTTGGGGCCTTAATATATCGCGAATTTTAGCCACAACACTACCCATCATAGACAATTGTAGAATTTTACAAAAACGTCATTCCATCAGGTCCTAATACCCTAACTTATGAAACCATTTAAACTTTTAATGAAATATCCAAGATACTGTTACATATTTGGCGATTTTGTATTTTAGAGTAACAACCGTTTCAATAGTGTATGGTTTCAATGATGTTTGATGAGGTGGAATGAAAATTCAAGGAGAAACAGTGACAAAACAAAGTTAAGTCCTTTGTTTACATAGTTAGCAAGTTCCATAGAATTAGAGTTTAGTTTTGGGTAGGTTAAGTGTGTGATTGTCCCCTATACCTATATATATATTATTCATTATTATTATGACAATTTATTTGTTCCACTTACTTTTCCTTGTGCGTGTTCATATGCAGCCCCAGGGCGGTCTTGACGTAGAACCTCCTGCTGCATATGGTGCACTCGTAGCGCATCTCGCCGACGCCGTGCTTGCAGGCGAGGTGCGCGGCGAGCCCCGAGTGCCGCGCGAAGGCCGCGGGGCAGCGCGCGCACGCGTGCGGCCGGCTGTGCAGGTGGACGACGCGGATGTGCTTCGTTCTGTAAGCTGCCAATTTAGATTAATGACCATGACTCTATTGGCGGCTGATTATCCACATGCTTGGTGTTTGCCGCAAACACCGCAGGACGCAACTATATGTTAAAGTGAGCACGCTGTATTTCCATCTCACTTCAGCCAGCATAATAGTTTTTATTCCCCAAAAACCCAGCATGTTTTATCCTCGTACGTTTTGCAGCCTTGGTACAAAACTCTTTGAAACTTACCATTGTAGTTTCCTTCCTTACTGTGACAGGTGCCCTTGTGGGATCGTAACTTTTATCCTAGCATGATATGAAGCCCTGATACAAAGATTTAAACGGCTGGGTTGCGATAGACCATTCCTATCCTCAATACATATCGACGGCGACGGTTCTGTGACTCAACCTCGCATATAGAATATTGTCCAGTATGTACTGACACTCACTAAGTACGCGAGTGCAAACTTAGTGCGTGTCAGTTTATACTGGACATTATTCAATATACGAGGTTGAGTCAGAACCGTCGATATGACATGATGCCCCAGTACTAACCCAGGCCGCCCGACCCTAGCGCCGCGTAGGCTGCAAGGTTAGCGGTAAACGTTACATCCTCACATGTCATGCAGCCCTGGTAGGTACCCAATGATGATGTATGTACCTGCAGCAAAGCTCTTATCGCAGTGGGGGCGGGGTACTGCGGCGATTCTCTGGACAAGGAGATTATGATTGTAACTCATATCCTCGGTTGTATGTAACCCTGGTACAAAGATATCCAAGGTGTCATCTCATGTACCCGGTGTTCTACCTTTTCGCCGATTTTTTTCTGGTCAAATTTCATTTGCCCACCTACATTTCGCCGAATGTTCACTTTGACAACTACATATTTGCAAATTTTTGTATGCCAACCTCTCATTTGGCCGAATTATTATGAAGACTAATATCATTTTGACTTTAAACTTTTGGAATATCTTTCACATGGCAAATGTTACACTAGGCCGAAAAATTCTAAGACGAGTAACGTTTCGTCAGTTTATCCACTGAGACCAGTTAGGTACGACGACGAGCGTAGCGAGGAGGAGTGTTAGGTAGAATTGCGACCCTACAGCGCGCGGGCCGGCAAAGCGCCAGAAGCGACTTTTTTTATAATACTTTTCTACTATTATTCCAAGTGAACCATTAGCTATATGAAAAATGACATAAGTATAAAGAAAACCAAACATTGAGTTGGCAATCGTGAGGTTGGGAAATGAAACTAATCATTTTAACAAGTTGCCATATGATGATTCGGCAAAATTAAATTCGGCCAAACGTTAGGTGGGAAATTCGGCAATAATTTTTTCGGCGATACAATAGAGAACCCATGTACCTGCATAGGCGAAACTCTTATCACAGTGAGGGCAGGGATAGTTCGGGGAGTCCCCGTGCGCCTCCTGCAGGTGCCGCAGCCGCTTGAGGAACGTCTTGAACGGAGCACCGCAGTGCGCGCACTTGAACGGCTCGGGCTTCGAGTGGACCCGCCACGCGTGCGCGTTTCGAGTGTTCACGTTCATGAATTCCTGGAAAAAGAACAAGTTTGATAACAAGGATACTAACAAAAGTAATGCGGTTGGTAAAAAGGCAACTGTCTTATTGCCAGTGAACATAAGGTTCAAAGTCAAGCATTACTTATTACACTCCTGCACTTAAGAGTAGCTAAACTTAAATTCATTAAGGATTAATTCATGGTCTATGGTCATAGGCTATGCATGGTCTGATTAGATTTAAAATATAAAAGCATGTCACTTTACACAAAAAAACCGCGGAACAAATATGTAAGAAAATTTGTTATAATAAATATTGTAATTTTGTACAGAACGTCGTTTTTTTTTCTTCGCATTAAAAGTGAAAAGTATAGTGTTTAACTCGAGACTAAACAACCATAATGACACTCGCCACCCTCGCTCAGCTCGCGTGACTAAACATCTCGTGTCATTATGGCTAGTTTTAGTCCCTTGTCAAACAATTTAACAAACGCCATTCGTGTAGTACCCCAATAGTATCTCTAAGTAGTCTGTGGTGCCGCCATTTTGGAAAACAGTTGAGTTCGCGCCATTACCAGATTCTTTTTGGTTCTTTCTCAGTAGGTAAATAATGAAAAGTTCCAGTTGTCAATGGATTTATTTATAAAACTAACATATTCACCTGATCGCAGTACTTGCAGTAGAACGGTCCCTCATCATGCGTCCTCTCATGAGCCCTCAGCTTGATTTTGCTGGTGACCTCGAGCCCGCACACAGAACACACCAACGTGGTGCTGTGTGTGTTCATGTGTCCCGTCAGAGCTCGGTTTGACCTGAACTCAGCGTTGCAGAGCTTGCATGGTATGAGTGGCTTGTTTTTTTTCCCTGGAAATATATTTGGTCGGTGTGATATTATTTTGGTATCTCTGCAAGGTGATGGTAGGACCTTGTGCAGAGTCGCGAATCGCTACCACCACCTTACCCTTTAGCTCAGAGGACCCCAAACTTTTTTCTCTCACAGACCACTTGGCATATATTACCTTAGCTAATATTTACGTAATACACTTATCACATAAAAACTACTATGGATGGATAACTTTGGAGCCGGCAAAAAATTGACACGGGCTATTTTTTTTTGTGATTCCTCTCCTCCCTTGATTTCATCACTCTCTCTGTGGCAATCTTCGGCCAATCCTTCAGAAAAGCGTCCAAGTAAAATTACAATTCTGTCATTAAAAAAAACATGCATGATGTAAAATCAGGAAAATTGTGTGCAAAATGTTGGCTCTGGTTACTTTATTCACCAGAAAACGGACGTGTTAGCCGACAACGATGCATTTTGAGGTTATAAAAGTGTTTACTAATATAATTTTTATGCCGATGACGTCAAAATGACGAAATTTTACACACAGGCTCTGCCTTTATTTGGCAGGTGTTTAGGCATGTATTAAGTGGTACAAATAAAAAAATGTTAAAAAGTAGCGATAAAATGATTAAATTTAAATAAATACATCATATCGCAAACAAAATTCGGATTGCGCAGCATTTATTTTTTTCACCAGTAAATACTAAAAATTGCAAATTGAGACAATTTTCTTTTACGATCATCAATGCCATAATTGTATTTATGACTATTTAATCATAGTACTTTTTATTACAACACAAAAACAGTTTTTTTTTAAATGATATTGTTCTTCAATGATTTATGCCACTAACCTTCTCAATCAAATAGTTTTTACATGATTAAATGATTGACGACTAAGAGTTAATAATTACAATAAAACCATTTGGAATCAACTCTATGTAGCGTGACGTCCCTTATGCGTCAACGGCATGAAAAGTACGGGCCCTGCTAATATATAAGACAAGTTAGATATGTGTGTATTGTATGAATATGGTTTATTACATTAATGGAAAGCCAAAATTAAACGACCTGCTTAAATGGGATTCACTATCATGGACCGCCATTATTTTTTTCGCTCACATGGACCCCTTGCAGATCGTTTTCGATCCCTGGGGGTAAATATAGATCCCTGCTTTAACCTTTGTCGTGTTTCGGTGTGGGGATAAGACAACCGGTGACATTACTAGTATAGAGGCATTGTATCAAGTCCTCAGAGTTGGCAATGCATTTGCAGTCTGAGTTTGCAGTTTTAAGATTGTAGCCTTGACAATACTGGAATGCTGTAATATATGGGTCTCAGATTCCACTTACCTTCAGGTGGCCGGAGCCACTTTGCCTTCTTTATGCATTAACATGGCTAATAGAGCAGGGCCGCGCCAATATCGATCCCTGAAGGTCAAGACTCAGGAACAAATAGTCACGCTCATTGGACAAATATCTGCCATTAAAAATAGCCCTGAACTCATTCAAATAATTAAAAAAAGAAAAGACCATAAGTATCTCACCTATTTTTTTCTGTTTCTTTTTATCCTTATCAACACCTTCAACATTTTCAGGCACATTCTCCTTAACAGTTTCAGGTAATTTATTAACAATATATTTCTTACATTTTCTACTATTCCTAGTTCCTTTCTCTGTCTTATCTATACCCACATCCATCAAATAGGTACCGGGATCAATTTTATGTATATCATCTAATGTATAAGAAGGACACCCAGCATCTATATTAGGTAATATATCAATTCTATCTTTGCTTAGACTTTTCTTACTTATAATATTGCTTACATCAGATACTTCTTCAGCCTTACTTGTTTCATTCTTATCAATTACATCTAAACATAATATTTCACCAGTTTTCAAATCCAGTACAAGATTTGCATCATCATTGCTCTTTTCATCATTTTGTTCACTATTATCTGTATCATCTACTAAGGCATTAGGATTTGTTTTTTTTTCTTTATCTGTATATAATTGACAATCTTCCTCGTTTAAAACTGAATTGCCTTTATTATTTTCTACTTCTTTCTTATTAACTATCACATCATTGTCTAAATCAATTGTAAAGCTGTTTTGGTCAGATTCATTCACTTCTTGATTCCTATTAATTTTGTCCACGGTATATGATATTTGCCCTGTCACTGGGTTCAGTACTGTATTAATATCGTAGTCATTTTCAAACGGAATATCTTCTAAGTACTCTATTTCGGAATATTGCTTGTCTTCTTCAGCTGCCTCTGTAACTACATTAAAATATAACATGAAAAAATATTAAAGATATTCTCAGAAATTACCTGGTCTCATAGATAGTTATCAGATAGATAAAAGCCCCCCATAAAATGACAAACTTTTCTTTCAGAGCTGATTATCTCTTAAATGGCCCAATTTTCATGAAACCTAGTTAAAAAAAAACTCATCCGAATCGATTCACTTGTTTAAGAGCTATGGTGCCACAACAATCTACTAAATCTTGGTAAGTACAACCTAAGCATACTGACAGGGATCTTGACTGGACACTGTCCACTCAACAGACATCTGATGGTAATAGGAGTCAAACAGGATCCTCGATGCCCACACTGCGGCAAAGCGGAGACTAGTCAGCACGTTCTGGCCGAGTGTGTAATGTACTCGTCACTGAGACATCGCACATTCGGGGAGGACGTGCTATCGGTAGAGACACTTAAAAGCATTAACCTTCAGGACGCACTAATGTTCTGTAGGAAAACAAGAAGATGGGATCAGTGCTGGATGGGAGCGCCGCAGAGCCAGTAACCTGAGGCTGGATCAAGGGAACTGGGCGGAATGAATGGAGAGCCACTCGACCGCCCGCCTGCCTCGGCGGCGTCCCCACTCGTCATCATCATCATCATGGTGCCACAGACAGACCTATGAGTAAGTCCTATTTTACCAATCCCAGTATTTGTACTCTTCTTTTTTTATTTTATAAATTTAAGACAAAGGAACAAGCTTTTAAGCACATTTACTAACATGAAAATGATCAGTTTAGGGCCTCATCACATGGCGGTAAAAATATATAATAGAATACCACCGACAATTAGACTAATGGAAGAAGATAAATTGCCCTCCCAGGGTTTATGCTGGACTATTTTAATAATTGTAACACCATTGTAACACATAAATGCAATAAATGATATGACTATGACTATAAAATAATATGTACATCATCGTTTCAGCCTATTGCAGTCCACTGCTGGACGTAACCGTCCCCCAGGGCCCGATCTCCCGTTTTCGCCATCCACCACCAGCCACTTTTTTCAGGTCGTCGGTCCATCTGGCTAGAGGGCGTCCTACGCTACGCTTGCCGAGCCGTGGTCTCCACTCGAGAACCCGTCTACTCCACCGATCATCGATAAAATATGTACGACAAAATATATTAATTTGAAATTATGCCAAATATGATTGGTACCTTGAGCAGTAAGGAGCTTGTTGACTGCTTGCATGATATCATGCTTGAAGTTATAGGCCTTCCTTAGTTTTATACTGCATTCACTGCATATCATGCGTAAACCAGAATCTGGAGTAATCTGAAATAAGAATTTATACAGGGATCTCATAAAGCAACGTCAACCTGCCTAGGGCTGATAGAGCAGCTTAAAAATTATTAATGTAACCCCTATGTATGATTAGCAATTTTGAGTAACTTTGGAGATATTGATCATTTTAAATGATTTTTTAAATTTTCCTTTATATGCATGTCACAAAAAATCATTAATTTCTAGTTTTATTTCATAAGTTTTTCAGTACATAGTTAGAATCATTATTCAAATTAAATTTCAAATTATTTTATTATTTCAGAAATAAAATCATTATGAATCACCAAAGTTTTTAAACCTATTTGTCCATATTTTTTTCAATAATCATATAAAATATTGTGGCTCCATACTAGGTGTCCCAGTGTTTGCTTTTCACTTTGTCAAAAGTCAAAAAAGTCATTTTTTTTGTTTGTCATAATTAATTGACATTTTGCCATTGTTGTTATTTAAATTTTAACAGTTTAGGTATTCTATATCACCTGGGATGGTGAAAGGATTCCGACGATACCACACACATTTAAATCGGCTCAGATATTTAGAAGTTATGGTGGAATAAAGAACCGTAGATACATACATGATGATGATGATTATGAGTGGGGACGCCGCCGAGGCAGGATACATACATACATGAACCCTGAAAATATTACCCCTTTTTTTGGGCACTCATGTAAAAAAACATCCACTATCTGTTACTGTTCAAATGATACAGCTCTTAAATGTTGGACGTTTGGGCGGTCGGACGGTTGGACGGTCGGACGGACGGACGGATGTACAGCGTAAGTATATTAATAGGGTCCCGTTGGTAGGTACCCTTCGGGTATGGAACCCTGAGAATTATCAACATAACCTTAAAACGACATATTAATGAAGTATCGAAGTGAATTAACAAATAGTTACCTGAATATTGAAGCAGTTCTTAATCACTTCAACGTACAACTCCTCTTTCTCATGGCAGATGTTATATGTGGTAAAGATATTCAAGTGTCTGCCGGTCTCACAAAGACAAACCATACAACTATAATCAGGATTCGAGGACATTTTTGCTTACTTAAATTTAAATTACAGCTGCTAATTGACAATGTAGTAACTTAACAAGTTTTGCAGAACTATTTATTGTCAGGAATAAAGAGAAACAAGCATTATTAATAATAACTAATTATGTTTAACAACAATCTAACTGCCTAACCTACCTATACTTTTCTAGTTTTATTGTTATTTTAAGTTGTTATGTCAACTTTTGCCACAGACGGAGAATAGATTCTTCACACACAAAGTTTTTCTTTATCAGCAGCCACATATTTGTCTATAATTAGCGACACGGTCACACATTAGACCAAGAATAACGAACTTCTGTTTCGCATTAGCTCTGAACTCATTACATATTCAAAACATAATTATAATATGTAAAGATGATCGTTTGTTCTTGCTGTATTAGTTAAATTTAATAAAACTTCACCATGTGTGAAGCCAGCCCAAGTTTTTAAGCACTGAAAAACGCCTCAGATTTGCGACTGTCTTTTGTCAAACAAATTCAAATTGCCGAAATGGCCTTTTTTGTTTGCTGATCAAATTAGTCGCTATAAAAAAATGGAGGAGCATGACTTCGTAGGTTGCATCAGTTGCATGGGAACTAATGATTTATACGACCTATTTGCTTCCTATGCAGATAATGTGGAAACTTATGCAAAAATGTTTGAAACCTGTTTCGAGTTGAAGGTAATAATTTATTTTTAAATGCATTTTTATTGAAAGTTTGTCGCATTACAAATAAGTCAATGCGCTTCATAAACGTTCTTTTGCTTTTTCATGATGAAATATTAAGGATCAATCGTGATTGTGGCGGCTAAATAAATGAACTAGATACATGAAGTGTACTTTATTTCAAAATGGTTTTACGAGGTATTTTATCTTTAGGTATTAGAGGTGTCGAAATACATTTGTGCCCAATGTGTCCAAAAGTTGGAAGAAGCACTTCTTCTCAAGGAACAAACCCTGAAGAACATTGCCATGCTACAGAGCATAAAAGGTATGTTATAAGCTATAGTTAGATTTAAAAAAGATTTTTCAAACCTAATATTTTCTAATAAAATGCATATTGGTATTGCCTATTCTTATCTTATATAATATACATCTAAAAATGCTATTTACTTAAATGGTTTTATCTTTTCCATATATATCCCTGTGCCCTTCAAAGGTAAAATTAATAGATAAGAGCAAACCCAAATGTATTTTTTTTTAAATTAAATTACTACCAATGAGATATCTAACCTTATTGCAACAATAGCTAATTTTAATGTAAGTACAAGGTTTTTGTACATATTATTGTACTATGTTGTTTGTTTTTAATAAATAAATAATAATAAATAAATAAAATAAATAGTAGAGGTCTATTCCAGCAAATGAAAAAGGGTCTTGTAGTCTTGTTGTGTCAGAAAATCAATTATCGTTTTTTTTAAATATAATTAATTACAGTTTTGAAAGATTTTACAAAAGTATTGGAAGACCGCTTGTCAAGTGCTTGCCTACTGAGGAGAAGGATAAAAGCAGATTTTGAATACAAGGATGAAGGAACCGATGTGGATGAAAAAACTGCCCAGCTAAAATGGGTCTGGCCCGGGCATGTTTGTCCCACCTGAGTGATGACTTGTACGCTTTTCTGAAGGATTGGCCAAAGATTTCCACAGACAGATGTGTGAAAAGCTAGGGAGGATATTAGGGTAATTAAGAAAAAAAATGTAAAAATTGTAAAGGAAACTTGAAAGTAGCACCAATAGTAGAATGAGAATAGATGATGAAGCATATATAATAGAAGAGTGATGAGTATGTATGTAGATAGATTTATGGGTACATGAAGGCTGAAAAACATTTGGATGTATTGTGTAAAGCATGACATATGTAATTATGAAAGATGTGAGTATGGAGTTACATTGATAGCGGAGTGGAAGATGAGAACATATGCTGAGAAGGACAAGGACAGGGCAGTGATGAATTTTTAAATAATGATATGTAGATTTAGTTCTAGAAAGATTCTTGTTAATAGATGAGGAATACCTGGACGAGTCCATTTTGGAGGAAGCGGAATCAAATGAAGACGATGTTAAGCCTCAGGACCTGATCGCCATGACGAATCGAGGGTCTGAAGTGGGGGAAGACAACGAACTTGATGGTAAGTGTGCCAAGACAGCTGTATCATGAACTGTAAAGGTGGCATATGGTATCAGCAGGCGTTACTACTAGTTTCTATGTATTTCTATGAAATACATTCCGTATTGAGCGTCACGACGTCTGCTGCTTGAGTGCAACTGCACTCGTTGCTGGCGCCCGACCGCAGACCCAGTAGCGACGCCGACCGCAGACGGCAGCAGCTGATGGCTACTGGCTTCTATGTGTTTGTATGAAATACCTTCCGTTACGACAGTCATATCTGCCGCTTGGAAGCAACCGCACGGGTCGCTGACGCCCGACCAGTAGTGACACTGACCTTCGACGCCTGCTTCAGCCGTGTGCCATACCTGTAGTTCCAAGCAGTGATAGTGATAATGTTTTAGCAAACTTATACCTTTATTCCTTTCTGGACTTGAACAATATTTGAACTTCTGGAAGTTTAGGTGAGCTGACGATCTGGTGATAGTCGCAGGAATGACCAATTAGTTTTGGAAAGATGAAGTGTATCTGCTTACAATAAGACACACACAACGCTAGCGTGTTTCGAGCGTCGATGACCTGCCAGCTCATGGCATATTGCGGCCGTAAATATTGCACATCGACCTTTTGAAAGAGAGAATCGGCTAATTTCGGCTTCGTAGAGGCCATCTCTTTCGCACACTAGTTTTATAATGTTTGCTAGTCATGATTCAGATGCGGTCGCGTCCAGTCCAAAAAATAATAATATAGAGATGTTAAATCCCCAAAATTTAAATCACTTAAAGTTGTACTATGGCACTATAGGAAAAAAGGGAAACCTTTACGAGGCCAATAACGCGAAATTATATATAATGTTATAAATATTGTGTAACCGAAGCTGACATATTAAAAAAATGAGGATGATAATATAAGAAATGTGTTGACGGTTACACTGATAGACTAGTGATAAATACGGCTGATACAGTAACGGTGATATTGACCTCAATTGGAGCACGGATAGTGAAATGGAAGGATTTGGGAAATTTACTGATTAAAACGTACTTACCTCTTTTTTTATTCTTTTTGCATATGTTATTATTCCTCAACCTAAATACGTAAATAATTATATTTAGAAATTATATTACTTTGCTTCTATTTTCCTTATGTCTCGCGGCAAACTTCGTGTTTCGTCAGTCGTCAGATAAATATTCATTTTAATTGGTTGAAGAAGTATTTTATTTTGTTTAATATGTGTATTAATGTCGTTGGTGTACTATACTTGTTGAAAAGGAGTAAATGATATTTAACAACTAGTTTTACTGCTCTATATAGTTCACGCAATCACGCAGAGATCAAGACAAAACAACCAAGTACTTAGTTCTGAATTCAAATTCTAATAATCATCATGTCAGCCGAAAGACGTCCACTGCTGGACATAGGCCTCCCCCAAGGCTTTCCACTCAGACCGGTCTTGTGCTTTTCGCATCCACCGCGGTCCCGCGATCCTGACGAGGTCGTCACTCCATCTTGTTGGAGGCCTACCTACAGCTCGTCTTCCGGTCCGCGGACCCCACTCCAGAACCTTCTGACCCCATCGGCCATCAGTCCTGCGAGCAATGTGCCCCGCCCACTGCCACTTCAGTTTAGCTATTCTTAGGGCTATGTCGGTAACCTTAGTTCTACTGCGGATATCATCATTTCTGATTCTATCACGCAGAGAAACCCCGAGCATAGCCCTCTCCATAGCCCTTTGATACGACTTTGATGACGATAAACCTAATAATTGACGGACATTGAAAGCATTCGTGTCTATTCGGAAATACACACGAATGCTGATCTTTATGTATCTGTTTCTCGCCGCTGCCGCCAGCATAGTCGCCGTATACCTGCTCCGACCATGGTTCTATAAACATACCTTGATACCATTGCATATAAAAAGTATAACGTGTTAAGTTGAAATAGTTGTGGATAGAATCTTGTGCAGGGTCCGTCTGGATCGCTGCCACCATCTTTCCCTTCAAACTGCCACCAAGCTAGTGTCGACGGTCAGGGTTGGCACAGCCAGGATTGCAATCTAAAAATTACTTGTCCATGCCAAAAAAAAATAACGAGTGCAAATCTAACATTAATCTCGGTCCAATTTTCATCCAACAGCTTTCCTCATTCCGTTCACTCTCACCGTTGGTCTTTACACACCCAATCTGCATGTATATCCCCCCTCCCCCCTGCCCCGAGCCAATACCCCTCTCCTGTAACCCCTTCTCCCCGCAGGCGACCTGGACGAAGAATACGCTATACAAGCCCTGGACGAAACCACGTGCATCTACTGTGATCTGCAACTTTCCAACGCTACTGAGGTAAAGTCTTAAATACATAAGATAAGGACAATCACGAGTCAACCTTGTCCCGAACTACCGCCTCAACATTCAAATAGTGCCATTTTATTATATCTATACCTTGTCCACGTTAAAGAGTTAGCAAAGCGTCTCTGTTGCACTTTTGTATGCAAATGAAAGGGACAAGAAATGACCAGCGGGCGTGAACAATCGCGCCTCACTGGCGGGGTCGGCTTACAAGCCTGGCTCGGAATATTTATTTATTTATTATTTGTTATGATTTTGGTTCGTAAGTTGGTTTGGTATGCCAGGTTAAACGGGAAACAGTCCAATAAACGAGCCAGGTACAAATTAAAAATAAACAATACAAAAAAGAGCACAATAACGCGTCCACTCCGTACAAGAAACAGATGATAACTGATTTGGGCCGACACGTAAACCTATCATGTGCGCAAGCGCTGCCCTTATCGCTGGCCAATCACGTGCATTTTAAGTTTTCTGGTACTAACTCTTTAATGTGAACAAGGTATAGGTTTAGGACTTGCGTCCCATAGTTCTAGAATCCATGGAGTCGCTATTTCCTTTATTATAAAACATTACCACTTTGATATTGGCCTTTAGTATTGTAATATTTCTAATTAACTCAGTAAATTTTTAGTTATGTTTACCTACTACTAATATTTGTTTGTTATTTGCGCTTTCACAGCGAAGATATTCGCCATACCAAAATTAATTTAAACTAGTATAGCGATTTAATAAATGATTGAATTTTAAAATAGGACTAAAGTTATCGTTATATCTGATAAAATATAGGTACAAGAGCACGTGCGCTCCGTGCACGGCCTTGAGCCCCGCACCGGGCTCCAGCTGCGGGAGTGCGACCTCTGCGGCGCCACGCTCACCAGCAACGTGGAGGACCACATCAACAGGTGAGCTGAGGATCACGCCAAGATTTTCGAAAATCGACACAATGTACATTTCGAGACTATAGAAAGCAGAAACGAATGGCAGCGTTGGCTTTGCTTTGTATACGCATTAATCCTGACAAGCTCCATTCAGTCTGTGAAACTGATTCAGCTTATTATCCTAAAAGTTAACATTGAGTGAGTAAAACCAGTTTTGTTCCGTTTTTGACTATATTGTTCGCAACATAACTATCTACTTACTCTTCTCTTAGATGCCACGGCGGCAACTCCGAGACCGAGAGCCGCCAGTTCCCGTGCCACTTCTGCTCGAGCGTGTACTCGAGCCGCAAGGCGTGCTACACCCATCTACGCATGAAGCACGGCCGTGAGTACACCCTCGCGTAATGTTACATGTGGTCACAGCTGGTCAACTCCGAAGCAGACAGCCGCCAGTTCTCGTGCCACTTCTGCTCGAGCGTGAACTCGAGCCGCAAGGCGTGCTACACCCAACTACGCATGAAGCACGGCCGTGAGTACACCCTCGCGTAATGTTACACGTGGTCACAGCTGGTCATCTCCGAAGCAGAGAGCCGCCAGTTCCTGTGCCACTTCTGCTCGAGCGTGTACTCGAGCCGCAAGGCGTGCTACACCCATCTACGCATGAAGCACGGCCGTGAGTACACCCTCGCGTAATGTTACACGTGGTCACAGCTGGTCAACTCCGAAGCAGAGAGCCGCCAGTTCCTGTGCCACTTCTGCTCGAGCGTGTACTCGAGCCGCAAGGCGTGCTACACCCATCTACGCATGAAGCACGGCCGTGAGTACACCCTCGCGTAATGTTACACGTGGTCACAGCAGGTCAACTCAGAAGCAGAGAGCTGCCAGTTCCCGTGCCACTTCTGCTCGAGCGTGTACTAGAGCCGCAAGGCGTGCTACACCCATCTACGCATGAAGCACGGCCGTGAGTACACCCTCGCGTAATGTTACACGTGTACACAGCAGGTCAACTCAGAAGCAGAGAGCTGCCAGTTCCCGTGCCACTTCTGCTCGAGCGTGTACTCGAGCCGCAAGGCGTGCTACACCCATCTACGCATGAAGCACGGCCGTGAGTACACCCTCGCGTAATGTTACACGTGTACACAGCAGGTCAACTCAGAAGCAGAGAGCCGCCAGTTCCCGTGCCACTTCTGCTCGAGCGTGTACTCGAGCCGCAAGGCGTGCTACACCCATCTACGCATAAAGCACGGCCGTGAGTACACCCTCGCGTAATGTTACACGTGTACACAGCAGGTCAACTCAGAAGCAGAGAGCTGCCAGTTCCCGTGCCACTTCTGCTCGAGCGTGTACTCGAGCCGCAAGGCGTGCTACACCCATCTACGCATGAAGCACGGCCGTGAGTACACCCTCGCGTAATGTTACACGTGGTCACAGCAGGTCAACTCAGAAGCAGAGAGCTGCCAGTTCCCGTGCCACTTCTGCTCGAGCGTGTACTAGAGCCGCAAGGCGTGCTACACCCATCTACGCATGAAGCACGGCCGTGAGTACACCCTCGCGTAATGTTACACGTGTACACAGCAGGTCAACTCAGAAGCAGAGAGCTGCCAGTTCCCGTGCCACTTCTGCTCGAGCGTGTACTCGAGCCGCAAGGCGTGTTACACCCATCTACGCATGAAGCACGGCCGTGAGTACACCCTCGCGTAATGTTACACGTGTACACAGCAGGTCAACTCAGAAGCAGAGAGCCGCCAGTTCCCGTGCCACTTCTGCTCGAGCGTGTACTCGAGCCGCAAGGCGTGCTACACCCATCTACGCATAAAGCACGGCCGTGAGTACACCCTCGCGTAATGTTACACGTGTACACAGCAGGTCAACTCAGAAGCAGAGAGCTGCCAGTTCCCGTGCCACTTCTGCTCGAGCGTGTACTCGAGCCGCAAGGCGTGCTACACCCATCTACGCATGAAGCACGGCCGTGAGTACACCCTCGCGTAATGTTACACGTGTACACAGCAGGTCAACTCAGAAGCAGAGAGCCGCCAGTTCCCGTGCCACTTCTGCTCGAGCGTGTACTCGAGCCGCAAGGCGTGCTACACCCATCTACGCATGAAGCACGGCCGTGAGTACACCCTCGCGTAATGTTACACGTGTACACAGCAGGTCAACTCAGAAGCAGAGAGCCGCCAGTTCCCGTGCCACTTCTGCTCGAGCGTGTACTCGAGCCGCAAGGCGTGCTACACCCATCTACGCATGAAGCACGGCCGTGAGTACACCCTCGCGTAATGTTACACGTGGTCACAGCTGGTCAACTCCGAAGCAGAGAGCCGCCAGTTCCTGTGCCACTTCTGCTCGAGCGTGTACTCGAGCCGCAAGGCGTGCGACACTCATCTTCGCTTGAACTACGGCCGTAAGTAGCATGGTGACAAGTGGAATTATTTTCAAGTGGCAATCACCATATTAAGCCACATTTCGTTGTCTTCTCTGAATAGGTCTTTGAAAATTATTTTTAGGCTTCTCTGATTGTTACTTAACGGATGTCTTCATATTATCTCATATTAATCTACAGAAATAATCTGTACTTGTCATTCCAGATAGATCTGTTCAGTGTCTCAAGTAGTCAAATCTAAATTGTTGTGGACAACGGCTCTCATCAGTAATCAAAGTCAAAGTTAAATTTTGTTTGAATATGTTAAATATATTGTTACGTACGTGGGGGTAGGTAACTGATAGAAATGCACGAAAACACCGATAATCAAAAGGAGACTTTAATTACGCACTCACTTAAACTGTTACTAAACATTATCGCACAATAAACTTCGAAGACTTAGACTTAAATCGCTCGGGTCGCTCTTGATCGCACTGTTCGCTTTCCAAGTAAAGACTGACTGTGTCACTCGTCTTCTTCTCGATCCTCCCCTGTAAAGGAGGAGGATGAGGTGCCGGTGTCGGGCTTTTAACCCCCGACCGGGGTGTTCTGCGCCGGCCGTAAAAACGGCCGGGTCTTCGGAAGGCAGCCGGCGCCGAAGGCGCAGGCTGCGGGAAATTTGGGGTAGGAGGGGATTTCGGGTATGGGGATAGGGGGGCGTCATGTCCGGGTGGTTACGCTGCCCGCGAGATCAAGCCAGCTGGGTGAGACCCGGCTGGCGATCTACGAGCAGAGCAGCGTCTTCATGGGTCTCGGTTTGTTGTCGACGTCGTCTCCGAGTCGAGGTCGCGGGGGTACGCCTTGCCGTCAGGGGGTCGCGCGTGCTGTGGCGCAATGTCCCTCAGGTGGGGGAATCGCGACGCGTCAGCCCGCGCGAACATGTTCGTGGCAAGGCGTCCGACGAAGTCGTCCAGGCTCTCGATCCTAAGGTCCCTCTGGATCGTGGCATTCCTCACGCAGCGAGGGGCATCGGTGATGGCGCGCAAGCACAGGTTTTGCTGGACACGCAGCTTCTTCCTGTGCGTTGCGGCCAGGAGGGCGTACCACGCGGGTGCGGCGTACGTGAGGCGGGGTCTAATGTAGAGTTTGTAGACCCCGAGCTTCACACGCAGAGGGAGGCTGGAACGGAGCACTGGACGCAGCAGGAAGCGGGCTGTTCTCGCGGAGGCGACGACGGTGCTGGTGTGGGGACCCATGGTTATGTTAAAATAAGAGAAGATTTAACAAAATAATTTATTGTCTATGATACTGGTGGCGACCTCTGTTGTGATAATACTTTATGTAATGTGTCACTTTTAAAATAAACGTTAGTCTGTTCCGAACAATCTTGAAGTTTTCATTAGGTTATGGGCCCAGTCCATACAATAAATTAGTTTTTAAAGTTTTTGAGTAGTGCACAGTAGTTAGAATGGCAGGAAATTATGCAGTGAGTGTTCCTAAACTGAAGGGGCGAGAGAATTACGACGACTGGGCGTTCGCCGTGGAAAATTTCCTTATCCTGGAGGGCGTCGACTTGTCTAGTCAGGACGTGCTAGATGAAGCAAGCGACAGAAAAGCCAAAGCGAAGATGATACTGACCGTGGATCCATCCCTTTATGTTCACATTAAAAGCGAAACAACAGTGCGTAATACGTGGAATAAGCTAAAGTCTTTGTTCGACGACTCCGGTTATACGCGCAGAATTAGCTTATTACGGCATTTAATTTCTATCCGCTTAGACTCAAGCGAGTCTATGACGGCGTACGTGACGCAGTTAGTGGAAACAGCACAGAAATTAAAAGGCACAGGTTTCGAGATTAACGACGAGTGGGTCGGTTCTTTACTTTTGGCGGGTCTTCCAGAAAAGTTTAGCCCCATGATAATGGCCATTGAACACTCAGGAATGAGTATAAGTGCAGACGCTATAAAAACAAAGTTGTTAGACATGAGTACAGATTTCGAGGTTAAATCTGATAGTGCATTTATCGCTAGGAATTCGCAGAAAAGAAATGGCGGTAATCAGAAGTCATTTCCAAAGACACATGAAAAAAATGGGGGTAACGGAACGCAGTTTCAACCATATGTCAGTGGAAACGTCAAGCCAGCAAAAACCGTTCGTTGTTTCAAGTGTAAACAAATTGGACACTATAAAAATCAGTGTCCTGACGAGAATAAAGCGAAGATGAATGCATTTAGTGCAGTTTTTCTGACAAGTGAATTTAGTCAAAACGACTTTTACGTTGACTCAGGAGCGAGTACTCATTTGGTGTCGAATGCAAACATGTTGTCAAATGTTTCGTACCAACCGAAAACAAAACAGATTATTGTGGCAAATCAATCAACAGTGAATGTTGTGTGCTGCGGAGACTTACAAATTACGACTGCAGTTGGAAATAAGCAGTTTGACGTAACTATAAACAATTGTTTGTGTATACCTGAACTCACCACGAACTTGCTGTCAGTGAGTAGAATCATCGCGAGTGGAAACCGAGTGGAATTTAACGATCAAGGATGTTTCATTTACAACTCTAGAAGCGAATGTATTGGTGAAGCAAAGTTACAAAATGAGGTGTACAAATTAAATATTGTGAAGTCTCAACAACTTATTGCGGCGGCTGCGACAACTTCAAGTTCAACATGGCACAGGCGGTTAGGTCACATAAATGCGAGTGATCTAGGCAAGATGAAAAATGGAGTAGTAAAAGGAGTGTCCTTCCAGAATGATGGTGACAAGTTAGACAAGTCCAGCTGTACAGTATGCTGCGAGGGGAAGCAGACAAGGCTTCCATTTCCTCAGAGTGCAAGCAGAAGTCAGGAATGTCTGGAATTGGTTCATACTGATCTATGTGGGCCGATGGAGAATAAGTCACTAGGAAAGGCGACATATTTCCTTATTTTTGTCGATGACTACAGCAGGATGTGTTTTGTTTACTTTTTGAAATCAAAGCATCAGACATTCCAGTACTTTAAAGAGTTTAAGAAATTAGTTGAGAACCAGCAGTCCAAGAAAATCAAAACATTGAGATCGGATGGTGGTGGTGAATTTTGCTCAATGGAAGTGGAGAACTACCTGAAGGAATGTGGCATAGTGCATCAAAAGACAACAGCTTATACCCCTGAACAAAATGGGTTAGCAGAGAGATACAATCGTTCCATTGTTGAGAAAGCACGGTGTCTGCTATTTGATGCTGGCTTTGACAAAAAGTTCTGGGCAGAGTCGATAAACACAGAAGTGTATATGAAGAACAGGTCACCAGCAGCAGGAATAAACCAAGATGTCACTCCATATGAAATGTGGACGGGCAAGAAGCCGAACATCGGGCATCTCAGGATCTTCGGCAGTCCAGTGATGGTACACATTCCTAAGCAGAAGCGCAGAAAATGGGACAAGAAAGCCACCAAGATGGTACTAGTAGGCTACTCAGAAACTACCAAAGGTTACAGGCTGTATGATCCACAATCTCATAAAATAGTCATTGCCAGAGATGTTGTAATCATGGAAGATGTTGACAAAAACATAGCAACAGTTTTGGTCGAGCATGAACAGCAGCCAGCATGTGTGACAGTTAGTCCAACAGCAGAGGACAGCCAGTTAAGTGTGGAAGCGGACAGTGATCAATATGATGATGTCAATGATGAAACATATGTTCCCAGTGAATCACCTAGTGAGGATGATACCTTCTACGGGCTGGACAGCACAGAAGATGTGGCAGAAGAGACTTTGGAGGTACCAAAGCGTGTCAGGCGACCCCCAGAATACTACGGCTACTCCAACATGTGTGTGGAGGATGTGTCAAGTGAGCATATCTCGCTCGCTGATGCTCTGAGTGGACCAGAAAAAGTGCAGTGGCAAAGTGCTATGAAAGAGGAGTTAAAGTCTTTCAGTGATAATGACACTTGGGAGCTAGTGAATAGGCCAGAGCATGGCACAGTGGTTAAAAACAGGTGGGTGTTTAAGAAAAAACTCAATAGTGATGGTGAAGTGCGCTATAGGGCAAGACTCGTTGCCAAAGGCTTCACACAGAAGAAAGGCATAGACTATAGCGATACCTTCTCTCCAGTTTTGAGGTATTCAACTCTTAGATTATTGTTTGCATTGAGTATACAATTAGATTTGAATATGAACCACTTAGATGTACCAACAGCATTCTTAAATGGTTTCATAAAAGAAAATGTTTATATGGAAATACCTGAATGTTCAGATTTTGCTGATTGTGACAATAAAGTGCTTAAGTTGAACAGAGCAATCTATGGTCTCAAACAGTCTGCCAGGGCCTGGTATACCCGAGTAGAGGAATGTTTAATTGATTTAGGTTATAAGAAATCTAAACATGAACCTTGTCTTTTTATAAAATGCCAAGATAATGTAAAAATATATGTGGCTTTATTTGTAGATGATTTCTTTGTATTTTATAACAATCAAGGTATCTATGAACAGTTGAAAACTGAACTTGTAAACAAATTTATAATAAAAGATTTGGGTCAGATTAAACAGTGTCTTGGAATGAGAGTGAATGTTCAGAAAGACTGTATTACTGTAGACCAGGAACAATTTGTTAACAATATTTTAAACAAATTTAATATGTTTGATTGTCATGGTTCTAATACTCCAATGGAAGTTAATTTAAAATTAGAAAAGGACGTAAAAAATGATTGTAATAAAAAGTACCCCTACCAACAATTAGTAGGTAGTCTTATGTATCTATCTGTATTAACAAGACCTGATATTGCTTATAGTGTAAGTTACCTTAGTCAATATAATAACTGTTTTAATGAGACTCATTGGAAGCATTTAAAAAGACTGTTAAAGTACTTACAGAAAACTAAAAGTTATGGTCTAATGTATAAAAAGGATAGTAGTCATTTGCATGGTTTTGTCGATTCTGACTGGGCATCATGTACCTTGGATAGACGGTCTTATACTGGATTTTGCTTCATGATGTCAGGATGTGTGATATCATATGAATCACGGAAGCAAAGAACTGTGGCTTTATCAAGCACAGAAGCTGAGTACATGGCGCTAAGTGAGAGTTGTAAGGAAGCAATTTATTTGCAGAGTGTATTATGTGAAATGACAAAGCCAAATGATGGTACACCAATATGCTTGTATAGTGATAGTCAAAGTTCACTTAAATTGGCAGCAAATCCACTATTTCACAAGCGTACTAAGCACATTGATGTACGACATCATTTTGTCAGAGAATGTGTTTTTAATAATAAAGTTAAGCTCAGCTATGTATCTACTTCCAACATGCCAGCTGATCTGTTAACAAAAAGTCTTTGTGTGGAAAAGCACTATAAATTTTTAAAGTCAATGGGCATGTCTGAAGTATAAAATGAATATTAGTTTATTTTGTTAGGAGAGGGTGTTAAAATAAGAGAAGATTTAACAAAATAATTTATTGTCTATGATACTGGTGGCGACCTCTGTTGTGATAATACTTTATGTAATGTGTCACTTTTAAAAGGTTAGGCGTCGATCGATCTTGATCCCCAGGTATTTCACGACTGGGGACCAAGAGATGTCGTTTCCGAGTAATTGGAGTGGTGGGAGACGGCGGATGCATCTACTGACGAAGATCGCCTGTGTCTTCGCCACGTTGACGGTTAGCCTCCACCTGGCTAGCCAAACTGGTAGGGCGTCGAGTTGGCGTTGCAGCTTGACGACGGCGTGCTCGGGCTTAAAGGAGGATGCGTAAAAGGCCGCGTCGTCAGCGTACAGGGCCAGGTGGGAACCGTCGACGACCGGTATGTCATCGGTGTAAAGGCCGTAACATACCGGGGAGAGGCAGCTGCCCTGAGGGACTCCGGCGGCTACTGGGCGATCTTCGGAGGTGGCGTCTTCCACCACCACTCTGAAGGTCCGGTTTGAGAGGAACGACCGGATGATGCTGGTTAGTCTGCGGGGGGCCGAGGACAGCGCGACCTTATAGACCAGGCCTGAGTGCCAGACCCGGTCAAAGGCCTTCTCCATGTCCAGGAGGACTGCGGCCGTGTGCTCGCGTTTGTTCGCGGCGACCGCCATGTGGTGCAGAACCCTGGACAGCTGGAGCGTGGTGCTGTGTTCAGCTCGAAACCCGAATTGTTCGGGACGGGGCATTATGTGTGGGGCCAATTGGGGGAGCAGCAGTTTCTCGAACACCTTCGAGATGCACGGGAGGAGGGTGATAGGCCGATAGCTCTCAGGCTTCAATATGTTCTTCCCTGGTTTGGGCAACATGATCACGTTTCCCGACTTCCAGTTGGATGGGAAGTGGCCGGTGCGGAGGACTCCGTTGAAAAGGTGCGTTACCGCCGCGATAGCACGCGGCGGTAAGTGGCGGAGGGTGGCGTTTGTTATACCGTCCGCACCGGGGGCCTTTCTGGGCTTTGTCCTCGCGATCATGCGCTTGACTTTGCCAGGGGAGAAGAAGATGGGGTCTTCGTTGAGAGCTATCGGTGGTGCGAAGTAGGATCGAAGGTGTTCTTCTACTGCTGCAATGTGGTCTGCCTCGTCGGATGGGTTCGGCTGAAACTGGCGCTCCAGGCACTCGGCGAAAATTTCAGCGCGGTCCTCGGCTCGGTAACGTGGCGTACCGTCGGCGTGTTGCAATGGACGTACAGGCGTGGGGGCTCCGCTGAGTCGGCGGCACAGACGATGGATAGAATTCCAGTCGTCGGCCGCGACTGACTGTGTCCACAACCGCGGTCTGCCTTTTATAGTTCCCACGTTATTCCAAAACGCCTTCCATCCACCGAATCTTCCGGAACGATCGATGTAGTTTGCTCCGCCGAGGAAGACCGAGACTATTCGTTTCTGTAATGTTCTTCGCCTTGCTACCTGCTCGCTCCGTTAACAATGGCGACGTCCTTGGCATACGGGTCTGGAATGTCCTGCGCATCGCTGTCTCATTCCCAATAGTGTTATCTCTTTCGCTCTTAGTGGGTAATGAAACGCCCTACCACATCGGCGTAACAATATATTCATACAGAACACTTGAATGTCAAAGATCATTGCCAATTTACAACTAGGCACATGTTAATATTTACAGTGAAACTGAGCAATGACCAGACCCCGAAGTACACTCCTCGCGAACGGAAGAAGTGCCACATCTGCGACCGGGACTTCAGCCAGAAGCAGATCCTCAACAAACACCTGTGGAAGGCGCACGGGTATGAGGTCAGTGCGAAACGCTACGCGGCAAATTAGCAGAAGAGTAGTACATTCCATTCTTCCCCGAGTCGGATTTTCGTAAAAAATAATAATATAAAAGATGTTTATTCAGTAAGTAGGCCGCACGGGCACTTTTACACGTCAAAAATCTACCAGCGCTTCGCAGGAGACTCAACAGTCAGTCGTTTTTTTTAAATACTACTTATGATATTATACAATTATAAAGCTTAATCTAGCATAAACAATGCACATAAAATAAACATTAACATAAAATTTCAAATAAAAAATATTCAAGCGTAGCTTGAGCAGGAAATTGTGTCAAAACTATAATGACTAGCATAGAGGCATTCCATCTTAGTCCTCTGGGTTGGCAACGCATTTGCAGTGTTATGCTAATGTCTATGGGTCACAGTTTCCACTTACCATCAGGTGGCCTGTGTGCTCGGTTGCCTTAAAAAAAAAACTAAGAATTTTCAGAGGGAGTAATAAGTAGTAGTAATAAAAAAATAAAATATATATATTTAAAAAATAAAATACTTCTCACAAACTATTAGACATATCAGGATCAAATCTTTAGCTTTACAGACATGATGAGGTACAGGTGTTCTGGAGGGAACTCGCAGCTTAAGCTAAGAGAGAGATAAAAAAGATAAAAGATGTTTATTCAGTAAGTAGGCACGGCCACTTTTACATGTCAAAAATCTAACAGCTCTTCGCAAGAGACCACTGCTGAGAAGAAACGCCGCAAGAAACTCAACAGTTAATCGTTTTTTTTTAAATACTACTAATGATATTATACTATTATAAAGCTTAACCTAGCATTATATAAAACAATGAATCTAACATAAAATTAATACATTCATTCATCATCATGTCAGCCGAAAGACGTCCACTGCTGGACATAGGCGGGAGGCCTATGTCCAGCAGTGGACGTCTTTCGGTTTTTCACTTAAGTATTTAAGTAGATAATATTCCCAAATTAGTTACTATAATAATTGATATTTACCGGGGCATTAGGACCGCGGTATTTGTTTTGTCATTAATTTCGTGTTAAGTTATCACTCGTATCTCTAATATACCTATTACTAACTCATTTAAAACAATCTCATTAAAAGGATTATGCTGTTGTGTTTTGGTCGCTTGAACTCTGGTAGCTAATACTGGTTTAGCCACCTACCCTCCTTAGATCATTATTATAAATAACAGCATTATTAAATTTGGTTGGTGGTAGGACCTTGTCCAGGGTCCGTCCGGATCGCTACCACCACCTTATCCATTAACCTGCCGCCAAACAGCAGTGTTCGCATTTTTGTGTTCCGGTTTGGGGATAAGACAGCCGGTGTAATGACTAGCATAGAGGCATTCCATCTTAGTCCTCAGGGTTGGCAGCGCATTTGCAGTCTTAGGCTTGCCGTCTTGTGAATGCGTCTATTGGTCACAGTTTCCACTTACCATCAGGTGGCCTTAAAAAACTAGAAGGTGATAGATAAGATGATTTTTCAGACAGCGAGTAATTTTCTAATATTTACTTTTTCTTTAATATTTTCTTTTTATTTACTTTCTATATAAATAATTAGATTTATTTAATTTAATGTAATTATTTCAAATTCTAATTCTAATTCAAAATGATTTATTTGGTTTATATTGCGTTCTATGCCTGTAAATAAACAAGTAGAGAGTAACATAACATGACGTAAAATTTTATTATTATCTTAGGTGAAATCGATGAAACATATACTAACAAGGAAAAGTAAACAAAAAATACAAAAGAAAGTGTACCTTCGATGATCTTTGAAGGATATTTTTTATTAAATATGAGTTTTAGCCGATATAACAAAACACGTGCTCATTATTTTTTATTCTTCTTAAACATTTATAATCAAACCACTATGAAAATTGCATTTTTTTTTAAATATCTCTATATAAGTTAAGAGGGTTTATAGTCACTTTTCAGTACTTTGGAGGTCAATTTCCCCAATACGTTGAGTTTGGGCCGCAAAAAAAAATACATGTCTGTTATTTTAAACTACTCTCTAACATATATCAAAATCAACAAAACCGGAGCCGGACAGTTGGGTGCCTTTGCTTGTAAGTAATGCACATCTCTAAAGTCGCTGCAAAGTGCGAGCGAGATATCTGCTAACCACACTAGAGCGAGCGAGATGGGCGAGAATGAGTTTTATGGCCCTAGAACTCAACTGATAACGGCCGCACCTTCCCGTCCGTAGTATATTATAAATATCCCAGTTTTGTTCTACATCAAACTCCTATATTACTAGGTGCAAAAGCGCAAAGCGTTCATCTGCCCGCTGTGCCCCAACCGGGTGAGCTACGGAGCCCAGTTCAGCCGGCACCTGCTCCGCGAACACCGCGTCCGCGAACACGTGGAGAGGCTGCATTTGCACTCGATGGACGGTGAGTTACCGCTAAGGAGTTCTGGTAGCCTGGTACTTTGGGTTATAAGCGGACGTAAAAAAAATACTACGATGGACTTACTAGAGTGCTTGGTGCTTCTGATAGCCTGGTATGGTCGAATTCATAAATATGTGTACACTTTATAGTACAGTCAACAGCGTAAATAAGTGATCACTTATGTACCTTGTCACGTTAACGTCGTGTTTGAAATGTCATACAAAATTGTGAAACGATTGAAAGCGACGAGGTACATAAATGATCACTTATTTGTGCTGTTGACTGTACAATTGAGTTCATAAATATATGTACACTTTAGTACCCATATATGAATTGTCTGTTTATTTAACAAGGTACAAAAGTGTACACATATTTGTGAATTCCACTGTACTTGGAATTAAAGGTATTCTACACGGCCGGGACAACCACGCGACTCGAACAAGGTCAGAGGGACGCAGTCTGTCAGAATGAGATAGTAATATATCCGTGTCGTTCTTACAGATAGCTGTGTCCATCTAGGTTGGGCCGACCGTCCAATCGTGTAGAAATAGTAGTTTACGTGACGGTTGCGTAATAACAGGCATTACAACATGAGTGTGGTTTATGAAACGAGCCGCAAGGCGAGTTTCATAATAGATGACACGAGTGTTGTAATGCCAATTACGCAGAGTCGCGTACAATACTTTATCCACACACATATTATAAGTACTCTAAGATGGGTTCAGAAGCCGAAAGGCAAATGACCTGCATTGCTACCAGCGCTACCTGTAACATATCTAAGTACCTACCAATTTCACCAAACGATGTTAAATTTAATCAATGTTAATCAATTGTTGTCTACTTTGATAAGAAAATATTTTCATAAGTGGCACAATAAACTCAACAAAGAAATGAACTAAATGAAATCAAATTACGACTTACGATACGACGAATTGACAACAAAAATGGCGGCAAAAGAAACCTGTCATGTGTCACGAATATGAATGGTTTTTTTTTAAATCATGATAGACATACCTACTAATAAAGTCCCTATTCTCATGTCGTTCGAAATTCAAATATCCTACGATATTGTACTAAAAAATATAACGAGTTGACGTTCCAATTGATCCTAGAATTGGACCTATTTAAATTGTGTTAATTTTGGAACATGTTCCAAATTTGAAACTCATAACCTTACCAAAATCTATACTGTTATAACCATTACAGTACAATTTTTACCTACTACCACAGACAAGAAACTTTTCATAGTAAAATTAGTTGCAATAATGCTGGTCATTTCCTACGGGTTTTGAACGCATAAAAGAGGACTTACGATATGTGCGTAGATAAACCTTTTTATGAGCAGACCTAAAAAATAGCACGATGAACTTGTGAGTGACTGCTACATGCTTCTGTTAGCCTGGTACTTTGAATTATGAGCGGACGTTAAAAACCGTCAGGCTTATTGCCTAACCCAATAGCAATCGTTTTAATTTTGACAGTCCGAACACGAATCTGCTTTAGAAATGAAAATAACGGACTCGTGCACCGAGAGTTCCGTCCACAAATTTACTGTTTTCGGATACGACCACTCACGATTTCTGAAAGCCTAGTACTAACCTACCGCCATTGCTTTTAGAGTTCATGCTTTTCAAAAGCGCTATCCAAGAGGAGACAAAGTACCGTTTTCGCAAAACGACGGCCAGCAAACAAACCATAGAAGGCATCCGCTCCCACTACATGTGCAGCCAGTCGGGGGTCTACGTCTGCCAGGTAGGCCACCTTACCCATACATCCTTTCGAAATGACCAGATTTTTTCCGTGAGTACCAGGGTAGCATCAAGAAGTAGAGTTTTACTAAAGTTTTGCTGCAAAGGGTAAAGGCAAGCGGCCGGCGCCCGAGCGGCAGATCTACAAGACGGGCAAGGCGTGCCCGGCGCACATGGTGGTCACGGAGACCACGGAGGGCGTGCTCGTCACCTTCCACAAGACGCACGTGGGCCACGGCCGTGAGTACCTCTAACCTTATACTGCAGGGCGAATGCAAGAGTTGATCTGTACTGAAAGAACATTGAATCTTCAATGTAATAAACGTAGACTCGAAAAGTAGTTGATGGCAATGCAGTGGGCAAATTAAATACCCACGATATACTTTGACTCCTACTTCCAGAGCTAATATTTAACTTTATATCTCGTCTTAAATTCTGATATCCTAGTCACATATTCCAGCGTGCCCATACTACGAGCCCCGGGAGCCGAAGAAGCCCAAAACTGAAACCGTGTCTTCTATCATCCTGGGCGAGCAGCCGCTCGACAAGCCTCCAGAGGAAGCCGCGTGGATCTGCGACTCGTGCGGCATGGGCTTCCTCGACGCGGACAAGTTCCGGGAGCACGTGGCCACGCACGGGCTGGCGCTGTACCCCTGCCAGTACTGCTCCAACGTGAGTGCTCTTGGTGATTTATGATAGCCTGGTACTTAAGCCTTCAAAATTACGAAACCGAACGAGCTGCCCCACTACTAGCCGCCGGTGGGCCTTACCTTCCAACGTAAAATGCTCTTAGTGATTTATGACAGCCTGGTGTTTATAGCCTTGAAAATGATTGTTTCTTCCTTTTATTAGTACTTTTTTTATTCGCGAATAACAAATATTTTTTTCGAATGATTATCTTTATTCGTATAGTTGGTTCAAAATAAGCTGGCGTGACCACTTGACACCGTCATTATTAGCAACAACAATAGGATTATGTGCACCCGGGTAACTACTTTTTTGTAAACATGTAAGATATCTGGATACTTTCTCTTTCCTTATCTTTAGCCCGATAACATTTGCAAATTTAAATATTTGTGGGTTATTCCCACCTGTTACCACCACTAAAGTACTCGGTGGTAACAAGTGGGAATATTTTTCCCGTTTGTTACCACTAAAATATTTGGTGGTGATAACTAGACCCCGTTATCTTGTCGCACTGTCATTAGTTTTCAGTGGAGCGTGAATGTGTTTTTTATCGACTATCTAAATGTCGATACTGTATGTCACTGATAATTTCAAAGAATAGTCACTAGGCTCTATTACTTTTGTATAAAAATATTTCCTACAAATATTATAAACGTGAAAGTTTGTGAGTATGTATCCGGATGTTTGTTACTCTTTCACGCAAAAACTAACGGACGGATTTTGGTGAAATTTAGAATGCAGACAGGTTATGCCTTGGATTAACACATAGGCTATTTCATGTGTATGTTACTTAAAAGGCGAAAATTCAATTGCATTATATAAATATCGATATCAAAAGGTCGTTAAAAAAAAATCACGCTCTACTGAAAAACAATTTCAGTGCGACAAGATAACAGGGTCTAGTGATAACTACTGTGAAATCGAAAGTGTGTGTGCTCGCTCGTCGTGCTGTGTGCTCGTATGCCTTCTCTATGCCTTAAAAAAATAACTCTGGCTCTGAATTATGTGAATTATGACAGCCTAGTACTTTTAAAGTCTTTAGATGACGGATATTTCCAGCAGTGGGAAAATTATTTCGCAGTTTCTTGATTACCTATCGGTCCCTATTTGGAAAATTAATCACTGACCCCTCTTTATTTTCAGGTCTTCCAAAATCTAGAAGCGTGGTCGCGGCACTTGAGTATCGAACACAACGTCGGTTTCTTTTAAGAGCAAAATTATGTATAATAAGATATACTTATTGGTTTTATTCTGTTGCGCATGAAGTGTTATGTTTTGTTTGCAGTCGATTTATTTTTTTGTCAATAAACTTTATTTCAAAGTTGAATTTAGTTGAGATTGGGCAGCTAAAAAAATACGTGTATGTTATCTTAGACTACTGTATATCAAAAAGGCCTACCAACACTTAGTTTTCCGGTACCTGGTTGCCACTTGTTACCTTCTGGGATATGGTGCTCTTGACACGGATAATGCATCCGGACCTTACAGCAGCACTCGAGTTAATGACGATTAAGACATTCCTCAGACAATTTTTCTTTCACAAGTTGGATGAACTAGAATTTCTCCGAGCACGGTGGTAAGTATTGTGAAAATGCCTTGTTTTTTAACATGGGGGAGCAGCAGCAGTTATCATGTCACTGTTTAGGAAAGGAGTCGGTACAGTGGTCCACCTGACCAAAATTAGTACCATAAATATGAGTTAGTTCTGCAGCTGGCCCGAAGGGACACAACACTCAAAAATACGAGCTCCGCAATGTCGACCCTGTTAATTTGATATTCAAATAGAAATCCTTGGTCAGTTGTACTACTGCCCCGGAAGGGGGAAAGGGATACAAAGAAAGTTTACCACGGCATGGATCTAGTAAATAAGTTGACAATACGATAGCATGTCAAAAGTAATATAGTTTTACCGAGTAGAATACAGCGGTCATTGACAGACCGAATAAAGTTTTTAAACGCATAGCTTTTTTGGGTTGGAAGAAACAAGCTACCATATTTGTTAATTGAGCATTTATTTAATAAATCTATTCACAATTTACATTTCGTGGTCTTAAAATAAACACTACATTTTAAATAAAGCTTGTATCACATATAATGAAGAAAATTGATTCTACCTACTTTACAAGTTAACAATATTCTTTACTATATATTGCTTTTCAGTTTCGATTTGCCAGATATGTTAACAATTTATATCATTTTAAAATTCAATAGTGGTAAATACTTTTTTTTATTTGTTTACAGATATTACAGAAAATGTCTTCTGTATTTGTAAAAGGCGTGAATTAATTTAATTATTTTATTGTACAACACACCCTATGCCCAGCACTAGAATAATATATTTGTTGATCATAAGAGGGGTGGCTACATAATAACCTTTTTTTAAACAAGTTGCAAAATGGTTACAGCACTATTTCGCAGCGTGTAAACACTCCTTAAAAGCGTTTGTGCATATCTTAAGGTACCTAGATTCTAGCGAAAAAATGACTCGACGTACAGGATAGGTGCAAGGAAGCTAAATTTAACTACGAACTAAATGGAGACAGGAACGAAGTTAACGTAATATTAAAGTCATATATAGCATTGCTTCCGATTGGTGCACTCTGCTTTGCCCCGCGGCGACTTCAACAGCTACTACCGCGGGAATATTGCGTTTCCACAATGAAGTGATTTCGCCAGTGTCAAGTATTATAAGTATAAATCAATATAGCAATAAAACACAATCCAATATTCTCTAGGAAGATTGGGGGCAACGTTGTACGGTGATATGTAGGACAGACGTCAAGATAGTTTTGACCTCTGTACCACTGCGAGTCCACTTGAAACGAGAAATAAGATGCCAGATACACAAAATAAGTCCAAGTCTTCTATCACTGTGCAACACAAAGGCATTAAAAGGACAAATGACTAACAGAAAAGAACTTTGAACACCTAAATACACAAAAATACAAAGCTTAAACAAATTACACATCCGCCATCTTTTAACATTGCAAATTTTAAAAGTGCACTCAAAATTATACGCAATTTCAATCTAACTCTACATTGTGAATCCGCCTTTTAAAATTTCTTCGCCATGACATCTGTCACTGACAACTGACAAGCCAATGACAGCGGAAAAGCGCCGCTAATTTCTATATAAAGGTTTCAGCTTTGATTTTTTGTACGCTGTACCGTTAGTGCGCTTTTACACAAGATCCAATATTGGTGCACACGGGACCGTACCGTAACCGTACGGGTATATCTACCATTAGCGTTGAAAACAAATGTGCAAAAAAAAGAAAAAGACAGTTTTTTTATGATCGATTAATTATTATCAACAACATTGTATCAAAATTATGTTGCCAGTTTATTATATTATAATATTAACATATTACACAATTTCACGTATAAAAAGCGCTTGAAATAAAAAATAACCTAACTTTAAAATTATAGTCATATAGTCATTACATTGTTGTTATCTTCAAATCAGTTATTTATTGTAGTCCAATGGTAATGAATAAAAATAACACATCTATTAGAGTCGATGAACAATTTAAATACTAAACAATATTTTATTAATAATATGACGCCTTGCCAATGATTTCTGCATCATCTTAACATAAGAATAACAAGCAAAATACTTAAGTTTTATTTATTAATTCGTAATGGAAGCTTTAGAGAACGCTTTAGACAAAAATACCTCTATTTTTTTTTAATACTTCATTTTTCATTTTTTTGCCTAGCTTTTTTAACAAGTTAACTAGGCGTTAGTCGCCTGATAAAACTAACCTATAAGAGTTCTTAAAATTTCACAAAAAATGACTAGTCTAGATTCGAGTTAATTTTATGGACAACTAGGAATTTACAATATTACATATTTGGTCAACTTTTCGCTTTTTTTTCTAATTTGCTTTGCATTTTTTTTTCTTTTATAATATACAATAAAGGTTACCAATAACCGTCGCAAATTGGCTAAGAATGATGTTGTTGTGGAAAAAAAACAGAAATCTTAAAAACGCATACTAAACATTGTCAATCAAATAAAATATTTTCGATACCTATGTCCTTAATTTTGTTTACGGAGATGTCTGTGTTGTTACCAAAATACGACACATAATTGAGTAACAAAACGGACACTTAAAGATCAAAACGCGTTCTATTTTTTTAAACTCTTGAAATGGATAATCTTTGATACTTAGGACCAATTTGATAAAACAAATCCACGGATGATGTTGTGTGGTTTTACGGTAATATAAATGTACTTTTTTATATTTTGGGGTTGTTGATGGTAACTTGAAGGTTTATAAAACGCTGGCAAGCCGCTTTTTAGTTTGTTACCATAAGTTAACCGCTCCACTTTAGTCTAATACCATATCGTCATCACATAACATAGTTGATGTTATTAACTAGTAAACCATTTTATTTTAAGTTTGCCCCTGCGACTGTGACATCTTCCGGTAGAAAAACACAGGTAGGAAGTGTATATGAAACTTTGCAATTATTTAATATTACCTTCATTTATCTTCAAATATTCGTATAAAAAAATCCTTTTTTGTTACCAAAAACTTGTCAATTTCAGTAACGAAAAAGGAACTTTTCATACAAATATTTTGGGATGATGTTACATAGTTTCATGTACCGTACCTTACAGTAGTCAAATTATCAACAAATGTTATGACCGTAAAGGCAGTTTGGTAGATACATAACAACTCTCCTTTAGTTCAGATTTAAATTAAGAAAAATCCTTCTGTAGAAAGCATTGACAGGGTATCATATCAGCACAATCAATTTAATAACTAGTAGAAAATTAAAACTATACATGAGGCTCAATATTAAGTGGTTGGTTGGTCGACGTCTGAAGTACAAATTACAAAACTCTTGGGTGCTTTGATTAAATCTGCCTTTAACTTCCATAATTTCTTAAACGTATGGCAGAGTCCATTTTATAACTTATATATTTAACTCCTGATTTATACGTTACCAGTCGCTGGCGCCAATCTCGTTGGCATGATACTGGCTTCATGTAAACACAATTATTTAGGTATATGTCGCGCTGCCTGTCTGGACTTTTATTAACGCTACAGCGCTAGTGCTGCTGGCGTGGCGACGGCTAGCGATAAGGTAACCTGGCCGCATAAAAAAATGACTGTTAAAACTCCACTTGTGTATTCCATTGACTACTCGATAATGGATTACAAATGTATCACTTTATTGATTATAAAAAAGTTACTCCAGAAGGCGATATAGCTATTTAAAAATAAAATGATGAAGTTTCTCCACGAGTCTCAAATTCAAGATTCAAGTAGACTTATGTCAATAGATAGTTGTAGCAATCTATAACCAAATCCACATTTTGCAAACAATGTATGCTATTATGTTGTTACTCCAGAGTCCGACCAACTTAGTGAGGTGTTGGATGCAGGCCTGCCTGCGTCTTAAGTTATGCGATGAGTGGACGGCGAAGGCATTTCTGAAAATAATACAATACTTTGATACAGTTTTACTAAACCCTGTTCAGACTTACTTGTCTTATATGGTAAACAACTTTGTAACCTCAAAATGAAACTTTTTCTGGCTAAAACAGCTCTTTTATCGTAACTAAAGTAAAAAGAAACCAATTTGGAATTTACTTGGCCAATTTATTGTCCGTGATTGCTTTATTTAAAATAGCTGTTTCATACAAAAATGTTGCATTTTGAGTTGTTTAGTACATCTGCATCTACACACACATGTATGGCCCACCCGCTTCCCTGAGATAAATTAACTGCATATGCGGTAATATAAGCCGATATTATTATTATTTCAATGTGTTTTGAGACAATTTGCCTGGTACTATAGGATTATATCGGCAAGAGTAAACTCGACTATATAACATAATTCATTTTGATTTTTTATTAATCGAGATTTTCATGATCATATATCTTCAACATTAACATTATTAACTGAGCACTTCTGAACAGTCAGTCTGTCTTTGGATGGGAGGGTGGAGATCATTCTAACACTTGGACGCCGCAAACTTGAAACTACCTCGAAACCGGTTCGGTGAAGCGGCACAATAGCCTTAGGTTTAAACCTACGTACATTACTGGGCCACCGGATATTTTTAAAGAGTCAGGGTCGTACGGCAGGGTCATGTTTCGCATCACACCGAACATGAGGTTCGCCAGGTGCATGCGCCTCCGCGCAGCCATGTTTAGCAGGTTAGAGGCGTTCAAATAACGAGTGATGTGGGAGCGGGGAGGGACTCTAAAACAAAAACGAGCACACGCGTTCTGGACTCGTTGTATTAGCCTCTTGGACCGACCAAGTATACGACCATCATGACCTATATAGATAATATAAGTGATAAGCATTTCAAATTCAATGTGCAAGATCCACCTTCTTTGGTATTAAGCCAGAACGATGGTTTAAGCCTCTCTACTGACCTGCTCACTCGGCAACCTTGCGGCAGTTGGGGCAGGTCTGCTGCTCCGCCAGCCAGGGCGAGATGCAGCCCGCGTGGAAATTGTGCGCGCACGGCAGACTCATGAGGTCCTGGTCCTTCAGCATCACCTCGAAGCAGATGGAACACTCTTCAAGGGACCAGGAGCGCTCGCGGCTGCGGGGAATGCATTGATGATCATTTGTGACTTGCAAATTGGGTCAAGCTAGAAGCGCATGCACGAATTCAGAATAATATTGTCACAAAAACAGACAATAGCTCCATGATTCATTCGGGTCAGAGCTGACCAACTAGGGCTACTGATGAGGGTGATTTCCAGTTGCGTTCTGCGGGCTATACCTAGAGGCATAGGTCACAGGACATATCAAACGTATCCAGCCAGTTGCCAACTTAAATGCTGTATGGCTATTTGAAAAACAATGAAGTGTGCCAGTTTATTTTTCGTTTTTGGTTTTGAAAACAAAAGAAAGGTTTTATTAGAAATACTAAGAATTACGATACTAATGATATAACTCTGTCCCGGATCTTGGCAGCATTTGACAACTCAGAATAAGCTCTTAGATCGGCGTTTGTTTTTTTGTTATTCATACACTATCTATTGCTTGGAATTTTCATGACACCAGGCTTGTTTACGGTTTTTATAAAATGTTTTAATCTCCAATCGGCTCGTATTTAATATATATTTTAAATCTATCTTGTAACTAAAGTTAGCCACACAATCATTATTATGGTAAGTTACCCCAGAAATGAAAAATAAGGACATTTTATTTTCACCCCCTAACTACGTACAATATTATTAACACCCGTTTTAGTCTTTCTGTGGTCTTGGGTAGATAATCGCCAGGCCCTGAGCCCCTAGTACTAATACTTAGACAGGTCAGACAGACTTAGGGAAGGTCACGCACAAACTTGTACGACTAAAAGAAAAAGAGAAAACACACTAAACTACCTACTAATAAGTAGGGTTAGGATTTTGGTGGCATTTCGTGGTCCTAGAATCCATGGAGTCGATATTTCCCAATTATTATAATACATAACACATTGATTTTGACCTTCGGTATTATCATATTCAAAAGTGAACTAAATACATATTTAGTTCGGTTATTTCATAGCTATTAATATTTGCATGTTTGTAACGCTTTCACATCAGGGATATCCTCAAACCAAAATTAATTTAAATTGGTGCGGCCGAATAACGAATAAATGAATTTTGAAATATTAAAATACTGAAGGTCAAAATCAAAGTGTTATGTATTATAATAATTAGGAAATAGCGACTCCATGGATTCTGGAACCACGATTTGCCACCAAAAGTCCTAACTCTACTAATAAGTAATATTTTGCAAAAAAGGATACAGTTTGTTTTTGTTTGAAACTATTACTCATTTTACAGATGATAAACATGAAACCTAATGCTAAAAACACATCATACAGTTACACGCAACTATACTGTGTCTACATCAAACCATAACAAACTCACGTACATTCAGGGCCGCATTAACCATGTCTCCCGGGCTCCTTTAACACATTTTCTGCCGTTGCGCGGGGCCTCTAGCCGATGCGGGGCCCCTAAGCAGTTGCCTAACCCGACTTAAGGATAATCCGGGCCTGCGTACGTTACGGTGTACGTGCAAAATATAATAACATATATGTACATGCAAACAGAGAACATTGAGCCATGTCACTTTTAGTGCGAAGTTATTTACTATCTAGCACATTGACTTGCATCAACGGGTGTGTGTACGGAAACCACAGAGTAGATACGTTCGTGCTTCAGGCCCTACTCTTAAAATAGTTCGATGTTATATTACGAAATATCGAGAGAAACGAATGGAGCTAACGTAACTTCAAACTTTGATTTTAAACGTAGGACCTCTGAACGCTGTTTTGTTAGGAAGGCCGCCTTCTGAACTTTAACTATTATAATATTGAATCACGGGCCACCGATAACGCTGTAGATGTTAAATACACTCAGGAGCAAAAATACCGGGTCAGAGTGCGTTTTTCATACAAACGAGACTATTTCGACGCCTTGGTTCCTCGCCAGGGGTTGTTTTGAGTGAGGTTTAATGGTGGAAACTTAAAAGGTTAAATAGAGGAGGTCAAAAGTTCTTAAGATATCTAACTGATCGCACAATCAGTTACCACAGCGGGAGAGCTTGGGTCAGCATTTGGATTTCCTTACACATTGCCATTTTAGATGTTTTTCTGAACATGCACAATTCCGGCGTTAATCGCAGAATCATTCAGTTGTGTATGCTAGGCACACTGGAAGCCCTGTATCGATAGTCGGGGTATTCATCATCAGATTTCACTAAAAGCATTCCCTGACGAGGAACCAAGTCTTTGAAATAGCCTCTTTAGTATGAAAAACGCACTCTGACCAGTTTTTTTTTGCTCCCGAGTGTATTAATATTAAGTGCAGCGTGGTTGCCGGCTTAGAATAGTGCCACACCATGCCTTCCTGTGGAAGTCGTAAGAGATGACTACGGGATTGAAAGGCTTGTAGTATTGTTAGGCGATGGGCTTGCAACCTGTCACTAATACACTGGTCAACATCTTCGCCTGTATGTGCAAAATGTGGTTATAGAATTAACAACAAGATGTTAGAGTTGTTGGTAATTCTGTAGCTCTGCCTACCCCACTCTGGGATGAAGGGGTGACGGTATGTATGTATGTAATATTAAGTGAAATAAATTCATTCAGTGTTGTAACAATAAAATCGGAAACTATAAATTCATTTAAAATATGCGTACATTTTTAAGAAAAGAAAGATGACACGACGATGACAGCCGAAAAAAAAATGGTTTCAACTAACGATGTCATAAACAACCATGCTGTTCTACAGATACAATTACTGTGCAATCATTATTTAAACCATACAATCTTACTATTTTTGCGCGTTAAGAAACTTGATCTGTTCTTCTTCTGACCTGAAAGAAACCGCACTTTGGTATTGCGTAGTGTTCTTGCCAATCTAAAATTCCATACAACAAACATAACCCGACATAGGAATCCAGGGGGCAAAATTCAAGAGGGAGTTCCTATATCGATAAACTCAGTTCAAGTATTGTTCTGAAGACCGAAAGTGAAGTTCACAAGGGTTATTAAAAAAAAAATTATACCCCTATGACCTCTGCAGAAAGTCATTTAGCCACAGGATATGAATTTATCAGCCAAGATAGAGACGATTAACGCCCGAAAATTTGGAACAAATTCTGATCGTTCAGAAATTGTTTAAACAAAAGAAAAAGAGAATTACGTCATCATTTTGTTTAATTTTGTACAATTTAACAAAAAATATATTTTTACAATCGATGATTGAGTTTATCGATATAGGAACACCCTACCTGTCATATAATTTTGCCCCTGGATTACTATGTCTGAACATAACCCTTCGGGTGGCAAAGTCCGGGAGCTGAAGTCCTCATAAAGTGGCAGGGGTCCGGGAGCCGGACTTGCTCATAATAGAACCGTCAAAAGAAATTGACTTGGTCACACTTGCAAGATGCATTCGTCAATAGATAAGGATGGCATTCAATAACGGTCGCATTGGCGCGCTGGGCAAAGTTCGTCCCGCGGTTCCCACCCACCATGATCGGACCCTGCCACTTGGCGGTATATTTTCCAAAATGGCCGTACCACTGCTATAGGATAGGTATACCGTTCAAACGGTGGCGGTGCCATCCGAAGGGATAATCATATAAAATAATTCAGGTAAAGGTAGGAAATCTAGGAAGTAATTGACAATAGGTTTTTTTTTAAAGATGTCCTGAGAAAATCCTACGCTGATAGAGGTGTTTCAGAACCATTTTTTTTTTCAATTTCTTTTTTTTGGAAATTATCAATTTTTGTATTTGTAGTTCTTCTTCAGGGTTCGTAGTATAAACATTCATGAATCTCCGCTCATGGCTAAAGAGCTTAAACGCCACATGGTTTTATCTACGTAACGGCTAGGTTTAAAAAAAAACGCGGTTACAAAGAAAATTACGTCATTCCGACCACTAGTCCAAAGCGGTTTTAGCAAACACTAATAATATTCAATATTTTTTCTCAATTAATAATAATAATAAAACTTTTGTGACAAATCTCCATTAAAAAAGAATATTGTCAGATCATCTATTAAAAAAAAAAAATGTTGTCAATTGCATACTATGCAAACACGCACATACGCGTTCAAGGTGCCGGGTACATTTACTAAAAATCTTATTGCGTCGCCGGCAGTGAATGCCTTAACGATTATGAATCAGGGGTAGTCTAAACATAAGGTACCGCGGTCAATATCCTTGTTATTAAATGTCTGGCAGATAAGATATGACAATATAAGTACTTACTAACAAGGAAAGGTACAAGGCACCCAGCTGTCCGGCGCCGATTTGGTTTATTTTGCTATATGTTGGAGAGTAGTCTAAAATAACAGACACGTATTTTTTTAACTGCAAAATCTCAACCTGGTTGGAAGAAATTGCCCACCAAAGTACTGAAAAGACTAAACCCTCTAAGCTCTACAGAGAATTTTAAAAAAATGCTAGTTGACAAAATAATTTCATTAATGAGCATGGGTTTTGTAAAAGTGAGTGAATAAAAGAAAGTGTATCTTCGATGAGAAATATATAACTTTAAAGTATTAACCAATAGGAAACTAGCAATTTAAAAAATATACTATGTATGTACAAGTTAGAGGGTTTAGTCACTTTTCAGTACTTTGGAGGACAATATCTTCCAACCGGTAAAGATAGGGCATCTAAAAAAAAACATCGGAATCGGAGCCGGACAGTTGGGTAACTTTCCTTGCAGTAAGTGATTGTTTACGATGCCGTTTTAGGACATATTACAAATAGACCTTTTATAAACACCTAAACTGACACATCAGAGTATATTCAATATTACTGGTATTATTTAGTAAACTCTTTTATAACCTCAAAAAGCATATTTATTGGATGAAATGCAACATAACACGACCACACATAGCACATTTCAAAAAGAAACTTTAGGAAATTTAACAAAAAAAGTTAACATTTAAAGGTTATAAAAGAAGACAAATAACACAAGTAACGTTGACAGGACGTTACATACAAATTACGACCACCTATCTCCTAATGCGGTTAGTTAAAATGAAAACCAAACTACTACAACACAACATTACAATTAGTTCTATGTTATTGTAACAATATAACCACTAAAAGTATCTTACAACGCCTGCGCTCTTATAATGGCCATTTGTTCGTCCTCAGACCTGAAAATAATCATGGAACAATCTTATCTTTCTTATATACTTATAATACATAGTTAAATCCAACAATCACACTATGCAAAAACAAATTCATTCATTTATTCTTTTCAACCGCAAAACGTCACTATTCAAATACTTATTTCGTAATATAGTGTGGATGCTGCTTCTAACGTGCAAGTAAAGCTCGTTTCACAAGAGCTGGCGCGAATGGATTGAATGAGTGAACGAGCCAGCTTTAGTGAATCTACCTATATCTATAGTCATATGTGATATTGATATAGTATAGTTAATGCAGTATGATCCCTGCGACAATTCATATTAGCTCGTATTACGCTTTTTTCCTTCACCCTCCATAAATACTACAGTACCTAATTTGGATAGTGTTTTTTTAATGCAGAAAAAATGTCTCAAAGCAATTTTCGAACTAAGACAAATAGACTCATGTAGACCTTTCTTTAAAACTTTAAACTTCTCAAAGTACCCAGCATTTATATTTTTGATGCGTGCTTATTTGTGTCTCAGAATGGGAATCTGTTTCATTGAGCAAAGCAAATGTATAAAAACCCTGCACGTTCACAATATAGAAATGAATTATTCGTGCCATTATCAAACCTATCGCTTGTATCCAAAAACAGTTACGTGATGTGTATAAAGATTTATAATAAACTGCCGGACACCCTAAAAGATTTAACTTTCCGTAAGTTAAAATTAATTATAAAAAAGTGGCTAAGTAATTGAAAAGTGCTTTTATAATTTACAGGAGTTTTTTATTTTTTTCATTAGGAGCTATAACTAAGTAGACTTAAGTTTATCTTTAAATTTCGCATGCCTTGTTTTGTAGATTTTAGTGATACTTGCCTAATGTTTCTTCAATGATCTCGTTCTACATAAAATCAAGTGAAATAAATATTTTGACTTTTGCCTTTTGACCGGCCGGTACAAATCTCGTAAATTTAGTATGAACGCGTCGGCAATGGTTTTTTAAACACTTGCTCCGTGTTAACTACTATATGTACAAAAATTTATTATATACCATTTTGAACTATATTTAATCAGCTAGCGAATTGAATAATAGCAATATAATTGATCGACTAGTTCTGATGATCGTATGAGGAGTAAGTACAAAGGTGATATATTATTGGCAGGTACTATACATTGATAGAAAACTTGTGTCGGTGTTCAGGGCTTCAATTTTACTGGATATATTGCCGCTGACATGTTATCGTTCGCCCGCCATTACTGTCAAATAAATGAGTGCTATCTTGACGCTGACAATAGGATAACATGCAGTGTTGCCAGGTCTCCTGATTTATCAGTAGATCTACTGAATTTGGGATACGTCTAATGAATTTTCAAAATACGTTTAGATAATCTACTGGATTTTGTATGTATCTGAATTTACTTTAGGTTTTTTGTAGAAAGATCTAAGGATTGTGGACTGTTACATTTAAAAAGGTGCTTTAACAATCAATTCTGTTATAATCATGATGTAACGAACGAAGAATGTACGAAGATGAATCGATTAGTGATTGAGGGTGGATGAGCATGTGGTTTGTTTGAACTTGTCACTCACTCTCTTTGGGCTTAATTATGTGTTTTCAATCATTATTATAATTTTATTGATTAATTTTCACAAATAATGTATCCTAGTGAATATAAATGCACATTAACTAACTAAATATACACCGTGTTTTTTTTGATTTACGATAACTTTAAGGGAACGTTCTTTAGGTCAAACAAAGTTAATTTCCCGAAGACAGACAAATGATAAGTCTAACGGTTTTAAAGATATTTAATTTTTAAATTTAATCAGTTAATCACGTTAAACTAGTGTAAAAGGCTCTTAATTGATAACAACAATTTTCTTTTAATACGTATGAGTAAAGAGTTTCCAATTGTTAGGTTTGTATACGCGTCAATCTAAAGTGACTTGTACCTGTCAAGTGTTATCTTTACTTGTGTGTGTATGTCACGCCAACACAGACGTATTTGACACTGATTATTAGCTAGGTAACTCTAAAGGCCCTTTTAGAATGACCAAATATAAAAGATTACATTATTTTGTACTAAACTAAAAAAAATTTTTTTTTTGCAATATTTAAAAATCTAATCTACCAATTAGTTTCTATAGATATACCTAGTAATATGCCGAAGTTATCGTAAATCAAAAAAAACACGGTGTATATCTTTTTTGTTTATGGCATATTTACAAGAATAAATGATTTAAAGCTTGTTGATTGAAAGGTAGGTTCTACAGATAAAAAAAATACTGTGTTTTTTTATTGTTGGCACTATTTTATGTATACATTACTGAAAAATCATAACTTTACACCCGAAATTACTGAACATACATACCTATATGATTTAAAATTGATTTGCTTTATAAGATAATGCAAAACCTTTTGTAAAAGGTTATGACACATCCTGATTTTTTCATAATTCTTCTGATTTTTTGGCATTATATCTACTGAATGATTCAGATTGGACCTGGCAACACTGGACATGTCAAAAAAAAGGGAGCACCAAAAAATTCCGAATATTCATTCGTTCGGAATTATGTAGTGCACCCGTCAAAAGGAATATGAATCTACGTTGTAGAAAAGAAGCCGAGGAATTAGGCAGGAATTAAAATTAGATAAATAGTTAAGTATATATTCGAATATTGTGAACATTATTTAATTGGAAACTTACTTCTTAAATGTAATTTAATGTTAAGTTACATAAGAAAAACTGAAAGTAAAATAAAATATTATAATTCATTAATGTTAGGCTATTAGTTTTAGCTAAGTATGCGATGCCCTTGCAGGGTTCACGTTTTAACTGTGCATATATTATAAGAACTTTTATCACCACGTGGTTGCAATAAACATTTTGAATTTGAATTTAGATGAGTATCATATGCCATGCTTACGAGTATAAGACGTAAATGAGATTACTAAATACGGCTGGCAGAGGGATCATCCTCCATTAACCGAATAATAGGATACGCACATTGTATTTTTACAATTACACTTCAAATTACATACTGGAGGAGTCGTCGACAAACGAGTTAATGTTTAATTTAAATTGAAAAACAAAACATGATTAGTCGTACACCGTTGCGACAGATCTTCGCTATGGAAGAATAAAGTATCCGGCTAACGACTCGAACCGAAACAATTTATAAACAAGCTCATTATTTAATTTCATTTTAACAACATTCGTACTAAAGCTTGGCTTTGGTTTTGGTAATTACACCGCATTGCAATCAGAAACATTACGAATGTTAATGTATTTTTAAATAGCTAGTCGTCAGATGATTACACAAACATCTATACCGTGTTCATTCTTACTTGTCAAATATAGTAAACAACTTTCTAACCTTTAAATGATTCTTTTTGGCCAAAACAGCTATTTTAAATAAAATAAAGCAATCACAGACAATTGGCAACTTCATTTTAGCCAAAAATATTCATTTTGCGGGTGGCAGGACCCTGTGCAGGGTCCGTCCGGATCGCTACCACCATCTTATCCATTAACCTACCGCCAAACAGCAGTTTTCGCATTGTTGTGTTCCGGTTTGGGGATAAGACAGCCGGTTTAATGACTAGCATAGAGGCATTCGATCTTAGTCCTCAGGGTTGGCAACGCATTTGCAGTCTTAGGCTTGCGAATGTCTATGGGTCACAGTTTCCACTTACCATCAGGTGGCCTGTGTGCTCGTTTGCCTTCTCTATGCCATAAAAAAAAGAAAAGAAAAGAAAGTTGTTTACTATATTCAACAACCATGGTATAGTCTTGTAGTTATTACACTCAGGAGCAAAAATACGGGGTCAGAGTGCGTTTTTCATACAAACGAGACTATTTCGAAGCCTTCGTTCCTCGCCTGGGGTTGTTTTGAGTGAGGTTTAATGGTGGATACTGCGAGGTTCAATAGAGGAGGTCAAAAGTTCTTAAGATACCTAACTGATCGCACAACCGGTTAACACCACAGCGGGAGAGTTTGGGTCAGCACTTGGATTTCCTTACATTTTATTGCCATTTTAGATGTTTTTCTGAACATGCACAATTCCGGCGTTAACCGCAGATTCATTCAGTTGGGTATCCTAGGCACTCTGGAAGTCCTGTATCGATGCTCGGGGTATTTATCATCAGATTTCACTAAATCATTCCCTGGCGAGGAACCAAGGCTTCGAAATAGCCTCTTGAGTATGAAAAACGCACTCTGACCCGTTATTTTTGCTCCTGAGTGTATAATATTCATAATAATAAATTATAATAGTGTTTCGGTCCTTTCTTTCTCGGGTTGGTAGGTATGCATGCAACGATTCATGGTATAGGTGAATACCTAGCGCAGTGGACATACGAACGCGTGATTTGTTACAACTACTAGCATCGGGAAACATAATAGTGCTTTGTGAAACTAGACAAGCTGCATTTTGTGCAAAAAATGCCGGAATCCAAGCAAAGGGATTGACATAAGCAGCCGCACGGTATTTTGGTCGCGTATGCCCATAAATTTGAGAGACTTTTTTAAGTCCACTGGATACTTGAGCATTAAAAAATAAATTGTTTATTTGAAATATAAATCATCAATGCCGGCAACTCGCGCACTAAGGGTTCCGTACCATTACCTATACAAAATCACCAAAAAAACGGCCAAAGAATCACGTTTGTTGTATGAGAGCCCCCCTTAAATATTTAATTTATTCCGTTTTTATTATTTGTTGTTATAGCGGCAACAGAAATACATCTTCTGTGAAAATTTCAACTGTCTAGCTATCACGGTTTATGAGATACAGCCTGGTGACAGACAGACGGACAGCGGAGTCTTAGTAATAGGGTCCCGTTTCTACCCTTTGGTTACGGAACTCTTAAAAAATGAGGACACTTTCTCGACTGCCTGCATCGCAAACTTCAAACTTAGGGTCCATTTTGCGCAGTCGACAGTAAAACCTATGTACCCGTCGAAGGCGGAGATTCTGTGGTGTGGATATATTCGGCATTGAAAAGGTTGAAACACATCTGCTGAGTCACATCGGCACTGTTTGTCTTACTCTACTCGACGCAGATATTCTTCGACAACCTTGATATATGACAACCATGCAGTAAAGTTAATATGATCATAAACAGAATGGTTAGTTAATTGTGAAGCTAGAAATCGTAGAAATGAGAATTGATTTAGAGGGTGAGAAACGGTATTTCCATTCCATTTTCAATCGAGTATGGCTTTAATATTATGTGATCACGATATTATTTACTATTGGAGTAAAGGTCAAGGTTGCAAAGATCAAGGTCGCCGAAGGGTACCACGTTAAATTTCACAAATGTGTTTAATTTAGAAGCGCAGTGTTTATCGAAAGGTTGTCATGTCCAAAAGATTATGGTTTGTATGCCTCCCTCATGTCATAAATCTTAAAATGAAACCTACACAAAAAGAGCAACCGAAATATTCATGGTATTGCACATCATGAAATAGTGATAGATATAGCCCAACTCGGGTCAGACAAACCGTAATATTTCGAACATGTAGCGCATAATACAGGGTGGGCCATAAGGGTGTTGGCGGTTTAAATTCGAAATTTCTCGGAACCGCTTGGCGGGGTGAGGCGGGGGGGTATACTGTTCGGAGCGTCGCTTCTTGGAAATTTAGTCGCCATGGAGCCACATGCCATACGGCTAATGTGTCAATAGGGCTACTGAAAACTGTTTTTCCCGGAAAACTCATTTCCAAAAGGGGTGATATTGAATGGCCGGCACGCAGCCCTGATCTCTCCCCATGTGATTATTTTTTGTGGGGTTACCTGAAATCAGTAGTCTACGAGAATAATCCAAGCCATTTAGAGCAACTCAAAAGGAACATTATCCGGGAAATCAACAATATCCCGAGAGTAACCTTTGGCAGAATTTACCAGAATTTGCAACTCCGCCTTCAGGAGTGCCAAGCCACGGATGGACGTCATTTGGACAACATTATATTTAAGTCATAAAATTTCCAAAAAATCTATTTTTTTTAAATAGTAATAAAAATATTGTACAATTAGTAGTTTTTTTTTAATTTAATTTTCAAACCGCCAACACACTTATGGCCCACCCTGTATAAACACCAAATATTTAATGCTAATTTTTTCTTTAGTATGTGTGATAAGATTGTTTAGGAAGGTCTACCAAGAATATTTCGTGACAAGCAAATCAATTTTTAACACTTTTGAAAGTAGGTACCGTGAATGAAATAAACAGATTTAAAAAAAAAGGTACATGGAACTATGCACTAATTCAATAATAATATGATTTCGGTAACAAAATAGGAAGTTTCATACATTTTGGGAAAATCTGGAGATTATGAGAAATGTTTTTATTTATTGTACAGTCGGATTCATAAATATGTGTACACTTTTGTACCTTGTCCCTTTAATCGCTGTGAAAACTCATATATGGCAGTTTAAAAATTACATTAAATAGACAATGTACATTTATGAACTCGACTCCACCATTATATTCTTGATTGAACCTTCTTTTATGATGAGCGACTTACTTCCTACGCCTAGTTCCGTCGTTCCTACGAACCATAGGGCTAAACAGGGCTCCAAAGTTATCCAGCATGACTCTCAGCGGTGACAGCTCTCTAAGCTGCCTGTCATCAGGAACTTCAAGGGAATTATCCGTCACTTCCCAATCATCGGTCACAGACATTGATCTGGTCACGTTCCCTTCCTGTTCATAATTACTTACATCTTCAACGTTAAAGAATTCTGGATCGTCGTTTGGAGGGATGACATCTATGTAAGAATCTTCTGATACCGAGGTGTCACTCCATTCTAGCTCTGTGCTGGATTCATTGTCATGTACACTTGTGTCTGTGGTAGTGTTTTCCGATATAGTGGTGTAGCCAGACCCTGAGCCTTCACTATCGACGGATGTACTTGAGTTGTGGTTTTCCATGCTGGTATCAGTTTCTTCATCGTAATATAAGTTACTATGAAATGATACGGTGAGAAGGTATTAATGAGGTTAGAAAGCATGCTAGCGTCTGATTGCTCTGATCAAGTCAGTATCTTCATCTTAAGCATCTATAATAATATTATCTACTAAATAAGGCAAAGCAAAAATTATCGTAATGAATTCTAGAGCTTATGGGTACTTAATAAAAAAACTAAACCCATTAAACTATTTGTCCCAATTGCCTTTGTATTATCGACTATCGCCTGCGTTCGCGTTCGCGGTGTTCGGCCATTAGGAACTAACCATAGCGAGTGCCATTCAATATTGTATGAAGTTGTTCGTGACGGAACAGCAAGCGTTCGATCCGCCGCCGCTCGTGAGTAACTCTGTTCAGGATTATATTTGCCGAAACACAGTTAGCAAGCAAGCGGATCGGGCGCGTGCATTGAACACGCGCCGACGCGCGCCCCCGCTCTTTTTAAGGTATAAGTTGGCAGCCGACTCCACGCAGCAGCAGACAACGGGTAGTCGCGGCGGGTTATTCCCACCTGTTACCACCAATTCGTTACCACTGGGTAACAAGTGGGAATATTTTTCCCATTTGTTACCACTGAAATATTTGGTGATAACTACTGGGGAAAAAAACCCAGTAGTTAGTGGTAACAGCTGGGAATTTTTATTCCCAGTAGTTACCAGTGGTAACAAATTGGTGGTTGCAGATGGGAATAACCCGTCGCGGTACTATGGTTTCTATGTATTTAGCCCTCCGTAGCTAGCGACGCGTCGTCGAGCGGCAGACGACACGGGCGCCCGCCGCAGATAAGTAGTGTCGCTGACACCGGAGCAACGACAGGTCGAGCGAGTTTCTGAAGAAGATATACTCATAAAACAGGTAGACCAACATCCCGCACTGTACGATGCATCTCACAAAAACTATTGTACCCACTGAATTGCGAACCTACTTCTAAGTAGCCTAGGTAGCCAGTGCATAAAAAAAGCATAAATTGTATTAATTCAATTTCGATATTAAGCTTTTTTACTTTGAATGAATGAGTAATCGGTGCTGATGCCGTCTGCTCTTGCCATCTGCAGTCGGGTTTCGTAATCATGACTGCAGGGACAGGATGCAACGCTGCTGCTGCGTGGAGCTATGGTTAGTGCCTGCGATAGCCCTTTAAACGTAGCTCCTTCTCAAAAGTGATAACACGGTCGCACTGGCAAATAGAATGCATTGTTTTTCACAAGTGGAACACTGCGAAGTCACCTGCTAAACATCATCTTTTCAGCTGAAAGATGTCCACTGCTACACATAGGCATCCATAAATGTTTGTCGGAGCGGTGAGGGCTCGGACACCGGTAAAATTTTCAAACCGTTATCATGTACTTGACGCTAAAACCTTTACATTTCGGTTCCGTTAGCATAAACCGGTTTTTGGAGGAACCTGTATAAAAAGTTATTTTCAAATTAAATAAATCGGTTCACCCAGGCGCATACCGCGCGTGTCTTCACATTACAAGTCAAAAAACAAATGGCAACGAACGCGTTGGTTTCTCGACTCGCCGCAAACCCTGTTAATTAAGGTTACAATAAATTCATCAAAAAGTTCGCGTTCCCTAAAAAAGTTCGGAGCAAAACCGAAATAAACCGGTTCCTAGTCCTGAGGCCGGGCCTGCACCCATCCATCGGTGTCCCTCAACCGATCTACCGACACTGTGTTCCGGTACGCGAGCCAGTCGAGAATTCTTCTTCATACATACATTGTACACAAGAGTTTTAGTATATAGCCATAATGCATCGTATTTGCATTCATTGTATGTTTTGTAAGGCAACTCAATATATCTTTATTTTAATATGAGAAATACATACAACATTCAAGACTCTGGAAAAAACATTCCCGCTCATCACACAAATATCCGCCCTTACCCCCTTTATTGTAAACGATAACGCATCCAAATCTGTCCATACATTTAGGAGCTAGAATGCCACAGACCAGCACACGATGCAAACATTAAACTAAGTACCTTTTATATTTTTGTCAAAAACTGACCGCATCTTCAAATGTAAATTAAAGGCATTTTGCTGCCAAAAAGCCTTTTACTCTATCACAGAATTTTTTGACAGTTGAGTAGGTAAATGTGTTAAATAATTTAAGTACCAAATGACATAGTAACTTAATAAATGTATTCACAAATGTAACTTAGTTAATTAATCCAATGACATAATGCAATTAAATTTATAATGATAAATAGTTTATTATGCTATTGAATATAATATTATTAATGTAAAAATGACTATGTATGATTATTACAAATAAATAAATCTTATCTTATCTTATCTTATCTTATTTAACAAAAAATTACGAATATGAAGTGCGTTGAAGTTTTGCGTGACGTCACGCCGAGGCACACTTTTGACACCTTATACCACGTTGTGACGTCACTAGCCCCACTCGCGAACTTGATGCACGATATAATTGTAAATTTTTGACAAAGCAATAAATACGTGTTCAATATTTTGTGATAATTTTACTGACGGGCTAATTAAAATTATTTTTTTTTTACCCAGGACACACCCCTATTGGGATTACAACACTCGTGTGATCTATTGCCACACTCTTTATGTAATGCCTGTCATTACGCACACGTAAACTGCTATTCGGATTTGAATTTGATTTACTTAACCCTACTCACACTTGACCATTTTTTAGCCTTTAGATCAATAATAGGGTTCCGTTAGGCGCCCTACAAAAACGGAACCCTAAAAACACCAGCAAGTGATTTATAAATTACCTAATAAATATCAATACAATTTAAAGAAAATGTTTTCATCATTTTGTTTTATAGTTGCCAACTGGGAGAATCATATGGAGAAAGGAAACCCAAATGCATTTTCCAATAGATCATTTCCAAGCAGGGTTGATTTGATAAAATCACGATTAAATCAACTTACTTATTTTAATTCAGTTGATTTAAATCAATTTCACTGCAACTAAACATAAACATTCCAAAAAATGTCAACGGACTTCCCCTGGCATGCGTCATGTTTAACATTCCCCAATTTCACGATTCTCAATAAAAATTGATCACTTTAAAAATCTATTAGAAAAAGATTTGATTATAATTCAAGTCAGCTATGTCAATTCAATTTAATTGAAACTATGACATTAGATTGAAATAAGTTATGACTTATTCACTTCCACGAAACATAAAACCATCCTAAAATATTGCAGGACTTCAAACACAAACTATGGAACAAGTATTAGTGTGTCTTGTTGCAGTGCCCTTGCAGGGTTTATGTTGAAGCTACCTACTGTATTTTTAAGACCTCATTGTACAACATAAAGCAATAAATGAATACAAGTATGTCTAATATGGAATTTGGAATATGAAACATACACACAATTAGCCATCCTTATATCAGTAAATAAACCAGTATTTATTATACATAAAAACCTTTTTCTTGAATCACTCTCTCTATTGATGAAAACTGTATTATAATCAGTGTAGAAATCTGCATAGTTTGGAAGATCTAGGTGACCTTGGGGGAGGCCTATGTCCAGCAGTGGACGTCTTTCAGCTGACATAATGATGATGATGAGGAGACCTTACAGAGGGACAGCCAGTGGGAAGTGACTTTGTTTTATACTAAACTAGAGGACGCCCCCGACTTCTTACATGTAGAATTACTTTTCCGCTACTCCCCCTATTTTAACCCATTCGGGGGTGAATTTCCAAAAATCCTTTCATAGTGCTCACTAACATCATGAAAGGAACCCCTGTACCAAGTTTCAAGTTTTTAGGTACAGTAGTTTCAGCTGTGCATTGATATCTAAGTCGGTCAGTTTTGCCTTTTATATATATAGATAGATAGAGATTTACACATGAGCTTTGGTAAAAGATCATTACAGCATTATAAAAGCAGTCTGTAATAGTTTGGTTTTTAATACCCACTCCTACCTTAGAATTTAACTTGTATTTGGTTACACCAATACAAATAAATAATGTTAATGTAATAAATTAAAATAAAGGTAAGGTTTTCTGTGGGCTATAATCTACCCCCTTCAAATCACTTTTTAAATTTATCATTATTCTATTGCCCTCAGACAAACTTACACCTGTATATATCCATTGCTGTTGTAAATCCCTTATTTTCTTGCTGACTTTTGTTTTTTAAGTATGTGAGCACCTGGCAGGACTCTGATTTGACCAAAACAGCCAGTTGACCACAAAGGATTGATAGACGCCAAAAATGTAGGGTAGTCGTAAAATTACTCGAAATAAAGATACTGACTTTGAAGATACAATTTTCTACGTCTATTTCTTAATTACCAATTAGTATCAAGGCAAACTAAGTGAAAGAACGTCGACTAAACAATGATTACATTTTGAAATTCGAAAGCCAATGCAAAGCGTGATAAGCTATAATGGGCTTTAAATGTCTACTCACAAGGCATGAGGTTGCTCGCACGACCAGCCTGAGGTCGAACCTTCTTCGTCAGGGTTTTCGGGCCGCTTGCTGAAGAAGTAGTACAGAGCCGCTCCCACGCCGACGCCTATGGCCGCGGCCGCGAGCCCGAGACCGCGGCTTGGGCAGGTATTCTTCTGCCGATCTTCTTCGCGCGTACTCATCTTGATTTCTTTAATTATTTATTATTGCGTTGTTCTTAGATCACCTTCAGTCCTCAAGTAAAAATATATACGTTGGGTTTTGACAGTGACACTTTTGACGTTGACTGATAGTGCTGCGCTTACTTGATGTCTGTTGATGTTGAATCGAAATCGTCGATTTGTGTAATGACATTAAATTTATTAATTCCACTTTTGTCGTCTTTAATTTCGTACACACAAGTTGTAATTAAACTAAACCAAATCAACTAAAATAAAATCTGAATTCAGAGAAATAATAAAGATCTATTTTTTCACGCCTCGCGAGCCAGTGACTGTGAATACACCATTAGGATTTTAAAAATATAGTCCATTCAAATAATTACAACGCGTTCCGTTCTACACATAGATAACATATGATACATTTTTCAATTGGAAATGGTACGACCCATAAGTACATAATATATTAGTTAAGAACTATCTATAATTTGATAACTTATACACATTACCTAATGACTGGTTTGCTTACTAATGATTATGGTTTATCATTATTTATACGGCCCGATGATGTTTGATGTTTGACATTCCCCACCGTTCCATTCCATACAATGCATCTGTGCGTAACGGAACGGTTTGAAGTATCTGTTTGTTGTGATTTTTGCGTAGCGCGTAATTTTCTTTTATTACTCGGGGATTCACTCACAAATTGAAGTAGGTATCAAAATCGTTATCTTATAATTAGCCCAATAGTAGTAAAGTAAGTAATAAACGATTAACGAGCGAGGCAACACCTATTTGAATTATCAAAGTTATATTTAAAAGTTACAATCTGTTTGATCAATATATATCTTCGTAAGAACACAGTTACACAATAAGTAAGTTAATAAGCGTGAAAAGAAACAATTTATCTAGAAATTAGACGTACCTTAATAATCTATGCTATGATAGATGTTTGCTAACTGGTCATATACCTACATATTGTTCTCAACTGTTTTGAAATATCACAAACAAAATCTAGTATTTCAAGTGCTTATACTGAAGTGAAAGTGACGTTATATTATAGCACTTGTAGGCCGTGTGTCAAAATCGTTAATTATAGATTTGTAAGTTTTGTATACAAAATAGTTGCTTACTTTTTGCTCTGTATTGTGGTAGTAACAGAAAGGTCATTGGTACGGTCGGCCTTTAGTGCTCATAGATTTGGGTTTCTTAGTGCTCTGTCACTCTAACGCATTCACTGCCAGCAACGTTCTTACAGAAGGCAAGCTCCGTATAAAACAAAAGATGTGGGACCTGGAGAAAGTTCAGAAAACAGTACTGGCAGTGAATGTGTTAATGTCATGCTTAAACTGCGGCTCTAACCTGTTAATGGGGTAAAAGCTACAATTCAGGGTTCGATTTTTTATTTAATTTATTTTAAATATCTGATTATTTGATAAAATATTACAATAATAAGTACTACCTATTGTATTTATGAAACAAACACACAAAACTAAAGAAACTAGGTGATTCCCCAAAACTTGTCTGCGGTAACCGAAATTGAAGTGATAAATTTTAGTCTAGTGTTGCCTGTGTAATTAACTGATAAAAAAAAAAACATTGATATATTTATCATTTATTTATTTATTATAACAAACAAAAAGATAACATATTATGCATATTATTATATATCTGCGAACCCTGCAAAAAGGTACTTAAAAAGCCAACTGAATGCAATTTAGAGTAGTTAAATTACCTATTGAAATTCAATTTCAAAAAGTTTTTTTTGTATATTTCATGGAATTGATAGTTTTTTTTTGTTAAGTGTACTATAGGTACAGTCACCAGGAATAATATATAATACTTTATGGTTAAAGAACTACATTTCCCAAAAGAAATTATACATTTCAGTTATTGAGAACATGAATTATCTAAAGTAAATTTATCTGTGAATACCTGAAGCACTCATAAAAAAAGGATGCAATATATAAACTACTATGTAAATTTGTTGTAGTAGGTATTAAACAATGAATCTAAGTTGAGTACTAAGAAAGAGAAAAAACAATGCCTAGTTCATCCAATTTAACAAAACATCTATTTATCAAACAAAATTATACTTGGCACCTTATTTAGTGGGTAATCTACAAAATAACGAGTTGCAAAATAATAATTTATTTGTTAGTAACTCTGTTGTTCATATTCTAAAACAGTATCAAGTCAAAGTTAGACTGTCAACCTTAAAGTTACTTAAATTAAGTCTTTATCCCAAATAACATTATAATATAATAACTACACCCTGGAATTTTGTCGCAATGACGTCACAATAGGGTAGTTTAGGGAGTAAATGGAATGGTGTTAATTAATATGAAAAACTAACGGTTTTTAACCGAATAAATGCTAATAAAGAGTTTTACTGGAATTTATTTGGTTATTCGGTAGGCATTCACGACTAAAATTAAGTAGTAAATTGATCAATATTATCTTTTGATATATTATTTCAAACCATATATTTGAATGTTAAACTGTCTTTTTAACCAGTTTAATGTACAAAATGTATTTGCAGTAATAAAACAGTTTTTCATATTCATTAACACTGTTCCATTTACTCCCCAAACTACCTTATTGTGACGTCACTACGACTAAAGTCTCGGGTCTAAATAACATGTTGTCTAGTGAGTGATACCTATGAAGCTCCTTTGTTAAAGACAATGCAATGATGATGATGATGATGATGATGATGATGATGATGATGATGAAGATGATGAAGATGAAGAAGAAGAAGATGATGATGATGATGATGATGATGAAGGCCCTGGGCTAAGACTGGTCACAAAATTAATTCCTTGACGGTACAATCCCGAAACACGCACTAAGAGCTATTGCACTGTAGTTAGATTTAAGTGAAGACATAATATACGCATAGCCAACATGACAGCAAAATTGTGTTCCAGGACCACTATGGAAGTGCTAATGAAAGGCATCCTTATAAGTGCAGCGGTGGTAGCAGCAGCGGTGGCGGTTGCTGTCGAATGGTGGCAGTTCCGGCAGGTACCCGCACGGTACTCGACTCATGGAGAGCGGAGAGCCAGGAGCGACTGAAGGTATGGTGCAGTTATAATTTTAACCTCTAAATAGTTTTAACCTCTGTACCACTGCAAGTCCACTTGAAACGAGAAGTAAGATGCCAGATACATGAAATAAGTCCAAGTATTCTATAACTGTGAAACACAAAGGCATTAAAAGTGCAAATCACTAACAAAAAAGAACTTTGAACACCTAAATACACAAAAATAAAAACTAAAATAAATTACACATCCGCCATCTTTTGACGTTGCAAATGGCCTCCAAATTTGCTACCCATTTGAAAGAAAATCTGCTTGAAGATGTCATTGTCATTAGAGAAGCCAAGTCATTTGTGATTGATAGGAAACTCAACCTTATTGCTGTAGAATGTCAGCTTGACTTTGGAACATTGTACAGTTCGTGAGCTCCTAAAAGAACCTTCGGGTCTCGGGGGCAATCGGAAGGCTTCGTGTTGTAGAAAATGACAGTGCACTCGTTGTGTTTTCATTGATTTATATAGAGCAGTAAAACCACCACTGACCTTTTTATTTAGTTTGTTATTTTTGGAAATCGATTTCTGCAAATTGTGCAAAATTTTGGTAGTTACAGAATTATCAACAAGGTTGTAGGTAATTCTGTAGCTCTGCCTACCCCACTCTGGGGACGAAGGCGTGAGTTTTTTGTGTATGTAAGTATGTGTATTTCCATGGGGTGTCAACTTAAACACGTATTCGTACACGTATTTCTATAAAAGAAGTTGAAAGTTGTTAAGAAAAGTTTTGATTGTGATTATTTTAATAAGCGTCAAGACCGTTTTATAGAAGCAATAGGGATTTCGAAAAGTACATTAAAGCATATAATATATAAATGTAGTTTCTAAGAATCCACAGGTGGGTATAACAGCTCTTTATACTTCCAAACTAAAGTAGTGTGTGAAGGTGGGGTGTTCTCTATTTAAATTAACGATGGAAGAATTCGATAATGATGATTTTGTTTTAATTGTATCATGACTAAAAGTCATATTGCATTAAAATTTGAAAAAGATAATTAAACGTAATATTATTACAATAAGGTTTATTTTGTATTGATGGTTATTCTTTACATAACGTTTTACGGTAGCTTCGAAAAGTTTTGCAAGTTGTTAACAGAACAGAACCGCATATCACGATCGCGTGTGATCGTCAATACCCGAAGTATGCTTCTAAAATCCGAAGGTTCTTTTAGGAGCTCACGGACTGTAATCATATTTAATTTATTAATGCAGTCAACTCAACGCCGTATATAGATTCCAAAAAAGTTACCAAAGATGGCCGAACGTCACTGTCACAAGTGTCATTGTCATTGTGACGTTCCAGATGTAACCAACTCATGCACATTTATAAAAATAGGAAGTCAAATAATATTTTGTTGTTATTTAAGTGTCAAGATTATCCTAAGTTTTTGATGTTTTCTATATACCTATATACAAAACACTACCCCCAAATAACTTAATTACGTACCCAAATACTAACTTTTGCTAGCGATTTCGTTTGCGTTAATAAGGTTACACACAATATGTCGAGAAATACCAAACATGTAAATCCTTTGGGAATGACTTTAGGGATAAAAGTATTGTATACGTAGGTATATTTATGAATAGTATAAACGCAAATTATAAGATGTATCCAAATGTTGTTAAACCCTGAAGTGTTACCACTGTAATTATGAGCTTTTCTTCTACAAAACAGTTTCAACTAAATATCTGTAGGTGAAATTAATATTTACATTAAATTATTTATTTATGGGGTTGCATTTAATTTTAACTTTACAATTATATATAAATAAATTACATATGTACATTATTTAGAAAAGTTAAAACTTTATTGATGGAAGACTTTTTCATTTTATTGGCAACACATGAGTAGTTATTTTGGAATCTAAATACGGCGTTGAGTTTAATTTGACCATAACAACTTGTGGTTCCGGTGGCGCCACTGTAGCGCGGGAAAAACTAACTTCATGTCGAAGTAAGAAAGGACAGCCATTCCGAGTTTACGACGAGCTAGAAAGCAGTGGTTCCAATTAAATAATAATTGTGCTACCTAGGCTTTTAAGAAATAATTAATCATAAAATATAGCGTGTACTTGCTACACTTTATTTATTTTTTTATTACCTATAACTTTAAAAACTTGTGGATAATTCAGTAACCACATTTTGCACAAATAGGCTAAGAATACCAGCGTATTAGTGACAGGTTGCAAGGCCATCGCCTAACAGTACTACAAGGCTATATTCCCTTAAGCCGCGTTCACATTTGTCTGACGTGTTGTGTCGTGATGCGTCAGAACAGTATCAGTTTCATACATTTAATATGGTTGCGTTCACATTTATCTGACGCAGTGTGTTGTGATTTGTGATGGCTTGTGTTGTGTCGCATTACAAGCGATCCCGGTCCGCGTCAGAACGGGTGAGGTGCGGGGGGCGGTGCAGCGACACGACACAGCGCATCGGACTAGTGTGCACGCGCCTGTGCTGTGTTGTGATGCGTCAGAGCCGCACGTGAAGTATGGACGAAGAGAGCCAAGACGGAACTGATAAAAAAATGCGTCATAACACGTCAGATAAATGTGAACAGTAGCCATCACGACAGAGAGCATCACAACACAACACGTCAGACAAATGTGAACGCGGCTTGGGTCGCCTCTTATGACATCCACGGGAAGACATAGAGTGGCGGTACTATTCTAACCCGGCATCCACACTGGTAATTTATTATTTATTAATATATGTATTTTTCCTTTCAGATAAGCATCACATGGGCAACCGACACCAAAGCAATAGTTAGCTTTAGAATATGATAATATTTATTGTATTGTTATTATAAATTATAAATTGTTATTTATTTTAATTAATTTGAGTATTACAGCAAGCAATAATTAATTAATTATTAAAGTATTATGTTATTGAATTATTTTTAAATAAATTAAATTTTAAACAGTTTACATTTATTTTAGCAGTAGTTTCATAGGTCAGAGAAAAAGTTTTTGTTTGTACTTACCTTAAGATTCTAGTAAGTATCTTAAGTTTGAGGTGGTGGGAGGAGGCGATACAATATTCTCAAGTGGCAACCACCACTTCAGCAGTTTTTGGGTAAAATATGGATCATGTTGCCAATTTCATTCCAATCATTTTTAATCGTGGTAGGACCTTGTGCTGTGTGCGTTCGGCACGCTATCTACCAAAATCATACCATTTAACGTGCCCAGCAGCAGTGTTCACATTGTTGTTCCGGTGTAGGGATGAGACCACCGGTGAAATTACTAGCATAGACGCATTCCTAGTCCTCGTGATTGGCTACGCATTGCATTGCAGTCTTGAGATTGTAGTCTTGGGCATGTAAATGTCTATGGGTCCTACTTACCATCCTAAACGAGTTCAAACTCGAAGTACCTACACTTTGACATTAACCTTTTTACAACTATGCAAATTACAACTTAAGTGATACGAAACAAACTCTCTTTTGATTTTGAACTTCTCGCAAAGGTTAAGGAGTTCCTATGGCTACCTGCAGCCCTATAGGTACAGTCAGCGTCATATAGTTGGTAGCATCCAAAGTAGCCAAATAGTTCGTTACACGCCCTTGTTACTACGGTAATAATGATGCTACCAACTATATGACGCTGACTGTGCCGTCGGCCAAAAATGTGGCCCACCCTACGGTTGAAGTCCATTTGCACGTCATGATACAACAAGTTCGATTTTTCCTTGCAACAATATTAACATTGTCAAGTGTCAACCTTAGCGATAATTAAATCTCACAGAAACTTGTCAAAACTGGTACACCACTTTCTTGGCCGACCGTATCTACTACCTACTTATATTAATCAAAACAAAATGGCCACGCTATGTTTTGCATACAAAGGAACTGGTTTCAGAGGATTATTGTCGCGTAGCTATCGCGCGTAGGCTGATAACACTGATAACGTTTCATACCCTCAATCAAGTATGATTTCCACGAATTTAGAATATATTCTTGGTAACGAAAACTCGCAGACCTGGGCCGGCTTGCACGTAAATTTAACCCCAGGTAAAAAATAAACAAGAAGATTTTTTTACAAATTAATCTGTCAATTAAGAATTCATACGTAATATATTTATTACATATTCAAATATCATAAGTCTGACAAGCTTTAAGGAGAGAGAAACGTTATCCAATTTTGTAGGTTTTTTTTAGTGGTGGTAGGACCTCGTGCAGGGTCCATCCGGATCGCTACCACCATCTTAACCATTACCCAACCGCCAAGCAGCAGTGTTCGCATCGCTGCGTTCCGGTGTGGGGATAAGACAACCGGTTAAATTACTAGCATAGAGGCATTCCATCTCAGTCCTCAGGGTTGGCAACGCAGTTGAAGTCTTGAGATTTAGAATGTGTATAGGTTTCAGACCTCACTTACCATCAGGTGGCCTGAGCCATAAAAAAAAAGCTTCACTACACATCACAAACATTTACCCATACCGGGAATCGAACCCGGGACCGCCAACTTCGTAGGCAGGGTCAACCAACTACTTAAATTAAACGCGTTTTTTTTAATCTTTGGCACAAAAAAAACACTCAAATATTAAACGATTTTATTAATGACACGGTACCTACTCGACGGTTCTGTGACTCAACCTCGTACATAGAATATGTCCAGTATAAACTGACAATCACTAAGTACGCGAGCGCATACTTAGTGCGTGTCAGTTTATACTGGACAATATTCAACATACGAGGTTGAGTCACAGAGCCGTAGTACTGCTCTAACACAGTTGACATTTGTTGAGTTTTTAACGTTACGTGGACAGATACTTAATTTAAATATTGTCGATGTTCTGCTCCGTCGAATTCTGTAGCTGGGCTTGGTTTGGTTAACTGAAAAATCAAGACATTATGTAGGTATACAGTCATAGCGTACAGATGTAGTGCATAATTATTTTCCTTCGTATTTTCACGGAAACGTACGAACGTGTCTTGCTATTTCAGTCGGTCACAGTACAAAAACTACTGAGGTTGACTGAAGTAGCATGACACGTTCGTACGTTTCCGTGAAAATACGAAGGAAAGCAATTATGCACTACACCTGTAACTCTGTAGCTTCCCGCGGTACTGGAGCGGTGCGGGAGGGGATACATTTGACGTAACCGGCGCCTCTTTACAACACGGTAAAAACAATGTCGTATGGTCAACGTTTTGATAGCTCTTATTTTATTGACAGTAATGGCGGATGACGTCAAAACCATACCATAACAATATAATTTTTTTTTGCCCCGCGGCGACTTGAGCAGCTACTACCGCGGGAATATGGCGTTTCCACAATGAAGTGATTCCGCCAGGGTCAAGTATATATAAGTATAAATCAATATAGCAATAAAACACAATCCAATTTTCTCTAGGAAGATTGGGGGCAACGTTGTACGGTGATACGTAGGACAGAGGCCAAGATAGTTTTAACCTCTGTACCACTGCGGGTCCACTTGAAGCGAGAAGTAAGATGCCAGGATACACGAAATACTCCCACGTCTCAATTAATGAGAAACTTTCGAACACTTCAAGCTCGCCGCAAGAACCTCCGCGGGAAAGTTAGTCATATTTCATGCTCAAGTACCTTAACCGAGATATCTTATCGCCGCCCTTCTAGGTACCGTTAAGGAGTTCCGGTGGCCATCTGTGGTCTTCATCATCAGTTCCACTTCACCATATAGTACTTTTCAAAAGCAAATGCATGAGTTACAGTGAACAAAAAATACTAAAATCGCTATAGGCGTGCCGATAATATTTGAGGAGATTGATTTCTCCAAGATCCCATCATCAGATCCTGACATGTTAATAATGGGACCAACTAGAAAGTATACTCATGTAAACAACGAAAAAAAAAAACAAATACTCTAATATCCATCAATGGATTCTGTTGCACTCTTCAATACACTTCAATGCATCAATGGAACACTCGATTCCATCAATTGATGAATACTCGTGGATATTTAGTATCCATTGATGGATCTCGGTAGGCCGGTATACAAAAAGTTAAACATCATCATCATGTCAGCCGAAAGACGTCCACTGCTGGACATAGGCCTCCCCCAAGGCTCTCCACTCAGACCGGTCTTGTGCTTTTCGCATCCACCGCGGTCCCGCGATCCTGACGAGGTCGTCACTCCATCTTGTTGGAGGCCTACCTACAGCTCGTCTTCCGGTCCGCGGACGCCACTTTCACCTTCTGACCCCATCGGCCATCAGTCCTGCGAGCAATGTGCCCCGCCTACTGCCACTTCAGTTTAGCTATTCTTAGACTTCATAGTAGGTATGTTTAAATCCGTTGATGGATCCCAGCGTATTAAAAAGTGTAAACCACTCCAAACGGATTTAAGTGTAAATTTTCACAGCGATTAAAGTGACAAGGTACATATATTTATGAACTCGACTGTACACTAAAGCCCAATCAATACTCCATTAATGCATTTGGATGTACAAAAAGTCCACTTCTCCCCTTTAATGGATAATATCAAAACGTTAACATGGTTTTTACCGTGTGGAATAGACCCCGTACTCTAAAATAAGCAGTACGTACCATTTACTTTTGCATTCTTCTTCATCCGGGTCTTCCTTTTTTCTTACAGGCCGCTCCTTATATTCGAGGGCCTCCTCAGAGCATAGATCTATGGGATCGACGTAAGGCGAGGTGATGTGGGAATACGCCGATGCCAGATAGTACCCCATTAAAGCGTTGGCAGCAATACACAGGTACTTATTGATTTGCCCGGTATACGGCATTACAGTTGTTTGCTTTCTTTGGATACTTAAAGCTGATAGAGGCCGTGTATTCGTAGCGTAGATTCCTACGCGACTCTGAAAAAAAACTTAGATAATAACCGGGCAAGAGCATGTCGGAACATGCTCAGTGTAGGGTTCCGAAGCCGCTATGTAAGTAAGTACCTACTAACATAAAAACAACAAGTACTTAATAACTAATGTTCTATTTAAAGTAATTTGGTACTGTTTTAGATGATTTTAGAAAACCAATGATGTATATATTTTTCAGGATTTTTGAATTTGTGGTTTTGGCTGGGGGGGGGGGGGGTTAACTCTGTAACGAGGTTGTTACAACCTCCTTTTTGCGTTCCTGGCCACTTTTACATTTCGTTTAAATTCTTACCAAATTCAAAATTGTCAATTGATCTATTGGTATTTGGATCTATAATTGAGTCTCCAGAAAAATTTCGATAAGCACAGACACGGGTCCCGTGTCTCGCTGTTTCAGCATATTTAATAAAAAAAAAAAAAAAATGTAATTCTGTAAATCTTTATATTTCCATAATATAATATTCGAAGGTAGCGATTTATTTAAGTCTCCAGATACTTACCATCCTACCTTTAGAAATGGCTCTCCGGCGGGGAATCGAACCCCAGTCTCCCGCGATGACAGGCGGGGATACTTACCACTATACTACCGAAGAGTGTTGTGTGTGAAGTGTTGTTATTACTCTAACTAAAATTACCCCTTTAAAGCTTAATATTTCATAAACGGATACCTTACTTAATCGAAAAAATAAACCCGCAATATTTCTGAGACCTATCCAACGACACCCCACTACGGGGTAGACGAGAAAAACAATACTTCCCCACGTTACGTGTAGGGGAGGTAGGTACAGTAAAAAAAAACATTTCATGATTTTATTTTACCACTTTGTTGGCGTGACTTATATGTTTGTTTATTCGTGCCAAATTACAGCTCTCTAGTACTAAGCGTCTCTTAGCTAGGCTGCGGACGGACGGACGGACCTGGCGAAACTACTTATGTGTTCCTAGTTTGACTACGGAACCCTAAAAAACCCTCGATATAATGGTTACCCCGAGTCGGAGTCGCGCATCGAGTGTTCAGTGTTCAAGATAATATGGTTAATAATGCAAAAGGATATACTTATTTTGTTATGAACTTAATTTTTTACAACAATAAGGTCAATTTTGATACAGATTTGTTTTTTCCAAAAATGTGAAATTTTACATCTTCAAATTATTATTTAAATACTCAAACATAATACATTAAACCACGCCTGTTTCCCAGAGGGGTAGGCGGAGACGACTTCTCTCCCCCTGCTACGATCCTGACAAATCTCTTTCGTTCATCCACATTCATACATTTCATTTTTCACGTAAAATACAAACAATTATTTTTAAATCAGGATTTTTTCAGATTTTTTGTTCCCCCTTTTATCTATTAAACCACAAATATAAAAAATATGACAAAGGTAACGCTTAATAAGACTTTCCGAAAAAATAATTTCCACGTGATCGGAGAACTGCGCTTCTCAACAACCGTTGTTAGCATGTATTTAAAGCCGCCGCGGTCGCGCGGCGCGGCCGCGGCGCTGCGTCGCGCCGTGTGTTTGACCAAGCCTTTAGTGCCATGAAGATACGCTCTTTTGCTGGCTTGGCTACAGGCTGATTGGATGAATGGATAGAAAAATTGGGATGCGTTTTTCTTTTTCATTTGACCAGTCAAGAAGTCAGCTATTACGTATGCACTATAAACACAAACTTACCTGTATAGTCCAAGCCGTTATTACAGAATCCAATGAAGCAATGGTTTGTTAGAAAACCATATCATCGACAATATTTTAGTGCATTGTTTTTACGGCATTTTGGGATAATTATTGTTTTAATTAGGACATGTTGCTGGACGGTTGTGTTGCATTTCTCGCTTTTCGGGTTTAATTGCCGCGAAAGGAGAAGGAATTTTAATTTCCTACATAATGCCTACGCAGGGGAAGCGACCATCTTCAAACTTCAAACTGACTTCAAATATCACTTCAAATTTTCCATAAACTAATTATAGACTTTGTAGAGTATACTGGTTGTTAATCTGTTAGATTTTAGCTTTTGAATAACTAGATTTTATTATTAGTTTCACTAAAACATTGTTTAGCATATTAAGCACCTCCTAGATAGTAAGTTTGCACCGTATGAGAGACGAACTAAAAACCAGCGCTGTGGGAGTGCGGTCTGCGGGAGCGCGCCTCCTCAAACGCTGAGTCCAATCCTTTGCCACCATATTTGCCACATTTTTTTTGTTTTGTTAGCTTTATTTCTTGCTACACTCTAATGCCTTTCCTTCTTTTTCCTTTGCCCCGCGGCGACTGCAACAGCTACTACCGCGGGGAGATGGCGTTTCGACAATAAAGTGGTTTCGCCAGTGTCAAGTATATATAAGTATACATTAATATAGCAATAAAACACAATCCAATCTTCTCTAGGAAGATTGGGGGCAACGTTGTACGGTGATATGTAGGACAGATGTCAAGATAGTTTTAACATCTGCACCACTGCGAGTCCACTTGAAACGAGAAGATAGATGCCAGATACACGAAATAAGTCTAAGTCATCTATCACTGTGCAACACAAAGGCATAAAAAGGACAAATCACTAACAGAAGAGAACTTTGAACACCTAAATACACAAAAATACAAAACTAAAACAAATTACCTACACATCCGCCATCTTTTAACGTTGCAAATGGCTCTCATGCCCTTACTTATAATAAACGTGGAATAACATGGGATTTTTTATCTGTCAAATTCAAAGGTCACAATGACAGATAAGGACAAAGCATGATTTAGCTAGCCATACTATTCAGAAGCCATTTCGAGAAAAAATAACTTGAACTTGGGGCTCTATTCTTCACGGTAAAAACAATATCGTTTTGGATCTGTTACCGTATTGTCACCGTGTTGATAGCTCTTATTTACTGGACAGTAATGGCGGCTGACGTCAATACAATATACCATAACAGATCAAAGACGATATATTTTTTACCATCGGAAAAAGAGGCCCTGTGCCTCTATTTAATACGGTAAAACCGTAAAAGCCATTTCGTGTTTGATCTGTTACCGTCTTGTCACCGTGTTGATAAAGTCTGGCAAATGAAAGATGAGAATGAAAAAATGGCAACACTGTAGTGTCGTCCCTTTTTTCTTAGATTGATTTGAAAGGGGTGACACTATAGTGTTGCCATTTTTTCATTCTAATCTTTCATTTGCCAGACTCTAGCTCTTATTTACTTGACAGTAATGGCGGATGACGTCAAAACAATAGCATAACAGGTCAACTACGATATCGTTTTACCGCCTAGAATAGAGGCGCAGGTTGATTAACATTGATTAAATTTATCATCGTATAGTGAAATGGTAATAAGACATAAGTCTATTAGTTAAGAGTTGCGTGTTTTTTTGTGTACTATTTTTCCCTTTCGTCCACTTTCATAACCAAGGTTTCATAACTGGTTATGAATAAGGATTTTTTTTCACTGTTTCATAACCAGTTATTAAACAAGACTTTTTTTTCCATTTTCATAACCAGAAACTAGGTAGGTTTAGGTTATGTTAGTTTTGCAGCAGGCCCGGAGGGCCAAACCACCCAGAAATAGGAGCTCCGCGTCAGCGGAGCTCCGTCGACACTGTCCAATTGATATGAAATAAGAGTCGTATAAGAGTGGTACCTAGTTTCTGGTTATGAAAATGGAAAAAAAGTCTTGTTTCATAACTGGTTATGAAACAGTGAAAAAAAATCCTTATTCATAACCAGTTATGAAACCTTGGTTATGAACGTGGAAAAAGGGTATTTTTCGTGTGGCAATAAATGTATTTCTATTCTATTCCTGTGCTTTGCAAACGACTATTTTTTGATTTCTGTTGGCAAATTCATCAGGCTTACGATCGAATCACATAGCACTCAACTATCATTTTCTTGTTATTATGCATTTTTAGTCAATTTCTTCTAACGGTTGGATTAGATTAGAACTGTGACCACATTAATAGTTTGCGGGTGGTAGGACGTCGTGCAGGGTCCGTCCGGATCGCTACCACCATCTTATCCATTAACCTACCGCAAAATAATAATAAGACAGCCGGTGTAATGACTAGCATAGAGGCATTCCATCTTAGTCCTCAGGTTTGGCAACGCATTTGCAGTCTAAAGCTTGCAGTCTTGTGGATGCGAATGTCTATGGGTCACAGTTTCCACTTACCATCAGGTGGCCTGTGCGCTCGTTTGCCTTCGCTATGCCAAAAATTGTTTTTTATTTTAAGAACCTTAGTTTTTGAAATTATGCATCATGAATCATGATTATTATATCGTTGGTTTATTATAGATATCGAAATTATGCAATTCATGTTATGTAAAATGAAAATTAGACCATTTGTTTTTATACTAAACATTACACACCCCAATATAGTATTAGGTAAGTAACAAATGGATGGGTCTATATTGAAATCACTATCCGTCAATTGTCCTAAATGAATCGTTTGACCAATCTTCCTTGATCCTAAGGCCATTCCCGCCTGAATTTTTTAACCTTGTTATAATATAATACAAACCCACATGATTTTTTGAAAAACTTAAAAACTTCATCTGACTCAAGTTTAAGATACCAGATAATTCGGACAGACGTTAGTAGAGATTCCGAAGAACACCCCCGTTTCAGGAATTACCAATAAGAATAAGTACACACCGGCGCCAGTTCTCGAAATGGTCGTGCTACAGGATCGATCTGTCATCACGGACAAGACTATTGTCGCCAATAAGCCTGATATCGTAGAAGAAGATGTAGTGACTAAGATTGAAAAGGGCATGCTTCGATGGTTCGGTCATATGGAAAGGATGGATAAAAGAAGATTGACGAAAGAGATATACAGAGCGAAAGTGAGTGGAAGGGTCGGAAGAGGCCGCCCTAAGCGTACTTTTTCGAATCAAATCGGAGAAATACTGGAAAAGGGCCGAATCTTAAGTACCCGAAACCGACGTGCGTGCATGACTCGATGTATGAATGTGGAAGAAGCGAAAGACATTTGTCAGGATCGTAGCAGGTGGAAAGAAGTCGTATCTGCCGTATGTATGTATGTAAGCCTGATATCGTGTTGACAGATCGATCTCAACGTCGGGCAGTGCTAGTCGACGTCACCATCCCGCATGACGAGAACCTCGTGAAGGCCGAAAAGGACAAGGTCAGCAAGTACCTTGACTTGGCTCACGAGGTGACCGCCATGTGGGATGTTGACTCGACGATTATTGTCCCGATAGTTGTTACGGCAAACGGTCTTATAGAAAGAAAGAAAGAAAGAAAAGCGTTTATAGCGAAGAGTCTCGCCCAACACTTCAAGAGACTCTCGCTAGATGGCTGGGTCAAGGGCCAGATACAGAAGGCGGTACTCCACGACACGGCACGCATTGTGAGGAGGTTCCGCTCTCTGCAGCCCTAACCACCGGTAGCTTGAGCCCTGCCCCGCTGCCGGCGGCACTCATAGGTTAGGTTTTTTATAATGTTTATTTTTTGTAATAGTATTGTTATTTTACTATTATATTTAAATATTTATTTTAAAAAACCTAACTTATTTTTTTTTATAAATATCTGAATAATAACAGTTGTAATTTTCTCAAAATTAATGCTTTATATTCTAGTCCTCCAACTCAGGGGATTTTTTTTTTGGTTTTTGTTTTGGTGTAGGTTGTAATTCGAGGGCGTCTTCTTCGCATGAGTCCAAGGGGTCATCGTAGGGCGCGGTGATGCTGAAATACGCCGAGGACAGCTGTGCTGCCATCAGCGCGCAGCCGGCGGCACATAAGATCCTGCTCACCACCAGGTGATACGGCATGACACTTCTTTGACAAGGCTCTTTGACGTAAAGACACAGCGTTTATAAACAAACACCAGAGTTATTCCTCCTTCAATGGAACCCTGGAAAAATAAAAGTGGACTTTATGACTTCTACATTTTAGAACTTCGTCCAACTTTCTAACTTAAAAGTTACATAATTGTGCAACAAGAAATCAAAGTTGGTTTTTGCTGTGTTGATTTGAAATCCCTAGTATAGGTAGGTTTATGTATATACAGGAAAAATAGCATATTTCCGTGGCTAAATAGGTATGTAGTCGCCATCAGATATATCGGAGCGGCCGAGGTACTCAAATATTTCTGAGCAGCAATAAATTTCAATAAATTATTTACGGTAAATAAGGTCAATAACATCTGAACATCCAATTCGTCATATTTTGGGAAAATATACCTTAAATCACTTAGCATACAGTTTAAAAATCTTTAACGTACTACGCTGGAATAATTTTTCTACACAACCACCATTCGGTTCTCTTGTAACAAGACCGTGAAGTTGCTTTTCGCAGATTTATATTTTGTATACCTACTTATTTTGTAAAAGGAAAATTCATTACACCTGTACGATTACATTTAAACTGTATGCCTAGTGCTTTAAGGTATATTTTCCTTAAATGTTCAGATATTTATGATCACCCTGTCTGTGCAGATAACTTTGACGAGTTGTGCTTTCAGATATTATTGTCTCGTTGTGTGTTCAAATTTAATTGAAAAACCACTGCTCATATATTTGTGGCGAATTGGATGTTCAGATGTTATTGACCTTATTTACCGTAAAGAATTTATTGAAATTTATTGCTGCTCAGAAATATTTGAGTACCTCGGCCGCTCCGATATATCTGATGGCGACTGTACATGTGTACTTACGCGAACTTAGGCGAAAAAGTTCGTCGGGCTCTAAGTACGTGTACTTACTCGCATGTCTGGGATCTTATTTTTCTCTGTAATAAAGTAAATACTTACTTGTTATTATATTTTCCAGGCCGCTATTCTATTAAACAGCTGTCGACAAATTAATGGATTGTTAGGAAAACATGATATTGACAATATTTTACTGCATTGTTTTCACGGCATTTTTAGTACTTATTTATAACTTATTGGGGGTTTTGTAGCCATCTCGAAGTGCTCGAAGTGGGGATTTTAAATTTCTACATGTTTCCAACGCTAGGAAGCGACCATAAAACATCTCAAATACTTTAGACATAAGTACCTTAATAATCTGTGCTTCAAACTTGTTTCCATAGACAAGTTTTTGTGCCTTTTTAGCAAAAAGAGTTTGTAAGTAAGACCGGACTAGAGCAAGTTGGACCGTGATCAGTGTGAGGTTACGATTCCAACATCATTAGGTACGGTCGGCCTTATAAGAAGCTGCACACTTTAGTACTCTGTCACTTTAACGTCATGTTTGAAATGATGGACTAATCTGTCAAAGGCGTTTCAGCGACAAGGTACAAAAGTGTGCACCTACTTATAAGGTTGACTGTACTAACACAATAAACTAAGTATCTCGAATAACAACAAAAAGCAAGCTTTCAAAAACCGGACTGTTGTGGTGAACAAACTATAAATCGTTTGAAATCCTAAATGATCGCACAAAACGAAAAATGATAAAAGAAATCCAAACACCCATTTGTTATAGTTCGCCGTTAGTTTTCTTTTTTACAATATGGCGATTAGCTGGCAGACACTCCCAAGATTGAGACATTCGAATACCATAAGGTCCATAAGAATCATCAAGATCGATGCATGCGTTTAGTTTCAAGAGCGCTACAAAAGGACAAACATACATGTAAAACATACGTCCTGCGGCAGTCGAGTAAAAATAACAAGTACCTATGATTGAATTTTGTATCAAAGGTTTTTTGGAGTGAGGCGATTAATGTCTATATTGAAAATTGACGAGGTATAAAAATGTCGACACATTATATATGTATAGTCGAAAAATAACTAAGGCCCGTATTAATAAACTGATCTCAACTCTAATGCTCGTCTCGAGATGTGTCAAAAATGACAGTGTTCTATGGTTTGGCGTTTACTTTGATGTATCTTGTGACGGGCCTCACAGTCAAGGTGAGCTTATTAATACGGCCCTAAGACTAGAATTATTTTTGTCGATGTATCAAAATGTCGACATATACTTAATAATGACCATCTGATTTTTGTCCATGTATAAAAATGACGACAGGTAGGTTTAGGTTATGTTAGTTTTGCAGCAGGCCCGGAGGGCCAAACCGCCCAGCAACAGGAGTCCCGCGTCAGCGCAGCTGCGTCGACACTCTTATTTCAAATCAATTAGACAGTGTCGACGGAGCTCCTATTTCTGGGTGGTTTGCAAAACTAACATAACCTAAACCTACCTAGCCCGGTTTGATAAATCATTCTCCCGAACTCATTATTTCTTTGTATTAAATTTTCCGTTCGCATTTTTCCCCGAACGCGATATTACCTAATTTTATTCTTCACCATTCGATTTTATTACAGTCGCTTTTTTTGTTGTTCGACTTTTTCCCAGTCGGTTTTTTTCCCGTTCGATTTCTATCTCAGTCGCACTTTTCCCAAAAGTATTCACATCGTAATTCGTAGGTAGGTTTAGGTTATGTTAGTTTTGCATCAGGCCCGGAGGGCCAAACCACCCAGAAATAAGAGCTCCGCGGTAGCGGAGCTCCGTCGACTCTGTATCTTCGACAAATTGGAACGGGAAAAACACGACCGTGGAAATATGGTGGTAGGAAAAGAAGCGACTGGATAAAACTCGCAAGCGGAAAAACACGACTGTGAATATAAACTGCCGCAGGAAAAAAGGCGACTGGTAATATCGCGTTCGGGGAAAAATGCGAATGGAAAAATTACTACGAAGAAATAATGAGTTCGGGAGAATGATCTAACAAATCTTTATGTTCAGCGATTTTTACTAGTTTCCGAGATATCGATCATTTTAATCTGAATTTTTGTAATTTCCCCTTATGTTCATGTCACGAAAAATCATTAATTTCATGATTTATTTCATAAGTTTTTCAGTAGTATCTCACATAATTAGAATCATTACGAATCAGCGAAGATTTTACACCTATTCGCCCGTTTTTTTCAAGTAAAAGTTAACACGGGGACACCTAGTATGGAGAAACAAACTTTATGTGAAAACTTGAAAAAAAGGGGAAATAATTTTAAAAACTTGAAATTAATGATTTTTCGTGACATAAGGAAAATTACAAGAAAATCAAATTAAAATGATTAATATCTCCGAAACTAATAAAAATTGCTGAACATACATAGGAGTTAAACCGATAGCTTTTTAGCTGGTCTATCAGCCCGATGACGTCGTTTCTGGGACACCCTGAAGGTATACTTATAATGATTTTTAAAGAGCTATCCAATACCTCAATCGACGTTAAAATGTATAAATAGAAATTACCTTATTATCTATTTATACTTACCATTATTTTACCTTTTTACCTTCATGTTTTAACCGCCCGTATATGAATTGTCACAACACTACGATTCAAGTAACAAGCTACTAAAGTGTATACATACATGTTTATGAACTCTACTGTACCCAGAGGCCGACCAGCGGGTGGTGACACAAGGATTTCTCTCAAATTCTTCGCACGGCAACAAATTTACCGATGAAACGAGCTGTCACATTGAGTACCTATCCCTGTGACCTGTCCAGTCGCTATGCACTGTGGCCATACCATGGACTTATACCTACACTGGACTGATTACTGCGATAAAAAAGTGTGACCGACAGGGAAACCATACTAGAGAATTGCATCTGGTTTTAATTAGGGTGACCAAGTACTTACATCTGCGGATATCAGGATTTTTTTAAAGTTATAAATGTGTCAATTCACATAAGTAAGAAATAATCTAAATTGTTAAATAAAATAAGAATATTTATTTAAGAAATATTTATTCATAACAGATTACTATACATGTATCATATATTGTTAAACAATATAGTCTTGTGTCGTTTTTGCCTGAGTCCTACTTTATTTCCCAAATCTCTCAAAAATTTCGTTTTTCCGTGATAAGCCATGCGTAAATTAAAAAAAAACGTGGCAATAGCCTTTATAATTTGGATTTCGTGTTGATCTTCTGTGAGTATAGATGCTTTAGGGTGATCAGCCATCTTAAATTTGTGCAAATTAGATATGACATGTTGCATCGTTAAAACCATAAGTTTACTTCTAGTGACGTCCTTCATGGATTGTGTATTTACTGACAAAGTAAATAACTTTTCTGCCACAACTACAACTTGGAAAAGGAAATTGTGAGACATATTTCAAGCCACCTCGATCAACAAATGTTGTGAATGCTGAAAAGTTTACAAATTAATTGAGTATGAATGGTCATTCTCTTTCTTGTTTTTTAATAAAGCTTCGTGGCAATTTTCACAATTTATCTTTTTTAGAAGTTTATTCACGATGGCACCTGTTATGTAGTATAAAATATTCATACCGTTATTTTAATTTACCAAACTATATAATCCAATATCAGCCAGAATGTTGATCAGTGCAAGTAGCCCTAGCCTGTGAATACTTGAATATGATTTTATGAAACATATGTTAATTTATTTCTTACCACTACATATGGAACTGCATCATCAGTTAACCTAGCCAACTTAGAATGTGTAGTTTTAAAATGTTCCTTTTTAAAATGATGACGGCTGCAAACAACTGGATTTTTACAGGTTATCTTACTGCCTATGGCTTCTATCCACTTAGCCTTTAATAATTCATCCTTTGGAAAGCTGAAATTAGTTATTATATTAATAAAACACGTAGCACTCGCGTCCTCAAACAGAAATTATTTGACTTATGGACTTAAACTATTTACGTTTAAGTACCTACCTACTGAGAAGGTATTATTTAGGTATATTATATATAAGTTCATGCATTCGAGGATACATTTACAAATTAATATTTTCATATTACCAGTACACAAAAAAATTAAATATCGAGAATTTGTATAGTGTTTAAGTACCAAATATAAATTCTCTGCCAACTTATCTATGAAATTGCATTCGTATACATACACCGGCCCAAATCATTGCCACCCTAATAATGGTTTTCTATGGTTTTCTCGTTTTATTGTAAAATAGAGCCAAATATTCCTTACCTCCACTCCACTCCACTTCTACAACCCTTCACACAACATATTTTCACCATTTTTAGCTTATTTTTTAGTCGACAAGTCCATGCATTAAACAAATTTGAAATATCGTTGCTTTAATACAAAAGCGACGCAAAACAAAATGTGTCTGTGTTGCATTTGAAATTGGAATGCTATATACTTTCAGTTTTAAATCAAACTACATTTGTTTTTGATTTGTGGCGCTTTTGTATTCAAGCAGCGATATGTCTACGTTGGGGATACCAGGCAAAATTTACAATTACCACTTGATTACCGCAATATTTTATTCATTAACGTATTTTAATCAGTAAATAATGTTAAAATCTTAAACATTTACAAATTAGGTAAAACATTTTTGACGCATCTTGAGACGAGCATAAAATTCAAATTCAAATTCAAATTATTTAATTCAGACGTTTTCACCGACTTCATTAGTAAACAAACTTAATAATATATTCATCTACAGTACCATTTCTTTGTTTAAGGTCTGGGCTCCCTCGCTTCCCACTATTCCTACCTATCTCTTGGCACCGTCGGGGCCTCTTTGCTGCGGGGCTGCGGGTCTTTGCCTGCCGTGTCGCGGGGCCTGCGCGGGCCTCGAGTCTGCGCCCGGCGTATTTTTGTGACATTTTGTGTCAACAATGTTTTATTTTATTTTGTAATTGTGTTTTTTAGCGTTTGTGTGATTGTGTTGTAGTTTTCATATCTAGTAAGTTTTTTGTTTTGTTAATGCCATCTCAGCCCTGTTTTTCGGGAGTGGTTCTATTAAGTTGTAATATATGTGGTGACAACAAAACATACAAGGGTCAGCGGGGGCTCGCAATTCATACAGCACGCAAACATGGCACGCGTATGGATGTCGACCCCCCGCTCCAGAGCGCATCACAGCCTGCGTTGACATCGACTTCAACTCACTGCACTCCCACACCACTCGCCGAAAGATTGGGGCTGCTGAAACGTAATGTACCAATCATAAAAAGAATTCCCCGTGGAGCGCGAACCTCTGTGGCCAACTGCCTCTCCGAGTGCGTCGCCAAGGTTGTCACGGAAAATTCCCTTCAAGCTTGGGAGCGTCTGCTAACGTTCCCCTATTCTATTCTTCATGCGGACAAAACTAAAAAAGACTCCCTCACAAATCAAATTAAAAACAACATTTTATCTTCCGACAGACCTTTTGATTCACAAACGCGTCCAAATTTTAAAATTAGTAATACTTATTCTCAATGTTCCAAAGTGAAACAAATTGAAAATAAACTTTCAGAAGGGAACGTTAGCAGTGCTGCCCGACTTCTGTTTTCAAATGACGACTTGGCCACGCACTCTGCTGAGACCTTTGCAGCTCTCAGAGAGAAACACCCAATTCCCCCCGCCTCCTCCCTGCTTCCTGACCCTCCCGAATCAGATGACACTGTTTTATCTGTAAATGTCGATGCCGTCCAGCAGGCTATCATGTCTTTCCCTAATGGTTCAGCCGGCGGCTTGGATGGTCTTTCACCACAACATCTCAAAGATTTGACCACCTCGTCTTTAGGGGATGCGGGAAAGGCTTTGCTACAGAACGTCACTGCTCTGATTAATCTTATGTTGTCAGGTCGCGTGAATGTCGAGATTGTCCCGCTCCTCTATGGCGCCAATCTTGTGGCTCTAGCCAAAAAAGATGGTGGTATCCGCCCGATTGCCGTCGGCTGCACCTTTAGGCGTTTGGCGTCGAAACTTTGCTGCCGAAAATATCGTAATAGACTGTCAGACATTTTCAAACCTCGGCAGCTGGGTTTCGGCGTCAAAGGAGGTTGTGAGGCAGCTGTCCACGCTGCGCGCTCTTTTCTAAGCCGTCCGGACTATGAAGTTTTTCTAAAAATTGACGTCAAAAATGCTTTTAATTCGGTAGATCGTGGTGCCCTTCTAGCTGCTGTCAAAAAAGAAGTTCCAGAATTATACGGCTATTTGTGGCAATGCTATGGGGCACCATCAAAATTACTATTCGGTGACAAAATCATATCTTCATGCATGGGTTGCCAACAGGGAGACCCACTCGGGCCTGTAATTTTTAGTTTAGTCATTCATCCAATTATTTCAGATCTAAATTCCAAATTCAATCTGTGGTACCTTGATGACGGTTCCCTTGGTGGGGACGCGTCAACTGTACTACAAGACCTGCATACGATCATCACTAAATTTTCTATTATAGGCCTCTCATTAAACTTTACTAAGTGCGAAATGTATGTGCCAGATCACATTTCTTTAGAAAAAAAAATTGATATCGTCACTAATTTTAACACAGCTTCACCCAACATTTCGGTCCATTCAAATTCATCTTTAACACTTTTAGGTTCACCGATTTTTGACGAAGCAATCAATCCCATTATAAATTGCAAATTAAATCTTTTTAAAAATACTTCTGACCTTTTGTACGAAATAAATCCCCACATGGCGCTTTTTATTATTCGTTTTTGTCTTTTCACTCCAAAGTTCATGTATTTATTACGGAGTTGTCCAATTTGGAAATTTCCAGACATCATGGCTTCTATATATATTACCCTTCAATCAACTCTGTCTAAATTATTAAACATTCATTTTAATTTAAGGTCTTGGACTCAAGCGGTTCTCCCAATTCGTTTCGGTGGACTTGGTATTCGATGCTCTTCTAGCGTGGCACTGCCGGCTTTCCTGTCCTCCGCTTATGGTTCGTTGTCTCTCGTCAGTATTATTTTAAATCTCCCACAGATACTTGACGTTGAGATGGCGAACCTGGTGGAGGCCGGGGATGCTTGGTGTGAGTCTTGTCCCGGAGTGGATATGCCAGTCAAGAGGCATATCCAAAGAGCATGGGATACACCTCGCCTCGAATCTATTCATGCATCTCTTGTACAAAATAGTCCGGACGATTTAGATCGCGCCCGTCTCCTCGCTGTCTCAGTAGGCGAATCAGGCCACTGGCTCCACGCTCTTCCTTCCCGTAATATAGGCACAGTCTTGGACCCAAGCTGCTTGCGAATTGCAATAAGCTTACGGCTTGGAGCCAGAATCTGTGAACCTCATACTTGTACGTGCGGGAAGGAAGTGAGTGAGCTGGGACGACATGGCCTTTCATGTTTTAGAAGTGCTGGCCGTTTGTACCGCCACGGCACAATTAATGATCTGATCCGTCGTTCGCTTGCCACTGTCTCTGTGCCTGCTGTCCTGGAACCAGCAGGTTTGCATAGAGACGATGGCAAGCGACCAGACGGAGCTACGTTGGTGCCGTGGAAACTAGGTAGGGCACTGGTGTGGGACGCGACGTGTGTTGTTACATTCGCCCTTTCTCACGTCCAGACAACCCGTAATCGGGCCGGTGCAGCAGCTGAACAGGCCCAAACCAACAAGCGCCGCAAATATTCATCATTATTAAATAATTACGAATTTGTGGCGCTTGCGGTGGAAACAATGGGACCTTGGTCAGCTGACATGAAAAGTTTTATTAAGGCCCTGTCATCCCGGCTCATCGACACCTCCGGAGACCCTAGAGCTGGCGCTTACCTTTCCCAAAGGATTGGGCTAGCCATCCAGAGAGGTAATGCAGCCAGTGTCTTAGGGACCATGCCGCGAGCGGACCTGCTAGAGGGGGTGTTCTTTTTATGGTGTTTATGTTTAATTTTTAATATTTGAGTAGCTTAGTTTTATTTTATTTTATTTTAAATAAGTTTAGTTTTAACTTTAACTTTTAAATTTTAATGTAAAGTCCGTATTTATAGTTGTATGAAAATAAAACGAATTTATTTAGGTAAAACATATTTTTTTAAATATAAATTTAGTATATATGCAGGTATTTATTTACAGTATTCTTTAATACCACTATGTCATTCATTACCTTTTTTACATTGGCAACTTGTGTGAGTGGGACACCGTCCTCGGGTTGGTTGCTCTCGCTCATCCTCATCTCCTATCATCACATAATTGTAACTGTCTTGCTTTGTAATATGGTTCAATTTTGATTGGCTAGGAAAAGTTAGTAATCAGTCCAGTGTAGGTATAAGTCCATGGGCCATACTTTGAAAATCGAAGTTACGTTGGCTCCATGCCATGCGTCACTCACTCGTCATTCGATTTTCATAGTTGGGCGTCTGTGGCTATGCATTTCGTGTTACCAGCTAGTGATATTTTGAATTTGCCGCCTTTTTTTCGTGTCACCACTCGCTGGTCGGATTCTACCTAGTTATGATTTTGTTTTGTTGGGTTATTTTTTAAAACTTTGTCGGCGTATTTTACATGTATAACAGGTGCCTAGTTTGACTTCGGAACCGTAAGGCCTTTTTTATTTTATGGCATGAGAACACAAGCCTCCGTATATTAAATGAATATTATCTGGGGACAATCTCACGGATACTGACGTAGTCCCACACAAGTCTAGGCTTGTGCAATGGGTACTAGACAACGGTAATCATCCACTCTGATTAAAACTGCACCGAGCGTCCGGTGGCGCCCTCTTTACTATTATTGTTTTCTAATAAATTAAGTATTGTGTTGAAATCGAAGGATGATTATTTGTTGTACAAATAAGTTTTCTTTTTTCATCAACATGCCCTTATCCCAATAATTTGTGGTCGGCGCAGCACGCCCTTTTATGTGGGTTATTCCCACCTGTTACCACTAAAGTACTCGGTGGTAAAAAGTGGGAATATTTTTCCCATTTGTTACCATTAAAATATTTGGTGATAACTACTGGGGAAAAAAACCCAGTAGTTAGTGGTAACAGCTGGGAATTTTTATTCCCAGTAGTTACCAGTGGTAACAGGTGGGAAAAAAATCCCAGCTGTTACCAGTGGTAACAAATTAGTGGTAACAGGGTGGGGGTGGGAATAACCCTTTTATTTTCCTTCCCAAAATCGGGGAACATAGCAAAATAAAACACAAACCATATGAAATATCTTCTATTCATTTTATTTTATCAACAAACTAGCCACTCATGCATGACTCAAACGTTTACAGTCAAATAATCACAATCGCGTCCCAAACGCAGGCACCAAAATGACTGAGACCACGCGACAAATGCGAACTTGGTGGGTTACAATTTCCAACTCTCTTAGTTATAAATGCAAACTGGATTGGTTACAATTGCTAACTAGGTTGGTATTACTTTTCAAGATGGTTGTAGTTGTGAGGTTTATGACATGTTAACTAGGTTAGTTATGATGGAACAAAATTGGTTACAATTGCAAACCTGTTTGGTTCCAGTTACAACTAGTTTGGTTACCATGGTTAACAAATGTGATTAATGAGTTTTGTACTTTTACTACCTTCCGCCACAGCCGACTATTTAATATATTTATCGGACCTTCCCAAACCACTTTGTACTCTCGAAAACGTAGTGACATAAAAAAAATGCTCGTCCAGTTAAGTAGCAAAAGAGACGTTAAAAAAATCACCACTGTATCAAAAGCGTATTTGGCTATCCTTATTAATATTATATGACCTTAAGGTTTACAAAGAAATATCATCTTTTATTAAGCTTAAGGAAGACTCAAAGTACTATCGAACCAACGGAACCCTGACCCACCATGGAACCTTTTCACAATGATTGACGTACGATTGTCGTATAGCTTCGTATGACAGTCCTAACGTCAATCACTGTGACAAGGTTCTATGGTGGGTCAGGGTTCCGTTGGTTCGATAGTACATTGAGATGAAGTTGAGAGTTCTGTGGTGGAAGATCCTTGAGCCGTGGCAGAAGCGGTTGTATTTTTAATCTAAAGGACCTAATTTGAAAATCGAAGATTGAAGTTACGTTAGCTCTATCCCAGTCACTCGTCATTCAAGACTAAATTAAGAGAAAACCATTTTCAAAGTAGGGCCTCAGTACAAATCAAGATGGGTGTCGCGTGGTCTATTTAAGCGGAAAGAAACATCCTTCCCGCACATATCCTAGTACAGTACTTCCAGCTTTCTAATAGTGTTCGGCTAGTAACCGCTATCTCACTCGCACTCGCCATTAATCGAAAGCCGACGACTATTAGGGAGCTACTGGTGCTGTCCGTGTGCCGCGGTGCCGCGACCAGGAGTCATTAAAATTTAAAAGTTAACTAACATTTTTTATACTGTTAACATCAGTTTCATTTCTTTTTTTAATATTTTTCCGTGGCAATATGTGGAAAAAAATCGAAATCAAAACAATTTTAACCCTTGGCGATATTTATCCGTTTTGTTTAGTGTTTATAATCTAAAGTTTTTGTTGGCAAATAAAGGGTTAGTAAATATTTTCATGTGAGGCTTTTGATTTAAAAACTTAGTAGTAGACTGCCAATATTAATTTATAATTGCCACTAAACCAACTAAATCCAATTACTGCATTATTTTCACACCTAAATACAAGTTGAAAACATTTGTTAATATTTTAAACAGCTTTCCGGACTCCGCAACACACGAGTATGAACTTTATAAAATTTTAAAACACCTATAACTAACCGTCGTTAGACGTACATTAAAAAAATATCAACGCGGCGTTCGCGCGCGAAATAATAGAACCGTGTTGTTCATGGTGGCCTGGTACTTGAGAACCATTTTAATATACACTTTTCACAAATATCAAGCTTTTTTCTGATCATTATGCCCCAGTACCACAAAAAGATCAGGCGTTGGTGTTGGGCATAACCTTTCACTAAGAAAGAACTCAATGTCAATATGTCAGAATAATGTCATGGAATACCTATGATACGTATTTTAATGAGACGAACCAGTTTGCCAACTCTAAATACACAAGTGTTGCCACAATATGGGTATTTTGTGGCTTGGGATAACTTGTTCGTCATGTTATTAAAATTGAATAGGTAATTTTATTTCGAAAATGTAAAGTTTTCAGGTAATTAATACATAGTATTAGAAAGTATACCCAAAGTATAAACAGAAAAGTAATTCAACTCCGGCTATCGAAAAGCTCGAGTTAGGTACAGAGCGGGGCTTGACAAGTTACCATCGAATACTAACGCTAGCGTTTGATAATCACCTGTCACTTACAAAACTGTACGGAACTGACGTTATATATATATACTGTGCAACACAAAGGCATTGGACAAATCACTAACAGAAAAGTGCTTTGAACATTACATCCGCCATCTTTTAACGATGCCTGCGTCCTCATTTTAAATTTCACTTTTCACTTCATCTGTCAACTAGTTCGTCAAATTAAAAAAATATCTCGTCTTTTTTACATGAGACCGTTTTCCTTTCTGGGCTATCATTAATCACTGTTTCTATTATTCCGCATGCAAATACGAAACAATTGTAGAGTTGATTACATAAATCTAAAAACTTTTTTTATAGTAAAATTAATATGCAAATGGAAGTGGTTTTTTTTATTTGCATTTTATTAAAAATATTTAGTAGAAAATAAGGCGGATTTGATTTAGTATTAGAAAGGCAAGCCAAACTTTCGCTGTCTATTAGAATATGTACAGCCAGTGCATAAAAAAATACAGTGGAATCGCTCGAATAAAAAAACTTATTTTAAGTAAATAAAGGCTATAATGCAAAAACTATCGAAGGCCAATAATTGGGTGTTTTACCCTATTTCTATTTTATATGATTATTAAAATGCAACGTAAGCTAAGTAGGGTAAGTTGCCGAATTATTGACATCCATAATACTAGTTTTTAGGTCCTAGGGATGGAAGAATTATAGCCTCTTTTAACTTGAAATAAAATCCATATTGCCAATAACATGTACAGTGCTAAAAATGCCTTAATTGAAATAACTTTCAAGTATGGACCGATGGATGTTTTCTACAGTTGTAAATATGTATTTAGCATCAGTATAGTGGTTACAGTGATGGCCAACTGCAAATGGTCTGTAAATGCTAAAATAAACGTTTTTTATTAAAATATGACACTTCCACGGCTTTTCTGCTGCTCTAACATATCCGACTGTACATAACCTGCTCAAAATATAAAAATCATGGCAACACTGACGGCCAAACAATACAAATAAAAAAACCCACTCCTGTAGAAATATAAAAGATTAGCAACACCGTCGCCGCAGACCGACACAGTCCTTTTCAAGGTTTGTACACAATTTGACTCGGGTTTGGAAGTAGTCAATTTAGAGATGGGATATTATTTCAACGAGTGAATATAAATTGTCAAGTTCATAAAAATCACTGAATGACCAAATGTTCAACTCACTTACGATAGATATATTTAATTTTAATGAGTGCAGTTTCACATACAGTTTACGGGGAAACCTGTGGCAAATCCGAAGTTTAGTTTGCCCAATGTTTCATTTGCCGAAGAATAAAAGTTAAGTTTGCCCAATGTTTCATCTGTCGATAAATAAGTTTGGTTTGCCCAATGTTTCATCTGTCGAAAAAAATAATACTTTGCCCAATGTTTCATTTGTCGAAAAATAAAAGTTTAGTTTGCCCACTGTTTCATCTGTCGATAAATAAAAGTTTGGTTTGCCCAAAGTTTCATTTGTCAGAAAATAATTATTTTTGTAAAGAGATATTTATAGAACCTAGGTTAAAGGTGAAGCCTGGTTTGTTTTATACAATACTGAATAACTAAACCGGTTTTAGAAAAAAATGTATTCCTAACATATGGATTTCCGAAAAAAAAGTGGGAAATGAAAATTCGGATTTGCACTAGGTAACCCAAAGCTATACATTAATATAATATCTTATTTCACAACGCAACCAAATATAGCAGACATCTATTAATACTAACTGTCTTTAGACATTAACTTTAAGACTGTATTTAAAATATATGTATTGCTTACACGGTTGTACTTTTCGCTTAAGGAAACTGACCTAAGTCGAAAAATAAAACCGTTTCGATCACGATTAGGAGACATTAAGTTTCAAATGGCGCGCATTCTTTTTTTTTGAGTTAGGTCAGTTCGGTTCTACGGTAGTTATGTTACTCCACACGACTTCTGCTCGCCTAGTACATTCTTAACGACAATTAGTATTTGTTTTTCAATCAAATGTAAATAAAATACAGAACGCGAGCAGAAATATAATACTCCAATAATTTATAAAACTAATTTATTTTCATTTGTAAATATTACACCCAAAAATAATTGAACTTAAAATATCTATTTGCACTTATTAATAATATCGTAATGAATTGTACCACGTTTCTAGCGAGAACATATGAAAAGGCAAACTGAAGAACCAACGTCTGGCGCTCATTAGATCGGGGACTATACGTCGCAAGCATGGCAAAGTTGCGAATCTGCATTCCGATTCAAAATGAGAATAGTAAATTCGCTTCTTTAACCTAGAGGCATTTCCGTGATTGTCTTTTGAAATCAAAGTGCAGATTCGCAAATTTGCCACGGTTGTGACGTACACAACGTTGTACAAAAACACCAAAAAAAGCCAAAAATAATGTCAACCCTACCAGTAACACCGTCAATCATTGACTGAGGTGACATCTTACTAGGGTTGATATTACTCTTGTGTGATAAATGGTTCAATCAACTTTTCTTTGTAGCTCGTTGCCATGGTGACGTCTCCTGGGGCACTCTTTAAAACTATGATTTTAAAAGGTCCACAAAAAACAGTTTTATAGGCAATTACAAACCCATTATTTTATGGCCTTTCTCATGAGTGCGATAGAAGTTTTTTTTTTTCTAGGGATCTCTATCACTTTTGTCTCCGGACTTACGGGACAGAATAACAACAACAAAAAGTTGATCCACCCAAATAATTTATTTTTGTTGGGTATTTTTGTAATACGCCGTATACCGAGGTGGCAACATGATCAAAAACGCTTGCGTTTTTTGGCATACAGATTTATGTATGGAAAAAACCCAAGTTTTTTTTTATTATGTGACCACCTATAGTCCGACAAGATCATGCGCGATCGCGATGTGGGGGTGAAAGACGTGGGCGGAGGCAAAATGTTTTTTGGTAAGAAGGCAAACGAGCAAACAAGCCACGTGATGGTAAGTGACTAAGATGGAATGCCTCTATGCTAATAATATAAATTATCTCATCGGAACACAACAATGCTTTATTATATGGTGATGGTCAATGGATGGATTCTGTGCCGTAACGCCTCGATCACGCCAACGTCTATCAACAGCTCTATTCTACTCAGAAAAACCATATCGCTTTTGTCATTTTATCGTATTGCCAACGTTACGATAACATCTCAAGATCTGACTTTATCGAGTTGAACAGAGCCTTGTACGGTCACGGACTTTAAATGCTGATCCACCATGAACATACACCGGATTGACGGGGGCAAAAATGTACCAGTGCTAGTGATTCATTAAATATCGACTAAGTTTATCGACAACTTTTTTCGTGACATATGGATCTTACATTTCTTGCAAAAGTAGGTCGTACCTTTATCTTCTATATTTGAATGATCAGGTTTCCATTAAGATAACCGATATTTTTTCTTTCGAGGCATTTTTAACAGACTTAAAAAACAAAAAGCTTCTCAATTGGTCAGAATGCTAAAGAATACTGTTGTACTGAATGTATTTGGTATTCAATGTAATTTTAATGGTTGTCAAAAGTTATTCAAGTTCAGAGTCAATGTCAGATACCGGTTGTTCATAGTTGCGATAAGTATAACTAAAAGACGTTTGCATAATTAAAAGGTATTCAAACTTGGTCATTCATTACTTATTATGATAATGATGATTAAAAATTGCTTGTTATCGATGTCGATAAACTTAGTCGACATTTAATGAATCACTAGCACTGGTACATTTTTGCCCCTGTCAATCCGGTGTATGACCATGAAACCTTGTCATAATCACGTGATAGAAATTGCATAGGACTTGATGGTAGGTTCATCAATTGAAGTCAGTGACCGTACAACAACATCATAGCAAATTTCAAAGGTTCATTGTGCCCTACTGTAAAAAAAAAAAGGAGTATAACCATGTTCCGGCCGACCGAGGATAATATCAAAGAAGGCGGCTAAACCACAATGTAGCAGTCGAAGCGTTCTATCATTCATCCTATTGGTAACGACATTGAATTTAAAATGCTTATACAGTCAAGTTCATTAATATGCGTACACTTTAATACCTTGTCTGTTTAATGTCATATTTAATTTGCCATATATCAATAGGCTAGTGTCCTAAAAAAATCTAATTACTCCGACATTTACATTATCAAAAAAGCATTGAACAATAGTACATTATGATACAAGTGTGCTAAGTTGACCATTGTACACAAGGCGCTATTGTGTGCGCACGAGCGAAAGCGAGTGCGCCACAAGAAAGCCGCGTATATTATGGTCACAGGCACACGTGTTACATACGACGTTTTTCAACACACTTGCGAAAAAAAATACAAATTACAGAATTATTTAAATGATTTTAATGAAATTGAGTTATTTTTTAGTAATAAAGCTGATTTATTGAAATAAATATGTAGATAATGTTATTTGCCGCATAAAAACTGTTTGTTGCTAAGAAAAAAAAAGGTATAACCCGACTAAATTATATCGCTTCTTCTTCGTACTTACAACTTGGTACTAGGCTACAAATGTAAATTGTTTGGGTTAATAAACTAAAGGCACTTGTGCGTAATATACTGAAAAAGCACGCGTGTTTAATATCTAGGTTTATGAGCCAAAAATCGGTGGAATAAAAAGGTCGTTTTGAGCAAGTGTGTTGAAAAAATTTTTTCTTTTGTCGATTAAACAAAAAATCACGAAGATAAAGTGCGTTGAAGTATCGCGTGACGTCACTCCGTGGCACACTTTATACAACGTTGTGACGTCACGAGCCCCCACTCCCGCACTTGGATGCGCGTTGTTTGTCAATGTTGATTTTGATTCTTACCGACGGACTAATTAGTTTTTTACCTAGGACACACCCCTATGGTCACGGCACAATGCTGCCTTTTGAACATAATGTACAATATGTACATACAGTTTTATCCTTAGGTAGTTTGTTTATACTTTAATGTTTTTGTATGTACTTATGGTAAATAAATGTATGTTTATGTTAGGTACAGTGCACACATATATTTATGAACTCGAGTCCACTATGCAGCTGGCCGGCTGGTTGGGTGTTGCGGCAGCGGTGTCCCGTCGCGTCCAAGCCCCGCGGCGCGGCTACTCGCGCAGCTTGAGCGCGTGGTCCTTGATGACGCCGCCGTCACCCTCCGACACGAAACGCTTGCGCCCTCTGGAATATTACCATCAAGTCAGCTAAAACGCTGAGTCCAAATGCAAATACCACAATTTCAATATAACAAAATATTGGTGAAGATAGTAAACAATAGCTTATGCTAAGATTATAAGTTTTGAGATTACAATATTGGCGACTAGTATTTAAAAATTCTGATGTTCCTGGAATGAGCGAGCTGAAATCGGATCCTCTTGAAATATCGTATTTTTTTGCTGAAACCTAGTTTTCACGTTATCTGAAGCATTCGTTACGTAGGTTAGGTTAGGTTAGACATGTGACCACAAAAACAACTCCCGTACGTGGAAATGCCGACGAAATGAAAATTCGGCGAAGTGAAACGTTCTATGAAATGAGTTTCGATATTTCAAGGGTAAAGCAAATATTTTGAATTTCGAATTTATAATTGCTTCCCTTAAATAACTATTTGTAATAAAGTTTGGATCATGTTGCCAATTTCACTCCAAACAGCATTTACTCAATTGTATCAGCTACAGAGACTTAATTACCTGCTAGGCATGCGTTGCAGCACAGCGCGGCCGAGCACGAACTTGTGCTGGCAGCGCTCCAAGAAGCGATCCAGCATAATGTACGCCAGCGGCACGTCCAGCACGATGTCCGACATGTCCTCCAGCACGCGCAGGAAGCCCTACAAGAAACACGGGAGTTACGTCATAGTTCAATGCGCCGACGGGCAAGGGCACGAGAAGTGGCTGGAGCTGTGCAAGAAATAAGTGCAAAAATTTAACGGTCAACAAAATAACTGACATAAAATTAAATGTGGCAGAAGCGAAAGAGTTTTATCAGGATCGTAGCAGGTGGAAAGAAGTGGTCTCTGCCTACACCTCTGGGAAACAGGCGTGGTTTAATGTATGTAAGTATGTATGTTAAATAATATATTATTGCTGGTAGAACGTTGTCTTACCCGGTCCATCTGGTCGGGCGTGACGATGATGGAGCGGCGCAGCTCCGACAGGAAGGCGGCGAGCTGCTCCTCCACCGAGGAGTTCACCGTCTCCAGCGCCAGGAGCACAGTCTGCGAACAACCAAGGATTCCACTATTGAAGAGTGATTCGTGTAAATGAGATTTTGTGCCTTAAATGACTACCTCACCTCGTAGACCAGCTCGTGGTGGAAGTGCGGCACCTCTAGCTCGCGCACGCAGCGCAGCGCCTCAACCAAGTCGCCGCAGGTCAGGTGTTCTTGCAGCAGCTGGAGCTGTGTGCTGTGCTCACCTCGTAGACCAGCTCGTGGTGGAAGTGCGGCACTTCGAGCTAGCGCACGCAGCGCAGCGCCTCGGCCAGGTGTTCCTGCAGCAGCTGGAGCTGTGTGCTGTGCTCACCTCGTAGACCAGCTCGTGGTGGAAGTGCGGCACTTCGAGCTAGCGCACGCAGCGCAGCGCCTCGGCCAGGTGTTCCTGCAGCAGCTGGAGCTGTGTGCTGTGCTCACCTCGTAGACCAGCTCGTGGTGGAAGTGCGGCACTTCGAGCTAGCGCACGCAGCGCAGCGCCTCGGCCAGGTGTTCCTGCAGCAGCTGGAGCTGTGTGCTGTGCTCACCTCGTAGACCAGCTCGTGGTGGAAGTGCGGCACTTCGAGCTCGCGCACGCAGCGCAGCGCCTCGGCCAGGTGTTCCTGCAGCAGCTGGAGCTGTGTGCTGTGCTCACCTCGTAGACCAGCTCGTGGTGGAAGTGCGGCACTTCGAGCTCGCGCACGCAGCGCAGCGCCTCGGCCAGGTGTTCCTGCAGCAGCTGGAGCTGTGTGCTGTGCTCACCTCGTAGACCAGCTCGTGGTGGAAGTGCGGCACTTCGAGCTAGCGCACGCAGCGCAGCGCCTCGGCCAGGTGTTCCTGCAGCAGCTGGAGCTGTGTGCTGTGCTCACCTCGTAGACCAGCTCGTGGTGGAAGTGCGGCACTTCGAGCTAGCGCACGCAGCGCAGCGCCTCGGCCAGGTGTTCCTGCAGCAGCTGGAGCTGTGTGCTGTGCTCACCTCGTAGACCAGCTCGTGGTGGAAGTGCGGCACCTCGAGCTCGCGCACGCAGCGCAGCGCCTCGGCCAGGTCGCCGCAGGTCAGGTATTCCTTCAGTAGCAGCTGGATCTGCCGGATTAGCGACTTCACTGGCCTGTAACGACGATACTCATTAGACTGCATACTTATGGTAATGTCACACTCCATTCACCCCAAGGGGTCTACTCTCAGCAAAACAATTATTGCTTGTGAAACGTTATCGTATTTTCAACTTCATAATAACCCTCTGATTGACCATCATCATCATAATTGTGGGGCTAGATGAGTGGAGTGTTCACCTGATGCCGCCGCCGACGCCCCAGATATTGTCTAGCCGCACCAGTCCCTGCTTCATGGAGAGCAGCGTCTCGGCGCGGTGCAGCGCTTGTCTGCAAACAAACAATCCTTTATTAGTTTCACACGTTTTCTATCTATAATACTAATATTATAAATGCAAAAGTTTGTGTGTGTGTTTGTTTGTTACTCCTTTAAACTGCAACGGCTGGACAGATTACCACAGGCTACTTTTCATGCCGGAAAATTAATGAGCTCACGAGGGCATAGAGATTATCGAAGTCCCCGTACATGGGATGGCCGAATAACTAATAGGGAATATGCATGGATTTTTTAAAATCCCATTTCTCAACAAAATATCAAAAAACCGTAAAAGACATCACCAATTAAAATTAAAATAGGCCAAGAAATACGGATGATACAAGCATTTTAAACGCTAATAAGACAGCGGTTAGACAGAAAGATCCGATATGCACTGTGACGTCAGGTCGGCCATAATAAACTCCAATGTTAAATTCTGTTTTCCTAGAAAGACATAGGAATGAATCTTTGTTGGCTTATATGTTGGTAATTTTTATAGCTACTCCAAAATATTTTGTTACGTGAATTAGCTTTTATTGAAGCAGAAAAATATGCCAAAAACATGCCAAATTTTGCAAATATTTAAAAGGATTTGAAGTTAGAAGTTCAAGTAATTATTTTCCAAATTTTGTAACATTTTAAAGCATAATTTAAAAAAAAAGTATTACACATCGCGTACAAATTACAGGAATATTTTGCTTAATTCATAAGCTTCCTAAAAAGGTACAATTTATGACATTTTAATATTAATTTTATTTAAAATTTTACAATTAACAATAATAGCAGAAATGTTTGCGGTTATAAGCTCCATCGTTTCAACCAAAAAACACGGGAAGCGTTGTAGTAAAATGAATTTAGAACACAGTTCTCTTTTTTAAATTCAGCTATGGGCTTAGTGTCCTATTTTTAAATAAATTTTCTTTTTAAAAACCCAAGGTGCGTTCCATTTTTAAATTTAGAGCATCTCAAATCGTTCTCTTTTTTAAATTCAGCTAATGTCTTACGACGTTCTATTTTTAAATAATTTTGCTTTTTAATGACATAAAGTGCGTTCCATTTTCAAATTTCGAGCACCTCAAAGTTTTTGAGTGACGTACGTAATCAGTTTCAACTTTCTTTTCAATTCGGACGATATTGATAATTAAGCTTCTTTCTCAAATGGCTGCTTACCAATTCGAAGAATACGCAGATATCGTTTATTGTTACGGACTGATGAGCTACCGACGCTACATGAAGATGTGCCGCTTGCGACAAGAAGGAACATGATTTACCAACACGATGGCTGCCCCGCTCACTATTACCAGGGCGTACGACAGTGGATGGATCAGAACTACCCAAGAAGATGGATTGTTCGAGGCAGCCCAACCCCTTCGCCAGCCAGAAGCCCGGATTTAACTCCATGTGACTTCTACATCTGGGGTCACATGAAGGCGTTGGTCTACGATAAACCGATACGCAACGTAGAAGAGTTAAGACAAAAAATTGTAGAGGCAGCACAGACAATGAAAGATGGGCTTTCGAGGCGAGTAACAATCACCGAAGTACGAAAAAGGTTTCGTGCTTGCATTCGAAACCAGGGCAAACAGTTCGAGCGAAAATTTGTGATGTAATTGATTTAAGTTTTTAAGATTAAAGTTTATTTGATAGTGAAACTGTTTTTTTCCTCATTTTATACTAACCTTGCTTAATCACTTATCAAAGTATCACTTAAGCAAAAAAACCCCACGAATTCGAAACACAAACAAATTAAATTAATTAAACTAATGACCCTTTGTTTGTGTCACCAAAGGCAATCTGCTGTGCCTTCTACATCAAGAAGATAAGTTAACTAAGTAAAGTCTTCTAGCTGTTCTGCTATTATAATTATGAATTGTATTTTTTTTGTATTAAAATGTCATAAATTGTACCTTTTTAGAAAGCATATGAATTAAGCAAATTATTCCTGTAATTTGTACGCGAAGTGTTGTACTTTTTTTTTTAGCTATGCTTTAAATGTCACCAAATTTGGAAAATAATTGCTAGAACTTCTAACTTCAAATCCTTTTATTTGCAAAACTTTCCATGTTTTTGTCATTTATTTTTATTTTTCTTAATCAGTGGTTCATTGGCTATTCGAAAAATACTTTTTTTTATTTCTAAATGACGAAGTTTTTACACAATTACTAGTTTTAGGTCGAAAAGAGGGTATTTAAAAAAAAAAAACTAAAAACGTGAATAACTCGAAAACCAATGAGTTTTGACCCCTGGTTAACTGGACTTAAATCATTACAAATGAGCTGTAGAATAACCCCTTTCAAGGAATACGGCGAATTTCCTGTCACCCTGTATTATATATCACCAGGGCTTGGAACACACGAGCTAGTCAGCTGGATACTCTCGGCGCGTCCAGCTCCGAGCCCTGCGGATCGTACCTGGCGGCAGGGTTGGGCGGCGGGTCGCGCGGCTGCGTTACGAAGCGCGGCGGCAGGCAGTCGTCGGCGACGCAGCGCGCCATGAAGTTGGAGAGCAGCACCGCCGCATCCGGCGTGTCCAGCATCAGGTCAGGCAGCTTCTCCAACAGGTGCTCGAACGCTGGGTACAGAGATGATCATCATAGAGGTGGAAGGTGACCAGTGATTCTTCCAATTGGGATACAGCTAGTGAGAATTGTACAATAAAAGGGGTGTTATATTTGCGAGTTTGTATCTATCCGACAAGTAATCTCCGGAACCAAGTAATTATTCGAAAAATTCTTTCACTATTTGAAAGGTAGATTATTCCGGACAGATATCGGCAATTTTTTTTTACCGGATTTAGGCCAGTGCTGAACGCTAGTGGTAAACACACCACATCTAACGCACAGGTATCTGTGGGATATGGCGAGTGAAATGGAACGTAGAGATATGTATGAAAGGGGTGGAAAAGTGCGAAAGAGACGAACGAATCGACGACTAGATCAGTCTAGTGTTTTCTCCGCTAGTAAATGTGTCTTAAAATATAAACAGAACTAATTTGTTTTAATAAATCCCGGTCCTACATACCTGTGGCAATGTCCTTAGCGGAGAACACTCTCCCGTAGAGATCCGAGATCAAGACGGAAGCCATCTCACAGTGCGACGGCTTGTGCTCCAGGGCAATTTCCACTGTCGTCTCACATACCTGCCGACAAGACATGGTAAATTGAGGAAAGAAATACAAAACAAACTTATTATGAATGGTATTTTTTTTATTTTGTAATCCTTGACAAAGAAAGCGTGTAAAATTTTGAACTTGTGTATATTTATGTATGTGTTCATCCGTCTATCTGTCTGTTTGCGGTAATACCAAAGAAGGCGTCTAACTGCAATGTACCAGTCGAAGCATTTTATACTCTATTAATAACCACATTCTATTACTATGCAGTTATCCGACTTCTGTTGTATCACGACAGCAGTGTGTGTCTGTTTATAGCATCGATCGTAGCTCCCAAACGGATGAACCGAAGACGCACTTTCTTTTTAAACTTAGTTCTCGTTTAAGCATTCGTCGCTCGCGCACGTCATCATGTATGTATGTAAACTCTTTATTGCACATAAACAATTACAAAACATTTTGCATCACTATAGATAATGTACATAGGCGAACTTATCCCATATGGAATCTCTTCCAGTTAACCTTGGACATATGACAGCAGACAAGGTCACTCACCAGGTAGCTCCGCTTGGCGGTAACGAACTCCAGGAAGTCCTCGGCGGCCGCGTTGGTGTCGCCGTGCTCGAAGTACTCCTGCACCACCGGCTCGCACTTGCGCTGGGGACATACACAACCATTAATTTTGGTCTTTCAACCAAAATACCTAATTTTCATAATTCCGAATGCAATAACCATAACCTATGCATTTATTCTAAAATAGCTCCAGCATAACATAAACTTTCAGAAAAATGCAATATTATTAAATGAAAATTTGAATAAAAATAATCGTAATTTAAAGGTCCTGTGATTATATAGCCATCCATAGCCATAGATGAATGCCGCTATGGATCAGTTTTATTAGAACTAACACATAACGTTATAGCGTGACAATAACGATATAATAATAACCTTATCGTAAAATAACGTTATTTGATGGTTTGGAACCAAGAATGTGACTCGGTAAGCGCAGGCTTGTGTTATAAGCTAGTTTTTTTATTGCATGAAGAATTGTAGAAGGCAAACGAGCACACAGGTTTTATAAAGCTACAAGTAACAATTTTACAGGTCCAACTGGCAACACTGCTCAAATGGCTGATCGTCATTGGTCGAGGTTGAGTCAATTGGAATCTTGTAAACTGCGTAGCTTTATAAAACGTGCCCGGCAACAGCTGGACGGATTTGGATGAAATGGATTGACACAATTTTCATCCCGAATTTTTTTAAAGTTCCCGAAGGAATAACCATAATCGAAATCTCCTGCCTCATGGGATTGCCTAACTAATTCCACGCGTACGAAGTTGCATGAAGACGCTAGTTTTAAAAAGTCATGTGGTAATGCAAATTTCGGCATTTTATTTGCCTAAATTTGCCCGTGATGGTAAGAGGGATGTGTAATTCATTTGTTTGATTTCACTTTTCTGTCCAGTACAACCTACAGATCAGGGATGTAACAGAGCTCCGGTTCCGCTTCCGTTAAGTCGGAACTTCCGTTTAGTTTTAAACATCCGCTTCGGTTCTGGTTCTGTTACTTCCAAAACGGCTTTAAAGGCTGATGATTCATGTTTGGAATTTTTATTATGAATAGATAGACTTAGCTTAGACCTACCCTTAACATCTCATCCACCTCCATCCAATCCACCTATCACTCGGGTTCCGCTTCCGCTTCTGGTTCCGTTAAACTAAATTTAAAACATCTGGTTCCGGTTCCGGTTCCGATATAACCACATCTGTTACATCCCTACAGATGCAGTGAATAATCCTTTCCCATCGTTTTTTGTCGGATAAGCACGTATTTATATTGCTTTTTCAATTAGCTTCAGCACCCATGAATAAGCCAACTGAGACAGCAAGATAAATACGAAGTTATCGGACCAAAAACGATGGAAAAAGGATTATGCACTACATCTGTACCTAACCTAGCCGCAGGTATTTTTGGAAAGTTGTCTGACTATGTTAAAAACCAGCTTAGGACAAAAAAATCCGGATCACCGATGTATTCCGCGAAGAATGTTGGGGCCGATGAGGTTCGAGGGGCTCTGTTCTGCTCGGTAAAGCATATTGCATTTGACATGTTATCGTCTACGCCGTAGACTCTATGTTATAATTACACATCGGTAACTCGTGGCATTTAGGTAGCACTTGACAGATTAGTGATGAGACAAGTTTTCTAAGTGCCTTTTACAGAAAAAAAAAAACCTTCATCGTCTTAACATATGACTAAGTAGGTTTGATCACTTGTTTAAGAACATCAATGTCAATGTCAAGGATATTGTCATTCATTTACTCGTAATAATTATTACGAGACGTGTTGCGAAACATATGTTTTTTGTAAATAATGGAGAAAATCAAAGAAAACATCAATAAAAATACGCTGCAACTTTACAATAGAATGCTTTTTTTACCCATTATGTCAGTGTAGACGGGATTTTATCAAGTAAAAGACAGGCTGACTTGTAAAAATTTAGAACTAATATTAATTGTTTATCACGGATGTCATATATTAAATGATAGAAAAACCTTTTTTTCTCGACTCGTACAGGAAGAATTGTGACATCACTAGTCTGTTAGAAACTGTCAAGTGCTACCTAAATGCCACGAATTACCGATGTGTAGTGATAATAGTTATTTTTCTTATGTGGAAAAAGGAGGCAGACGAGCAAGTGAGTCACCTGATGGTAAGTGATGTGCGCTTCCGGCCTTTGAGAATAGAGTAGGCTTGGTTTTTGAAGGCTCTCAAGTCGTCTTGGTTCGGAAATACAGACGCCGAGAGCTGATTCCACATAGATAACATGCGTGGCATGGCATATACTCCACCCCCCTCTCATTACTTAGATTAAAATATAAATACATTAAATCACGCTTATTTCCCAGCGGGTTAGGCAGAGACCACTTCTTTCCGCCTGCTACGATCCTGACAAATCTTTTCCGCTTTACCACATTCACTCATCGCGTCATGCATGCATTTTCATTATTTCTCCGATTAAATTATTATAGGCCATACGGCCTATGTAACTCCCAAAACAACAACAACAACTCATTACATAAGAATCCATCAAGACGGTTAGGGTGTTCTGCCTTTTCGCCGAATTTATTTTGATCGAATTTCATTTGCCAACCATCATTTCCCCGAATGTTCACTTTGACAACTACTTATTGGCAATTTTTTGTATGCCATCCTCTCATTTGGCCGAATTATTATGAAGACGAATATCATTTTGACTTTATACTTTTGGAATATCTTTCACATGGCAAATGTAACACTAGCCGAAAAACTCTTAGACGAATAACGTTTCGTCAGTTTATCACTATCCTTTTCTTACATTAGGCATCTTTTTAATGTAACGAGTAAGGAAATAAAAAAAGTGTATTAAAATATATTTTTAGACACATTTATTTATCAATCGTCATATATCCACCGAGACGGACGAGAGGAGTGTTAGGTAGAACTGCGACGCTACAGCGCGCGAGCCGAGTGAGCGAAGCGAGCGTGCCGCGGCAGCGGCCGGCGAAGCGCCAGAACCGCCTTTTTTGATATACTACTACTGTACTGTACTGTACTGTACTTGATCTTAATAAATGTCAATATAAAAAAAAACAAAGGTTGAGTTGGCAATCGTAAGGTTGGGAAATGAAACTAATCATTTTAACAAGTTGCCATGTTATGATTCGACAAAATGATATTCGGCCAAACGTTGGTTGGGAAGTGAAATTAGGCAATAAAATTTTCGGCGATACAATAGAGAACCGACGTTTAGGCTGCAGAACGTGAAAAAAATCAAACATACACTCGAAAAACATGACACTCTTTCTGGCGAAATCAGGTAAAAACAATACAATAACATGTCAAATCCAATACATTTTGGCAAGATTGAATAGATCCCCAGCTTTGTCGCACAATATAAGCGTCTAAATTCAGATCGTATTTATTTCCGGTAGCAACGTTTTGTACGAAAAAAAAAGCTAATAAATTCCAACATTAAAATGGTATAAAACCCATCCAACTGCCGTTTGGAGCCGCGCCAAACACGCACCGCCAGTTCACTAAACAAACCAGAAAAATAGGTTTGCTGTTTTGCATCGCCATCGCCGTCTCTGTTGGAATCTTGGCGGACAAATAAATAGTGAGTGACAATTGACAAGTTTATTTTAAGGGACCTATTGTGACAAAAATCATGCTGGTATACAATTTTGGACTAGTAGTGGTCGGAATGACGTAATTGGGCAGTTCCATGGCAGAGAGTAACGTACGTAAGTTACAGATTTCTAGCCTTAACTTGTTTTTTTACTTATATTGCAAAATAGAAGAATTCACTAGAAAAAAAAATAGCAGGGTAAACCATACTGTTATTGCCCGCGACCAGTGATTACCCACTACATTTTTTAGAGACTGCACTCACAGAAAAAAATACTTACATAAAATTAAAGCTTACTGCACATATGCAGCAATTTTTTTTTGTGATTGCAGTCTCTAAAAAATGTAGTGGGTAATCACTGGTCGCGGGCAATAACAGTATAGTTTACCCCATTAAAAGTTTAAAAAAACGCGCACTGATATTTCGTTAAACTTTCGTTACATTATTGTGAAATTACCCAATTTAGTTATTTCAAGTCTAGCCGACATAGCCCTAACACCCGTATTTATAAAGAAGTCATTACTTGTTGCTAAGTAATTTCTTAATTAAGTCATTACTTGATGATAGAATTCTTTAGTACAAAATCTTATTCTATAGTCAAGTAATACACGTTACTTACTTAAGCAATTGCTTAAGTAAGACTCGACGCATGATGATTGTTTCTGTCTGGCAACATTTCTTTACTGCGTTTCGTTTCATGAAAAGACAAATATGAGGTTTAGATTATTTTAGCAAAAGCTAGCATTATAACGTTTAATGTCATTCTAATCCATAATACTGGTAAAGATATCGTTTTAAAAAGTAATTTCAACTGTAACAGATACTTTTTAATTATTTTACTTTGACTAAACATAAAACCAAAATTTACAAAAATAAAACGTTTGACACGATATAACCCTACTCAATTTAAATGTTTAGATTTTAGCCTGAAGTGATTTTCTGACAAGTGATTTTTTATTAAGTAGGATTATGTGATATTTGTTTATATGTTATCTGTCCGGTCTGTGTCAACAAATTGTCGTTTGCGAGTTGAATTTTAATCTCGTAATAATTGATACGGATAATAATGACTGATTTAGACAGAAAAAAACCATTCTCGAGCCTGGAAAAGGAGTTGTTTCTAAATATCATTCAAAAGTATGATGCTATTCTGACCTCCAAACAAACGAACGCAACGAGTGCTTTAAAAAAGAAGCAATCATGGGAGAAAATATTGGATGAATTTAATGAGTCCTCTATTGTTACTCAAAAGGTAAAGATCATGAATTTAATCCTGTATTGAATACTCATTAGATAGGTCTTTAGATTATCTAGAATTTAAACTATAGCATGGTATTTTATTATTTAAGTACTGTTTTGATATGAAGTGCTTAAATTGTTAAGTACTATCGAACCAACGGAACCCTGACCCACCATGGAACCTTGTCACAATGATTGACGTACGATTGTCGTATAGCTTCGTATGACAGTCCTAACGTCAATCACTGTGACAAGGTTCTATGGTGGGTCAGGGTTCCGTTGGTTCGATAGTACATAATGTTTTACTGTTTCAGGCATCTACTAAACAATTAACAAAGTTATGGTACAACATGAAAGCAAAAGCAAGGGAGTCAAAAACTAAAGAAAATATCCGCCACTTAACCGGAGGTGGGCCATCGGTCATGGAAATGGATCCCATAGATACCAAGGTGATGGATATAGATAAAAATATCCTAACTAATGTTGGAGTCGATATTGATAGTGACATTGATGGTAAGATATTGTCCTTTATAATTAATTATAGCAAAGTTACAATAATAATTTTCCTTCAAGCACTACACTTTTGATGGGTGATGTTTGAAGCCCTCACTCTTTGTAGTTTAGATTTACTATGTTTCCTTTGGTATAAAATTTAAAAGGTGTACATTGAAATATACCATAAACTTTGTCTTTGTGTGAGTCACAATAGGACCACAGGAATAAAATCCAGGCCAGCGGAGGATCACCAAGTTTGTTATTAATTTACTGTATAATTTCATCCTGTTTGTCTGTTGTATGGGTTTGAAATAAATGTCATTATGTAGTTTTTGAGATATCAGATATTTTATCCCAATTACAGAACCCTTTATCATAGTTGGACATGTACTTGGTCAGTTTTATTAATCTACATCCATAGGCAAAACAATATGGAATTCAAACATTAATTTCCTTTTTTCTGGTTTCAGGGACTGTAGTCATCTTAGGTGATAACAATAATGAAGCCTGGGGTAAAACAGCAGATACTACACCAATTATTATTCAAACAGAAGAAAAAACAGTCAACTTCAAAACTCCTATTAAAAGAAGTTACGAAAATATTAAAACGAATAAAATAGATTTCTTAAAGTGTAAAATATTAGAAGAAGAATTGGAATTCAAAAAATCTCTACATGAAGAGGAAATTAAGATAAAAATTTTAGAGAGGGAACACAAAGAAAAATATTTTCAATTAGAGTTACAAATTAAGTTAAAAGAATTAGAAAATCTACAGAAATAATAGCTTATTTTGTATTAAATAAAAAGTGAATTATAAAATGATATTTTTATTTTGTACCTATTTGTTTAAAATGCATAATAGCGAGAAATTATGTTCGCACGAAGTACCAAACCATCACTTGTTGTGCCTGTTGTGGTGCCAATTGTGCTTGGCTGAGTATTATCTACTATGCCATCATCATCTTCAAAAATGTCATTGACTTCCACTGCTATGTTGTGTAGCACTGCACAGGCCACTATGATATTGGCTGTTGTTGACAGTTTGGTTGCTAAACCTATTTGTAAGCATGGGAACCGTCTTTTCCACACTCCAAATAAACGTTCCACTGAATTTCTTGCTTTTATTTGCACCCTATTATATCTCTCCTCTTGTGGAGTTGTGGGATTTGAAATTGGAGTCAATAAATGTCTGGTGCAAGGATATCCTCCATCTGCAAGTAATACCCCATCAATTTCATTATTGCATAATCTCATATTTAGACGCGAGTTTCTAAAGATGCGGCTGTCATGTGTACTGCCTGCCCAACGTACTACTATATCATAGATTTTTAAATTAGGCCCACCAACTGCTTGTACATTTAATGAAAAATAACCTTTCCTGTTCCTATACTGTTCTGTATGGACAATACCTCTAGGCTTCTTGATTTTAATGTGTGTGCAATCGATTGCTCCAACAATATTTTTCAGTCCAGGTGCTCTGCCTACGCAACCAAGCTTTTCAAAGTCTTCCTTGGTTTTCCTCAAATTTGCAGGGAATTTAATAAACTCGGGCATTAGCAAGGCCAATGCTCGACTAACTCTCTTTACTATGTAACACACCGTCGATTGAGAAATATGCATGATGTCTCCATGTACAATCTGGAAGGTTCCAGTGGCATAATAACGTAAGGCAATTAGCAACTGACACAGTGGACTTATAGGAAGCCCTCTTTGGGTCTCCGATTGTAAAGAGTGAATAATTTTTGGTAAAATCACATGCATCACTATGTTCTTGGAGAAACGAAACCTCATTTTAAAAAAATCTTCCGAATAATCATGAAATGGATCCACATCACGAAAGTAAACTTTGGGATTTCTAATTTCTATTCCCCCAAACATATCATTATCCAAATCGTCTACAACAGTAAAAGTTTCTTCGATTCTGTCCAAAGATTCCATTTTATTAAATAGGTATTACCTCACAATGTTGACAAGCGTCGTAAGCAGAAGTAAATGCTTAAGTAAAGAAAATGGTGACTATTACTTGGCTGAGAAATCTAACTTTTGACAGTTCTATTTTTAAGCAATAGCTTAATTATAGAATAAAAATCGTTACTTGAGTAATTACTTTTACCCAAGTAATGACTTTTACTCCTCTATAAATACGGGTGTAAGAATAGCTAAACTGAAGTGGCAGTGGGCGGTGCACATTGCTCGCATGACTGATGGCCGATGGGGTCAGAAGGTTCTGGAGTGGCGTCCGCGGACCGGAAGACGAGCTGTAGGTAGGCCTCCAACAAGATGGAGTGACGACCTCGTCAGGATCGCGGGACCGCGGTGGATGCGAAAAGCACAAGACCGGTCTGACTGGAATGCCTTGGGGGAGGCCTATGTCCAGCAGTGGACGTCTTTCGGCTGACATGATGATGATGATGACTAGCTGTGACGTAGAAAAGATCATTGGCGTTTCAGTTCTTTAGCGATAGCAGAAATTTATTTATTCAGTATATAATGAAATAAAAAAACAGTTTGGTTTTGAGACAGACCTCTACAAGTAACTTCCTGTTGTCTTGTTCTAACAAAAACCCACCAAGTGCGAGTCGGACTAGCACAGGAAGGATTCCCCACCATTCTTGAGCCCCCTTGTATATGTTTGCGATGATCTCAAAAACGATTGAACGCATTTTCATGTTTTATTGCATTACTAGCTACTGGCCGCGACTTCGTTCACATAGCGTTCGATTATCGATATTCCCTCGCGACTTTTAAATTCGGGTATAACCTATATCCTCTCCAAATTTCATTTAATTCCGTCCAGCCGTAGCAGCGTGAAGGTATCAGATAAATTCTGGTGTATGTAAGGATGTTACAGAAAACTTACATTAACCGAAGCGAGGGCGGATCACTAGTTCAAGATAAAATATAGATAGCCGATTCATCCGCCAGCGACCCACTTCGGTTCATTTATAAGCAGTTCATCGGATTTAGATTCCTTGTTGATAAATAAAACACGAGGTAACGGTGTGTTTACACAGAAAGTTGATTTAGAGTCAATAAAAATATTGTCTTGATAATTCGCTCGGGCTTGTACTGTGGGTAAGAAAGATTTCTTATAATCAATATTGTAATTTTGTATCTAGAACGTCGTTTTTTTCCTTCGTATTAACAATAATGACACTCGAACTATAGCCACCCGCGCTCCGCTTGGGTAGCTAAACATCTCGTGTCATTGTGGCTTGTTTTAGTCCCTTGTTGAACAATCTACTATTAATTCATTGTTTGTTTTATATGAACCACGATGTCTGGACCGCCTTCCGTGTATTCACCGACCGGTTCCAACGCAAGCCAGCGTTGGCTTCACAGCCAGCAAATGCTGAGTTGGGACCGTTTCTCAACACTAGCGCTACATGTGATTTACTGACTTAGATACTTAAAATACTTAAATACATAGAAAACAATTTAACCTTCTATACCCTTTCAGTGGTTACCCAGTGGACAACGTTGTCCCGTGATTTTAGATAAAAATTGTGATTTGTTTACACCACTACAATTTGCATTTTTTTAAATTAGTATATGCAGTCGCTTCACCAGTTTAACGCATTTACCGCACTGTATATTATCATGTCGTTCCGAGCCACAAAGCGCCGATTTGGCAGGTTTCCAATATAAAGTCAAAGAAAAAGCAAATGTTATTATTCTCAGTTCATATTATGTGAACAGTCGAGAGTCGAGGCCATCCAGCTCCCTGATAACTTGGACGTAGATAATATACTCTAAGTAAACGATTTTTTTTTAAATAGCGACCCGCTTCGTTTCTGCTTATGCGAGTTTTCTGGAACACTAACTAGAATTTATCATATATTTTCTTTTCTTCTTCAGTATATAAAAGAAGACACTGACTGACATATAAACGCACAGCCCAAACCGCTGAGTCTAGAACTTCCAAATTTGCCACGTAAGTTCCTTATTCATGTGTGCACTAAGGTCTTTTTGGAAATTCATCCCCCAAGGGGTTAAAATAGGGGGAGTAGCGGGAAACTAATTCTACGCGTACAAATTCGCAGGCGTTCTCCTACATAAAACCTTCCGTGAAAAATTACCTAACTGATGGTGAAATAAAACTTCACAAAACAATAATAATAACATGCTCGTATAGACAATAACCACAGATAAATCGACAATTTCTTTTTTATTCTCATCTACGTACAGACGCTCATTTTACCATAAAATAATATTAGACACATGAGTTTTGTTCGGCGTCAAGTACCAGGGCAACATAACTGCACAGCAGTTATCAATTGGCGCGAGCACGGTGTGGAGCAAGCACTATCAGGTCAACGACCGGCCCACTGGGGCACTTGCGACATTTTATTATTAGACGCAAAACAACATCTGCTGAAAGCAGCGCTCCGTATCGGCTTGTTTTTATAGTAATGCTTGAATATGCGGAAAAAATTGGAGTCAATACAGATAAAAATAACACACGTTTATATACTTGTGTGTATCTTTTCATATGACTCTGTTCAGTGACTTTCGGACAATGTATAGCCTAAACTGCTGAAACCGGGGTTCGATTTTCGAAATATTTTTTTTTAGTCCTCCCCTAGGGCGCCCAGGTCATCCTCTAGTTTTTTTATAAATTTACGATCACTGTGAACCGCCATTACCTTGAGTGGGATGTCCACTATCATTTTGTCAAGCGAAAAACTGACTGGCAAGTCTCGCAACCAATTTAATTTATGTTTTGGTTAAACATAGCAACTACACTGGACTGCAAAACTAAGTATAACACTTTTAAAGAACATGTCATATAAAGTGTGATACTTAGTTTTGCGGTCCAGTGTAGAAACAGCCATATTTATTTCTCGTTGCGATTTTTAATTCGCTTATGAAGAACTAAGAAATTTAAAAAAAAGTAGGTGAATTTTGATTTAAAAAAAACACAATACACGTGTTTTCATGAATATATAAAATACATACTTTTAGGGCATTAAAATACTATGACGTTTATGTCAAAAATATTTCGTAAAAAATCATGTATCTAGTATTGGTTTTAAACGAAAAAAAAAACAGTCAAAAGCAAGTCGAACTCGCGCAGGGAAAGTACTCATTTTATAATGAACTTTATTCTCTACCCAACTCAATAAGGTCCATTTTGACTAGACTAAATTTTAATTCAAAAAAAAATGTTATTATAAAATGAACTCAACACTGTAAAATATGCCAACTTCATTTAATTTTGCTCGTAAAATATAAATAATGATCTTTAAATCTAGATTTTTTCAGATTTTTGGTCCATTTACTTCGGAGATAAGGGTCATTTTTAGTTAATTTTTGGCTGTTAATCAAAAAGTACGTCACGAAAAATTATAAAAAAATATTATTAAATTTGCAGATTGAGCCATTTCATATGACACTCCGTGTACTATATAATCAAATCAATTTCATTTTTTAACCCCATTCTACACCTCATTCAAATATTTAGAATTATGTTTTCTTCTTTTTACTAAAAACAGAATCAAATGCGGGAAAATTTAAAGCTTCTATAGTTTCAGAATAAAACGGCTGTGACAGACAGACAAGACACAGAAGTCTCACCATAAGGGTTCCTTTTAAAAAGTTCTTGTGGTCAATTCTGTTCCGTGAGAGCGGGTCTTCAGTCACAAGGTCGCAGTGTTCCAGCTACACAGTATATTGGTGTTAGCGCACAATGCGGCTCGGTGCGCGTGCGCAGCGTATCAACACGCGGGTCAATGACAAGCGATGACATTACGTCGCGTCTGCCAAACTGGTCCCCGCTCGGTGCTCAATGGCGATGTATTTACTTGTTAAAGATGCATTTATATAAGTACCTACTGTGTATTTATTTCAATAAGCGGTCAAGTGCGAGTCGGACTCGCGCACCGAGGGTTCCGCAGGGAATTATTACATCCCGATTTGAATTAAATTTCGAATCGAATCACCGCGACCCCAATTCACAATTGACCAACTTTTTAGTATGTGTATTTCATCAAGTTTGAAAAATAAAAAAAGGTTAAAAGATAAAAAATATAAAAGAAATTTATTCAGTAAGCAGGCACCTCGGGCACTTTTACACGTCAAGAATCTACAGCAGCGCTTCCCAAGAGGAGACCACTGCTGAGAAGAAACGCCGCAAGAAACTCAGGAAGCGATTTGATTATAGCAAACGGAGTGTCATAATGAACCCTTTCATAAAATATTATGATTATGTCCACCACTTGTCAGCCCGAATTTTCACTGAAAGTACTTTTCATCAAAAAATATAACATTCATAACAAATATTACAAATATCGTACAGTCTGTGGGCACTTAGAAGATGCTCTTCGGGTTAGTACTTGTGTCTCACTCGCTCTAAAACGATCTTATTAAGGGCGAGTGAGAGACAATTGCTAACCCGAAGCACCTTCTAAGAGCTATCGCACTGAACACGCTAGCGAGTCGAAGCGCGCTACGAAGGTCAGATGTCTGTGACCTTCAACGCTGGAGACAAAGTGCTGACCTGCCCGGCTCAGAACGGAGGAGACCTGAGGATCCAGTATAAAGGTCTACCGACTGATGTCCAGGGGGACATGAAGAGATTCTTCGAAGTGAAGATGACTGGGAACAGGGTAAGTTGATATTTAACGGCTCAGGGGGTGACCTTGACAATGGCATGGTTAGGTATTTAAGGGCTTTCATCCGCATCTAGCTGAATTTCCAATGGTTCGGGCGCAGTGGTTTGTTGCGTCATTTCTCTTTCGCATTACCAAGCACTGGAATGCTCTTCCTGCGTCTGTACTCCTCGAATAGTATAACCTTGGGGTTTTCAAAGGCAAGAGTGAAGGCATTTTCTGGGTAAGCGTGTACCACCCTCGACCTCGTCGTCACTTAACATCAGGTGAGACTGAGGTCAAACACAAACCCATTTTTAGAATCTTGAAAAAAAAATGCGGTGAGAGTTTGAGACTGACAAGGAAAGGTACCCAATTGTCTGACTCCGATTACGTTTATTTTGATATTATGTTAGAGATTAGTCCAAAATAACAGACGCGTTTTTTTTAGCGGCCCTATCTCAAACTGTTGGGAGAAATTGACCTCCAAAGTACTGAAAAGTGACTAAACTTTCTAACTTATATAGACTTTTTTTTTATTGCAAGTTTCATAGGGGTTTGATTATAAATGTTCAAGAAGATGAAAAAATATGGGAAGTATGTTTACAAGAGACGGTAAGTGTGAGAAGGATATCGAGAGGAGGGTGAATGCGGGAAATCAAATTAATGGGGCCCTGAACTCCTTTGTGGGCAGAAGGGGCGTTTCACAAAAAGCGCGATTGGCTGTTCACAATGGAGTACTGGTCCCTACTCTGATGTATAGTAGTGAATGTTGGGTGTCTGTGGCAGGACAAGCATGAAAGTCGTATAAATGCAGTTGAAATGCGCTCTTTGCGTAGTATGTGTGGTGTGAAACGTGAAACTGATTGATAGAGTAAGGAATGAAAAGGTCAGAGAGAAATGTGGACTAAAAGAAGATGTAGTGACTAAGATTGAAAAGGGCATGCTTCGATGGTTCGGTCATTTGGAAAGGATGGATGAAAGAAGATTGACGAAAGAGATATACAGAGCGAAAGTGAGTGGAAGGATCGGAAGAGGCCGCCCTAGGCGTACTTTTTCGAATCAAATCGGAGAAATACTGGAAAAGGGCCGAATCTTAAGTACCCGAAACCGACGTGCGTGCATGACTCGATGTATGAATGTGAAGAAGCGAAAGACATTTGTCAGGATCGTAGCAGGTGGAAAGAAGTCGTCTCTGCCTACCCCTCTGGGAAAAAAGAAAGAAAAAAAAAAAATGTATGTATGTATGTATGTAAGATGAAAAAATAATGAGCACGTGTTTTGTTATATCGGCTAAAGCTCATATTTAATATAAAATACCCTTCAAAGATCATCAATGATACACTTTCTTGGTATTTATTTTCCGTCACTTTTGAGTACTTTGGAGGTCAATTTCTCCCAACAGAGAGTTCGGGCCGCTAAAAAAATACGTGTCTGTGATTTTTAACTACTTTCTAACATATATCAAAATCAACAAAATCGGAGCCGGACAGTCGGTTACCTTTCCTTGTTAGTCGAAAGTGACACTTTTTCTATATATTCTAAAAGATCTATAAATTGTTAATCATTAATCACATACACACAATAACATAATGGTTTATTAATAGCTAACCAACAATGCGTCACACGATAAAAAAACAAATGTCATTTCATAATTGGTTTAGTGCGCGGTATAAGGTATAGGTATAGGTTATGGCGGGCTCTTTTCCGCAACTCGACGACTTAAAAACTGCGCCTATTTTGCGTGAGGGGTTGGTGGTGTTACTCCTGCCAACCCAGTTCTACCAGAAAGCCTAGCAGACCCTTGACGTTGCCGACGGCGTCTGGTAGCGATCTCGGTGTTCCGAGATGACGTGCCCGGTATGTTGCCACCCCCGGGCATTCCATGATGACGTGGGCTGCGGTTTCCTCCGCCGCCATGCATGCTCTGCACAGGGGGCTGTCTGTAACACCTAAGTTGAACAAGTGTTTGTTAAATAAGGCATGGCCGGTTATGGCTCCAGTTAGCAGTCGGAGTTGGGCCCTTTTGAGCAGTCGTAACTTACGCGACAATCCGGGATTGATTGTCGGAAGAGCTTCCTTGCTTTGCCTGCAGGTGTTTAGGTTGCTCCAATAATGCTGGTGCTTTACCTTGGTGATTCGGCGCAGTTTATTTCGCAGCCAGCTGGTCGGAAGGGGCAAAAATGGTTCGGGACCTATCATTTCCATTTCTGAGCCCCTTCTCGCGAGTATGTCGGCTGCGTCGTTACCGCGTGAGTTGCTATGTCCCTTTATCCACTGTAGGGTGATGGGGTTAATGTTACATACCTTGGAAAGGGCGTTGTGACATTCGTATATTAGCCCTGACGTTGTTGTATAGCTCTGTAGGGCTTGGAGAACTGATCGGCTGTCGGAGAGTATCCGGATGGGGAGATCTTTTACTTTCCTTTGCTCGATCGCTTCTGTAGCCATAATGATGCCCACGCATTCCGTCTGGAAGACTGTGCTATGGGCTCCTAGTGGCGTTGAGATGTGTATGTTTAGATCTTCGGAAAAGGTACCTGCTCCGGATCCCGACTTAGTCTTGGATCCGTCTGTGAAGATCCTTACTTCCCTGGGATTGAGACCTTCCCACGGATCCTCGTGCAGTTGTATTTTGTACCTTTTGTCGAAGATAAACTGTTTTGGTATACTGTCGGTCGCTGCCTCCATGAGCGGCTCCTCGTTAACCGCTTCGTAGAGTATTTCGGTGTGCGGTACCCGGGCAGGTTTCCACAGGTGCAAATTTCTGAGACGTGCCGCTGTCGCCGCCGCCTCCTGCTGGATGAAGAGATGCAGTGGCGGGAGGTCGAGTAGGGCTTCCAGGGATGCTGTGGGTGTAGTCCGCATGCATCCGGTGGCTGCCATACCGGCTAGTCTCTGGAGTCGCTGTAGTTTAGCTTCCACAGTGGACAGTCTAGTGCGTGGCCACCAGACTACCGCACCATAGGCTATGATTGGTCGTATCACTGACGTGTAGAGCCATAGGATGATCTTGGGGTGCAGTCCCCAGGTCTTACCTACCATCCTTCGACACTGCCAGAAAGCGATTGTTGCTTTGTCCATTTTGCTGTTTAGGTGATTGCTCCAGTTCAATTTGCTATCAAGTATGACTCCTAGATACTTTACCTCATTTGATAGCTGGAGTTCTGTTCCAAACAACTTGGGGAGTTTATAGTTGCCCAGGTTGCGTTTGTTTGTGAACAGTACCATCTCCGTTTTCTTCGGGTTGACAGATAGTTTGTTGCTTGTGCACCAGCGTTCCACGATACCTAGGGCTGAGTGGGTGACGTCACATACCGTGCTGGTGACACTGCCACTTGTAAGTATCGCTATGTCGTCCGCGTAGCCTACCGCGTAGTAGTGACTATCGTTCAGTTCGGCGATCAGCTCGTTTACAACTATGTTCCATAGTAACGGGGAGAGAACGCCGCCCTGAGGACAGCCCTTTGCCACCAGTGCTAGTTGGTTGTTGTTTGCATTGAGTCTGATGACCCTTTTACTGAGCATATTACCTATCCACTTGACCATGGTCGGGTTTGCCCCGTGTCTGGCTAGTGCGGTTGTTATGCTGTTGAAATTGGTCTTGTCGAAGGCCCCCTCAATGTCTATGAAGACGCCCAGGCACATTGTTCTGTTCTTGATGGCTTCCTCTGCCTTGCTTACTACAGCATGTAGGGCTGAGTCTGTGGACTTACCTTGGCTGTAGGCATGTTGGTTTGGGTGCATTGGTATGTTCGCCAGGCTACTCTCCCGTAGATCCCTGTCGCACAGCCTTTCCAAGGTCTTTAGTAGAAACGAGGTTAGGCTGATGGGTCTGTAGGATCTGGGGTCTGAGTAGTCACTCCTACCTGGTTTTGGTATGAATATTACTTTGACCTCCCTCCACCGTCTGGGCACGTACTTGTGTGCCAGGCTGGCGGTCAGGATCCCGGTGAGGGTCTGAACCAATCGCTCGCCCCCCCACTTCAGAAGGGCTGGGAAGATCTCGTCCAGTCCCGGTGATTTAAAGGAGTCAAAGCTGTTGATTGCCCATTTAACTTTATGGGGGTTGATTACCTTGAGGGCCTGTTCCCAATCTACCGTGGTAGGGGGGGCCTCTACGCTCGCCCAGCTGGTCGACTGTGATATCACGCAGTCAGGGAAGTGCGTTTCTATGAGGAACCGCTCTGCCTCTTCTGACGAGCTAGTGAGTGTGTTGTCTGGCTTGCGTAAGGAGCCCATGGTGAGCGTGGTCTGGTTGGAGAGAACCTTCCTTACCCTGTTTGCCTGTGAACATGTTTCTATGCTGTTGCAGAAGTTACGCCATGAGCTCGTACTCCTGTACCTAAGGCGTTTCTTGTACCTAGACTTGGTCGTTTTGTAGCTCTCCCAGTCTTGGTCTGCGCCAGTGTTCATTGCTCTGTTCAATTGTCGCCTCATCTTCTTCCTGAGCCTCTCCAGCTCAGGGCCCCACCATTTTCCTTCGCTGTTGCGGTTAGCCGGTGGGTTGGAGAGAGGACAGGCATGGTGGTAACTTGCTATAATGGCGTCCGTTAGGAGAGTTACCTGGTTCTCTATCGCTTCATGGCCCTCGATTTGGTGTGGGGTCACCGACGGCAGCGTACGTACCAGCCGCTCGGCGTATTGCAAGCGGTTGGTTTTACGTGGGTTCCGCCTTGGAGTTTCTGCGACTGTGTTTACCCGAATAACGAAGCGTATCCATCTATGATCTGAGCACGACAGTTCCTTTGAGACATGCCAGTTCATGATGTACTGCGAAGTTCCTTCAGTTGCTAGAGTCAAGTCAATGATTGTGCTGCTTCGTTTGTTTACGAATGTGGGTTCAGAGCCTGTATTAAGGATGTTAAGGTTGGTTGACATTAGGTATTCTACGAGTAGCTTACCTCTGTTGTTAGCAGTTTTCATGCCCCAGAGGGGGTGGTGTGCATTGGAGTCCGTGGCCACAATTAGTTGCAGCTTGTTCTCCTCGCAGTGGGTCACTAGCCTCGACATTTCATGTGGCGGTGGATCTTCCGCCTCTGGCATGTAGATGGAAGCCAGGACCACCTCCGGCAGGCTGGACTCTTGCGCCCCTCGCACCTTGATGGCACACAGGTCTCTAGAGGAGAAACTGGTTAAGGGTTCGGCATGTATATTTTTGGTGGTGTAAATGCAGGTCCGGGGGTTCTCCGGTCCCGTGTGTACTGTGAGCTTACCTCCGATGTTCCGGAGCCCGCATATGGCCCCCTTCCTGATCCACGGCTCCTGAATCAGGACCACGGCGGTGTTGTTGGCCTCCAGCCACTTCCGGACCTGAGCCGTCGCGGTTTCGCTGTGGTGGAGGTTTGCCTGGAGGATGTTACAGCCGGGAGAAGGGGGTTCCGTCATTGGTGCGAATCCCCGATGACCCCTCCCCGCCGTCACCCTCACCGATGGCCAGCTTGCCTATCCCCTGTGCGCACTCCTCCCCGCTTTCCGAGGGGTCACGAAGGAGCTCTTCCTCGTCGTGCTCGGAGCAGGGGGCGCCTTGCGCCGGGGATTGGCGTCCGGGCGTGACCTCGACAACGTCGTCGGTCGCTCCGGTCGCTGAGGCCGCGTCCATCGGCTCTGTGGTCTGCTGTACAGCAGCTGCAGTGGCGTTGGTGCTAGGGGGTGGAGTCTCCACGAACTTCCCCCGTGGCCCCTGAAATTTGAGGTACACCGACCCACACAAAAATGTGAGCCGGCGCCCCCTGTCCAGGATGGCCTGCACCTCCGTCTCCGGTATGCTGACGATGGCAAACGTCTCCTTTCCTTGCCTGTCAGCGCTGTGCAGAAGCCACCGGTCCATCTGCACCCAGGTGTTCTGATAGCGGAGCGAGTGCGCTACTACGCCAAAATCGTCATAAACACCTGGGAGCAGAATGCCGCAGCGTACTCTGCGCGGTATCTCGCTCTGGCGCTTCACCACCAGCTTGTCCCCAGAGGAGAGTGTGATGGTGGCTACACACTCCTTGAGCCAGGTAACCGCTGCTTGGTCCCCGCACCACAGCCTCAGGGTGCCGTTCACGTGTAACGGCTTTCCCTGGAACTGTGGTCCGCCCCGGCTCTGCAGGTTTTGGACCGCTTCTCTCATCACGCGGGCTTGGATGAGGTTTAGGGCCTCGTCAGCGAGTTCAGCCGAGAGGTGACCCGTGCTTGCTGATGTGACAGCAACCATCAGGTCCGCCTTCGCTGCATCCGCGTACGCTACCCGCGGGGTACCCGGCGATGGCTCGATCCTCTGCTTTTTGGGCTCGCCTCTCGGAGACATAGTCTCGTCCAGTCGAACCCTCTTAGCAGAGGCCCGAGCCACCGGGGGGCTCCCCTCCGAGGCCCTGTTGACGGCTCCTTTCCCTTTGGGAGCGGCACGGCTTGTTGTCGGATGACCGGGGTCACCGGCAGCGCCTCGCACCGTCTCCATCCCGGGAGCACCTGGTTGTTGGCCAGGCACCGGAGCAGCAGCTTGTTCCGCCAGTAGCTTGCGGTACTTGCGGGTGCGCGGTATAAACAAAATATCTAGTTTCTAAATTTAAATTTTGTAATTTTGATAGTTTCTGAGGAAAAGTGGGTGTGACATATACTCAACCAATCAGATTTCTAGGTCACTTTGGACTATGTTAAAGTGACGTCGTCAACCAAAACGTAGGAGACTTCCTATGATTTGGTTTACAACCTCACGTTGACTAACTCCATAGTGGCCTGGAAATCTGAATGAATATCTGAGATTTTTTGTTTGTTTTGTGTAAAAATAATAATTAAAATTACCCACGCTCTATTTTCTGCTGCAACCATTATGTTTTCGGCATATTTTAACGATTCGTTAGGTCAGATAAAGTTAGAAAATATCAACAAAATAACGCAAGGAAATCGAAATTCTGCTTAATGATGAGTAACTAATTCTACGTGGACAAAGTCGTGAATAGAAGATATTACAGCATGATAGCACTTTAAATGTGCTTCGGGTTTGAACTCTCTTCTCTCTCACTCGCTCTTAATAAGAGGTTATAAGAGCGAGTGAGAGAGAACTACAACCCCGAAGCACCCAAGTGCTCACAGACAGGCGTTGGGAACCATTTGAAAAATACCGGTTCTTAATCAGGTCTTTCGTAAACGCTCGGAGCGGAATCGATTCGCGAGCGTTATCGCTGGGATTAACTTGGTATGTTTGGTTGTTAATTCCTCCTGCAGTTCGATGGCGTCGAAATGTGAGCCCGGCTTGACTTTCGGCTGAGCAAGTGAAAATGCGGCCATTTGCATCGTCAAAAGATGGCGGATGTGTAATTGTTTTAGTTTTGTATTTTTGTGTATTCAGGTGTTCAAAGTTCTTTTCTGTTAGTGATTTGTCCTTTTTATGCCTTTGTGTTGCACAGTGATAGAAGACTTGGACTTATTTCGTGTATCTGGCATCTTACTTCTCGTTTCAAGTGGACTCTCAGTGGTCAGAGGTTAAAACTATCTTGACCTCAGTCCTACATATAACCGTACAACGTTTCCCCCAATCTTCCTAGAGAAAATGGTCTTGTATTTTATTTCTACATTACTTGACACTGGCGAAATCACTTCATTGTGGAAATGCCATATCCCCGCGGTAGTACCTAGCTCTGAGCTAACGCATAGGGTAGAAAAGACGAGAAAACGATGGCGGTGCGAACAAATTAGCGAGCGGAATTAACCGTTATTTCGAGCAGGACCCGCGGGTTGCGGGTGGTAGGACCTTGTGCAGGGTCCGTCCGGATCGCTACCACCATCCTATCCATTAACCTACCGCCAAACAGCAGTTTTCGCATTGTTGTGTTCCAGTTTGGGGATAAGACAGCCGGTGTGATGACTAGCATAGAGGCATTCCATTTTAGTCCTCAGGGTTGGCAACGCATTTGCAGTCCTAGGCGTGCAGTCTTGTGAATGCGAATGTGTATGGGTCACAGTTTCCACTTACCATTAGGTGGCCTGTGCGCTAGTTAAAATAATACCGATTCTGTTTAAGCGGAATCGAAATGAAAATGCTCTATTTGATTTCTATGGTTAAGAGGCCACCTATGCTAAAGTCGGTAGTGTTCCGCAATCTGGATCTCAACAACCATAACGGCCTTTGTATCTGTTCTTTGGATATATTAAACTCGGTCATATTTTCTTCAGACTGGCAAACGTGAAAACACGATTACAAACAAAATGCTCGATAGTTTTATTTTCAAACACGTCACCTTTTTTGCATGTTTTTGATTGAATCTTCGAAACCCTATAACCTTTGACGATGCTTTTCGATTCAATAGCTCAGTATATGTAACTTTTTAATCCTGGCAAACCATTTTTTCAATAAATGCTGTGGTTTTACAGTAAACACATCAATTAATTGAATTAGAAATTTATTGAGAAAAAAAGGCTTTGGTCTAGCAACTATGGCGGCCTCGTAGGATTACAAATTCGTGGGGGTGGCGTGACATCATAGGTGACCTCTTAAATAAAATAACCAGGTTTTCGAGCCCTACTCACTAGGCATCAAAGACTGCTGCACGTTGTCAATGACCCGCGGATGCGTTGATACGCGCCGCACGCGCCGCATTGTGCTTCTAACGCAGACGGCCATCACAATACTTCGATTAACGCAACCATTGACTTAATCAATGTTAAAAATAACTATTAAATAGTTAAAAACGTCTGATACAATTGCTACCACTACTTTCATCATAATATATTCCAATTTGAATCCAATTTCAAATTGAATCAGCACCAGCCCATCTCACAGTTGGGCTCAGAGCGACTTCGTCCACAGTCCTAATTCGTCACGTTCTTAACCCGTCCACAATGCCATATGGCCCAGTATTCCAATTCGTCAGCATTCCTATATGGTTAGTTAGTGTTACCTTCCTAACTCGTCCACATTCCTATATAGTCCACAGTGCTAACTCGTCCACATTTCTATTGTGTGGCCAACTTCTTCAATATTGTGTGGCTAACTTCAGTTTGCGCTGTGGAGTTGGAAGATATAGGAATGTCGACGACTTAGCACTATGGACAATATAGCAATGACAAGATAGGAAATTGACGATATAAAAATGTGGCCGAGTTAGGAAGGTGACAATTTAGGAATTACATGCTGACGACATGGCATTGTGGACGACTTAGGAAGGTGACGAAATAGGACTGTAGACAAAGTCGCGCTGAGCCCACAGTTGACCAGTGTTTAGTACAGTCAAGTTCATAAATATGTATACACTTTAGTACCTTGTCACTTTGGCAATTTAAACATGACATTACAATTTTCCTTCAGAATTTCACGTTTGTATGGTATGGTTTACCCTTTTTACGATACAACAAATATAAAACGTTTCTTGTATGGGGACCCGGTTTATTATTTAAATTTATTACGAACGGACATACATACATACAGGTCAAACATATAACGTCGGGTAAAAAGACCGCACTTGATCCTTAAAACTACGTGATTATAAAGTTATAATAAACTTCGACCCTTTAACATATTTTGTGCATCTACTCTCATCCACACTTAGCCGTTCAAATGTTGGGTCAGAATGTTTTTCCTTCACCGTAAGAGCATCGGGTAATTTACATCAGTCAGAAAAACTCAGTGGCACTCTGTAATTCGAACTCGGCATCTTACGGGTTATTTTATATTTTAGTAGTAACAAATGGGAAAAATATTCCCACTTGTTACCACCCGAGTACTTTAGTGGTAACAGGTGGGTAAAAAAATCCCAGTTGTTACCAGTGGTAACAAATTGGTGGAAATTGGTGGTAACAGGTGGGAATAACCCCACCTTACGATCACATATCCACTCCCAAAGCGACTATGCCACCGATTCTTTTCGTGTGACTTTAGGGTAGTGTAATTCAAACCAAATATCTCTCCATCACGCAATCGTGTCAAAACTCAGTAACTTTTGAATTCCTTACACGCTCTTACGACGATAATATTGATACAAGTGTTCGGAAACAAAGAGAAATATAGGTAGGTATGTATATGGTATGAGCAGCAAGGTCGTACAGTATTTAACAAAGATTACGATAAACCTGAGGAATTTTGTTTTTAAAGCGATAAAATTATCGTAGATCGAGGTGTGTGAGGCAATGTGTCATGGTTTTGGAGTATGTTCAATAAAAAATAGTTTTTACCGTGTAAAAATGTATTATTTTTACTCCTATTTTAGGGTTCCATACCAAAATGTTAAAAAAGGAACCCTTGTGGTGAGACTTTCTTGTGTGTCACAGCGGGTTTTCTCAGCAACTACCAATGCTATCAATTTGAAATTTGGCATAGTTGTAAAACATGCTTGCCCGGATCTGATCTGTTTTTAGTTTAAAAAAATATGAATGGGGGGGGGTTAAAAAATTGAAGTGGTTTGATAAATGCAATGGTTTGGCAAATGTGGTGTAATATAATATTAAAGGGCTGTTATTTACTTTTTGATTTATAGCCAAAAATAACAGAAAAAAGTGTTAATTATTTACAGTTTTTGAGAATTAACAAAAAAAACTTTGAAAATCTGCATTAAAATTTAGGCTAGTCAAAATGGACCTTATCGCATAGGAAATAAAGTTCATAACAAAATGATTATTTTCTTTTGCGGTCACCTAGCATATTATCTAAAATTCGGAACCCTCGGTGCGCGAGTCCGACTCGAACTTGACCGGTTTTTTGCCGAAACTGGCGGGAGCTGTTTTCTCGTAGGTAGAGTAAGAACTAATTAAATAATTCGTCTTTTTAGGATTTCGTATATTCAAAAGGTTACTAACGGCCCGTTGTCCTGTATGTCCATCTGTCCGTCCGTCCATGTGTCACAGGGCTGTAACTTAGGAACCGTAATAGCTAGAACATTAAAAATTACACGGAGTATGTTTTAGTCCTTCTGACGGTTGGTGACCACTTCTCGTTTCGTCCACTTCTGGTAATGACCACCTAGCAGTTTGACCACTTCTGGTTCTGGCCACTTCTGAAAATGACCACTTCTTGTTTCGACCTATTCTGGTTTTGACCACTTCTGGATTGGACCAGTTCATGATTTGACTACTTCTTGATTTGACTACTTCTTTTTTAGACTAATTCTTGTTTTGACCACATCTGCATTTGACCACTTCTTGATTTGACCAGTCTTTGTACAGTAAACACAAAAACTTAAGAGATTTTTTGTGATTTAGACAACTTTTAGAACGCCGAAATGACGGTGTATACGAGTTTCCAGCTTAGTCTCACTTTCCGAGGTGAAACCCTAATTTGACTGGGCTATAGGCATCTCTGACTTCCAGTCCCATACCTACTAATATTATAAATGTAACTGTGAGTAATACCACAGACTTCTAATAAGTTTTCCTGTGGTAGATATAATAGTAGGTATTGATCCTTCGTAAATATGTTATCTCCTTAGAAGTACTGGCCACTTATAATAGTTTATTTTTAATTGATCAGATTGATGTTTGTCATCCGTCAGATTGCTCGATTGCATTTTCTTTGAAATTCTGAAACTTGTGATTATGGATTCACCACAATTTCAATTTACGAAAAATAAAAGAGGTACTGAAACATTATTACAAGATGAGTCCAGGTATAATTTAAATGAGTGTAACAAAAACGGAACTACTCGATGGAGGTGTGTTCGAAGAGATGTTTGTAGCTCAACCGTAACATTAAACAAACATAAAAACGCGATTGTTAAAAAGTCGACGCATACGTGCTCACCAAGAAAGATAGAAAACGAGGTGTTATTGACACTAAATGCATGTAAAGTGGAGGTTTGTAATAACTTTGAGCATGTACAAAAAAAATATGAAAAAAAATTTGAAAACAAAAAAAAAGTGCATGTCTGATGAGGTTGAGGATATTCCTAATTTTTCATCTATAAAAGACAGTCTGTTTAAGGCCCGAAAATCATACTTGGCATCTAAAAAACTTAATTTCAAGAAAATTGAAGACGTATATGTTCCACGGGGTTTAGGCGGACACGGATAAAATAATAATTTTTGGTCGAGAATCGCGAGACAAATTATTAAAAATGGTGATAATGAAAAAATGTACTTTGGTGATGGGACCTTTCGATGTGTGCCTATTGTGTTTTATCAGTTGTACACATTGCATCTTGATCTATGCTCAAATGAAACTGCCACAAAAGTCATCCCAGTCATTTATGCGTTGCTCCCCAATAAAAGCGAGGCGACATACACACGATTTTTTCAATTGGTTAAGGATAAATTGGGAGCAGTAATTGAGAATTATAAATGCGACTATGAAATTGCCGCAATGAACGCTGTACAAACAGTTTACCCGAACTGCCAGTTAACTACCTGCTTTTACCATTATAACAAAAATATATGGAAAAAGGCAAAGGTATTAAAACTGACAGCCACCAGCGAAGGACGAAACTTGGCAAGGATGACAGCATTGTTACCATTACTCCCTCATGATCGCATTTCCAACACTTGGTGTGAATTGTTGGAACTTGTGTCACCAACAGACGTAACAGTTTTGTTTAAAAAATATTGCGAGGATCAGTGGATCTCTAAATTGGATCCAAAAATAACACATCTTTCTTCACTTTACGTTTTCGTAATAAATAAAGTCCAGTGGTATGGCCAATTCATTAATACGTATGTATACACTCAGGAGCAAAAATAACGGGTCAGAGTGCGTTTTTCATACAATCGATGCTATTTCGGAAGCCTTGGTTCCTTGCCAGGGGTGGTTTTGAGTGAGGTTTAATGGTGGATACTCCGAGGTTGAATAGAGGAGGTCTTAAGTTCTCAAGATACCTCACTGATTGCACAATCAGTTAATACCGCAGCGAGAGAGTTTGGGTCAGCATTTGGATTTCCTTACATTTTATTGCCATTTTAGATGTATTTCTGAACATGCACAATTCCGGCGTTATCCGCAGATTCAATCAGTTGGGTATCCTAGGCACTCTTGAAGTCCTGTATCGATGCTCGGGGTATTCATCATCAGATTTCACTAAAAACATACCCTGGCAAGGAACCAACACTTCGAAATAGCTTCTTTAGTATGCAAAACGCACTCTGACCCGTTTTTTTTTTGCTCCCGTAGTGTATATATTTTTTCTAAACAAGAATATGTCTAATCAATAAAAGAATAATACTATAAGTAACGGCAAAAAAATTTGTATAAGTAACGGCAATAATAATATGTATGGGCAGATGGACGGGGCAAGGTTTCCTTGTTGACTACGGAACCCTAAAAAGCAAAGTTCCTTGAACCCAAAAAATTACCCCTTTGCAACCGACTTCAAAAAAAGCAGCAGACATCAGTTTGACTGCAATTTTGTCGCTGGTTAGTATAATACCGCGGTGGCCGTCATTGCCGCCCATCTAATATGCATCATACACGATTCTTTCACTCAGGGCATTAAAAGGACAACAGCTCGCAATTCATAGCATCATAACTTTTTTTTTATGGCATGGAGAAGGCAAACGAGCGCACAGGCCACCTGATGGTAAGTGGAAACAGTGACCCATAGACATTCGCATTCACAAGACTGCAAGCCAAATGCAAATGCGTTGCCAACCCTGAGGACTAAGACGGAATGCCTCTATGCTAGTCATTACACCGGGTGTCTTATCCCCAAACCGGAACACAACAATGCGAACAATGCTGTTTGGCGGTAGGTTAATGGATAAGATGGTGGTAGCGATCCGGACGGACCCTGCTCAAGGTCCCGTCGTAACACGTTATTCAGAACGAACGAAAATCAAAAGATTTGTTGAATCATTTTCACATAGCATTTTTTCATAGTAGCGAATTTTCTTATTAGCTTTTCTTCATGTAGCGTTTTTCATACAAGTAGCGCTATTTAATTTTCGCGTTAATTCTAATCGCTAAAATTACCAGTAGATTATTCTATTATTCGATTTATTTCCCATTTCAAAAATATAATTTGTCAGAGGCGACGGAGCTCCGCTTGGCGGAGCTCATATTTGTGGGTTATATTGGTCCGCCGGGCCTGATACGAAAAAAAAACCTTACCTAACCTACCTACGTATTACGATGTAATTATTATTGACTAAAAAATTGTGATAGGGAGAAATTGGGAACGGCAAAAATGCGAATAGCAAAAATCACCGAACGAACTTCTGCTTTCCGAAGTACTGAAAACTTAAGTTGTAGGTACTCACCACGATCTCGTCCGGATCGGCCTCGACGATAACCTGCTTGAACTCTATGTCCCCGTTGGCCACGGCCTCCGAGTCGTAGTTGGGGTCGTTCTCGTCCTCCATGTACTCCTCGAGGAGCTCGGAGCCCGGCGCGCCCCACACGCCCTTGCCGCCCGCGCCGCCTGCCACAAACAACTACAGATAACATGTGTTTCGGTGTGGGGATGAGACAGCTGGTGATGAACCGCTTCGGAGGCAGGGTCACTTGGTGGTGAAGTGAAAATAGGTGGTTAGCGTAATAGGGATAGGTACGAATATACAGGGTCATGAATTAATCTGATCTTACGTGTCTGTTCTTTGGATATATTAAACAGAATTTGCAAACTAAAATCACATGTTTTTGGTTGAATCTTCCAAACCTTCCAAACTTTAACGATAATTTATGATTCAATAATTGAGTATTTAAGTTCTTAATCGTGGTAGACCACTTTTTTTATCAATGTAAGTGGTCTTAAAGTAAACAGCAATTACAATGTTTCTCAGCTGTGATGAGTTCTGTGACAGCCGTATATCGTAATTTCAATCACTTACTCTCACATGCGAGGTATTTAAAAATAGGCAATTATTTATTTAAGTTCCTGAACGGCGTCGCTAGGTGTGTACCAGAGTAGTTTTTATGTAAAGTTAAAGAAACAAGTGTAATACATGCTTATATGAGCTGTCACAGAACTCACCGTAGTTGAAAAACACTGTAGGTATTAGAATTTGACGCTGCCACCAATTTTTTCCAAAAGCAGATAAAGCTATCCCTTTCATTGTAGTGTGGGCGTGGCAACATGAGGCCTATTGATCTTGATGTTTACTAATACCAATTTGCGTTTCAAGCACCCATATTTAATATCCTCATTAAGTACATAATAAACATTGTATGTATCTATTTGGTACATCCGTTATCCCGTTATCTCCAAAACCGAGAATATTACACAAACAAGAATAATCCGATAAGGAAAACCACACGAAAACAATGTTTATAAATAAAACCTAATATCATTATACCTACCTAGTTGTAATAGGCTATTTGACTAATTTTAGAAAACGTTTTTAAATGATTCTTTATCAGATAACAAGCACACTACATTGATATTTCCTTGAGATTCTACTGTATTATCAATAAAAATGTAAGTTAAAGTTTAAATTTTCAAAACAACGCGACAAACGCTGTTTCTATCTATGGCGGACTAGTGTGACGTCACACGCAAGTAAACAAACAAGTTCATTTGACAGCTTAGCATATGAAGTGAATTTCGGGTTTGTTTTGTTTACTTGCATGTGACTTCACATCAAAAGTATTTCTAACATCACGTCATAGCGTTTTTGGCACAGATTAAATTAAAAAAAAAAAACTTATTATTTCGTGTAATTTCCAAAAAAATAGACATAATTTAATGTGAAATAAAGTGAAATACGTTATTTTACGCTAGTATCAGATAGGATGACCACAATTTGTAGTATATTTTCAATGTTGTCAAATAGCCTATTATGTAAATAAACAACGTTCTTCTGTGACAAACTCTATTCTTTACTCTGAATTGATTTTAATAACCCCCGACACAAAAAGTAACTTGAGTGTTGTAACTTTGACGTGTGTATGTGGCGCTGTAGCTCTAACTGGTGAACCGATTTGGATGCTTGTTTTTTTATTTGAAAGCAGGTTTTCTAGCGGTGCTTCTTGGCTATGTTTCATGAAAATCGGCCGTGCCATATCAGAGATATCAGCTCTCAAAGATGGGGTCACCATTACATCGGGGTTTTATATAGGTATATGATTGTTATTTGAACGTTTGTCCTTTTTTTTTAAATAAACTAGGGTGGTTCTTATGAGTTATGAGCAACACAAACTAAAGCTGCAAACGCACTGAGAACGGAGGCGCGGTGCGGTACGGCGCGTATCCAAACAAACATACACACAGTGCGACACAAAAGAGTAGAAATTAAATAAAACGGAACTAAAAAGTCCATACTAAATTCTTGCCGTTAAGCATTTCACGTCAAAAATGCGAGTTACGACTCACTTGTCGCATTCAACACAGGCTGATCAACACTTTACCCTCCTCCTTCCGCAGTCGGGTAAAAACCGTGCCCAGAACTAGAGCATGAATACCGGTTTTCGATAATATCGATATTAAAACCTCCAGAAGAAATTAATTTTCAAAGAGTACAGTGTTGCTGTCTTAATGCAGTCTCAACTCAACACTCGCAAATGGCACAAGTAATAATACGTTTCTCGTGTAGTTAATGTTTTTATTTACTTTAAATTACATACAATATTACAATTTATAAAGATAACGAACAATTATTATTTTTTGATTAAAGATCTCAAATGCTTTGTTAATAATAATACTTTTTTTTCGTTTTATATGCTTAACGAGAATGTTTATTTTTTATTTGAATTTTGGAAGAATATTAAGTTTAAATGATAATAGTACATATAAAGTACATTATTGAGTTGAGAGTGATTATTTCTTATTTTATTGCTTAATAAATGTTGATTTTTACATATCCTGCCTGTTGTTTCATTTCTAACAATTTAAAATCTAACTTGCACCTCTTGCAGGTGCCGGAAAGATGTTGGTGACGGGAAAATCGATATTTTACTATTTAAATAACGAATATCGGAAAATATCGAAATTTGAATTTCCGATATCGAAAAATTACCGGTATTAGAAAAAACCTCCGATATTAGATGCTCTACCCAGAACGTGGCGGAGGCGTGTTAAGTATGGCAACGCGACGCTGCACCGCGCCGCTTCTGCTCAGCTCAGTGCAATTGCGGCTTATCAGTCTGCCGGCCGATTTTGGCCTGTGAATTCATCGTGTTAGGACAGCGTCTTGTCCCACTACCGGCGACGAGGCGATTAGCTATTAGGGAATGCAAACCGGTTAATCGGTTAACCGATTAACCGATTTTAATCGAAAATTTATGCCAAAAAAGTAACCGGTTAAAATATGAAATTAACCGATTAACCGGTTAATAGAAGTGATCTGCAAAAAGCTTCCATTGTTAAGTTTTTATTAGAAAGACGACACAAATTAAACTAAATATATATTAAAATTACACAAACATCGCAATATACGCAATTATGCATAATATTAATTAAAAAAGTCTTAGTGAGCTGTAAAATTAATAAGATTTTCACAAATGAAACCAATAACGTTGGTGTCGCTTTTGTTATTTTGTTTCTAACAAAAGAAGATATGTTGCACTGCACTGCACTGCACCGGCCGGTTACACGTTTATGAGTGAAAGAGAGAATGCTTACGCGCTACAAAAACAAGGCTAACCGATTAATGGTCTCTTTCTAAAACACCGTTATAATTTTGACGCTATGCCTCGGACGTTATCATCTGAGCTCTGGGACCATAAAATAATCGCTCTAAGTGCGAGCGAGAGATCTGCTAACCTCCCTAGAGCGAGCGAGATGTTCGCAAAAGAGTTTTTATGGCCCCAGAGCTCAGATGATAACGTCAGAGGTATAGCTAGTGTACCCTTCACACTTGATGCAAATAGACGCGTACCTGGAGTGTTAGTTTGTTGGTTTCCTAGTGGTTAGTGGTTACATAAGCAGTTAAGCGCGTGTTATTTTGATGACTTCTTTTTACAAGCGTGTGATTTTCGAACTTGGATGGATTGCTTACAACTCTTACAAGTTATGTATATTAAGGGTAAGTTAAGTTATAATAATGTCTCTAATGTAACTATTGAGTTGAGTTTCTTTACTCAATAAAATATTTTTTTACTTAGCCTATGAGAATCCAAGTTTATTTTCCTTTTCAATGTTTGTTACAGAATGTGGTGTTTAATATGGAGAATTTCAAAGAGTCTAAGAGCAGTGAGAGTAGCGTTTGGTACCACTTCTTGAAATCAACTGAAAGTCGGAAAGCAGATAATTTTATTTAGATATTACGAGGAAAACTATTTTTTATATTATACAACTCCATAAGTAACATTCTATTATACTGATGTTGAATTTTTAAGATACTGAATGTCCTAAATGTGTAGAAATGAAACTAGTATACTGGTGGTCTAAATACTGATCTCTAATCTAACATTTAAGAAATAATTATATCACTAAGTAAAGCGTTTTCACATAATAAATACGTCTGTTTTATTTACACGTCTTTGTTCACAAGTTTTCATGTTAAATAACCTAAACGAAACCATTATTTTTAAGCAAAAAATTCAATCGATTAATAACCGGTTATTAATCGGTTAATCGATAAATTTCGTCTTAACCGGTAAATTAACCGATGCTACATTTAATCGGTTAATTGCATTCCCTATTAGCTATCGACTATTTCCTCGCTAAAGAAACGATTTTTTTTTATAGGTGTACCGATAGTTGATCGCTGGCTGTTCACACCGCCGGCGAGAACTCTCTCCAGCGGAGTCTCCACTAGTTTGTCGAAACAAAACATTTGGATCCAGTCCACTGTTAATAAAACATATGTTTTAAAAAACAAAAACCGCCTTCAAAACGCAAAAATAACTTCTTTTAACATGGAAGATATACGTCAGTGCAACTGAAGTAGGCTTTCGGGTAAAAATATTGTGAGACGCCGACATCACGACATTTTGACGGCGGTGTTTTGTTTTTCAAAACATATTTTTAATACTTTTTAGTGAGCATAATAAGCTGTTATGTAGTTTCACTTCTAGTTGATATGAAACTGACATTTCAAGGTCGCCGCAAGCAACGCCGCCGCGGGAAAGTCATAGTCATATTTAAACAATTAAATGTTCTTTGTTAAAGTTGCTCAACTATCTTAATCTTATCACCGCCCCTCGAAATAGGTACCGTTAAGGAGTTCCGGTAGCCATTTGTGGTCTTCATCATCAGTTCCCCTCACCAAACGATAGGTACTTTCTGAATGCAAATGCTGGACTTGTTACTAAAAATACTAAAATCGCTGTATATGTGCCTATGATATTTGAGGAGTTCACTCAATTCACGGATCCCCTCATCAGATTCAGATATGGTGACAATGGGACCACCTCAAAAGTATACCCTATCAAACCAAAAAAGATTTTTTGAAATCTGACAACTCTGATTTTATAAATGTTTTTATATTTCCATTAGCCAGGTTTTTTTTCACTTTGTAAAAGACACAAGTTAAATTCTCTCTTATAAATATTTCCGAGTAGCGGTAAGCCATTTAAGGTATACAGGGTGTTAGGCAGAAGGTTGGACAAACTTCAGGGACTAACTCTGTAGGTCATACTCATCAACTTTTATTATGGGACCAACATCCAAAATTGCGAAAAAGAAACAGCTTTTCCAAACAAACTTTGAGATCTAAACAGCCGAAATGTATGGAACAGGTGTTTTTTTTTTCGCAATTTGGATGTTGGTCCCATAATAAAAGTTGATGAGTATGAACCTCAGAGTTAGTCCCTGAAGTTTGTCCAACCTTCTGCCTAACACCCTGTATAAAAAAGGGCATGTCAGTGACACAGGAAATAGCCCCACCAAAGATGTACATTAAACCAGCCCACGGGTCTCCCCAGACCGATCGACGCGGAATCAGTTGGAACCGGTAAGATAAAGTTTTATGTCCGTGCAGTAAGAGTGACGAAGGCGTAGTTCGGGTCAGCTCGCGACGTCCCTAGGGGGAGACCCTAACACAAACTCGGTAAAAGATGAACGATATTCACCTTTTGACATTGTTAGTGGCAGCATCCAATTAAATACTTGAGTTAGCTCTCAAATTTGGTTTATTTTTGTATGCTGTCATTAAAAGGTAATTAAGACGAGAGACGCATTATTTTGTCAATTATGTATTTTGTTTATCTGTTCATAATGTCCCATTGCACAGAGGAGTATTTGACCTAAAAAGTTGCTCAAAACTATTTTGTTGCTTTTATAAAATATAAAATAAAAAGTAGTTTAGGATTGTTATCTTTTATGTATAACCTTTTTAATAAATAAAAAACATGTTTAAATAGTAATAGTCACTCAAAATCACTTTCGCCGCTGGACTCTTCGTCTATTTCATCGTTATCGGTATTATTTACGTTAACTTCTGTTTCCGGTAACAGTAGTAGGGTCTCACGGGAGAAAGGTTTACTTTTTCTTTGGAACCTTTTCCTCATACTGCTCGGCAAAGGGTCAGAACATAACAGAAGTCTGTTCAAAACGTCTCTGTTACAGCTTTCTCGCGAAAACTTTCTTGCAAAATTCTGCCGATAAGTGCGGAAGTGTTTATTGCGGGCCTCGGCCGCCTCTTCCGATAGTTGGCCAATAGGTAAAATAGCGTGGTCAATTATTGTAGCGCCATGTCTCAAAATGCATGGTCGGAGTCATTGGGTACCACCCATACATTTCGATGTAAAGTTTTGCAGATTGTTCGGCAAATTCTTCAAATTTTTGTGTGTCGATTTTGTGTCCACTAGACAAAGCCTATAAAATGACATTTTTTTTTTTATTAAATTGATATCAACTGCTGTGATGGCGGAAGTTTGTGGATCTGCGAAAAATCTTCTTGAGGTATTCCCGTCATTCGTATTGCCGAAACTGGCTTGGGGAATGTCCACCAACAGTGCCATTTCCTCTTTAAATGCGTTTTATTTGCCTCTTTGTCGGCGAACTCTATTCGGTGAATTTTTTTAGTGGCCGACCGGTCCTTTTTGCTGTCCAGGTACGTAGTGTTACGGTTGTATTGAGCCATTGTTCATTTTTTTTTTAAAACCGTTCTTCCTTGTTACTAGCAGCCATCCATTTTTGTTTAAATTGAAACTTAAATGCTTTTATAAGCTGTTTAATTGAACTTTGTTCATTTTCAGGACATTTCGTAGTATTCAATTCAATTTTCTTACTCGGACATTGTCTCAAGACTTCATAGATGGATTTTCTGGTCATCTCAATCACCACTGCTTCATGTTCTGTAATGAAAATAAGAAATAATATATTTTTACAAAAAACCTGTTTTTGTCTCATTGGTTAATTTAAAAAAAAAGTAAAAAAAGCGGGTACATGCGGGGCATTTTTCTTTAAAAACATTAACTAGAATAACTAAGTTTCAACTTACGTACAAAAGTATGACTTAACTAGGCTTAACTTATATACAAAAACACTTTTGAAGATAAAGATTACAAGAAAAAACGTTACATTTCAGGTTCAACCTTTCGGTGATGAAAAATTTATACTTTATCAAGTCCAATACAGAAAAAAAAAACTTTATTTATGTACATACCTTCCTCTTCAATATCCATTATGATTTTAATAACAATTCACTGCACAAGAACTCAAAAAAACGATCGGTAATATTACGTTGTAATAGGAGCGCCGAGAATAAAGACAAGCGGTTCACGCGGTGGCTGGGTTCCGACTAGGGCATGCTCCCGGGAATTCCCGATCCTAAAAGAACCGGGAATCCCGGGAATTATCATTGTAACAGGTACCGGTACTGGCGAAGAAATTCCCGGTCCTTCGGTTCCTTCGGTACTGAGTTTGTGAGTAGACTAATTGTCATTTTTTCAATTAAAAAATACATGCGGTCTGGGTGACGCTTTCACCCGGCCGATTCGCACAAGCTCGGTTTTATTCGGATGCGAAAGACTTATAAAAATGTTAATTATGCGATTATGCGTGTTTTTGTTTGGCGCCTATTGACATTTGTTGATTGGTTTTCTCATTTTATTCATTTGTTTTGTCCTTTGTTGATTATTCTGGATTAAATACTTAATAATAATCACTTAACTGGTTTTTTATCTAACAAATTCACCATTAACAAAAAAAATACAAATAATTTACTTGTTTTATTTATTTGTTTGACGGGTGGTAGGACTCTGTGCTGAGTCCGTCCGGATCGCTACCACCATCTTATCCATTAACCTACCGCCAAACAGCAGTGTTCGCACTGTTGTGTTCCGGTTTGGGGATAAGACAGCCGGTGTAATGACTAGCATAGAGGCATTCCATCTTAGTCCTCAGGGTTGGCAACGCATTTGCAGTCTAAGTCTAGTAGTCTTGTGAATGCGAATGTCTATGGGTCACAGTTTCCGCTTACCATCAGGTGGCCTGTGTGCTCGTTTGCCTTCCCTGTCATAAAAAAAAAAAAACACCGAAAAATACCGAAATCCCGGGATTTCCCGGTTCTGACTTAGTACTGGAAATCTTAGTCCCGGTTCTGGAAATGGTACCTGTACCGCATGCCCTAGTTCCGACTGCTGTGTAGACGGAGGGGGGCGTGGGGGGGTCACCAAAATGGCCATTAAGCGATGGTACCCTTATCAAGCTTAACCAATGCACAGTTAATAATAGACTTAGATAAAAAAAATGAAATCGACTTTTGAGCAACTTTTTAGGTCAAATACTCCTCTGTGCATTGCTTGCATAGGAGGGATCCACGTAAAAAAAATCTTGATACGAAATGAGAAAATAATTAACAAAACTGGTAGGTATGATAATTGTACCTTAATGCAATAAAGTGGGAACTCACAAACTTACATATTTATAATATTAGTGGGCTTTTATAAAACACTTCTCATTATAGGTTTGGTGGAAACCATTAGCTTAAGGTTGTCGCAGACAACCCCTCGGCACTGGGTCAGCTCAAAGTGAGACATTGAAAAGTGAGTTTTGATTTGTGTTGCTACAATATATTTTTGCTGGCCTCGTGTAATCCACGGAAAAATGTATCACGCTAAAACAAATGTCTCACTTTGAGCTGACCCGGTGCGAAGTGGTTATGTCTGCGCCAAACTTTTATCTATTTAATTTAATAGCCATATTTCTTCATTTAAATATCTCAATGACATAATAATGACAACGTGTTCGGCGTAGTCGGAAGTTGGAAGTAACCCTACCTATAAAACTAACTTTCGTGGGATTCCTGACCGGACAAATATTTGGAGATGAGCACCAGTATTCATTTTGTTTGTGAGTCTGGGATATTTTATATGTATGACAAGTATTTATTTATTAAGTATATTTATAATTGTATAATACCCATGGTACATTCAAGGAATTTAATTCAAATAAAATAAAATCATAAGAAGTCTCTTACGTTTTGAAGTTTTGATTGATTACGTCACTTTGACATAGTCTGAAGTGGTATAGGAATTAAATTCCTTGACTGTACAAGCCTAGAGCTCAGTTTGGGAGTAGGTCAAATTTTGTGAAATTGTCCACTGGTTTTTTATTGTTATGGTTCCGTACCCAAAGGGTAAAAACGGGAATTATCACAGAAGATGTATTTCCGTGGCCACTATAACAACAAATACTAAAAGTTAATGTTGTATAGAGTATGGAACCCGTCGTGCCCTAGTCCGACTCGCACTTGGCCGGTTTGTTTCATCACTGGAAAATATCACAAAAATTAATCTAGTCTCAAGCTCTCGAGTTGTACTTTAAAACAGAATGATTCCCGAAGTCATATAACCTAGGTGTTTTCTAGGCAAGAGTGAATAGGCATGTTCTGGGTAACCCTTCGACCTCGTCGTCACTTAACAACAGGTGAGACCGAGGACAAACATAGACCCATGTTGGATTTTTAAAAAACCTTAAGGAAACATACCTAGTACGTACACAAATATTTGCCCCTATCGGGAAACAAGCCTGGGACGCTAGCTTCATTGAGAAGCTGCCAACCAAGTTAATTGCGTCATCAAAAACACAAAAACAAAAGCAGATACCTTCTACTTAAGAGCAGCTTAAGTATCTCCTTGAACCTTATATACAAACTTATACTGAATAACCATATACCTAGCCATAAAACGTAGGCGTAAGGAGTATGTAAGTATACATATGTATAGTTGTCATACGAGTCAAGTCCGTGATCAGATGTGGTTAATCCATTAAAAGCAGTAAAACACGTTCCCGCTACCAAGAAGTAACTGAGAAAGTCCTCAAGAAAATCAATAGGACGCGGCAAACCGGCAAAACAGGTCGGTAAAAACATAATGTAACCTATATAAGTGTCTATGGAAAACAAAAAGGACCTTGGCCTATATACGCATAGGTATTAAAAAAGTAACCAGCAGGTGCTTTATTCAGAAACCTGCAGGACATTCCTAAAATAGCCTTGAGCGGTTGAAAGTTGTTTACAAACGTTTCGTAACGAGTCGTTCAACTTCTATTAGTGACCTACACCAATCGATATGAAAACCACGTTACTGCGTCGCAGCGTTAGCATGACCTTGAGATATGCGGCAATACTCAAAATACCTACGTGACCGGAGCGTAGTAAACAAAGTATTATGTAATGTAAATGCGATTGCAGCTCTATTCATACTGGACATGATTCTAGAAAAATCTCACACGTTGTCAGTTAGGTAAAAATACGACGTAAATAGGAGGTAGATGGTTGCAGATTACCTTTTTTAGGCAGCCCTCGCCCGTGGCCATTGCGCGGTCGGCGGCTGTTCTTCCAGCTGCGGTAGCGCGGCAGCGGCGTCGGCGTGCTAACGCCAGGATTCTCCTTGCTGTTAGTCCGCGCTAATTTCTTATTCTTGTGCCGACGTTTTAGCCGCTCAGAATGAGACGTCGCGGCGTCCCCGGCGCCCTCGTCCGCCGGCTTCGCGTTATCAGTATCGCTCGCCGCCACGTTTTCTAATTCGGAAGCGATGGGCTCGACTTCCATTGTGACGACGGAAATAAATGACGCGAGGGTACTTATGAGCGTGACTCAGCACTAATGAGAATCTTAGTGATGCTTGGGAGAAAAAAATATAGTAAAATAGTCTTATAATGCACTGATAAACAACAGGATCCAACGAGCACGTATTTGTTTTGAGAGCGCACACCGGTGTGAAGTTTGGTAAATAACAAGCGGTACTGCTCAGTGCTGCCAATATCCAATTTGATCAAGCGTTACCACGTGTGCTAAGTTCAGTATAGACTTGGATTGATTTTATCACTACTTTTTTGTTTTAAGCTAAATCAGGTTCGCCGAGGTGTTATATTTGCTCCTAAATTAAGTTACGATTTGGTGCTCTAAATGTCAGGTCCCTAAATAAATTTGATTTTTATATCAAGTATACGAGTTGCGTTCGAGGTTATTTTCAAAGATGGAAGTTGGTACATTAGTAACGCACTGGCGTATCAGCATAGACAACATAACAAACCAATAAGGGCTTTCACACATGTAGATATAAATACCTTTATTGTGATTTTCATGTTTCTAATATGTCAATTTATTTTAGGCGTTTTACTTTGTCTTATAGATATCAGCATTAGTAGCTTTACGAGTTTATGTGTGCAGAAAGAACAATAGTTTGCTAGTGTAGGACATGAAATGAATGGAGTTTTATCATTTAGAATGGCAACATCTGATAAATTAGTAACAATTTTGTTTATAGCTCGGGACAAAAGTAACTAAACAAGGGTATCACTTCATTCAAAAAATGACGTGACAATTAAAACGTCACTTCCATTTTGTAACTTTCACTTTCAGTAACTTTGTTATTGTTTGTGTTCATCAAAATGAAAAAACAAAAAGAAAACTTGTTTTCCGCCAAGTTTCGCATATTAGACTCGCAAGAACATTCAGAGGAGATAAGTTGGTCGTCGAGCGGTTCCAGTGAATTCGAAGATGTCGGTAACAAACCGAACTTTAGCAACATAACCAACAAGAAGCCCAATCGTAAAAGAAAACGCAATACAAAGGTGCCTCATAATATTTCTAATTTAGACATAACTATTATTGAGAGCAATAAAGAGTCATCTTGCAACAAATCTCCTGTTTTTTCAAGCAAAACTAAATCGAAGATTAGCAATGTACACGACGTAACATATCTAGTAGAAGCCATAGCCAAGCATAACAATAACAAAACAATAAAAAGCGAAGATATTTCACCTATATTATGTACCGGACAACCTAGAACCAATTTGAGTGCCAGAAGTCCTATCATACCTCAAAAGTTTGCATCACCTGCCAATAGTCCTAAGGTTAGAAAAGTATTGTTTAGTAAACAGGGAAATAATGGGACTACTTCTAAAGTAATAAACTACAGTAATGTAGCTCCAGAACTGAGTAACAATTGGCAGCTGGACAGAAGAAAGTTTAAGAACGAAAACTTAGAGAGTCAGGTTGACTTAGACATAGCTGTGATACAGACGCCTGAACCTATTGATTTATCAGAAATTGAAGATAAAAGAAATAAAATAGCTGTATCTAAATCTAATAGTACTAAAGTGGATCTAATTAAAAAAGTTAAATCATTCTTTGATAGTAATTTCACTTCAGAAAGTAGTTCACAGCATTCTATAACAGAAACAATGACTCCAAAGAATAATTCAAGTGATGATGTTGAAATACTGACTGTAATGACTCAGATGAATTCACATGAAAGTGTAGTGAAATCTATAAAACATACTAATTCCACAGACAACTCTTTAATGGAGGCAGACAAGTCTAAAAAAATAAGATATAAAAAGGATGGTCTAGCATATAGGCTGAATATACTTTTAAGAAAACATAATGCTAATATTTCTTTATGGCAACATGAAAGATTCTTAGCTGAAAACTCTAATTTCAAAATTCCGAAAGGAGAACATTTGTTGTTCCGCATTCAAAAAGTTCATTTTAAATTTGGATGTTATTTGCTGGAAGCCATGGATGTTAATGATGAAGGGTTTTTAATACTGATCAACAATAGTTATGTAAATAATTGTATTTTTCAAGAAGAAGCTATATTTAAGTTGTATGATCCTTACCAAATATTTGATTTCAAAAATAGAAAATTAGTAGTTAATGTTTGTAAGTTTGAATGTGTTACACTTGATAAAATTTTATGATACTTTTGTTGTTTTGTTTTTTCTTCTGGAAACAATATTATAGGATTCTAAGCTTCAAAGATGCTTCATTTTATATTGTTTTCAATCATAGATGCACCCTGTGTTCATTTAATGCTGCGTGGTGTGGTGTATAACTAATAACCGGTCCTAGTGAAATTGGCAACATGATCCAATTTACACCCAAAACTGCCTCTTATGGTGGTAATTGCCACTTGAGAACATTGTGGCTACACCTGTCACCACTTCAAACCAAGCTATACATCTACATAGAATTAAGTACTGCAATGTGTCATTGTGATTATGGATTAAAAACTACATAATGGGTGAACAGTGAAGTGTCCATTGGTGTTACCATTAATATTTAATAAATAATATAATAATCACGGAAAATTAAATAGCATTTTTATTTAAGAAATCACTTAAATTAACTAAACAAGATATTGTTCATGAAACTTTTTTTTATCACAGATTACAGCTTAATCATTAGTACTAGAGGACGCCTCTGAATAGTAGGAAAGTTTGCTGCTGCTCTCCAATTGCTTCCCATTGGGGGATGATTTTCTAAAATAAATTTACACAATATTCTCTTTAAATTTGAAATATCTAGGTTCAGCAGTTCCTGGCTGTGCATTGTTTGTTAGTCAGCAACAATTATATGTATAGATTGATTATAAAACACATATTTATCACCTATAAGGTCGGGAGGCTAACATCTTGGATAAAACTGTATCATCTATCTATACATGTATTCTGGCATGCACTTTCAACACATCTTTTCTCCCGAAGCGTTTTCCGCACGTAGCACATTGGTGGGGCCGTGCGTTAGAGTGAGACAACTGGTGGGTTGCCAGCTGGGTCTTCTGCGCAAACGATCGGTGGCACTCGACGCAGCGGTGAGGTCTTGCGCCGGAGTGGAGGAGGGAGTGCCGGTCGAGGGAACTTTTCTTTGTGAACCTGTAATAAATAATAAATAATTGTCCAAAAATAAATAAATTAGAGGAACCTCACCGATTATTGCCTATGTTAACCTAATTTCAACATAACAAAGGCGATTATTTAACAATTACTGGAATCCAATAACTAATATTGTGCATTATAATATTCCACAAAATGTATAAACGTGGCTTTTCCCCACAAGCCTGAAATAATTTAATTTATACGTGAGAATAAAAGAAGCCTAAGTAGCTCTGCATGTTCAACAATTTCAAGTGCAAAAAAAGGGGTATGGATAAAAACAAATATCCCCACTTCTATCTTTAAAAACCTCTGTTTTAATTTAAATTTGTTGTGTAGTTTAAAATAGTCACTAAATATTTTGTAGGAAATTTCAGTCAGAGAAACATGAGTAGGTAACACAAGGGTATGTTCATTACAACATTACGATAAAACAGTTTAATTTCGTTTGATGATAGATACCTCAATCCGCATAGAGTACACTGCACAGGCTTGCTTCCGCTATGTGCCCGCTGGTGTCCCTCCAAGGAGTGGTTTGCTGTGAATCGTTTTCCACACAATTCACATGAAAACAACTTTGCTCCGATGTGTGTTAATCTATGTGTTTCATATTTACTAGCTACAGTAAATGCTTTAGAACAGATTTCACAATAAAAAACATTCTCTAGTGTATGCAATCTCACATGCAACTTCAAGGACTTTTTATGTTTGTATGTCTTATTGCAGACGTTGCAAATATTTTGCGCGCTCTCATCAATATTTTCGTTTTTTAATTTTGATTTCATGTCCAGAATAATACCTTTAGTGTTCAAAGGGCCAAAGTTTACTTGTTCTTCTGTCTTACTTACTTTATTATGAATATTATTTATTGACAGGATTTGTTTCTTTAAGTCTTTTAATACCGCAGTGTTTAGATTTTTATGATTATCATCTAGCAGTGATAAATTATGTTTTATGTTAAAACCTTCCATTGGATAACCATCATCTAATATTTCACTGCTGTCAATATTTTCATTTCTTTCCATTTCATTACCATCTTCAATTAAATGTGAGATAGTTTTTACATGACTGTTCACATGTTTTAATAAAGTATCCTTTCTCGTAAAACTTTTACCACAGTGGTGACACAGAAATAGCTTTTCTTTTTCATGTACACTTAAATGACTAATCAAATGCACTTTCTGGTTAAACCTTCGTTGGCAATGATCACATTCAAACATTTTTGATTCTCCATGCGTCAGTAAATGCCTGTCCAAATTACCTTTTTTCGCAAACAATTTACCACAAATCTGGCAAGTATATTCGCTATCAAGATGTGTTTTTAAATGTGCAACTAGACTGTGTTTATACGTATAACTACGATTACATATACTGCAACCATATGCTTTTAAGTTTTCATGGCTTTGCAGATGATTTATAAGTTTAACTTTAACCGTATAATATTTATCGCACATGTTACAGCTATACAAATTTAATTTACTATGTTTTCTGATATGTACTTCTAAGGTGGACTTTCTGTTGTATGTTTTAAGGCAGTAGTCACACTGGTACAAGTCTAATTTTGTATGTAACTTGTAGTGAGATGTGTAGCTGCTTTTTTGAGTGAAGATTTTTCCACACACAAGACATTTATGCTTGAATGGCAAATTCAACTCTTTATCAACTTGAGTTTGGATCATTGCCTCTTGATCCTGAAAAAAAAACAACATGAGAAAGTGTCAGACAAAGCCTAAGAAATCTCCCCTCTCCCATCGACACCCATTTTCTTGCCCCATGGGAGTCTTGATGTTGTTGAATCCTTAACACAGTGGTCGGTAACATGAAGTGTTACTTGCGGTCCATGAATGGTTTGTTAAATAATTGGATAATTATAGGTATATTGGGCTTCTAGGGTTAATATCACAAGTGCGCCGCCAGTTTAGTTTATTTTGTCACCTTGTGGCCCTTACCCGCTAATAGGTTGCCTACCGCTGCCGTAACTGAACAAAACAAAGATTATCAAAGTTCCATTATCATCACTTTCGTCACTATTTAAAACGGAACTCATCTAAAGAAAAAATAATTAGCTACAATCTCACTGTCTGATTTCCACAAAGTTTGAACCAGATATAATGCTGTTGGTACTGGATGCAAAACAAAATATGTCGATACAAAAGTATGATGTAAACTAAAGACAACATAATCCTTGAAGTGAAATTTAATTTAGCTTCAAAATAACATGGAAATTATATCCTCATTTTATACCAGGAGTTATAATCATCATATCCACTTTATCCCAATGAAGCACATGTTTTTCTTCAAAATATTCGTTTCGGCCGTCTTCTTCGTATTCACAGTTCACTCCCTTTTCATATTGCTCTGCACACATTCGATACATTTTAATTAGGTGTCCCTCTTCCACTATAGGATTATAAGATGAGGGCTGTAAATGCTGTAATACTTTATTTTTGCAATATTTAACTAACAGCAAAACAAGGAATTAAAATAGAAAGTAACAAGTTACACTGTTTTTATATTAAGTATCACAATAAAGGCATGAATTTGTTGAATTGTTAAAACTAAAGGATTTGTTTTTTTTATTCAGAAAACTAGGAAAATGATTAAAATTAACTTACGATAACGCTTTGTTAAATTTGTCGTATTTAATATCTGTCAAAGCTATTCTTAACTTGGAAATTATTCATTTATATCAAATTAAATTGAGTCTTCGAATTTTGTAAATACAGTCTGAATTTAAACTATCATATCATAATTTATTTTTGTTCATTAAATTCAACTTCAAGTACCATTATGACGTTTTATCGGATGTTCAAGTAAACGCAAGTTCGAGAAGACTGAAATAAAATCACCATAATTCATATAAAAAGTTTTTTGCCACACTGAAACAAGTAAATTTGTTAATTATAGTTGATCTAAAATCCACTATTTTAAATAAACTTTGACTTTTTACTTGTTTTGGTGGCCTAGTTTTAATTTTACCCCATTACAGGGTAATGCGAAAGCTCCTTACCATAGCCACACCATTGAAAGCTTTCTTCAGTCGATATTTTCACTGACTGAATTCAGTCGCGCGTAGCTCCGATCAAACGCCGCATTTTGGAACTTTTTATTAATAGCTTATAACTATACGCTTTATTACATGCATATAATATCTATTTTCAGTACATCGTTAACGCTTTTAGTGTAAATAAAGTCGTAATGACTATAATTTGGGATAAAATCGTGCAATGTTATTGATTACCGTAGATTATTCGTGATCGTCCTGAGAGCATACACAGGTGAGAATTTAAAACGAGGCCACTCGTTACACTTTTGTTAACTACCGAGTTTATATCGTTTTGTTAAACAAAGATGTAGATATTACTTAAATTTTGTTCAAGATACGTTATATACGTAAATTCATTTTATCAAATACATGAGGTTATCTATAAAAAGTTCGGATTATTGGGTTTATGTGTTCAGTAACACGGGTAGGTATATATTTTCAAAAATAGAATCCATAATTTTAAAAATACTCAAACTATTAAACTGAACTTAGTGACGCTGGTTACGTACACAAATTTAAAAAAGGAATGAGTTTATAGGGAATATGATTAATGTAAAAAACAGTTGAGAAAATTACTTATCTTTTTGAATAGCTATAAAAATAACCAAGATATCAGCCAATCTTTTTCTAGCAAACAGAATTTAATATGGAGTTTATATGACCGACCTGTTACATGACGTCACAGTGCACATCGGATCTCTCTGTCTAATTAGCAGATTTTCATAATCGACTATTCTAGCGCTTTCATTGCCTACGGAGAAAAGAAACTCCGGTCCGGGCCCTATTTCACGAAAGGTACAAGTTTACAATTATGGGTTTCACCAAGCTACGATTGTAAGTTACTAGTTACTTCTTTGTAAAATTGTAAATTGTACTAGGATTACTTGTGTACGTTTCTCGAATCTACAAATATACGGCTTTACTAGTTAGTAGTAACTAGTTAATATGTACAAGTCTTGATAAATCACGTTTCATTACTTTTTTTACAAGACTTGTAGCTAGTAGCGGTGCACAGACTAAAAATACTAGTTACCGAATGGCTGTTTACGCTATTATCAAGGCTGAATTAAGTACCTAAATTTTTTAATCAAAGAATCAGTCAAGTGAGAGTCGAGCACACATTATTTTGAGGTGAGGTTTAATTAATTATTGTTTAGTATCGTATTAATTATTAAGCGTGTAAAACTGATTTCTTGGAAGAAATACTCGACGCCGACGGATAATGACGATTTCTTCATCGCTGCTGTCGGAATCAGTCCACATTGTTTTAAAAACTTACAACAATTTTCACAATAAATCGATTTTTTTGACAAGAGTAATTTCAACTTGTAATTTTTACAAAGCTTCCGACCTTGGTAGGTTTAGGCTTGTAATTAACAAGTGTATTTAATATTTTTAACTTTCGTGAAACAAAAAGCAGTTTACCATGGTGAAATTAGCCAGTATTTACTAGTTGGCGACTAGTAACTGGTAGATAAATATTGTAATTTGTGAAACGTAATCTTACAAGCTAGTGAAAAATAATAGTCCATAGAATAGTAATACTAGTCTGATAGCTTTTGAGAAACAGAATTCCACAAGTCTAATAAGAGGTAATAGTGAAACAGGATTTACTAGAACTTGTAATTGTAACACTGGTGACTGGTAACAAGTAAATCCGTGGTTCACTAATGTTTGACCAAAAAAATATTGACAAATGATCATTTGACAAACAACGTTTCACCAAATAATCATTTGGCAAACGTGACATTTGACAAAAGTATCATTTTGCAAAAACTCAATTAGCAAATGATCAATTAGCAAACACTACACTTGGTAAATGTGTTAAATAATAAAATGTTAATTGACAGTTTTCCATTTCACCAAATATTATTTCCTGTAGTTTACCTATTTCTGGGCAGAAAAAAATAACCTCGAAGGCCAAGGCGGGAGCAAAGCTCCCGCCTTGGCCTTCTAACCTAACCTATCCGAGTCAGTTCTGCCCAGATTCGTCTTGCTCGTTGCATTTAAAATTTTGTCTGATAACTCCGTTGCTAAATGTTCATTTTGTCAAATAATTACTTATAAAATGTAAATTTAACTGTTGATCATTTGAATAAGTGAGCCATTTTTAAAATGACAACTAGTAAAATGATCAATTGGCGAAACATTTTTTTGCAAAACGTTGTTTGTCAAGTGTAATTTTGCCAAATGACTTTTGGTCAAACGGCAGGACACCAAATCCGTAGATTTGTAGATTCGTGAAATAGGGCCCAGCAGGATATTAAAATTTTCTCCAATCATAAAATACCATAATACTTACTAGTGAGTTATAATACATACTAGTAAGTTAATAAAGTAATAAATAATTATTAATAAAACCATCACAGATAAAAACAACAAAGATTTCGCGGTCCAGTGTTTTTCAGCTGCGATGAGTTCTGTTCCAGCTCATATAAACATGTATACACTTATTTCTTTAGTTTTACATAAAAACTACACTGGTACACCGCTAGCGACGCCGTTGGATCTAAAATATTTAATCGCCTATTTTTAAATACCTCGCATGTGAGTATAGTACCTAAGTGATTGATATTACGAAATACGGCTGTCACAGAACTCATCGTAGCTGAATAACCAAATCAAATCAAATGAAAAACATTTATTTCGGACATAATCCATAGTTTGTTAGTAGGCAACACATACAAAAATAAAAACTTAATTCTAAGGTTAGGTAAAACAAAACACAAAAAACAACAAAAAAAACCCTCACATCAAAAGCGACGGGGCATCGCCGCTGCTGGAACGTGCAGGCTTACCCAGTGCTGCAGCAGGGGCGAGTCCCAGCGCTGGGCCAGAGTGCTCAGGAGGCTATTCGGGCTGGAGCGAACCCTATTTAAAAGGGAAGCACATCGCTTCCTGATAATTGAGTGGAAGCTATCAACCTGCGCCTCGGCGAACATAGCGGAAGCGCTGCACCACCGCGGCAGCCCGAACAGCAACCGAAACGCATCGTTATACTGAACGCGCAGAGCGCTGTATGCACGCCGCGTATACTTAACCCACAGACTGCAAGTGTAGAAGGTCTGGCAAAATTATTTAAATAATGCTATTTTGACTTCCCCACTACAATGTCGAAATCTGCGAGCCAGCATATTGCACCGCACACACAACGCCCTGCGTTCCCTTTCAATATCCTCATCATCAGACATCGTATCCGTCACCCAATGACCCAGGTACTTAAATTTATTCACCCTCTTTAGAGGGAGCCCACAGAGACTGACGGGTGGCATCCTGTATGAGAATAACACGATGAGGTGAATGGATGGGGTTGTGACCATAGACATAAATATACTAGCGTTATAGACGAAGTCTCATATTTCCCGCGTCACCGACATGTTTTAATGTCTAATGTCGTAATGTCTGTCATTTTATTCAATGTAAAATGAATCTTCGACGAATGACACATATACTGAATTACACTGTTACCATTGTGACGCTATGTGACTCTACAAGCTCTCAAAATGGTTTTAACGGTTTCTTCTTTCGCTATCTCGTTTGCGCTTGTATTCGTGCCGTAACATACTGCGCTCTGGCTTGCACAGTAAGTATGGTAGTGAAAATGCAATGATTAAGTTTGTGTAATTGTGTATAAATAATATACCCAATTATGACTAAGCTCGAGGCTCAAAAGTACGTAAGTAGTAATAATGGTAAATTGGTTTCTTTATGAGTGCGAAACGAAAAGGTCCCGACTTAACATAGGATAGCTACTTAGGTATCTTTTTTTTATGGCATTGAGAAGGCAGACGAGCACACAGGCCACCTGATGGTAAGTGGAAACTGAGACCCATAGACATTCGCATTCACAAGACTGCAAGCCTAAGACTGCAAATGCGTTGCCAACCCTGAGGACTAAGATGGAATGCCTCTATGCTAGTCATTACACCGGCTGTCTTATCCCCGAACCGGTACACAACAGTGCGAACACTGCTGTTTGGCGGTAGGTTAATGGATACGGTGGTGGTAGCGATCCGGACGGACCCCGCACAAGGTCCTACCACCCGCAAATCCACAATATCTATGCGATACACAGCAAGGTCATAATTTACTTGAACCTAACTTAAAAACCGGGCAAGAGCATGTCGGAACATGCTCAGCGTAAGCCGTTACTACAATCAAATTAGACCTTTCGACAAACTTAACATTAACGTTGGAAAACTGTTATCCGGTTCTCTGCCTTTTGGCCGAAATACGTTTCGTCGAATGTATCGTTTCGCAACCGCTTCATTTGCCAACCCACTTTTATTTTTTGGGATTTGGATTTTTATAAAAACTAACCTAACCTAACCTATAGGCTCTACACGAAGGTACAGAAATAAATCCTGAAATATTTACAGTTACAGAAATGAAAGTGGGTTGCCAAATGAAAAAGTTGGGAAACGATACATTCGACCAAACGTATTTCGGCCAAAAGGCAGTACACCCTGTTATCCCCATACATCGACATAGGTCGCGGTCAGTTATTTATAAACACCGCAAATACGTTAACGTGTAGGTATAAAAAAATAAACCGTTTGTAACTCGAGAACCAATGAAGTCTACTTAGTCGTGGTAGTTTTCCTATTAAATTCATTAGATATGCTTTCATTTAAGATATTGTTTTTTTCACTCTTACAAAAATTAGCGCTTTATTTAGCTTAATATTTCATAAACGGATCCCTTAATCCTAAAACTGTTTCAATAAACCCGCAATATTTTTGAAAGACCTATCCAACGACCTCCCGCACTATGGGGTAGAGGAGAAAAAAAATACATCCCCACGTTACGTGTAGGGAAAATCTTTTCAATATTTTATTTTACCACTTTGATGGCGTGACTCTTATGTATATTCATGCCAAATTTAAATTATTTAACAACGGAACCCTAAAAACGAATGTTGAACAGTGTTTATCAATTATTTCATCACATTGGCATCAGTAAATACCACGGGACAGTGTCACACCAATTGACCTAGTCCCAAACTAAGCTCTAGGCTTGTCCTATGGGTACTAGACAACGATATAAAAACTTACATAGAGAAATATTTACTCAAATAGGTAAACATCCATATAGCGAGGAACCAAGGCTTCGAAATAGTCTCGTTGGTATGAAAAACCGGATATTCCCGGTATTTTTGCTCCTGATTGTAGTAATACCTACTCGCACTTGACGGGTTTTTTCTTCATTTAAATTGTGATATGACTCCTCAATGAGAAGTAGCGGTTAAAGACTCTGGAAATATAAAGAAATCAGCGGATTTAGCTTAATATATACGATCTTGTAAACACGAGTCAATCAACAAGAGCATCCTCACCAGAGTTTACACTGCTTTAATGGTGTTTATGAAAACGAGAAAAAACAGTGAGAAAATAATCTTGCAGATGGGGTAGTATAGTTCCCGTGCCAAAAAGGCCGCTGGCGATGTTCAGATGCGCCGAATATTCGTTTGGTATTCGGCCGAATTATTCGGTTTTGGTGCCGAATATATTCGGTTCGAGTATTTATATTTTATTGGATGCGAAAAACACAAGCATCCTGTCAGCAGTCTTTCGGCTGACAGGATGAAGATGATGGTGATTTATATTTTCTTGGCTACACGACACGGTAAAGCACTAAAAGATAAAAATTCTCATGTAAGATTTATGTTATATTATAAGTCATAGAAATCCCTATGAATAATGTGTTGAATAAAGCTAATAAAATAAAGCAATCAAACTTCAAATCAACATTTATTTTAGAACCTTTTGACGCGGTAGACAATGAAAGGGTAAACCGAATAACTCGGCCTAATATCCGGTTCGGTAAAGTTTAAGCCGAATTCGGCGCATCTCTACTTAGAACCATTGTCATGTGTCATTTGATGTTCTATTGGAAGTTTACTATGACAACAACATTATCGTTGGACTGTACCTGCGCAGTCGCGCATTTATTGACGAAATGAAGGGGGCGGGGCGGGGGAACATCCGCCGGTATGCTTGCGCGCACGCTATTGGTAGCGATTGTACCCATGCGCAAGCGCAAACGCATCCCCTCCATTGTCACTCAGCGCCCTTTTTACGAGACGGGATCTGGTAGTAGAATAGAAATTAAAAAATATATTCGACGAGCACAAGAAAAACAGAACAAAGGTAGACAGCATAAATAAAAGAATGGCAACACAGAAATAAAAAAAAAACAATAAAGGATGAAAAAAATACACTGCTGGATAATGTTGCCATATCTGCTGGAGTTATTTGCGCCGCTTCTACGCAATGATAGTTTGTTCCAGAGCGCTAGCACTGAGATTCACTAGATAACCACCTATAGATTCTTCTAGAAAACCACCAAAAAGAGTGGAAAACTACGGTAGGCTTAGGGCATGCAAAGCTCTTCATAGGAAGAGTTGACCAGAGCTGGACCAAGAAACTTTGGAAACTCATCAGAAGACAACTTCGATACATTATCGGAGTGTTTACCGGGCACTTCGGGGTTAAACATCTCCTAGCAAAGATGGGCCTTTATGACAACACAGATTGTAGAATGTGCGGCGAAGAGGCTGAGACAATGAAACACCTATTGTGTGAATGTGATGCCCTCGCTGGAGTAAGAATGAAAATCCTCGGTTGTGGATACCCAGAACCGAACGATTTTAAGGCACTGCCATTGCACTCCACTATCCGCTTTTTGGAAGGGGTGGAGGCTGCATTGGATTAAGTGCTAAAAGAGGGGTAATTACACAAAAGATCCCACAGGGTCGAAGTGTATCCGTAAGGACCCCACCATAAAGATAAGATAAGAGATTCACTACATATTTATTACCGATCAATACACCGATCATCCAACGTATAAAAGAGGCCCATGTGGCCAGTTTACTGAATAAGTAAAACAAATGAATTTTGTATTTGAATGAGTGATTCAGTGACGTCGAAATTATGAATCCATCGCAAATTGACCACTTCGCTCTCTAACCTATGTGCTTCTCAAAATGTTCGAGTCGCAAAACGACCATTAGAGGTCCATTGCGGTAGCTGGGAAGTGGCAGTGGGCACATTGCTCGCAGGACTGATGGCTGATGGGTTCAGGGTTCTGGAGTGGCGTCCGCGAACAGGAACACGAGCTGTAGGTAGGCCTCCAACAAGATGGAGTGACGACCTCGTAAGGATCGCGGGAGCGCGGTGGATGCGAAAAGCACAAGGCCGGTCTGAGTGGAGAGCCTTGGGGAGGCCTATGTCCAGCAGTGGACGTCTTTCGGCTGACACGATGATGGGTAGTTTAGGTTTTGTTGGGCAACTTCAAGCGCCCGAAGGGCAAATTGCCTGAGAGAAGGGTTCCGTCGAGTTTGTGAAAACAGACATAAAGTGACAAGCGATGTGGTGTTTCGACCTAGTCATTTACTACCAACGCCTTACCATCGGTGCCCTGCTTACGGTCCAGCCGATAACAAGGCAATCATGACACATTGCACAACTATAGATTTTCTGAATATTGATAATGTTGACAGCAGAAAAACAATGCTAAACATACACTCAGGAGCAAAAATACCGGGTCAGAGTGCGTTTTTCATACAAACGAGTCTATTTCGAAGCCTTGGTTCCTCGCCAGGGGTTGTTTTGAGTGAGGTTTAATGGTGGATACTCCGAGGTTCAATAGAGGAGGTCAAAAGTTCTCAAGATACCTCACTGATCGCACAATCAGTGAACATCACAGCAGGAGAGTTTGGCCAGCATTTGGATTTCCTTACATTTTATTGCCATTTTAGATGTTTTTCTGAACATGCACTATTCCGGCGTTAACCGCAGATTCATTCAGTTGGGTATCCTAGGCACTCTGGAAGTCCTGTATCGATGCTCGCGGTATTCATCATCAGATTTCACTAAAAGCATTCCCTGACGAGGAACCAACGCTTCGAAATAGCCTCTTTAGTATGAAAAACGCACTCTGACCCGTTATTTTTGCTCCTGAGTGTATTTGTTGCGGCTGGCCATTTGTAACGTCAAAAGATGGCGGATGTGTAATTTGTTTTAATTTTTATTTTTGTGTATATATCTAGGTACCTAAGTGTTCAAAGTAGTTTTCTGTTAGTGATTTGCACTTTTAATGCCTTTGTGTTGCGCAGTAGTAGAAGACTTGGACTTATTTCGTGTAACTAGCATCTTACTTCTCGTTTCAAGTGGACTCGCAGTGGTCAAGATAGTTTAAACTTCTGTACGGTTAAAACTATCTTGACCTCTGTCCTACATATCACCGTACAACGTTCCCAATCTTCCTAGAGAAGATTGGATTGTGTTTTATTGCTATATTGATTTATACTTATATGACACTGGCGAAATCACTTCATTGTGGAAACGCCATATTTTTTTTATTTTTTTTTCTGTGTGAAGGAAAAGTAATAACAGCATTGTTTTACTGCTTTCAACATAGTCAATATTCAGAAACTTCGTGGTTGTACCATGTGTCAGGTTGGACCTCTTATCTGCCGAGCACTATAGTATAGAACTTTTAATAGTAATTCCATGTGTGCCCATTGATTTATCTTTCATGATGAATGGCGTCCGGTGATCTACAGTGTACTTGACCTTGTACCGTATGAGAAGTAAACATTCTGGCAGCTAATATAAACATGGTTGCTCTTCAGAAAGGAATATATAGCCTTTATTGAGTAACAAAATAGTTATTTTCGTAACTGGTACATAATGATGTGTGGCGTCCGCGGACCGGGAGACGAGCTCTAGCCTTCCAACCAGATGGAGTGACGACTTCGTAAGGATCGCGGGAGCACGGTGGATGCGAAAGCACAAGACCGGTCTGAGTGGAGAGCCTTGGGGGAGGCCTATGTTCAGCAGTGGACGTCTTTCGGCTGGCATGATGACATAATGAAGCTTCTTAACATACCTTAAGAGCTAATTATGAACCGTTGCATACATAATTTGTACAAGCTTAAAATGATAATGACCAAAATAAACAATCGCTAACTTTTCTCGTATACTTTCCTATCGACTTTTCTGCTAGCAAATTACTTGTCAGCAAAGTCATTTTCTTTTTTTCTTTGCCTCGCGGCGACTTGAACAGCTACTACCGCGGGAATATGGCGTTTCCACAATGAAGTGATTTCGCCAGTGTCAAGTATATATAAGTATAAATCAATATAGTCATAAAACACAATCCAATCTTCTCTAGGAAGATTGGTGGCAACGTTTTACGGTGATATGTAGGACAGAGGCCAAGATAGTTTTAATCTCTGTACCACTGCGAGTCCACTTGAAACGAGAAGTAAGATGCCAGGATACACGAAATAAGTCCAAGTCTTCTATCACTCTGCAACACAAAGCATTAAAAGTACAAATCACTAACAAAAAAGAACTTTGAACACCTAAATACACAAAAATTAAAACTAAAACAAATTACACATCCGCCATCTTTTGACGTTGCAATGGCCCCCCGTCATTTTCATTATTCCGATTGACGTTCATAGTTTGTGGATTTCATTGTTACATGTTAACAAACTTCATGCAAATTTTAATAGTTACTAAAACAGTTCCGACATTTTATAATAAATGTCGAAACGAAACGCCATTTTGTTGAAATCCATGCTGAACGTAACCATGGTAACCAAATAACAAATCGATGGATAGGTACTAAACATTATATTTTTAGTAATTTAATTAAAATGTAATTCTAAAGACGCAATTAGTCTCAAAAGTAATATTGATTTTAATATAATTAATTTTAATTGGTGTTTAAATATTTTTAACGGTTTATTATACAAATTAGGATTCCACGTCTTCAATAAACGCTAACACTGATATCCGGAATGCCCGTAACTATGGTAACAACAATGCTATAATAATTATTATAGAACTGTTATTACCATGGCAACGTTAATTATAGAATTGTTTTCCCGCTTCGGTTACACAATAGGTGGTATTCTGACACCGAAAACGATAGGTATTATTAGTTGTTTTTTAGTACGCGAGTATAAAAAATATAATACATTTCATACCATGTATTATTTAAGTATGTTTAGAGCCGACCGGCATTTGTAGAAATGATCGCAAGAGGCCTGACGGAATGTCTTTGGTTCCGTGGAATATGGGTCGGGTACGAGTGTGGGATGACATCTCCACCGAACCTCTAATAGGGCTGGTGCGGCAGCTGAAGCCGAAAGCATTAAGGTCGGCAAATATAGTGGTCTCGAAGAATATATGTTTGTACCATTCAGCGTCGAGACCCTTGGTCCGTGGGTCCTAGCGCTCAAAGCCTCTTCAAAGAAATTTCGAAGAGGCTCATTGACGTCACGGGAGACCGAAGAGCTGCCAGTTTCCGCATTCAACGCATAAGTTTAACTATCCAGCGAGGAAATGCTGCCAGCAACTTCGGGACAATGCCGCAGGGCCCTTTTTATGTATAGCGTTTAATTTTAAAATTTCATAATAAATATATATCATTCATTAGTATGTTTCTTCTTCTTAGTCGTTACACTCTTGACAGAGTGGTCGTGGTCGCCAATCAGGAACAGGTTGAGTGATGCGTTTAGTTAAACGGCGCCATTCTTGTCGGACCGCAGCCTTCCTGGTACACTCATGAACAGCCGCCATCATCATCATGTTTGTTGCCGCCTTTATTTGGTCTGTCCATCTCATCGGGGATCTGCCGCGCGCTCTGGTACCTTCAACTTTTCTCTGCACTACCAGACGCTCTATGGAGTCATTGCTGCGACGTGATACATGACCAAAGAAAGTTAGGATGCGTGCTTGTACTACAGACGACAGGCGCTGTCTGATGCCGAGTTCGTTCAGTATAGATGCGTTCGTACGGAACTCTGTCCATGACACCCTAAGCATCCTCCTCCAGCACCACATCTCTAGAGAGTATGTTTATCGTGGTCTAATATCCATATAGTTCAAGCCTTAGCTCTGGATTAGGTATTTTTGTGTCAGCTTGTCTCTGATATTTATTTATTTTATATGTAGCTATTAAATCTTTACAATTCGCGTACTTAGGGTGACACACGGGCGAGTAAGGTCGCCGAGCCATAAATACCGGCACGTCTATCTGGGATTTATCTCGTGGTTAGAATTTACGTTGTATTTTTCTATACATTAAAAGTCACAATTTAAATAATTAAATAAATGGAGAATCATGTAACAGTTGAGAAGCATCATTTTACGATAAGCTATAAATGTTATCTACCAAGATAGAACGAACAAAGATTCAATCCTATTTCTAGCAAAACAGAATTTAACAAGCATTGTCTGATCACTGTCTAATTTGCAGTTTTAAACGATATTAATTTGATTTCACTTTTGGTGACCTCTTTTACGGTATTTCCATATTTAGTTGAGCAATGCGATATAAAATAATACTTTATATGTTTTGTTTCAGCCGGAATGGAGTTCGCGGGTCACAATAGGCACGTCGTCTACATAGTTGTGGTGCTGTCATGTTTAACAGTTGGTAAGTAGACATATTGAAATACTACACCTTCAATGTATCATAGTACCAGTGTGATTGATAGTCAACAACACATTCAACAAGGGCGTCTATTCCCGCCGGTAAAAAACATGTGAATTTACGTTGTCGAATCGTGATTTCCTTATAAAACGAATTATGCAAAAAGTACGTTTATTTCTCGAGCTTGTGATAATTATAATCGTTATTTTAATTATATTGAAATATTTATTTCTTTAGTTTGTTTTAAACGTGCCCTGTATAAATCAACATTTTATTAACATGTCTCTACCTTCCATAGATCTTTAAGTTCAGGTCATGTCTTTCTCAGTCAAGATGGCGCATTTTGCATGTGTCTTCTTCAATCTTTCTATCTATCTCTTCCTGTTCTTTGATACTTGATTAGTTGAGAGGCCTGTTTTTTTTTTTTAATTCCACCTGTGAACACTGGTTGTCAATGAACTATTTTCGTTTTAATCGAATAAGATCTATGTAAGTTACTGTTTGTGTTCCAAATAAATAAACAAATATTGTCCTTTATCTGTTATGGTATTGTTTTGACATCATCCGCCATTACTGTCAAGTAAATAACAGCTATCAAAACGGTGAGAATACGATAACAGCTTAAACAAGATTAGTACATTGTTGCCTAGGTGCGGAAAGTAAGGGTTTTCCTGACGAGGTGGTTAGCAGGCCGAGCAATAGAGAGGCCTGCTAAAATACGAGTCAGGAAATCCTCGTTTCCGCCGAGGCATACATAATACTTTTCTCAAACACGTGAGGAAATAATACAAATACATTTTTAAAAAGCAAGTAATTTAATTATGCAGAATGAACGAATGTTACCGACTGTCAATTGTTTTTAAATACTAACCATAGAAATTGGAATGCAAATTCAAAAAGAAACACACGCACTGTGCTAAAAAAGCGAGCAGTTACCTTGGCTGTTTGGAATTTTCGTCTTGGTCCTTTTGATTTTGTATGCAAATAGACAGCATTTTTAAGAAAAATATAGACATGGATGGAAAGTGTTTTCATATTTAATCCTAGGAGTAAAATGAGGCTCTTTCCGTCCTTGTCTTTCAATTGGAAAACCGTTTGTTCCGAGCATGTTTGAGAAAATGGCTTTTACCGTGTTGAATAGAGGCCCTGGACAAGCTCTACTTTTTATACACACACACGCACATACGCACACAAACGCACTTCATTGTTGTGTAAATGGTAAAAGGAAATTCCAATTTTTGAATTTAGACGACACAGTTAACCTAGTTGGTAGTATGGTACGTGAGTATGACCCTGCCTATGAAGCTAGCGGTCAGGGCAAATATTTGTATGAAGGCGCGGGTATTTATTTATCTATATACTTTAGCAAGTTTATGGTTGCCTAGTACTCATAGTACAAGCCTAGAGTTTAGTTTGGGAAAACATTTTCCTTCTTTCTTTCTTCTAAATATAATTAATCTTCATGTTGTTCCTGGAAGAGCCTGTCCTGCTGCCACAAGTATCTAAGTAACTTACTTACACCCGTATTGACAAACAGTACTTAAAGGATCCTTCACTGAGTAAACCCACTGCGTTCAATACAGCTTTGTGATTGGTCCTTTTTGACCGACCTTTTATTTACGAGAAGATTTGAACCACCATGTGCGTTCGTGAGCACTGTGAGACCTCATAGTGTTGTTTGTGAATACGGGTGTGAGAGATCCCAATGAACTGATTCTAATGTTTTGAGTAACGAATAAATATTTTCATATTCATTTATCAAAAGTGTTTCAGTTTCATTTCACACAAACCTATCTTCCAGCGCAAGCCATCGACTGCTTCAAGTGCGTCTCGATGAACGGGCGGTTCTCCCCGTGCGACGACCCCTTCCACAACAACCACTCGCTGCAGATGCTCGAGTCGCCCTGCATGGGCGGGCGGAAGGGCCGCGACGGGCTGTTCCCAGCCACCTCGTGCATCAAGATAGCTGGGAAGTTTGGTGAGTATACATACATATAAAGGCCTTTTGATCTATCCCAGATGATTTAGGCAGCACTATGAATATAATGGGCGGGGCACATTGCTCGCAGGACTGATGGCCGATGGGGTCAGAAGGTTCTGGAGTGGCGTCCGCGGACCGGAAGACGAGCTGTAGGTAGGCCTCCAACAAGATGGAGTGACGACCTCGTCAGGATCGCGGGACCGCGGTGGATGCGAAAAGCACAAGACCGGTCTGAGTGGAAAGCCTTGGGGGAGGCCTATGTCCAGCAGTGGACGTCTTTTAGGCTGACATGATGATGAATCTTAAGACACTCGTGACTTAACAGGCCGATTCGGGATAGCATCCCCCGGCCGCACGCACAGCAAGTGTACGCACCCCCTGCTGGTCGGAGGATGGCGGCTCACCTCGCGCGTTTTTCTCTTATGTTATGAAACCTAACCAGGTGAAGTCGTGTTTTGTTTGACCTTCTGTAACACCACCTACTACGATCTTCGGCCAGCTCCTACCATTGGCTGCTACATACATACAATCAAGCTATGCCACTTGCTACGATCCTGACAAACTTCCCTAGCTTCCTCAACACTCAAAAGTCTCTTGGGTGCGTTGGTTTGGGTTCTCCTGACCTGGCCCTTTTACATAACATGGAACATAGGAATTATACAGATCTGCATGGAACAGAATATGCTTGTGTTCTCTTTAATTAGGCATGCAATTATACAATACAGATCGTTTTTTATCAAGGAACTCTCGAAAGGAGTAAAATCATTTTTCTAATAGCTACCTTTTTTATTAAAGGAGTATTTATGTATTAGAATTGGTAAATTATTGTTATAAAGTAAGGATTTACATTTTGACCGAGGTAAGACAGTTTATCCTTGTATCTGGTGGATCTTGGGAAAACTTCAGCATGAGTAGCAAACATAATAGGGTTATTGCTAGCAAATAATGCAATCTGCTTAGGAGGCAGTACTCCCATGGCTTGGAATAAAGGTTCGTCTTTTGGGCTACAAATGCTTTCTTTACATTTACGGAATTGCCCCATATAAACAACCCGTAGGTAACTAAGCATAGAAGCTAAAAAGCTTCCTCTTGAATGAAAATCGCAATAAAATCCGTTGCGTATTTTGAAAGATCTACCTAAGCGTATATACAGAGGGGCAGGTAGTGGGAAGGGAAGCGACTTTTTTTTATACTAAAAGGGTAGAGCGAGTCTTCTTTCATCGGCGAGAGGATTTTAAGGCAGCGACACTGCCATGGGCAGTATCTCAAATAGAACGCCTGTAGAGTAGAATTAAAAGTGCTTTGGCTATTGAATTTGAGATACTGCTTATTGGCTAGGAGGGCAGGATACGCCAAAGCAAAAGTTGAGTGCGCCATTTAAAAGAGGCCATTTAAAAAAGCACGTAGTTTTGTGTGTTGGATGGTTACCACTAAATTCAAAACTTCGAGAGCCGTCCCTGTCTCTCGTCACTTTATAATAAATGGAAAGAAAGAGATATCTGCTAACGTAACTTCAGACTTCGATTTTCGACGGCCTCGGCTTGATTTTTGATGATGATTGTCAATGGTGACGTTACAGACGACACGGGCGAGTCGATCACGGTCCGCGGCTGCGGGCTGGACTCCGGAACGGTCACCACCGACACGGAAATTGTGCGCATGTCGCACTGCGGCCGGTTTTACTACAACGACAGGTAAGCAACTAGGGCGGTCTGTAGATCGAGTCAAACCAAATTATTAATTTTAAAATTTCTAAATGTTTATGATGAGATGATTTTCTGATACAACAATATCTTCACGTTGACAAAATTGTTTAGAATTAACACTCCGATAGATAGAGCGCCGATGGAGTTTCCATCCGCATTTAGTTAAATTTCCAATGGTTCGGGCACTTCTTATTCGCACTACCAAGGAGTGGAGTGCTCTCCCGGCGTCTGTATTCAATGGTGTTTTCAAGGCACCCTCGATCTCGTCGTCACTTAACATCAGGTGACACTGAGGTCAAACGCAAACCAATTTTGGATTTAAAAGTGGCGGCATATTCCAGGTACGTGCACGGCTGCCTGCAGAGCTGCAATGACGCGGACGCCTGCAACTCCTCGCCTCAACTCGCGACGCAACACCTCCCCGGCCTGCTCGCGCTGTCCTACCACGTCACGCGGATGCTGGGCCAGAGCTAACAGTGACCCGAGCTAGCTAGTACGGAGGGTTAACGCTATTGGGTTAAAAGGTTAAAGGTTTGGGTCATTGTGGGCCCTTATGGGCCACCTAATAAGAGGACGCAACGCAAAGTGAGATATAATACGCACCACGTAACATGAACCTGCGCGGACAATTATAGGTGTCACAGGTAGGTGGTATGCGACCGCATTGTTACCTGCGCGGCAACCGCCATATTGGTTCTTGTTACGTGGTGCGGATTATGCGATATCGTTCTTGGTCTAATGTTTGATCGCGTCCCTCACGATCACTGGTCACACGCATGTTTTGGTTACATTTACAGCGATTATGTGTGAGCAGGTCAGTTTAGTCCTTGCAAAAAGTTTAAACATATACTAAGGAGAATACAGACCTGGCTTTGGATTGAAGCAAGAAAAATTAACGTTGAATAAGGGTGTCCTGGGTAAAAAACAATAATTGTAATCAGTCCGTCGGTAAGATTATGAAAAAATATTGAACACGTATTTTTTGCTTTATCAAATCAACCAAAATTTACAAATATAACGCGCATCGAAGTTCGGGAGTGGGGGCTCGTGACGTCACAACGTGGTATGAAGTGTGCCACGGCGTGACGTCATGCGAAACCTCAACGCACTGTATCTTCGTCATTTTTTGTTTAATTGACAAAAGAAAAAATATGTGTTCAATATTTTTTCATAATGTAAATGACGCAGTAATTAGATTATTTTAAAACACTAGCCTATTACTTATGTCACGTATGTTTTGCATCTAATTCCGTATTTAAGTTGTCATTGTTGCTCCCAGGGCCTGTATTATATGGTCGCCTTTATCACGGTTAATAAAGCATCTGTCACTGTCGCACTTACATAGTAGTCAAATAGTGACAGATGTTTTATGCACTTTTACACTACGACCACGATAGGCTGCATGATGGCTGCATGTTCGAGAAAGAGATGCAAAAGATACGGGACATAACTCAAGGTATTTTTTCTAGTTTCAATTGTTTGTTAGCCGTGCACTCTCCATATGTAGGTAGCTTCGTAAGTCCTTGGTTTGGTGTATGGACAGTAATAGTAGTGACGTAACTGCTGCGTAATAACAGGCATTATGATACAGTGTTATAATGCCAATTACGCATAGTCGCGCTTTATCTATACTACAAACAAATAACATTCCCTCATAATTGCAATCGGGACGTTAGTTGGTAATTCAAACACATAACTAATTAAATATCACCATTCGGACGACCAACCAACTCGACTTACAATAATCTCAAATCAAAATCATCGATAAATCTGAATTATAGAATGGAAAACTTCTTTGGAACCATATCATACTATACTACTCAACGCGCTACTGTATTTCTTAATTAGGTAAAGGTAATTGGAATACAAAGAGTATACTTACACATTTTTTTTTATAAATCATTTGAATAAACTATTTTTTTTTCTCTTTTAATTATTACTTCGCAAATATCCGATGCGTTTGGTGTTGAATACTTATTTTTGTCTATGGCACATGGCTGTTTAGAAATTGATAAAGTTAGTATCTATTTAAAAACATTTTCAATTACAAACTATAGGCAGGGTAAAGTCACCAGTGGTCAGCCAGAGACCTGTCGTCGGCCTCTGCTTATAGTTTGCATGAGTGGGAAGAGTACGCAAGATATATTTTACACTCTTCACACTCATATAAGGTTGACTACTAGTATCTGGTTAACAACTGGTGCCTTTACCCTATATCCCAACTATACTTTTTCAAGGACAAATCCTGAACCACGACAATACCCTATCGAAATCAATTTTATTCATTAAATTATTTTAATAAGAACATACAAACCTGTTAAAATAACCCTTTTAACCCAAGTATCGTAAGAGTAAGAGGGCACAAGCAGCAGGGAATTTGTCCATTAAATTACTAATATTAGCGTAACTTTAGTTTAGTCCCATCCACGCTATACATTCATCACATCACTATATTATAAACAATGTAATTGCAAGATATATTACCGTAGAAAAATATGGACAAAATAACGGGTCAGAGTGCGTTTTTCACACTAAAGAGGCTATTTCGAAGCCTTGGTTCCTCGCCAGGGAATGCTTTTAGTGAAATCTGATGATGAATACCTCGAGCATCGATACAGGACTTCCAGAGTGCCTAGGACACCCAAATGAATAAATCTGCGGTTAACGCCGGAATTGAGCATGTTCAGAAAAACATCTAAAATGTAAGGAAAGGTGTTGACTGATAGTGCGATCAGTTAGGTATCTTAAGAACTTTTGACCTCCTCTATTGAACCTCGCAGTATCCACCATTAAACCTCACTCAAAACAACCCCAGGCGAAGAACAAAGGCTTCGAAATAGTCTCGTTTGTATGAAAAACGCACTCTGACCCGGTATTTTCTCTCCTGAGTGTACATTTGAAAGTTTTAAATTAGTCAAAAAAATAACCTTTTAACCTTTTAATTTGAGTTTTTAGCTGCTAAAACATTGTATGCGTTAAAAAGTTTATAAGCGTTTTAAATTCTATTTTATAATGTATCTTAAGTTATAACAAATACATTTATACATTAACTTTGTTATGAAAAGATGAACCTATTTTAGTTTAATCATGTTATGTCCTTTTCTACCAAATGAAATTGGGAAAAGGATGTGATAAGGGTAGCATATCGTGACAAAATTGCAAGTATTAAGAAAGATGCATATTGCATTTTCGGATTTTGTGATTCGCTGAACTATACTGGACCGCAAACCTAAGTATCCACTTAAATTACATGTTCTTTAAAGGTGTGATACTTAGTTTTGCGGTCCAGTGTATTTCTAGCTATGGGTCTAAAGTTGAAGTATTTAAAGAAAACCTAGCGCAAAGCCTAACGTTGGGTTTCATAGCTATAACTAGGAACAAATACTCCACGTACTTACATACTATCGGCTCTACGCAGAACGACTGGACTGTTGTTAGTAATAGCTTCGAATAGACTTAATACCCCGATCTGACCAGCATCTATCGGGTATGCCGGTTGCTTTAACCTTTGCTGAGCGCTTAACACAGCGCAGGCGTCGCGTTTGGGAGCGGATATTATGCATGCGATCAACTTCTTAAGCTAGGCATTCACGACCGCGCCAACAAGCTGAAAAGAGCAGCGCCGCGCCAAAATCCATCAGTGAAAGACAAAACTGTAGCGTTTAAAAGTACCTGGCGCAGTCTGTTAAATTTCCAAATGGAAGCCAGCGCGACGCGCCAGCGCGCAATCTGAATGATGTTATCGTGAATGTCGAAAGTCAACGTCGGAACACGCCCTGGGCCAAACCGAATGGCGTCGTCGTGAATGCGTTCTCTGGCTGCCATCTTCTGATAAATTCTAGAACGTAAAGAAGCGGAAGCTAAATGGCGGGTCAAAATATTACGCCCATCCAGTTGTATATAGGTAGGTATTTCATCTATCGCCGAGACAAACGGCGCGTCCTTGAATGCCCAGCTTGAGAAACGCGCACGCCTTACAGACCTACCCTGATCACGGTCACGGCTTATAATAATTATGGGCCTTGAAGTGGGCTTAAACTAAGGACTGGTTATAAAATTACTTTGAACGTGTATACCTTAAGACTTCGTTGGGTTTTTGTTTATTTTATCTCGACTCTGGACCAGCTTATCAAATTCACTACCAGTTCCCTGGTATTGGGGCGACCCGGGTGACATAGCGGGGGACGAGGCGGGGGACGGTTGTTGTAGCGAGAAGGGGAAATCATGCCATACTTGCCATGCCATGCTTGAGGCTACTTTGAAAATCGAGATTCGAGATTACATTAATTCCATCCCTTTCCTTCAATTTAGTTTCAAATGAGGAGTGACAGGGACTCGGCACACAAAGTTTCGAACACAAACTGAGTCGTGGAAACTATTCAGGGACGGCTTCCAAACCACAGATACATCGTCTTATAACTCTGGGGCAAAGTAATTCAACACTGGCCCTGTAGGAGCTCAAGTTAAGTACCTACCTACACTCGCAAGCGCAGCCTAAACTGATTTAGCGTCACTCAGCGTTATGTCTCGCCGCACTGGCTTGTGGTGTGGTAACGTAAAGATACCAATGTTGGACAATTTTAGCTGAAGTTACCAATAATGGTCACTTAAATCTCAATCATACGGTTATGAATTGAATTTTGCAAAACAAATGAATACCCATTATCTTATGTGAAATAAGAATCGGAGTCCATAATTGGTCCGTTGTCCAATAGTGGTTCCGTTACGTGTATACGTACATAAAGCCGCTCGATGTACCCCCGTCCCCTGTGTCTGAGGGTAACTTTTGTATGGGCTGGGTTGCGTTCGTTATTGCTATGGAAAGGGTCGTACAATAGGCAAGTTCGACCTTCCTAAACGCTGTTTGCTTAGAACGTGCACCACCTGTAGTTACTTGGTCTATTTTATATTCTGTGGTCACGTATAGACGCCTCACCTCCCCGCCCTGTCACCCCGCAGGCGCGCCACGCTCGAACTGGTTGCTATTTAACAAAGCTTGTACGAATCATTTATCGCCTAACTATAGTACGGAATTAGATTTTGTATGTTAAAATTGCTTATTAATTGTGAACTAATTCACGACGGCTCGCCCCTCCACTCGAATCCGAATTGCGCGGTTGCGTTGATGTATCTAAAATTCAGTGTTGGGGCGTGACTTCGTGAAATGAAACCACTATCCTTATCTCTGTAAGGACCTGCGTTCACGCGTCAACTTGATAGTTTAAAGATAAATAGTATTAATGGATAAAAATTGGATCATGTAGCCAATAACATTCCGAAACTTTTTAAACTTATAAAATTGGCGCGTGAATCCGAACAAGAAGTTACTATTTCGAGTTTCTTTTCCTGAACTGTGATAAGATTTCTACTGTTTATACAACTCACGCTTCTTATACAGCAAGGTGCAGACAAGCGGGAAATCCCTGGGATAACCAAATTTTTAACTTAATGTGTTGTTAACATGGACTTTGCCAGGGATCCTTCTGTAAGTACCTTACTATAGCTACGTATGTTAGTACTTTTTTATACGTTGTCACTAATGACGCTCACTCAAGGTACATTCATTTGGACCTCTATTACTTTACCAGTAAAAATCTGATCCAGCTGGACCCGGCAATAAAAAAATATGTACAGAAATCATTTTAGTTGAAAATTGAACTGTATGTTTAATTTGTAAAAGGAATCTGTCATTTTATTACAATTAATTAATTATAATGGCCGTTCGTTTGAGGCAAGGGTTTTAAGGGTCATCTTCCTTTCACTGTAATTTCCTTTACAACGTACATACGGTTTTACGTAGACAGTGGCGCCGCTATCTACCTTTTTGCTGTCAAGCGCTAGATTGTTACGCACTTTTGAATTATGATTCATAATTTGATTTTATGTATGCATAAACGCTAGTAGATCTATTCTTACGCTGTTACTTCATAAATAAATGGTCAAAAGGTAAAAAGGTTTATCTTTTGTTATATTAACTTTAGGAAATATAAATGCACCATTACACATAATTTAAGATAAGCTTTATATTCGAGTAAGTACGCAATTTTTGCCTAAACAAAGTTTTTTATAGAAATGTATGGTAAATTATTTTATACTGACTGTCTAACTGCCCATGTTTCGAGCAATAAATATAGTTATACTCAAGTAATTGTGTAATTATTTCGAGCCTGTCCTGTAGAAATTTGGAACTAGTTTTTGTAAGCAACCGTTTTCTCTCCAAGGTAATCTTTTTAACCTTTAGTCAATGGCAGTTGAAAGGCAGCACGAATTTTAACCCTTAAATGCACAATTTAACCCTTAAATAATCTTTCAGTGGTTGTTTTTTTTAAAACTATAACTACGGTAAGAAATTAAGGTAAGAAAAGAAATATATCATGTATATTTTCAAGTGATTGTTTATTTTTTATTTGCTCGCGTCTTGTTCTCGTCTCTTGCATAGTCGTTCTTAATACATAAGTGGGAAAGAGATATACTAATTAATGCCACTTGGTACTGAATCTATGCGACAGTTCGGATGGGTCCTTTAAAGGATGATTTCCACCAAACGGCTCGCATCGCATCGGATCGGAAAGGATACGTACGGATGCCGCGGCAGCCGTACGGCTCTATTGAAATTATTATTGTCTATTTATGACGGAGCCGATCGCGCGTCGCGGCATACTTACGGCGACGTACGCGTGTCGCGGAAGACGCCCGCGGTCGAGCTGTTGTGCGCAACTTGCTAATGTAGACTTAAAAACAGTACACATATGATTCAGTATCGTTTAAAGACTATAAAATTCTTTCCGATCCGATCCGATGCGGGCCGTTTGGTGGAAATATTACTTTAAACGGCAAGAATCCTTTTAAGGGTTAATGTTTTTTTGTCTGTAAAGAGCTCTGTTACTCGTAATAGTGTGTTTATCATAGGCAATATTTTTTAGTTTTTTGTTACGTGCATGCTAAATCACGCAGTTTAACATTACGGAAACATATTTGCGCAATCTGCCATAGTTCTCCGATTCCGGTGAATTTAGGAAATAAAACATCATTACAATTGAATGCTTTTATTGCAATAGTTACAAATAAACATAATTTATGATAATAAATTAAACATAATCAATTAGTTACAATAAATAAGCTTTAGTAAAGACTTCCGATCAAATTATTGCACAACATAGATCCCTATTCCCGGAGAAATAGAGTTCACAGAATAAGTAATAGTCCAAGTAACGAAGTCACAAAGTCACATCCGAGATAATTTATGCTAAATGACATTTATTTTAGACAAGTTCCGATTCCCGTAAGGACTTCCTCTTTCTGTACCTATATAGGGTGAGGGCACCAGTCTTGGACAGTTACCTAACTCTTAATTCTAGGAAGATTATAAATTGATTGTTGCAAAACAAATGAACAACCCTTATCTTCTGTAACTTAACAATCAAGTGTCGATCATTGGTCCTTGTTGATTACTGATTCCATCACCCTATCAAGATTCATCTCAAGAGTGATGTTCTCAGATAATGTCAAACACCTATGAAAAAATGCATATAACACTCTTTATGGTGATGTTTACTTACACACAACGGTAAGTGGTCATCCCAGTGCAGCCGCACCGCAGGATGTTATCACTGGCCATTTGCAACTCACAAAAGTCGAAACCGTCTGGGCAGTTTTTTTTTTGCCCCCTGCGACTTCAACAGCTATTACCGCGGGGATAGGGCGTTTCCACAATGAAGTGATTTCGCCAGTATCAAGTATATATAAGTATAAATCAATATAGCAATAAAACACAATCCAATCTTCTCTAGGAAGGGGGCAACGTTGTACGGTGATATGTACAGAGGTCAAGATAGTTTCAACCTCTGCACCACTGCGAGTCCACTTGAAACGAGAAGTAAGATGCCTGATACACGAAATAAGTCAAAGTCTTCTATTACTATGCAACACAAAGGCATAAAAATGACAAACTATTCAGAAAAGTACTTTGAACACCTAAATACACAAAAATACAAAACTAAGACAAGTTACACATCCGCCATCTTTTAACGTTGCAAATGGCCTCCCATCTGGCGAGTTAGATTTAGCGATTGATCTCTTCTTGCCTCAGGTAAACTGTCAAGATGCAAACACCGTTAAAGTCTCTATTCTCTATCGACTCTAAGGGTGAAGCCACACGAGCGTAATTTTGTGAGTTGTGTGCTGCGTAATTTCTGCTACATTCGGTTTCATTCCAATCTCCTGTTTGGTTCACACGGCGACGCAAAATCAGCGCTTTTTGTATGCAGCAGAAATTACCCGACTCACAAGTGAAAAAATTACGCTTGTTTGGCTTCACCCTAAATGTATGGAGTTGACATAAGCGGTTGACGTGATCATGCTTACGTCAATAGTATATATTCTGTCTGTATTTTCGAAAAACGCTAACTTATCGTTATCCATTTTGACTAGCTTCCGACTTTTACAGTAATGCCTGAAACATTCGTTTTGTTCATGTCCATATCTAAACCAACTCATTCGGTGGCTCTATTACTTGGTTAGTCGAGCATTGTACTAGTTCTCCATTTGTTTTTGTTTAATAATCTCCTGTCTACAGCGTCAGGGCAGGGTTTACCATTAGGCAGAGTAGGCAGCTGCCTAGAGGCTCCACATCAGCTAGGGGCCCCGGCCGCAAAAAATAAATCAAAAATTCATCAACTTGAAATGAGGTCATGATCTTGAAACGACTGAAAAAGGAACCCGGAATTGCGTTGCCTAGGGGCCCCGACATGGTTAATCTTGCCCTGTGCAGGGTTTCCAAAGAATAATAAACTTGGGACCAGAAAAACTGCCGGCTCTCTGGGATGCTTCTAGTTCATTGGTGATTCTCATCAGCTGAACTTTTCTGTTTTTTTTTTACATTTGCATAGCGCAGCATATTGATCTATGTGACTATATCTTGGCAGAGAGTTTGACGTGGTGATTGGTGGAATTACAATAATTCAAGTGGAGACCACCACATTAAAAGGATTGTGAAGCTAAAAAATATTTTTTATACAGAATACGATAACTTGTCACTCGCCTTTAACCTAGTCAGATTTTCACGTTTTTGAATATCTTGTAGATATCATGAAAAACTATGTCCGTTCTTTTCGTTTCCAAGAAAATATTGATTTTAATGAAACGAATTTAAAAAAAACTATAAACAGAACCGTACAATCCTAGTTCTTTATAATAACGGCAACATGTTCTAAAATCGTGCAAATCGGACTTGGTTTAGGGGGTGAGAAACATTATCGTCCGGAGCTAAATTTGTATGGATTTTCTTTGACAGCTACGCGATTTCAGCGATCCTTCACAATCATCTAAAGCAAAGTACCAGCTGTTGGCTGAATATTGGATCATGTGCCCATTTAATTCTTAAACAACGTTCTAAAAAAGTTGTTTATTTCCGAACTGTTTTTTACCAACATAAAGATAAAAATTGTATAGTGCTGCCAGTTTCCTATCATCACCTTTGTTTTATTTAATTAACTACTTGCCGAGCTATGACTGTTAAAGTTTATATGCCGTCTGTTTACCTTGTATTTCCTTGTATATCTATTTGCCTATTAGGTTTTAAATTGGTTATTAAGTAGCATATCTCAATGATTAATTCAACGTCATCATCAGAAGTCGGACGAGTTGAAGGAGACAGCCGAGGACGCGGTGGCGGCTGTGTCCGTGTCTTCATCTGAAATCCAAAGGCATAGACTATAATAGTAGTTTATGTGACTGTACATAATGAAGGGCATTAAACACAGCAGAGTGTGGGTTTATGAAACGAGCCGAGTCAACATCATCATCATCAGCGTCATCAGAGTCATCATTGTCGTCGTCGTCAGCATCTTCACCATCATCATCATTGTTATCATCACCATCATCATCATCATCGTCATCGTCATCATTATCATCACCAGCGTCATCAGAGTCATCATTGTCATCGTTGTCGTCGTCGTCGTCGTCATCATCTTCACCATCATCATCATCGTCATCATCATCATCATCATCATCATCAGCGTCATCAGAGTCATTGTCGTCGTCGTCGTCGTCGTCATCATCTTCATCGTCATCATCATTGTTATCATCACCATCATCATCATCATCATCATCATCATCATCATCATCCATCTGAACCTTGACATCGAGTGAAGTTGAACGTTCATTTAGTATATTGCCTTATAGTGATAAACGAAACAGTCTACTCCCAGAGAATGTTGAGAAGTTAATGATTATCTACTCTTATTACTCTGACAAACTAAATAAAATGCTTGCTGTGTGTAGGTCCTACTGACGTGGACTTCGAAGAGGAAATTGCATCTGTCCCTATATAATTTTATACAAACCTCACGTAAAATGTTGTATACAATATTATTTTTGTTTTGTTGGACCGTTTTCTACTAAGTTAGTTAAAAAGTTTCTAGAACACTAGCAAGATTGCGACAGTCTTGTTTTGCCGTGAACATTCCGATGTAGCGTTAAACAGTGTACCTGTGCGCGGCGCGTGCGCGGCGTGCGGCGGGTGCGGGTAGGGCGAGCGGTCGCACTTGCACTTGCGCAGCTCCTCCAGCCGCCGCAGGTCCGACGGCAGCAGCGGCTTCTCCGGCGACGGCGGCGGCGACGACGACGGCGACCCTGTTCACATTGCAGGCATTTAACCTCCGATGGAAATGGTGGTGTCATACATTCTGGGGTCCTAGTTAAAAGGGTATAAGTCATGACAATCATCATACACAGTTTATGTAATACGCCCTTTTTTATTACAAGTTAACTCGACACATACCGTTTTTCACTAGGCTACCAGAATTTAAGACTACCTACACCGAGCGTCCAGTGGCGCCCTCATACCTATCTACTATTTTGTTTTCTAATAAATAGGCTACCTAAAGTATAGTCTTGATACCTTTCAGTTATACTGTTACATTCAGGAGCAAAAATCGGTCAGAGTGCGTTTTTCATACTAAAGAGGCTATTTCGAAGCCTTGGTTCCTCGCCAGGGAATGCGTTTAGTGAAATATCGATACAGGACTTCCAGAGTGCCTAGGATACCCAACTGAATGAATCTGCGGTTAACGCCGGAATTGTGGATATTCAGAAAAACATCTAAAATGGCAATAAAATGTAAGGAAATCCAAGTGCTGACCCCAAACTGTCCGGCTGTGGTGTTAACTGGTTGTGCGATCAGTTAGGTACCTATCTTAAGAACTTTTGACCTCCTCTATTGAACCTCGGAGTATCCACCATTAAACCTCACTCAAAACAACCCCTGGCGAGGAACCAACGCTTCGAAATAGTCTCGTATGAAAAACGCACTCTGACCCGGTATTTTTGCTCCTGCGTGTATTTTACGTCCGACGGAAAAACAGTGGTGTCATAAGTTCGAGACTCCGCCGAGCGTCCAGTGGCGCCATCATTACTTGAACTCTGTTGTATAAAAAAATAATAAACACTTAATACATACCTACAACAAAAAACCAGCCTTCGATTTCAAGATAATACCTACTTTAGTCTATTAGAAAACACAATATTTAAACAGAGCCCGGATTGTTCATGGCAAAACCAAACACTATCGTAATCTGGCTAGTGATAGAAACATCATTTTATCGATATCGAGTATTATTTATAAAAGCGTGCTCGAACGACATCCTGAATATGAAAGTTTACGAGATATATCTGAAAATTATACCAATTACAATGAATTTTATAAATTTGCTCCCTTGACGTCAAGTGAAGTTGAACGTACATTTAGTATATATAAATGGCGTTATAGTGATAAACGAATTTGTTTGCTCCCAGAGAATGTTGAAAAACGAATGATTATCTACTCCTATCACCATTACTGATACTGATGGTGTGTACTAACGTGGATTACGACGAAGAAATTGAATATGTTTCTATATAACTTCATACAAACTATGTAACTAATGTATGTTATTTTATTTGGTCACGTTTTTTATTCTATTACACAATTATCGATATCGATAAAATGATGTTTCTATCACTAGCCAGATTACGATAGTATTTTGTTTTGCCATGAAAAATCCGGGCTCTAACAGTAACTATAACTATAACAGTAACGAAGGCGCCACTGGACGCTCGGCGTTGTTTTAATCGTTTCTATAGTTCGTCTGTCTGTCTGTGGCATCGTAGCTCCCAAACGAATGAACCTATTCGGAAACAGTTTTTTAAAAGAAAGCGGAGTTTAATTGGAACGGTTCTAAGCTAGTTTCAATTAAAACCACTTGGGCCTTTTGAGGGTTTTCACTGTTATGAGCTCTGAAAGCAGGGATCGTCATTGCAGGCGGTCAGTCGCTCGGCCGATCGGTCGGTCGGTCAGTCACGGCAGACTTTTCAGGGTTCCGCACAACAACAACAAAAAAGCGGTTCCCTCATAGGATCATTCGTGTCTGTCCGTCCGTCTCTCACAGCCAATTTGCTTGAAAACTACTGGACCAATCGAGTTTAATTTTGGTACAAATATGTAAATTGATAACCCAAACACAGATACCTAGGCAAAGTAAATATATTTTTTGTAGAATAAGAGTCATTTTCGCGGGACAATTAGGAAATTTAAAAAAAAGTTTTTCAAACTTTACTGTTCATATTATTATATCAAATGAAAGGGCTCGTTATGGGCATCTCAAATATATTTTTGTAAAAAATACTTGAAAAGGTCGTTAATGTTTAAAGCGTATTATAGGGTCGAGGACTATCTAACAGACAAAAAATGCATGGCCTAAACCCGAAACTTAGTCAATAATAATTTGTTCAAATGCAAAAGCTTTATCCTGCTTTGTCTTGTCTAGGGGACACCGTTGATGCAGGAAAACATATCGAAACTTTTATGTAGATTGATGTGATGTCATCTTGCACTTGGGACCCGGGTATGTCCTTAAACTACGCCCAGAACCACCGGAGGATGGGCAGCAGCGTCCTCTCAGAACACGGTGAAATACTGCGATCGCCAACCCGCCTGCCAAGCGTGGCGATTATGGTAATTTTCTCCCCAAGAGAAAAAACAAAAAACAACCATGGATATTGCACAACTAATAAATCGGCCCCCAGTCCCCGGCGGCCCCGCTATTCCTGGCTACGGTAGCGGTCGCGGTAACGGCGGGGCGGGGGGTGCTAAGAATCTCCGGCAGAGATATGGCTACCACCACCGACGACCCCTGGCCCTGGCAACTTATAACACACGCACGTTGAGGGCTGACGAGAAGATCGTGGAACTTGAGGAAGAATTGAGCAGGTTACGCTGGGACATAGTGGGTTTATCAGAAGTCCGAAGACAGGGGGAGGACACGATGACTCTTAAGTCGGGTAACCTGTTCTTTTTCCGGGAAGGCGACAAACTGTCCCAGGGAGGTGTCGGGTTTATCGTCCACAGGTCTCTTGTGAACAACGTTGTCAAGATCGAGAGTGTGTCGTCAAGAGTAGCTTACCTTATACTCAGAATCACCAAACGGTATTCGCTGAAGGTCATACAGGTATACGCTCCAACTTCGACGCACTCCGATGATGAGGTGGAGGTAATGTATGAGGATATTTCCAGAGCCATACATTCCACCAAAACTCACTACAACGTTGTCATGGGAGACTTTAACGCAAAGCTGGGTAAACGAAGCGGAAATGAGCTGAGAGTGGGGCAATTTGGAATTGGAAGTCGGAATTCCCGTGGCCAGCTGCTGGCGGGCTTCATGGAGAAAGAGGGACTCTTTATGATGAACTCTTTCTTCAAGAAGAGTGAATGCCACAAATGGACATGGGTGAGTCCCGACGGTGCGACCAGAAATGAGATAGATTTCATCATGTCGACCAGAAGGCAAATATTCAATGATGTCTCCGTGATCAATACGGTCAAAACCGGGAGCGATCATCGAATGGTCAGAGGCACATTGAATATCGACGTACGCTTGGAAAGGTCACGCCTGATGAAATCAACGCTCCGTCCAGCACCGATTCATATCCAAAACCCCGAGAACTTTCAGCTCGAACTCAAAAACCGCTTCGAAAGCCTAGGTGAATGCGTAGACGTGGATGATTACTGCAACAGGTTTGTGGAAACTGTCCAAACGGTCGGGTCTAAGTTTTTCAAGACTCGCCGTTCAAAAGGAACCAAGAAAATCTCTGATTCTACCCAAAAGTTAATGGAGAACAGACGTGCTATGGTTCTGCAGTCATCACAAGATGCTTCTCAGTACAGGCAGCTCAATAGACAGATCTCTAAGTCTTTGACCCGCGACATACGCCAATTTAATACTAATAGTATTGAAGAGGCTATTGAGCGAAACAAAGGCTCTAAAGTGTTTAAAAAAGATTTGTCTATTGGGCAGAGCCAGCTGATGAGGCTGAAGACCGATGACGGCAGGATCATATCGTCTAAACCTGAGCTTTTGGGAGAGATAGAGAAGTTCTACGGACAGCTGTACACGACAACACGCCCACCTGTCAGCAACCTAGCCGAAGACCCAAGAGCTAGGTTGTCCCGACACTACACCGAAGATATCCCGGACGTTAGCCTGTACGAGATTAGAGTGGCTCTAAAACAGCTTAAGAACAGCAAGGCACCGGGTGATGACGGAATTACGGCTGAGCTTCTGAAAGCAGGTGGATCACCGGTTTTAAAAGCTCTTCAGAAGCTATTTGATTCCGTCATAGCCCAGGGTAAAACGCCGCAAGCATGGCACGCGGGCGTGGTGGTTCTTTTCTTCAAAAAGGGTGATAATACCCAGCTGAAGAATTATAGACCCATCACGCTCCTGAGTCATGTTTATAAGCTGTTCTCTAGAGTCATTACGAATCGTCTCGCTCGCAGGTTTGACGACTTTCAGCCTACCGAACAAGCCGGTTTCCGAAAAGGCTTTAGCACCATAGACCACATCCACACGCTGCGGCAGGTTATACAGAAGACCGAGGAGTATAATCAGCCGCTATGCTTAGCGTTTGTGGACTATGAGAAGGCCTTCGATTCGATCGAAACATGGGCTGTGCTGCAGTCTCTTCAGCGGTGCCAAATCGACTATCGGTACATCGAGGTGTTAAAGTGTTTGTATAGAAACGCCACTATGTCAGTTCGCCTTCAGGACCGGAACTCGAAGCCTATCCAATTGCAGCGAGGAGAGTCAGTAGAGTCTCTCAACAAGTGGGTCTTAAAATGAACATGGACAAGACGAAAATCATGTCAAATGTCCATGTCGTACCCACTCCTGTCAAAGTTGGTGACTCTACTCTCGAAGTTGTTGACGACTATGTATACCTAGGACAAAAAATCCAGTTAGGTAAGTCCAACTTCGAAAAAGAGGTCAATCGTCGAATCCAACTCGGATGGGCAGCGTTCGGTAAGCTACGCACTATCTTCTCGTCCCAAATACCACAGTGCCTCAAGACAAAAGTCTTTGATCAGTGTGTGTTGCCAGTGATGTCGTATGGATCCGAGACATGGTCGCTTACAATGGGCCTCATAAGAAGGCTCAAGGTCACTCAAAGGGCGATGGAAAGAGCTATGCTGGGTGTCTCCTTGCGAGATCGAATCAGGAATGAGGAGATTCGCAGGAGAACTAAAGTAACCGATATAGCTCACCGGATTGCAAACCTTAAGTGGCAGTGGGCGGGGCACATTGCTCGTAGAACTGATGGCCGTTGGAGCGGAAAGGTTCTGGAGTGGCGACCGCGAACCGGGAGACGAAGTGTTGGCAGACCTTCCACAAGGTGGACTGACGATCTGATAAAGGTCGCGGGAAACCGCTGGATGACAGCAGCAGAGGACCGATCGTTGTGGAAAACCTTGGGGAAGGCCTTTGTCCAGCAGTGGACGTCTTGCGGCTGATAATGATGATCTTGCACTATCTTATATACACATAAGTAGTTGATTCTATTTTTTCTTTTTTCTTTTTCTCTCTATCTCCCCCGTAAGATTTTTGGCATGTTTTCCTGCTGAACTACGCATGTTGGTTTTATTTAATATTTATAGCTTTATACAATGCTTAGACTAAGTAGTACCATTGTAATATGAAATATGTTTAAAAAATTACTGACTGCTGAGTTTCTTGCGGCGTTTCTTCTCAGCAGTGGTCTCCTCTTGGGAAGCGCTGGTAGATTCTTGACGTGTAAAAGTGGCCGAGCGGCCTACTTACTGAATAAATTTCTTTTATCTTTATCTTCACCGACCTGCCGCTATGCGCACGCGGCTGCGACCCCTATGCCTCTCGTCCTCCAGGTCGCACAGGCACTCCGGGGGCGGCGCTCCGGTTCGTTCGTAGCTGGCGAGCTTCTCCTCCCTCTGGCGTTTCTCACTCGGCAGCTCCTGGGGACCTGGCAGCAACGAGCAAATCACACTTAATCCGTGGCCCGATTTGACAGCTGTCAACTTAGTACAAAATATATTTTGTGTTTTTAATTTCGAGGTTAAATTAGCTGTCAAATCAAGTCTCTTAGGGTGCGTATTATAGGTCAACTTTATGTGGTGTGATTATTGTTAATAAATAACGAGACGGACTTTGTAGTTGTTTATTATTAAGGACTAGCTAAACAATAGGAACTAATAAGGTGTTTTTTTATTTTTTTATTTTTAGGGTATGCAACCAGTAATGAACAAAAACCTATGAACCCAGAATATAAGAGTTATTAATTTATTTTGAGACAGTCAATTTACATCCTATTACCTTATGATCTTTGAATTTAATTATTTGGTACCTTCAGCTAAAAGAGTCGAACATTGGTGCCATCACCCTATTAACTTTTTCGCCGTGGCGCTAGTTGCCACAGACGTCGTAAACAAATTTAGAACCTGTTTCTCACGCAATATGCCACGTTGCCGCTAGATGGCTCTGGTATCAAAAAACGCCGTAGTGGTCATCACAGGTGACCATGACAAAAAGTAAAATAAAATTATACCGCATGAAAAAAATAAAAGAAAACACTCACAGGGCTTCGCTCCCAGGGGCCCCTCGGTCCTTCCCAGCGCATCCTCCCTCTTGTACATCATGAAGTGCTTGTAGTCCGACCGCATGACCTCCTCCTCGGGTTCGACCCCGGTGACGCGGTCAAACACTGGCAGAGAAAATAAAAGAAAAAAAAGAAAAAAACAGGGCAAAATAAATCGCGAGAAACTAATCCTCTTTGCAAGTTAAAAAAATGTGACTAAATATTGTTCCTGTGAATTGTGGCCACTAAAATCCTCACATACATAATAGAATATAAGTTTGTGTGTGTATATTTGTTACTTCTTCCTCTTCACGCTGAACGGTTGGAAGGATTTGAATGAAATTGGGGATAGAGCTATCCCCCTGGATGAACGCATAGGCGGGATGGCGGATTAATTCTACGGCTAATTCTACGTGGACGTAGTCGTAGACTGAAGCTATTATAATCAGGGATCGTACTTTTCATGCCGATGTCGTCAAAATGACGAAATTTTACACACAGTGCTCTGCTTCCATTTGGTAGGTGTTTAGCTATGTAATAACTGTACAAATAAAAATATGTAAAGCGGCAAAATGATTATAGTTTAATCGCAAATAAAATACGGATCACGGCAGCGTCATTTTCTTTTTATAAATGTCAATGCCATAAAGTTACTCGATGATTTTCGCCACTGTCCTTGTCAATCAAATAGTTTCATTTACGTTTTAGGTATGTAGTAGGTATTTATTTATCTACGCGTCAATAGATTACTTAACTCATTTGTACCTACATGATTAAATGATTGACAACTAATGGTTAATAATAAATAAAATAAAATAAAAATAAAAAAGCCTTTATTTCTTACAGAATCTAGGATTGCAAAAAAAATAAAATAAAAATAGTGTTAGTTACATTTGAAAACTTAAGTATTTTTTTTTTTTTTAAAGATTATTAAATTGGTAGTCATTCTGCAAGAACCCCCGTGCAGGTAAAGGCCTCCTCCAAAGTGATCCAGTCTTCTCTAGATTTTGCTGAAATCATCCAGTTTGGACCCGCTGTGCGTTTTATTTCGTCCTCCCATCTATTTCGGGGTCTTCCTTTCCTTCTTTTGCCTACTGGCCCATTCCAAGCTGTCACACTTTTTGTCCACCGCTGGTCTTGGAGGCGAGCTACGTGTCCAGCCCACTTCCATTTTAGTGCAAGAGCGCGTGTCAGACCGTCTGTTGCTTTTGTGATATTGCGTATTTTTGAGTGTCGTATTTTTTGAATTTTTTTAATATTTAGCATGCTGCGCTCTATTCCGCGTTGGCACGTCGTGATTTTATTTTTTATGATTTTATTAAACTTCCAGGTCTGGCAGGCGTAGGTCAAGCATGGTATAAGGCAGGAGTTCATAACCTTGGTCTTCAGATTGATCGGCATGTTACTCTTAAATATTTCTTTTAAGCTCCAGTACTTATTCCATGTTAACTGTGCCCTGCGTTCTACCTCCTGGTAGTTGTTTGAACTGTCGAAGCTAATTTGTTTGCCGAGGTAGATGTACTGTTCGGTGTACTGAAGAGGTTCGTCGTCGACATATATTTGTATCTTGGTGCTGTTGGTCATTATCATAGTTTTGGACAGGTTCATTTCTAGGCCGGCAACCTTGCTAGCGTTGTTTAGTGATTCTACCATGTACTGTAATTCTGTTCCTTTCTCTGATATTAGCACCAAATCGTCTGCGAAACGTAGGTGGTTTAGATACCTATTTTTTATTTGTATGCCGCGTTCTTTCCAGTCAAGCCTATTTATTATGGACTCTAATATGACTATAAATAACATAGGTGATAGTGGGTCCCCTTGTCTTACCCCTCTCTTTACAGGGAACCAGGAGCCAGTTGTTTCTAGTTGAACTCTACTTTTGCTATTGTTATATATACTTTTGATTGCTTGTATATATTCGTTTTCCACATTCTGTATTGTTAGAGTTTCCCAGATATAATTATGTGATACTGTGTCGAATGCTTTTTTGTAATCGATATATGCCAAGTATAGCGGTCTGTTTTTCTCGTTGTACTTTTCGATAAGAAGCTCAAGAGTGTGGATATGATCGATCGTAGAGAAGCCCTTTCTGAATCCTGCCTGTTCTATGGGTTGACACTTTTCTAATGTAGCGCTTATGTTTTTGTTGAGGATTGTGGAAAATAGTTTGTATGTACTCGGCAATAGGCTTATTGGTCGGTAGTTCCCTATATCATTTGGGTCTCCCTTTTTGTATAGCAAAATGATTTTTGATTCAGACCACTGGGCGGGCGTCTCTCCTGTTTCAAGCACGAAATTGAATAGATTTGTGAAGGGTAAAGATAGTATTGGGGCAGCTATTTTTAAGATTTCGTTTGCTATGTTGTCTAAGCCTGGGCTTTTATCGGGTTTTAGTTTTTTCAATGCCTCTATGACTTCGTTTTCCGTGATCCAATGTTTATTTAAGTTCTTGACTTCGCTCGTGGCACCTTGGTTCATATAGCTGGTGTCATTTGGCTCTTTTGCGCTGTATAAATCCCTGTAAAACTCGGTTGCTATATTGATGACGTCGCTGCGGTTGGTTTTGGTTATTTCACCTCGTTTTAGCCCGTCGATCCAAGTTTTATTTGGTTTCAGCTCTTTGTATGCCTTTTTTGTGCTCCCACTTTGGATCAGGTACTTTTCTATAGTATTATATCTATAGTTGCAGTAGTCTTTCCTTATATATTTACTTACAAGCTTATAAAGGGCTGAAATTTCGTTTCTCGTTGTTCTAGTTTTGTTTTTGCTTCGTTGCAGTTCTTGTCTCCTCTTTAAAAGTTTTAGTGTACGCTCTGTTAGTATTTTGTGATTTTTCTTAAAGTTCTGTGTTTCGCGTGCATTTTGTAAGCTTGTAGTGATGAGTTTAATTATGCTGTCATAATATTTTTGGGCCGAAGTAATATCAAGTGCGAACGTTTGATCTTGTGAAATGTAGGAATTTAGGTATTCTTTGAACTTAAGAATTTCTTCTTCGGTTTTTAGTGTGGTACTTTGACAGTTAGTATATTTTGTTCTGCTTTTCTTTGGTTGTGTGTCATATGTTATTGTAGCTCTTATTGGCCTGTGGTCTGAAGGGTAGTTGACATTTAATACTTCTATGTTTTGAAATATAAGAGGTCGATTTGAAAGTATAAAGTCAATTTCATTTTTAAAGGTTCCATCTGGTGATCGCCAGGTCCATTTATTTTTTGGTTTCTTTTTGAAAAAAGTATTTAAAATTGACAACTTATTTTCGCTAGCGAAATCAATTAATCTTTGACCTCTCTCGTTCCTATCACCATATCCGTGTGTTTTCATGATTAGATGTTCTTCTTTTTTTGGTATCCCTATTTTGGCATTTAAGTCTCCCATCAGTATGTAGTCTTTATATGCCATTTCTATTGCTCTATTTAATGCCGTGTAAAAGTTATCGATTTCAGTGTCGCTTGCTTTTGCTGTAGGAGCATAGACTTGTATGATGGATAGATGAGAACTTTCGAATTTCAGGTTTAATACTGCAACTCTTTCGGAAAGGCCAAGGTAACTTTCTATATTATTTTTGAGGTGGATTTTTATTATAAAGCCAACACCATATCTACCAGGTGTGTAGCCTGTATGGCACAAGATGAAGTTTTCATGTTCTTCGATTTTGTTTCCAATGCGTCGTGTTTCAGCTAGCCCTATTATGTCGTAATTAATGTCTTTGAGGGCTTCGTTCAGTTCTAGTAAGCGTTCGTACGATGACAGAGTTTTGACATTATATGTCAATATATATAATTTTTTGGGTGGGTTTATTTCATCCTTTGGAGGGTTTTGGTCGTGATCTTCCACGGTGACCAGCCGGCTTGGAAGATGGGTTTCGCGTTCTGATGAAGGTGTTTTTACGTAGGCGTTCGGAGGGGGGGTTGGTAATTGCTATATATTATCGTTATTTTTTTCATGTGGCTCTGGTGAGTTATTTAGGTTTTTGTTTATCAGGTAACTCAGCATACCTGGTTTCACACTTCCCTCCGAAAAGCTAGAGCTGCTTCTTATATGTGTTTGGGTTTTATTCTTCTTGTTAGGCTGTACTAAGGTTTCCGTTCGTTTTGTGGTTTTAGTTTCAGGAGAAGTTGAGAGCGTTCTTTTGTTATTGCCCGTTGTTTTGTTTTTTTCACGGATTACAAGTTTGTCGTATTTTATTTTTACAATATTTCCTTTCTCTTTCTCGATCCTTGCCTGATCTTGAAGTACTTTTCTCTTTTCCAGTATATTTTTCGGGTAATCCTCTGTTATATAGTATGGGGTATCTTTTAGTGCGCTTCTCTGTTTAAATAAATTGATTTTCGTACCGAGTGTAGAAAAGGTAACTATTATTGGTCGAGGTCGTTCCCCTTTCCTGCCAATTCGTTTGACCTCCTGGATGTCTCTGCGGTCTAGATCTTGAGAGAAATGTTCTTTAATAAAGTTAATTATGTTTCTTTCTAAGTTTGAGTATGATGCTTCCGTTTCTCCTACTCCGAAAAAGACAATGTTATTTTTCCTTGCCTGTTTTTCTAGGAAATACAGTCGTTTTTCTTGGTTGTCTATCTTTTCCTTCAGGTTCTCATATTTTTCATCTAGTTGTTTGAATTTATCTTCCAAAATGTAGTTTATATTTTGTGTTACTTGTTCAGTGACTCGTTCCCCATTTTTTTCTATAGTATTTCTTTGTTCGTCTAAATCCTTTCGAATTTTGCGGAGCTCGTGCATGATTTCTTCCATTTTTCTGTTTTATAATATGTATGAATCTTGGTGAGCGTTTGTTATGGTACTGGTGGCGCCTTCTAGTGGACTTTCCTGAACTTACTAATTATGGTAGCTAGATCGATGACTGCTGGATCTAAGATGTTTCGAACTTGTTGTTGTAATACGGGTAACTATCAACAGATGTCGCTAGGGTCTTTGTGTAACTGTACGATTATTTGCAAGTCACTTGTGACTAAGGTTATGTTTACGGCTAATTTTATTTGTAGACTTTCCGTAACTGTGATAATTTGCACTTCGCGTTGGTTTTTGGTTAGTCTTTTACTTTATGTGGATGAGATTTGAGGATACATTTTTAGAAACGCACAATAACACTAGCTCGTTCCTGAGTCATTTCCACTGTTTTTATAATTATCCGTTAAACGTTGGATGTTGTCCACAATGTATGATGTGAGTCACTTCCTTATTTCGTCACTATTGTCCTTTTCACTACGTAATTGCACTTATTTTAATATTGAGATCGTTTTAAATGCGGAACCGAAGTAAACATTGGCACTACAGCGCCCTCTCTCAATTTAGGTTAATAATTACAATAAAACCAATTTGGAATCATACTCTGTGTAGCGTGACGTGACGTCAATTTTGCGTCAACGGCAAGAAAAGTACGCTCCCTGATTATAATTCATTTTTCCTCAAAAACTAACTTCAACGCAACGCATTCGCCGTGTTACGATTGTACTTAGTAAACAAGTTTCGAGTGAGCGCGTGATATTTTAATACCCTTATAGACGTATAATTTTTAGTGTTAACATTTTCACTAACAAAAAAAACCATTTATTTTTCGTGCAGCTGTACTCACGTTTGTTGGTCCAATCGCGCGCATCGAGCGCCGCCTCGATGATCTCGCGCAGGCGCCGCGTGTACTCCGCTTGGATGTAGCATGCGTCGCTGCGGGCTTGCTTTGATTTCGCAACCGCTGCGGGGGAAGCGCAGTCAGGTTAGCATTTGCTAGTGCAGTCACAGAGTAGGCGTTTAGAAGGATCATTGGCCTAACCTGTGGTTAAGTAGCTACAAAATAATGATTCGTTCTCTTTCGTGTACGTAAGGGTTATCAGTGTGTTAAGCAGAGAAGCAAAGAGAATGATCACCGCTGAACGCTGTCTACACTCAGGAGCAAAAATAACGGGTCAGAGTGCGTTTTTCATACTAAAGAGGCTATTTCGAAGCCTTGGCTCCTCGCCAGAGAATGCTTTTAGTGAAATCTGATGATGAATACGCCTAGGATACCCAACTGAATGAATCTGCGGTTAACGCCAGAATTGTGCATGTTCAGAAAAACATCTAAAATGGCAATAAAATGTAAGGAAATCCAAGTGCTGACCCAAACTCTCCCGCTGGGGTGTTAACTGATTGTGCGATCAGTTAGGTATCTTAAGAACTTTTGACCTCCTCTATTGAACCTCGCAGTATCCACCAATAAACCTCAGTCAAAACAACCCCTGGCGAGGAACCAACGCTCCGAAATACTCTCGTTTGTATGAAAAACGCACTCTGACCCGATATTTTTGCTCCTGAGTGTAGTCTAAGAGCCTGGTAGTAAATTAATAACTTGCGTTGCTATGACAACGATGCGAACTCCACCTAAACTGCGGAGTGAACTCCCCCTGCTGCAGTTAGCCCTACTTTGTAAATTGTTTCGAAGTTACGTTGGCTTCCACCCTTTTTCTCGATTTAGTCTCGAATGACGAGTGACAGGGATGCAGCAAACGTCGAATTTCGATTTTCAAAATAGGTACGGCTTCTGGAATACAGTGATGTGTTATGCTAAATTGTGTTTTATCCAAGTAGGTACTTACAGTACGATTAATTGCACTTTGACACTGCAATTCTCGGCATTAGACAGCAGCAGAGACACATTGCTGCGTATTTATACTATCCTATTGTGCACTTAACAGTCTAAACCAGTAATGTATATCACCTGCCATTATGATTATTTTTTCAGTAGACCTATGAATAACAGATGTGGCTTGATTTAATTATTAAATTACAAGTAATAAGTAATAAATAAATAAATAAATAAAAAGTTGATTATAATCTATTTGGCAATAAATGCCTGTGTCTTAATCTTTGAATAAAATAATAATATTCATGAAGTTTCTATACATAGGTTGATGTTGTGTGCTAGGTGATGTGTGTTAGGTTGTTGTGTGTGTTAGGTTGGTGGTTGGTTGTTAATTATACTAAATTTAATATTTCATGTGAGTAAATTCTAAGATTTTTCATAACACTTGCACGTAAATAGTACCTAAAGATACAGGTTAACTTGGCCGTAATGCCCCATATAAAACCCTCAAGCTTTCTTTTTGTCATGAAACCTAAGGTCAGTGTAACATTTTTTTTTAATTTATAGCACAGCACACTAGTCAATCAGTGGCGAAGCGTCACGTAAATAAATAGACAAGCCGGAGCAAAAAAAGGTGTATGGTGTGTGTCGGTTTTACGTTTTGTTTGTATACCTACTCTATGCATAGGAATTTTTGGTAAAGCCGTAAATAATCGGCTTGTACGAACGCCTCGCGACTGCTAGTCATGCACGTTCAAGCAAGGAGTTTACACGCAATTGAAAATTTGACATAAAATGTTATCTAAACAGGAATTTCATTGCAAACTCGCTACATGTTACTTAAATACTCAACTAATGTTCTAAATAATTGATTTTAATAGTTTTTTGTATCAAAACGTCGAAATTACTTTTTTTACACTCCGCCGTGGCTTTATACCTACGTATTTGCCTTTAATGTTTCTGAACGAAACATTTATATAATCTGTGGTGTGGGCAAAAAGCCCACCATCCGCTTTAAAAAAAAACCAGATAATTCGTAATAAATAATAATAGTGCTGACTTGTGTATTTAAGCTATAATCCATAATTAATTTAACTCGCAAATGTGATGAAAAACATTGTATGTTTCACGGGCGGTACGGGAATTACGAACCTCGACTCAGAAAGCCCGAAGTCGAGGACTGATCGATCGTAATTCCTTACTTACCTTAATACACAATGTACTATTATTGTATACTCTATGTAAGAACACGAACCTTTACGATTAAAACCGAAATGTCCCGAATGTCAAAGTGGATATAATCGTACTGTAACAGAACCTAATTGTTTCATTCGAGTATGTCGATTGCAAAATACGAACCGTCGTCGACGATCGCGTTGGCCAGGTAGCGGAACTCGTGGTACGCCGGGAATTTCTCTCCTTCCAGTTTCTCCACAACGCGTTCTTTGCCTGTAAAACATTATCTTAGTTCTTGTATATATTTGATTAGAATTTATATCCTCTGCCAAAATGATTATTTGTCATTATGTGTTTCCTGAAACAGTTTTGTGACAGATGTATTGCTGGGTATTGAAAATTTAACATTTTTGATCAAACATATACAAAATTGCAACACGTCTTAAAAATAAAAAAGTTCTATGTATAAAATACCCCTTGCAGTTCACCCGTTCGTGGGATGGTCCCTAAAATGCTGGCCGCGTTCCCCCTTTGCACAGCCAGACTGAGCCGCTGCGCGAAAAACGAGCCCGCTCTGGGATCCTCCGCCGCCGAAATAAGTCTTTCCGACACCTCTTTTACAAGTTTCTTGGTGTCGGAAGACCACGGACCTAATGTTTCCATTGCAAGTGCCGCAAAATAGTAATTTTCATTGAGAAATGCGTATTTGCGGCACTTGATGGTCTGCGGCAGACCCAGGCTGACGAGCGGACGTGAGACGGAGTTAACGTGTCCACGCATGTTATGTCCCAAGCCAAGGGGCGGCCCAAACGCCATGGCACCAAAGTGCAGCCGTCAGGTCTTTTGCCATCCGAGGCAGAAGACCTGAGCGCTCCAGGGTTGCCGGAATATTAGCAGTGCCGAGGGAACGTTTAAGTATTTCTAAATATTTTAAATATGGGTGAAACTAGAAACAGGTAATAAGTGGATCATAATCATAACTCGGACAGGTTATCGCAAAACAATCGCAACGAAGGAGTTTCTCAATTCGACCGAATATTTGTTTTTAAATTATATATTTCAATCATCATCATCATCATCATGTCAGCCGAAAGACGTCCACTGCTGGACATAGGCCTCCCCCAAGGCTTTCCACTCAGACCGGTCTTGTGCTTTTCGCATCCACCGCGGTCCCGCGATCCTGACGAGGTCGTCACTCCATCTTGTTGGAGGCCTACCTACAGCTCGTCTTCCGGTCCGCGGACCGGAATTATATTACAATGTATAAAATAAATAAATAATAACTGTCTTGTTTGATTTTTGAATGGAATGGATACCCCGAATCCGCTGATTTCATATCAATAGTTGCTGGTAGTTATTATTTTCGTCAATATATTGAAGAAATCCAGTGCCGTGGTTGAAACGCCCGAATATTCACCCAAAAACCACAAATAATAATAAATTACCACTAAAAACAGGGCAAAATCATGTTGGACCATGCTCAGTGTAAGTTTCGATGCCGTTACTATAAAACAAAATACTGTCTCGAAGAACAACAAGAATGAACGAATTTTGAATTTTGAATTATTTGGTGCTACCTTAGAGATGGAGACTTAAGTCGCCTGTGTCTCAAGAACCAATCAAGTATCTTCGTCGTGATCGTTTTTCCTCTCAAAATTGTAACATGTGCTTTCACATACATACATATAGTAGAAACTATTTAAAATCACCATTTCCACTTGAGAACTTACCTGCGATGAATGGCATTGTTATATTTTGTTAAACTCAACCGCTAATGACGTGTACAAAATGAAACGCATTCATAACAAAAAATGGAATATTAATTACAACTTTACTTACTTGAGAATAAGATTCAAATTGGAATAGGACACACTTCACATAGAAACCTTTTGGACATGACATATAATAAGGACCACCGGGTGCACCGCGTCGTGTTCGATTTCAATGTATTTGTTGTGTTATAATGAGTGAATGTAAATTTGATATGCCATGTGAATGCTTTCCATTGGATTATTTAAAAAAACTGTTCATTAGATTAAGGATTTATCATTCAATTAAAAGATATAATAAATTATTAAAAAACAAAAGTTATAAAAACAAAATCTTTAGCGTAAGTAATTTGTAATCAATAAATAAATAAAAAACTGATCGATATAATTTTATTTATTTTTGTCCACCAGTGCCAACCCTACCATATTAGGTATAAATTTTGCGCGCTCTTTAGAAGGTTAGTCTCTGTTCCGTTTCTTTACTCATGTGGTAGCATTTAGCAAGTGTTAGTCATTTCTAAAAGGTTCTATGTCAATTGTGAGTGAGTTCGTAATTTCCAATTTGAACCTTATTCTTAAGACGGTAAAATTCTAATTCATATTCCATCTTTTGTTATTAATGCATTTCATTTTGTAGAGGTAATTAGAGGTTGGATTTAACAAAAGATAACAATGCCATTCATCGCAGGTAAGTTCTCAAGTGGAAATGGTGATTTTAAATAGTTTGTACTATACATACCTTCACGCTCTGTCTTCCTTTAGGGTAGGCAAAAACTACAACGCCAGGCGCACCGATCTAAACTTACAACTTTCGCTTCCTCTACATTCATCAACCTCTTCCTGCTCTGCATGCATGCTTCATGTGCGTTCATTTAACACATTTGCCAGATAGTATTTTAGTTTTGGCTGTAGGTGATCGAACCCGGGGCCGCTAGCTTCGTAGGTCTGGGCTACCATAACTACCAACTAGGATAAATACGAAGAGTCACGTGTTCTACCACCAGTAACGCGATTGGCTTAAAAACAAAACTAATAGAAACGCTAGTTATCGTAATGCATGGCCTCTGATTACCTCGCGTGTAGGCCCAGCGCGGGTCGTAGCGGTGTCGCGTCTCTGTGGGCTGCATCTCGATCTTGCACACGGTGCACTGGCACAGCTCGTTAAGCGGGCGCCCGCAGCGCATACACTCCTCTGCAACGGAACAGGCAAGTCGCCTCAAACACCTGAACTGACTGCAACGGAACCTTGCTTTTACTAAACAACAATGTAGTCATTATACAAGAAAAGTGAACAGATTTTACAAAAAAGTACACTAAACAAGAGCAGTGTACTCACTATACAATACCAGAATGGAAAATGCATTTACTATATGAGGTGTCAAGATTTGCCAAGTTCCGTCTTATGAAAGAACAGCGTTATATCAGTCATATATACAAGTGTAAAAGAGCCCTCATGTGGCCAATTTACTGAATGAATATTTTGAATTGTTTATTTATTTATTCGATAGCTCTATCTATTTATATGGCTATAATTTGTAAAAGCCAGGGCTGAGGTAACCATGGTACCAGGGTAGCATACTCGCAACACATACTGAATTTAATCTCAGCTTCGTCCAGGATCCCGAATATGGTCTTCCGCGCAGTCTCCGTGCGCGCTTGTTGCAGCGACGAGATGCGCATGCGGGACGCACACTTGTGTGCCTCGGGCAGGAGGAACTGCTGCACCAGCTCAGCCACTAACTCGTTCTTCTCTGCTGTTGACCTGGTATTGAGAAACGAACTTTGGTAATGCTTTTAATGGCAAACGCGGTGATTGTAAAATCTTTTATTTTTTTGTAAAGTAGGTGAAATTACTTGGAAAGGTAGCAAATGAGTAGGAAAATACTGGCACCAGAGTAATGTCACCCTAAACACACACATAGGCATGTCTTGATCGAGAATGTGGAAGCAGCTACAAAATGCAAGTTGGTATGTCTTCCCAACTCGTGATTATAAAAGTTCGTCATTGATCTTTTGGTTCTGCCATCCTGACTCTCATTAGAGTCAGGATCCACCATGGGCCATGGCCCACTCAGCCTTCAGTCCGACTGCAGGCAGGGTGGCAGGGTAGTACTCACATGGCCTCGTCAGCAAGCAGGTGTCGGTCTAGGTACACGGCGGCGGCCTGTTCATTGTACCCCAAGTCTAGTTCGACTCCCGACAGGCACAGTGGCAGGGTGACTCACATGGCCTCGTCGGGAAGCAGTTCTTGGTCCAGATGCAGGCCAGAGGCCTGTGCGTGCCGCACCGCGTCCTTCTCGGCCGCCAGTTCGACTCCTTGCGTGATCACGTCCTGCAGGTACGCGTCCACGGTGGCTTGCGTCATGCCCAGCACCTGGGATCACATCGTTATTTCAAACTCCACATTGGTAGAACTACTTGTATCTTGTTGCTCAGTGTGACAGCGTATATTACGTATTTCAAAAAATGCACAAATGATCCTATAGGGTAGAAGTGTGTCCGAAAGGGCTCATTCTGTAAGATAAGATAAGAGAGATAATGTCGTGCCGCACCTGTTGGAACATCTGGTCGTGCTCGCGCCGGCGCTGCTCCTCCTTCTGCCGGCGGCCCGCCTCCTCCGCCTCGCGCATCACCTTCTCACGCACTGTAACAACATTTGGCCTTAATGTCATCACAATGTCATGTTCAATCAATCAATCAATCAATCCATCTACATGTCACGCAGGTAAACTTTGTCTATATTCCCATCTCGTCCATATTCCCATTTCGTTCACGTTCCCATCTCGTCTATATTCCCATTTCGTTCACATTCCTAACAACTAGTGAACAACCGAGTGATCGGATTGATATCGAAAAGCCCTACAGTCCAAAGTTAGGTTGCCAGACGAGTAAGGAATAGGACGAGTTGGGAATGTGGACTAATTGGGACGATTTGGAAATATGGACGAGATAGGAAGTGGACAATTTGGGATTGGTGCATGGACGAGTTGGAAATGTGGCTGAGATGAGAATGTGGACGAAATGGGAATATGGACAAAATTAACCTGAGCGCACCTTGCTAGCTTGCAATATAGGTTTACAGATGGGATGCATAATTGTTTTCCTTCGTATTTTTCACGGAAACGTACGAACGTGTCATGCTACTTCAGTCAACCTCAGTACTTTTTGTACGGTGACCGACTGAAATAGCAAGAAGCGTTCGTACGTTTCCGTGAAAATACGAAGGAAAACAATTATGCACTACATCTGTACTCGTATTGCAAAGCAGGAAGCCTATTCAGAGAAAAACACTTTAGCAATTTTCTAAAATTTACAAAAGATTTACGTTACCTGATGAGATGAGTGATGACGATCGCGTTCACATTCCGAGTCGATAGAAAATAGAAACTTGGCTAAGCTCTAAAGGGTGGCCGTCCCAAAAAAAACAAAGATTGATTTATATTTCGCAGATATACGAAAGCTAAAAGCCGATATTGGCCGAGATGCCCGTACGTGCATGTCTTAAGACACCTATTTATGTTATTGAAACATTAACCTATTATTTAAAACGATGTATCATTCGTAGAACTTTCAATTCATCGGAAGGCATTTCTCACCGCATGAGGTTTTTTTTGGTAGTCACGATCCTAACCTAACCTATATACGTAATTAATGTTAAGTTATCCTGAAAGAAAACAGAGTTCGATGATCTGATACGATTGATAAAGTGAAACAGCTGAGACCAGTTTAAATACGGCTCTAACTCCTGATGGACTGATGAACAGGTGATAATTCAGTCATTTAACAATATACTTATTACAAAGACATTACTTAACGTGCTAGCATTATACAATGTGTGGCCCAAAACCGGGGCGAAAAATTAAAACGTAGATTCTACTCCTCAAACTACGCAACGTTTGTTTGACGACTTTGAAAAAAAACTTGCGGTTTGAATTTTATTACATTATAAAGTTAATTCGAACACGCAATGTACTATGAAATTGGTTATGTCTGTAGAGTGACTAGACTGACAGGCGATGTCAATTAGACGGAGTTTTAAGTACATTGATTATACTATTTACTTTGTTTGAAAAATGAACAATCTAAAAACTTTATGATTTTAAAAAGTTGCTAAACAAAAGTTGTCTAGTTTGAGGAGTAGAATCTACGTTTTAATTTTTCGCCCCGGTTTTGGGCCACACATTGTATAAATCATAGGATATGATCTGATACAGTTCCTTCGGGAGCAACAACTGTAACTTACGCGCGATAAGTATGAAAGCATGCTGTCTCCTCTCCTCCTTCAGTCGTCTCAACTCTTTCTCGAGGAAGTCCAGCGCGGCCGCCACCGCGCCGCCGCAGAGCTCGTCGACCAACGCGGTTATAGCGTCCTCCTGTATACACAAAACACATGAATAAAAGTAAAATCTTGGACCTTGATAAAAATTATATCCAGTACAAAGAAAGGCAATCCCTTATTGCTAGAGAATCAGGAATGACTCCCATAAGGCAGACATACTTGTAAAGTATATGTTAACTGATTGACTCGCACAGCCGAAACCGCTGGACTCAGGGACTTGAAATTTGGAGGGAATATTCTTTCTTTGTCAGGATCGCGGGACCGCGGTGGATGCGAAAAGCACAAGACCGGTCTGAGTGGAAAGCCTTGGGGGAGGCCTATGTCCAGCAGTGGACGTCTTTCAGCTGACATGATGATGATGATGATGATTCTTTGGATATCCTAGGGGTGTAATAAGAAGGATTTTTTGAAAAGTCTTTCCCTAAGAGGTTATAATAGGGGGTAGTAGCGGAAAACCAATTCTATGCGTACAAAGTCGTAGGGTTATTTAAGTGAACAGGATATAATTTCGGGTGGGCAGGGTACCATACCATTCTGGCCACCTCCTACGGTGGATGGAATGAACTAGCTCCCTTATCAGGGATTTGTTAATCATAATAATAGGTAAGCACGGGCGCTTCGCATCCTTACTACTTCTGTAGCCCGTGCACGATCTTTAGCTCCTGGGTGAGCTTCGCATGTTTCGTGCGATCCTAGTACATCTACGACCCCCACTGCTCAGTGTTTAACAAGTCATGGTGGACGGACTTTCTGCGCGCTATGCGCACCTGGTCCTCCTGCAGCCTGTGCGTAGACTTCAGCTCCTCGGGTGAGCTCTGCAGCTCTCGTGCGATCCTAGTACATCTACGACCGCACTGCTCAGTGTGTATAAATAGGTACATGTCATGATGCCACGTAATTTCTGTGAGCGGTGCGCACCTGGTCCTCCTGTAACCCGTGCGAAGGCTACAGCTCCTCGGGTGAGCTCTGCAGCTCTCGTGCGATCCTAGTACATCTACGACCGCACTGTTCAGTGTATAGGTAACATAATTATATACTTGTCATGGCCCCATGTACCTTCTGGTCGGCGTCGCTCCTCACGACGTGGTAGTCACGTGCGCGCGCCTCCTCGCGCGCTATGCGCACCTGGTCCTCATTCTGCAGCCCGTGCGTGGTCTTCAGCTCCTCGGTGAGCTCTGCAGCTCTCGTGCGGCCCTCGTACATCTACAAACACAGCGGTTTCAATGTTATTAATATGAGTATCAAAGCTATTGTGTTTGTTATGCTTGGTTTACATGATCTAGACAAAAATATATAGAGGAAAGATTTGTATTTTTGTATGTATTCGTTAAAACGAATAAACTCAAAAACGACTGGATCTATTTCAAAACGCCGGCTGCACACACGAAAGAGTTTCACGTTCCGCCTGAGCCGAGCGTGCAAGCGAGAGCGCGGAACCAGCGATAGAGAGGCACGATCGGCCTAAGCGTTCGGCTTGTGTGTTTTCTAAGTAGTTTTAGCGTTATCACGTAAAATTATCGTCCGTAAACCGACTTTACAGACAAAACCAATTTTTTTTCTGATCTGCTGGAGTCGCGGGCGACAGTTAATTGGCATATCTCACCAGCGTCTGCACAGAACGGCCGCGTATGATCCGCTGCAGCGTGAGCGCAGAGCGCAGCCTGTTGGCAGACCTCGTCTTCATCCTGAACCGTGTCCACCTCGAGCGTCTCGGGCCAGAGTGGACATACATAAAGGTACCAAGTTATCATATCTCACCAGCTTCTGCACCGCACGGCCGCGTATGATCCGCTGCAGCGTGAGCGCGGCCTGGTGGCAGATCTCGTCATCATACTTAACCGTGTCCACCTCGAGCGTCCTCGGGCTCAGAGTGGGCATACATACAGGGACTAAGCTATCATATCTCACCAGCGTCTGCACCGCAGGGCCGCGTCTGCACCGCATGGCCGCGTATGATCCGCTGCAGCGTGAGCGCGGCCTGGTGGCAGACCTCGTCGTCACCCTGGACCATGTCCACCTCGGGCGATCTGGGGCACAGAGTGGAAATAGATACATGTATTAGGTTATCATAACTCACCAGCGTCTGCACCGCACGGCCGCGTATGATTCGCTGTAGTGTGAGCGCGGCCTGGTGGCAGATCTCGTCGTCATCCTGGACCATGTCCACCTCGGGCGTCCTCGGGCGAGCAGTGGTCACCACGTGCCGCGGCTTCAGCACGTGGAGCGGGCCGGCGGTAAGCGTGGCTGCACCGAGCCGGGCCACTGTAATCAACATCATAACTTCAGCAGAAAGATATCAACTGCTGGAAATAGCTTCCACTAAGAATCATCACAACCGTTCCCTTGCCATGCCAGCATATTCCAGCAACCTTCACCAGGTCATCTGAACAGTAGCGTCATCCAGAAACCAAGGCTATTGACGAAAGCATGTGGGATTATTTGAACCTTGCACGTATTGGGTGGTTAATTATCTGCAGTAGTGAGGAACTCTGTCACACTCATCAGAAGTTCCCGGTCTATATCATAGTTAACACTCCACCTGATCGTGTTACGCCTATAAAATCTATAGTATCTAAAATCACTTGAACAGATCCCAAGTATTCCAAGTTGTGTCATGTCATGTGAATGAAAAACCACTGGGAAGATTTCTTATTTCTAACAGCTGTATAAGTTAATTCTACTAACGACGCATTTACCATGCCAACGTATGCTACAGCTAGCGGCTAGAGTTGGCGTTAGCGGGATGAGGTGTGTATAGCGGGGAAGGGAAGTGCACCCCCCTTCCTCGCCGTCTGTCTCCTTGCGGGACTGTCGCTCATGAACTTGTCGGTGTAAAGCTAACTTCACTCACTCTTAAGCTCGTTATGCAGCGATGTCAGGAAAGCCTCGCTCCACTTGGTCTCGCGTTCGCAGAGCTGCATGGGATCTGGCCGCAGGTGGTGACCGGAGCAGGTCCTGCCCAGATTCTGCCCGCACCCCTCCAGCCAGTCCGGAGGCTCAGCGATCATCTCGTGATCTTCCAGCTCTGAAATGGTGTGGACCTTAACATAAATACTAGGCTATATTATGTGCCGATGAGGATCGTAGTTCTCGAAGTCAAATCACTGAGTTTTAATGGAAATTCCGGCCACTCGCAGCCAGTGAGCCCCATACCACCAGGGGACGCACTTTTGGTGCCGACGACGTCAATATGCATACAGAATAAATGCATAAAAATTAGTATTGAACGGTTGAAATATGGCTCGAGTATCGCCGAACAAGTTCTACATACCCTAATTATTATTTTATGATAATGTTTGATGGACAACAAACATTATCATTAAAAAACTGTTTGTTTATGTTGTAACAAAAATTATTACGTTTCAATATTCATAAATACTATTCTGGCAATGACATTCGTAAAAGAATTGACTCACTTTAGTAACATATTACCATAAGACCATTGGGGACCATTTGGTCTTATCTTATCTTATCTTATGGTGGGGTCCTTACGGATACACTTCGACCCTGTGGGATCTTTTGTGTAATTACCCCTCTTTTAGCACTTAATCCAATGCAGCCTCCACCCCTTCCAAAAAGCGGATAGTGGAGTGCAATGGCAGTGCCTTGAAATCGTTCGGTTCTGGGTCCACAACCGAGGATTTTCATTCTTACTCCGGCGAGGGCATCACATTCACACAATAGATGTTTCATTGTCTCAGCCTCTTCGCCGCACATTCTACAATCTGTGTTGTCATAAAGGCCCATCTTTGCTAGGAGATATTTAACCCCGAAGTGCCCGGTAAACACTCCGATAATGTATCGAAGTTGTCTTCTGCTGAGTTTCCAAAGTTTCTTGGTCCAGCTCTGGTCAACTCTTCCTATGAAGAGCTTTGCATGCCCTAAGCCTACCGTAGTTTTCCACTCTTGTTGGTGGTTCTCTAGGGCGTTGTTGTTCAGGGCTGCTTTTATAGTGACCATTTGGTCTACTCCCAACCTAAGCTCTAGGCTTGTACGATGGCTGCCAGGCAATAAACATGGGAGCCCGCCGTTGGGCAAAAATATGTTCGCCAAATTTATCATTTCCCAACTTTTTTAATTTGCCTACCCAATGTTATAAAATGTTTTCAGGATTTATTTCAGTACCATCGTGTAGATCCCTATAATTTTGGATACGTTAGTTTTTATAAAATCCTTTCAGGGTTTACTTAATTTATTTACGGTTACAGAAAACGAAGATGAAACGGTTGGGAAACGATACTATAGGTAAATTTCGTAAATAAGGAACAAAACAAATACTTAACTATACAAACATACTGTCTTAGCTACTCGTACCTGTCTCAATTTGTCTATTAGCAAATTTAGTAAATTTAGGTACTAAAAAATTGTACTTAATTAGCATAATTAAATCTTGCCTCATGTTGTCGGAGGAAGAGCGCTGTCTCCCAACACAGGCTACATTTTGCCTAAAGGGTTACTCCATCCCTTGTATCGTTCCCTCATGTACTTTATGAATAAAGAATTGTGTGTTTAAAAAACAAAAACATTTGGCAAACATATTTCAAAGTTAACCATATTAAATTCTGGGATCCTAGTAAAAAGGCCATGTCTCCTGAAGGGTATAAGTTAGTATACTCTGTTTTTCACTAGGACCCTGTTTATCAGCTTCAAAACCCCCAGGTTTACCGAGCAGCGCCGGGTCGTAGTATATCTCCGTGTGCCTCGTGCGCGCCTGGTACCCGTGGCGCGCGAGCGGCGCGTGCAGCTCCGACGTGGGCTCGGTGGCGGCCTTGGTGACGGACCCGCCGCCGCGCGCCGCGCGCATGCGCTCCACCTGCCCTAGCCTGCCGCCTCCGATGTGCTTGGCGTTCAGCTTGCGGAGCTCTGCCACGAACAAAAAACAATTATCCACTAATCTATCTAATCTTAGTACATGCCTAGGCATGGAAGTAGGCAATTGCGGGCCGAGTATTGGTTTAAACGGACGAGATTGCGAATGGGAATTCCCATGGAATGGGAAAAACACGTCTGTAAAAATATGATGGATAAAACTCGCAAGGGGAAAAACACGAATGTGAGAATAAACAGCCGGGAAACAGGCGACTGGTCGTTCGGGAAGAAACGCGAGAAGAAAATTATAATCAACCAAAAAATGCGTTTGGGAAAGTCATCTTACAGATCTTTTTCTATACCTAATAGTATAATAATACTCGATATGGATAAAAAACACCTAGCTAGATTGCGACAGTCTTTTTTCCGTTTCTTGCCCGTGGCACTACTCCGTGGCACTACTGACCAATGATTTCTATTTCAAAATCAAATTTAATAGAGTCGACGGAGCTCTGCTGTCGCAGAGCTCCTATTTCTGGGTATTTTGGCCCTCCGGGCCTGCTAACGAACTAACATAACCTATACCTACTTCCTATTAATGATACTAATTTGACCAGTAGTGCCAAATAGGTAGTTGTGCCACGGGGAATACACTCTTTTTTCTGCATCGAAATTTCCGGGCTCTGGCGATGACTATTAGGCCCTTGCGGCTGTACTCTAGTCGGTAAAGCCGAACTCTTAGCCTTTCAGTCCGACTGTTTTACTGTCGGAGCCTTAAGCAGTCTTGTTAAAGTCCAGTCTCCTTATATTTTCCATTTTATTTTTTCTCCAATCGCATTGTTTCCCATCATACATTTTTAGCTATTAAGTCGAAATAGATCGAAATAGGTAGATAGGTTCAGGTTAGGTTAGGTTAAAAAGGAGCTCCTAAGAAATGCGATTAGTCAGTTAGGGTAACCGATCTAGTTCTCACCCCTGTCCCTGGTCCTCCGGATGTGCTGGATCTTGTGCTCCATCTGCTGCTTCTTCAGGGCCCACAGCGTCGACAGCTTGCGGGTGGTGTGCTTGGAGTGCTTGGTGCGCTGCTGGTTCTGCATGTTGTGCAGCAGCTGGAGCCTGATGTCCTGGAGCTCGTCGATCTCCTGCCGAAAGGCTAAATCATGAGCTTGGCGCATAGGGGTCTTGAAAAGACGAGCGATTAAACAACGCGTCTGCGATGATACTGCGGATTTTTTAAATATTATATTAAAATAATGCTAATTCTATGCGCATTTACTAAAAGAGGGTGAAAAATAGGTCCAACAGTGAGACAATATTTACCGCCTCCCTGAATATCCAGTCTTTTGTCTCCACGTCTGAGATTATGGCGTCCCGCTTCTTCATCCAGCGCGGGAACTGACCCTTCTCCACCAGCTCGGTCCACTGCCTCGCGTGACGCAACCTGAAATAAAAGGCTAGCAATCTGACAAGTTCGCGCGCGACCGTCTTGCGGGGGCAGAGGTTGGGGGGTGTGTGAAGCGACACGGATACTGAGGGGTTACATTGCGCTTACAGCTGGGTGGTGACTGGTTGACGAGTACGCTTCAGGTTTACAATGGCTATTTCTAATAGTGAGTGAGAGAGGGCAAGTAGGGTTACTTCTTTCGCTTACTTCTCGCCGGGACTCTGACTCTTTTTATGGCAAGGAAGAGGCAATCGACCTTACAGGGCAAATAATGGTAAGTGGCACCTGATACCATTAGACATTTGCATTCTCAAGACTACAAATACAAACTCAAGACTGCAACCCTATCACTAGCTGTGACCCTGTCAGCCTGTCAGTTGGGTTGTGGGTCTTGACCTTTGGCCAGATAAATCTAAATGCAACTCAAGCTAAACGGGTGTGTGAGACGATGGTGATGACGTTGCGTCAACTCTAGCTAAACAAGGATGTGCAAGACGATGGTGATGACGTTGCGTCAACTCTAGCTAAACTGAGATGTGCAAGACGATGGTGATGACGTTGCGTCAACTCTAGCTAAACAAGGATGTGCAAGACGATGGTGATGACGTTGCGTCAACTCTAGCTAAACAAGGATGTGCAAGACGATGGTGATGACGTTGCGTCAACTCTAGCTAAACAAGGATGTGCAAGACGATGGTGATGACGTTGCGTCAACTCTAGCTAAACAAGGATGTGCAAGACGATGGTGATGACGTTGCGTCAACTCTAGCTAAACTGAGATGTGCAAGACGATGGTGATGACGTTGCGTCAACTCTAGCTAAACTGAGATGTGCAAGACGATGGTGATGACGTTGCGTCAACTCTAGCTAAACTGAGATGTGCAAGACGATGGTGATGACGTTGCGTCAACTCTAGCTAAACTGAGATGTGCAAGACGATGGTGATGACGTTGCGTCAACTCTAGCTAAACAGGGATGTGCAAGACGATGGTGATGACGTTGCGTCAACTCTAGCTAAACTGAGATGTGCAAGACGATGGTGATGACGTTGCGTCAACTCTAGCTAAACAGGGATGTGCAAGACGATGGTGATGACGTTGCGTCAACTCTAGCTAAACAGGGATGTGCAAGACAATGGTGATGACGTTGCGTCAACTCTAGCTAAACAAGGATGTGCAAGACGATGGTGATGACGTTGCGTCAACTCTAGCTAAACTGAGATGTGTTAGACAATGGTGATGACGTTGCGTCAACTCTAGCTAAACAGGGATGTGCAAGACGATGGTGATGACGTTGCGTCAACTCTAGCTAAACAAGGATGTGCAAGACGATGGTGATGACGTTGCGTCAACTCTAGCTAAACTGAGATGTGCAAGACGATGGTGATGACGTTGCGTCAACTCTAGCTAAACTGAGATGTGCAAGACGATGGTGATGACGTTGCGTCAACTCTAGCTAAACTGAGATGTGCAAGACGATGGTGATGACGTTGCGTCAACTCTAGCTAAACTGAGATGTGCAAGACGATGGTGATGACGTTGCGTCAACTCTAGCTAAACAGGGATGTGCAAGACGATGGTGATGACGTTGCGTCAACTCTAGCTAAACTGAGATGTGCAAGACGATGGTGATGACGTTGCGTCAACTCTAGCTAAACAGGGATGTGCAAGACGATGGTGATGACGTTGCGTCAACTCTAGCTAAACAGGGATGTGCAAGACAATGGTGATGACGTTGCGTCAACTCTAGCTAAACAAGGATGTGCAAGACGATGGTGATGACGTTGCGTCAACTCTAGCTAAACTGAGATGTGTTAGACAATGGTGATGACGTTGCGTCAACTCTAGCTAAACAAGGATGTGCAAGACGATGGTGATGACGTTGTGACAACTCTAGCTAAACAAGGATGTGCAAGACGATGGTGATGACGTTGCGTCAACTCTAGCTAAACAGGGATGTGTAAAATAATGGTGACGACGTGATGAGTGACGACTCACTTGTTGATGATTTCCGTGGTGTGGAAGTCCGCGGGAAGGTCGCCCGTCCGGAACGGTTTCCCGGGCCCTGCGAACAACAACATATTACCTTGAACTGGGTCCCAAGTTCCCAGAGTATGCACCGCTGCGCCCTTCTTTCATCTTTCAAAGGAGAAAAATTGCATATTTTTACAGTTAGTACCTTCAATATGTCAGTTTAAAGACTCAAAATTAAAACCAAGTCTCAATCAACACTAAAGCACATCAACAGCAGAGCGAGCAGCGCGGGACATATCCAAGCATATCCTAGCATCGCAAGGTAGTCCAGCATAAAGAGGATTGTGTGTGTACCGTCACGTGAATCGCGTAGCTGTCAATAAATTCCCATAATATCCTCTCATTAAGTTCATTCTCGCATTTTGTATGGTTATTTTTAGCTTCATAATAAGATACCCTCGTTAAAAATTGCCGCACCTCAAACAGCGTGCGGTGTCCAGCACTGCTCTTTATCAGCTTTTGGCGAGTTGAAGCCTTTAGTAGAGTAACCTTGGCAGTGGAAGCTTTAGAGAGGGCCCAGTCTGCCGCCGCTAAAACCGTAAAATAGTTCAACAGGAGACCTTATTTAACACTGGTTTTCACATATACATATACACACTTCATTCCCAGAGCTACAGAATTACCAACAAGTCTAAAAATGTTGTTAATTCTGTAACCACATGTTGCACAATCAGGCTAAGATGTTTTTACCAGTGTATATTGGTAACAGGTTGCAAACCTATCGCCTAACAATACTACAAGCCTTCATTCCATTACTCGCCTCTTACGACTTCCACGGGAAGACATCATCATTGTCAGCCGCAAGACGTCCACTGCTGGACAAAGGCCTTCCCCAAGGTTTTCCACAACGATCGGGAAGACATGGAGTGGCACTATTCTACGCTGGTAGCCACACGGCAGACTGGTTTTAAATGAAGGTATATTCTGGTTCGATGGATGGTAAGTATTGTCTTTTTATTGCACCTACCTACTTTTTTGATTTCTGTTTCACCTTAAGGTTGACTGGTAGAGAATGCTTGTAGCATTAAGTTCGCCTTTTGTACACTATTTTATTTTTGTGCAATAAAGTATTTAAATAATAAATAAATACGCCCCAATAAATTCAAGAGCTGCAACGAAACCGTGGTGTTTTAGGGTAGGAACTTTCAAGCCTACTCACCCCACTCCAGCTTGTCGAGGAACATCACCTCGGGCGTGGTCTCGCAGCGCGGTGCGGCGTGCGCGTCCGGCTGCCAGGGTACCGTCTGGGCTGAGGACTCCCTGGGGAGGACACCGACTGTGACTACTTAGCCAGGGTTATGAAGTGGTTTCAAGATAGCGGTTCATGAAAGGGACTAAACCGCCTCGATCCGCCCTGCTGAGTGTCTTTGTGGCACACACATGCAAGCAGCGAGATATAACTAAGTTGATATTTATAACTTGGAAGATTAACTACTGTTTATACTGTGGCGCACAGAGCTTTGTACTAAACCGCCACGCCTTTCCCAATGCTATAAGAACACAGGGTACCTATCATTTTCATTTCATTTGGAATGATATTTTTTTTGGTAGTCACAAATCTAACCTCACCTTCATAATTGATGTTTATGCTAAAAACATCAAGCTTCAGCGTTTATGCGTAAATAGCGTGATGAAATCAAATTCGATGGAATAATACGAAATGATGAAGCGATCGGTAAAATAATGGGTTGCAATGCCATGAATACAAGTACCTATGGCACTAGTTTGCGCCGGTTTGCTACCGACTTTGAACGTTCGCTGCTTAAGAGTAATAGATCTACTAAAGCTTCGGGTAGTGTTTCAGGGATGCCTACCGGTATACGCTCTGCGTGCCGCGGTTGAACGGCTTGCCTGGTTCCAGTGGCGTCGGCGGCGGTGGCTGGAAATCCGGAGCCAGGGTGGGCACCTCTAGGAGCTGCTTCGGCCTGCAGAACAAACAGTGGTACAGTCTATACTGTGATACTGTCAATCACACCAAGTGGATGTACGCATGCATGAGTCTAAAACGGCTGATTAGTGTGTTTAATTATCACGCTGTATGACTTATGTATGACAATAGTACATTTCGATGCTAGTGCGGAAAGTAATGACATACCGCACGTGAATCGAACGACGTTTTTTAATACAGTTGCGAAAAAATGTGTATCTGTGTATATGTGTATGTCGGGTATCTGTGTATCTCTGCTCTTCCCCCGGACCTTTGAAGTGAGCTTAACGCGTGCACACACTCTGTCCGAAATTACCTAAAAATCAAATACTAGGAAAGCATAAACATTAGAAGTACCTACCTTACTTACAATCCGCGTTGTGTCGGGCGCGACCGCCCGGGCCGCCCGCCGCGGCGCCGCACCGCGCTACCCTCCTAATTACCTCTGCGCCCCTGGTACTTTATTTAAACATGCAAACCCTTGGTTGGATGCACGGCCTAGTTTATTTAGTATAGAGCCTAGTAGTGGCCTTGTTTATTAGTAGGAAAAGTAAAAAGCACTAGTTCGAAAAAACCCAACTTTCCGCACGATATACCGCTACGAAAAGTATCACTTTTAAAGCAACTGTATTAAAATAGTACATTATGATACAAGTGTGCTAAGTTGACCATTGTATACAAGGCGCTATTGTGTGCGCACGAGCGATAAGCGAGTGCGCCACAAGAAAGCCGCGTATATTATGGTCACAGGCACACGTGTTACATACGACGTTTTTCAACACACTTGCGAAAAAAAAACAAGACTTCATTTTCTTTACTTAAAGAAGACATTTTTGTTAATATTAAACTTCACAATAATTAATCCAAAACTATCTTCGTCACAGCCGTCAATTATTTACGAAAAATGGCGGCTGGCGCGTTGTTTTTTTTCTTGCCGCGATACCGATGCGCGCGCAAGGCTAAGGCGCGAACGAGATCGGCCAACAGCCAAATTTAAAATGTAATACAATACAATACAATACAATACAAATACTCTTTATTGAACACCAAAAAACAAAAAACACGGAACAGTACATTTTAAACTATAGGTATACAACAGGCGGTCTTACCGCTAAATAGCGATCTCTTCCAGACAACCTTGAACAGAGAAATCATGAAAGACAAAGATACATGGCAGGTGGTGTAAACTACCTTCTTCAGAACCCAAACTAACACTTTTATGATAAAATCTACTTACACATATATAAACTACATACACATACATACATAAAGTAAATGAGATTAATAAATACATACTCAATACACACTAAATACATATTATTATACATCAACATAATATACACATACATAAATTATAGAAATCAGCCAAACAAAGATAACACCCGAGGTGATAGTATTTAAGAAAAATAAAAGAAATAATTGAAAAACTACGGAAGCGATAGATAGTGATCCTTTAGCTTGCTTTTAAAACTGGACGTAGACTGAGCACGCCTTACTTCTACAGGCAAAGCGTTCCATAGCCTTATAGCCTGAATTGTGAAAGAATTGGAGTAAAATTTAGAGGAAGAAAAAGGGACTGACAAAAGAAGGTTTTGGGAAGCTCTGACTGAGTTAAAATAATTGAAACGCTCCTTAAGGTAACGCGGGGTTGCGGGGTTGAAAAGTATGCTGAAGAGGAGATTAAGAATATGAAAGTTACGACGAGCACGGATTGGGAGCCACTTGAGTTGATTGCGAAAAATGGAGACGTGGTCATACTTGCGTAACCCAAATATGAACCGTATGCACAAATTTTGAATACGCTCAAGCTTATTTAGTTGCCCCTCAGTAAGATCCAAATAGCACACGTCAGCGTAATCTAAAATAGGAAGCAGTAAAGTTTGAGCAAGCGCAATTTTAGTAGCAAGAGGCAGAAAGTTTTGAAGACGTCTTAGAGAACCTACAGCTGCAAACATCTTCCTGCTAGTCTCACTAACTTGAGGCGCCCATGACAAAGAACGGTCCATAATGACACCAAGATTCTTGACCTGAAGAGAGTAAGGAATCTGAACACCGTTGAAACAAACTGGGGGAAGATTTGCAAAGTTGACTCTAGAAATAAGTTTGGGGCTGCCAATGACGATAACCTGTGTTTTAGTAGGGTTTACTTTTAGCCCAAACCCATTGCACCAATGTAATATGCGCTTTAAGTCTTCATTGGCTACGTCTACCACGGAAGAAAGATCGTCAAGCGTACCCTGGGAATAAATTTGAAGGTCGTCAGCATAAAGGTGATAAGAAGAGTGAAGGTTTTGCGTAATAGAATGAATAAATATAGAAAAAAGAAGCGGAGACAGCACGCCGCCCTGCGGAACGCCGGCTAGCGTGCTGCACCATGAAGATCGAGAATCATCCACCTTTATACGCTGCCGACGACCGATTAAGTAGCTATGAAACCATTCAATAACCGCAGGAGATATGTTAAGGGAGCGTAAAATTCCAAGCATTATGTCAAAATCAACGGTATTAAAAGCATTGCTAAAGTCTAACAGCGTCAAAACTGTCAGTTTCCTGTTATCCATGCCAGCGCGAATGTCGTCCGTGATTTTGACAAGAGCAGTAGCCGTACTATGACCTGGACGGAAACCGGACTGAAAGGAGTTAAGGAGGTCATATCTGTTTAAGTAGGAAGACAGTTGCTGGTGAACAAGGCGCTCCAGGACCTTGGATAGGAAAGGAAGAATGGATATGGGACGATAGTCAGAGAAAGTAGCGGGATTAGGTTTTTTGGGGAGAGGGACTACTTCAGCATCCTTCCATAACGAGGGAAACTCATTGGTCATAATGGACCTATTAAGGATACTAGAGATGATAGGAACGAGAAGGTCAAGCAAAGGAAGGATCATGTTACGACTAATGCTATCAACACCAACTGCGTTGGAACTGATGGACAGTACACTCTTCTTAACATCACTGTCGGAGAATTGAGAGAAAGAAAAGGATGAAGTATCAGGAGTTGAGATGTTAGAAAGACATTTAAGTGTATCGGCTTTAGCTGGACCATTAAATAAGGTAGAAGTAGAGAAATGCTGATTCAGCTGATCTATGTCAATATCGTTGTTACTAGTATTATTAACTTGAGATTTACCAACTCCTATTGATTTGAGAAACTTCCATACTTTAGCAGGATCACCATTTTCAACGGATTTATGTATATGACGACTTTGTGCGTCACGACAAATTGTGCCACATCGGTTGCGCAAGGTGTGGTATTTAAGCTTATTTACGTCCGATGAGTCAACTTTGTATCTTGATTTTGCAACATTCTTTTTGTGAATCAAGGACCTAATTTCATCAGTAAGCCAAGGAGCAGGAAGATGCTTAATTTTGACAGGCCGAACCGGAGCATGGACGTCATACAACTGAGTAAGTTGGGAGTTGAACAACGCAACCTGGGCGTCCACGGTATTAGCGTCAGAAATAACGCTCCAGTCAACCTTAACCGCGTCCTCACGGAGTCTGTCCGCATCTAACCTACTAAAATTGCGCTGGAGGAGAATTTTGGGCTTAGACTTAGGGGGCCGGACTTTATATGACAGAAAGATTAGATCATGGTACGAGAAGGCATCCGCAGAGTATTGACCGAACTTAGCAACAAGAGTAGAAGAAGAAGTTAAAGCAAGATCTAAGAGTGATGGTGAGCAATTGGGAAAACAATGAGTGGCATTACAGGGAAGAATACTCATGTTGCAAGCAGTCACGAGAGAAATAAGTGATTTTGAACGATGGTCATTTTTAAGGAGACAAGTGTTGAAATCACCCATTAAGATGTGGTGTTTAAAAGAGGGCATTAGATCCTCGAGAAGCTTTTCAAGAGAGTCAAAATAATTAACATGTAATGAAGGGGAATAAAATACTCCAAGTAGAAGTTTAGTGTGGGAAAGAGTTAAGCTAAGAAAAATATACTCTGCGGCGTCACAAGAGTTTTGCGCTGACGTACTAACAATTGAGAAAGGAATATGGGAACGAAGGTAGATGGCAACCCCGCCACCGCCTCTCCCAGTACGATCATTGCGAATCAAATGAAAACCTGGTAGAGAATAGGAAGAAGTCGGTAAACATGGTTTAAGCCACGACTCTGAAATTAAAATAGCGTGAACATTTTTCAAGTCAAAGGTTAGCAGCAAGTCATTAAAATGAGCAGGAATGCTTTGAGCATTTATATGAACGACATTAAAATTGTTAGGAACATCCGAAAATTGAGCATCAAGAAAGTCGTGGAGAGAAAGAGGAAGACTATGAAAACTATCATCGCTTACCGAGCTAGAAGAAAAAGAGACGTAATCATTACTATCGTTACTATCAGTTTGGCTGGAAATAGACATAAGTGTATATATATATATTAAAATTAAATTATAATAATTAAAATTATATAAATATTCTAAAGGCGCTTTAGTAGACACTACCTGCCAGCAGTAAAACAAAGACAAGGAATAATAACCTAATTAGAAAGTTTGTTTACGAATAACGAAACGCAACTTTATAAGTCGGCAACACTGAGCAGACACAAAGACTGTCAGAGAGAAACGTCATGTCAAAGTGACAGTTATCGGATTAACAATATATTATAATGACAAAAATAAATCGATGAAGCCGATCGATCAATAAAAATTATTGGGGGTATACAGATAAATGACATGCAACCAAAAACAAGAGGTCTAAAATATAACCTGTACAATACTGCCAAATCACGAAGCGCAGAGAAGAGAGTAAGCATCACAAATAATTATAAGGCAAGTTAGTAAGCTGCCGGCTTCACAATGTTTCTCTTGGACTTCTTGACCGGCGGCACATTCTGCAAGGTACCACTGGCACTGGTACGAGGAGATGAAGCGACAGGGGCCGCAGGCACGACTGGGATGGCGTTGACCTCCGCAAGAGAGGTAACGCGGTGCCGCACGTCGCCTGCGCCTAGGATGTGCACCACTCCGTCACGAGTCCAACAGCTCCGGACTCCGAAGCGTTCCCGGGCCGCCATAAAAGCATCGTGGCGACACTTTGTCAAAAACTCCGACACTGTGATACCCGTGCCCCTCAGCGCCGTCTTGCCGAACCATACCTCGTCCCGATTCACGATGTCACGAAATTTGACAAGGATGGCTCTAGGCTTATCTCCACGAGACCGACCAGTGCGGTGACAGTGTGCAATCTCACCTGCATTCTCTCTCTTGAGATGTTTGTGAAGCGTCGCACTAACAAGAGCTGTGGTGTCCTCACTACCCGTCTCAGCAATACCATGCAATAGCAGCATCTTGCGGCGAGAACGCATATCAAGGGAGTCTACCTGATGAGACAGTGTCTCCACCTGTTGCTGTAGAATGCTCAGCGCTTTCACCATGAACTTTTTGAACTCTGCAAAATCCGCTACAATTGAAGCCACAGAGGGGTTACCGGCACCAGCCTTAACTAGGCTGCTTTGAAATTCAGCCATCTTCGCAGTGAACAAAGTGGCAAGCTCAGCAATAGATGTCTTCATCTCAGATTGTGACATTTTGAGGTTATTTTATCAGTGATGTGACAAAATATGTTGAAACTTTCAGGAAATGAGAAAATTACTGCTGGTAGGTGATTTAGGTCAATTTACCATTGATTTTAACCAGTTCTTTTCCAAAAATAGTGATTATTTTAATTTTAGAGAAATAAAATTGTTTGAGACTATGTTTACTTTTTTTATCCACCTACCCGATTTCCAAATAATAATTCATGTTTAAAATACAAATTACAGAAAAAATAAATGATTTTAATGAAATTGAGTTATTTTTTAGTAATAAAGCTGATTTCACCAATTTATTGAAATAAATATGTAGATAATGTTATTTGCCGCATAAAAACTGTTTGTTGCTAAGAAAAAAAAAAAGGTATAACCCGACTAAATTATATCGCTTCTTCTTCGTACTTACAACTTGGTACTAGGCTACAAATGTAAATTGTTTGGGTTAATAAACTAAAGGCACTCGTGCGTAATATACTGAAAAAGCACGCGTGTTTAATATCTAGGTTTATGAGCCAAAAATCGGTGGAATAAAAAGGTCGTTTTGAGCAAGTGTGTTGAAAAATAAGTTTTACAACAAGAATGTTTGCCTTCACCCTTATTCAGGGGTAGTAGTAGAATGACTCGGTCGCAAAATTATTGACTTGTAGAAGCACATGACCACTTCGTTTGCGCTACTAGGTGGTTAGGTTCGTTAGGGAAGTCCTAATGCCCGAATCCCGTGGTACTTTTTGACAGATATTATTTAGGCGCACCGACTGACATTTATTAAAATAAATTATTGGGTTTTACATCCGCTATTTTAGGTTCCGATGACACGCGATTCCAACACAAATCGGGCTATAGCGTTGCTCTGCAACAAAACTCCTCCATCATTTTCATGGTCACCTGGTCATGAACTTGTACTGGCCCCGGCCCGCTAGGAGCGGTCCAGGTGTTCAGGCAGCCGGCAGTTCGGAGAGTACACTGTGACAGACCGAGCGACGACGGCTGATGTTGGTCACCTGTTGTTGAACTCTTACTAGCCCTGGCCCTTCAGCTGTAAGAGCGGTCCAGGTGTTCAGGCAGCCGGCAGTTCGGGGAGTACACTGAGATAGACCCAAATACGACGGCTGATGGTGGTCACCTGGTGATGAACTTGTACTGGTCCCGGCCCGCCAGCTGCGGCGTGGGCATCATGCGCGACTCCTGCTGCCGCAGCATGTACGCCGCGTACGAGCGGTCCAGGTGTTGAGGTAGACGGCAGTTCGGGGAGTACACTGGAGGCAGAACAAGTTATCGGAACTTTTATGCTTCGTTCGTATGAAGAAGAAGAAATTTTAATAACCAAAATTAAGACACATAAATATTTGAATGAATAAAAAAGAAAGTTAAGGTGACAGGGATGGCACGCAATGTGTGTCCTCGTGGCAGTGACTATATACAACTGTATGTCTGTCATTCCGGTTAAAATCCTGCAATTCAATTTTGAATTATTTCCCGTTATCGCAATATTCTGGGTACGGCATTGCAATATTATCCGATCTGATGTAGTCGGAAGGAGACAGCTTCATCGGAAAGGGGATTCTCAGTATCATTATCACTACAGTTGTTTTATACCACGAAAGCGGGTTTGCCATACTTGTACTGGTAACACGTATAGGCACGCACACTACGCCGTCGCTAAGCGACTACGTGCATTTGCACAGACGCACACACACAAGTATGGTATTATCTATGGTAATCTCAAAAACTACAAAACCAATTTTCATGCCGTTTTCACCATCAGTTACATAATTTTTCACGGAAGGTTCTCATGTGAGCTTCAGCTTATTTATACCTCAGCGATGAACTATTAATGTATATCTCTCTCTTTTATTTACACGGGAGCGATTATCTTTTATTCGTTTCTTTGGCGAGAAAATCGCCGATAGTTCGTCGCTTACTCGCTCGCGGTGGGACCAGTGCCTTAAAAATTTAATTCTTTGACTGTGCCTATGTAGATACTCCTATAGCGGCAGACGCACGAATGTAGAATAATTGATCCACGTGGGTCACGTGTGGAATTTCGGCTTTATGTCGTATGTAGTACCATAAATAAAGTATATTCTATTTCCTCTATGGTAGTACTCACCAACTTTCACCGGCGGGAACTGCCTCAGGTTCGAGAACATGGTCTTGAATACGGGCTGCAGGTTCTGCGGAATAAACTCTTCTAAGAATGGAGAGATCGCAACAAACAGGGTCGGGCAGTATTTGTATTACTTGTAATTAAAATAAGTAATTGAAATACAAACACGTAATTGGTATTTGTATTTCAATTACTTGCTTAAAATGTAATTTGTAATTTGTATTTCAAATACCTGACGCCGAACTATTTTGTAGTTAGTATTTCAAATACTTATGGCTTCAAAATACGTTTGAACTTAAATACATTTAACCATCATTTAGCGATCTTATTTATTGGGTGCGTTCTGAAGAAAATAACGCTCGATAGCTTTCGTAAGCAAAAAGGCGATCGCTAAATATGTCGATCTAGAGTTACCAATACTGCATTTTACTCTGCTTTTAAGCCCATGCTGGGCTAGATTACTTTTTATTCATAACGGTATTTTGTTATTTGTATTTTGTATTTCAAATAACGATAGACGAAGGACGCTATGACCCGGCTGAACAACATATGGAAGAAGAGGGGAATAACAAATAACACCAAGATCCGGTTGATACGTGCGCTGTTTTTCCTCATCTTCCTGTACGGAGTTGAGACATGGACGATACGCGCCCGCGAGAGGCAAAGAATTGATGCGTTGGAGATGTGGTGCTGGAGCTGGAGGCGCATGCTGAGAATACCCTAGACCCTGGAAGCGCACCAATGAGTCCATCCGAGTGTGTCACTAACGAATTTTATCATACTTCGGCCATATAGTGAGAAGGGGAGATCATAGTTGGGAACAAAGACGGCAAACAAGCACGAGGCCGATCTCCTACCAGATGGACCGATCAACTAAAGTTCCTCCAAGTTTTGCTGTAAGGGACACAATGGACAGAAATCGTTGGAGGCAGATCATACGCCGCAAGTGTAGATCACCAACTGATGACCACGATCCTCAGTCATGAGTGAACGACCAGAGAGAGAGAGATTTCAAATAAAAATAGCTAAAATAGCTATTTTGTATTTCGTAATTAGATAGATAGTATTTTGTAATTCGTATTTCAATTAAAGCAAACCATGTATTTTGTCCAGCCTGCCAACTAATGTAGTGAAACCCTGTCTAAATACCAACGTCAATGACCTACAACAAGATGCGTAATTAAAGATAGGTACAAATGTAGTGAACAATGTTTAGCCGTCGTCTTTTGTCGGATATGTTTGTAGAATCTTGCTTTCTCAGTAAGCTCATCGGTGGGTACTAAAGTTGACTGAGACAGCCAGATAAAAACGAAGTTTTCCGACAAAAAACGATGGCAAAACATTCATTTTATCTAATTTTACTTCTTCGATTGTATCGTTTCATCGAAAGCTAACTTTTGCTGAAACAATGTTATCAAGATATCTTTTACATTCATTACGTAAGCAAGTTATGACAGGTTAGTCATGGTACCAGCTAGAAATGCCTTTCAATTCTGCGGTCGTTAAAAGCTGTTTTGATATTTATTTATTTATTTATTTATAAAGTTTTGTAAGTAGGCCCTGTAGGCACTTTTACAAGTCTGAGTCTACCAGCGCTTCCAAAGAGACCACTGTTGAGAAGAAGCGCCGCAAGAAACTCAACAGTAAGCCTTTTTTCTAAATAAATCACTTATTACAATACTAAACTTAAGCTACACAATTTAAATGTCACAGGGATGTACAGGTCCCAGTAGTAATAATAATTAAATATATCCAAATGTCGGATTAAAATAAATAATACAATTTCGGAGATGTAAACAGTCTCCAAATGTCAAATTAAAATTAAGAATTAAATATAATTTAAAAAAAAACACAAAAACAAGGGAGATGTAGAAAGTCAGATAAATAATTGGTACCCCTATACGTAACCAAAAGTCCTGGTGCACAAAACTGGGATCCTAACTAAACTGTTGAGGATTTATAAAGTTAAAAAATTAGAGTTGAGATCAGTTTATTAATATAGGCCTTAGTCTTTTGTTCCTTTTCACTTCTCATGCTTTTAAAATGCTTCTTAAATCTCTGCGAATCGGGACTAAAGCTCCTTATTAATCTCTAGGGATTAAAGTATATTTTTTTTAATTTACTTTGGAAACCCCTAAACAACCAATCACGGTGTTTGTGAATGGAGGATTATCGCCATTTTCATTGATTGTGTATGGACCATATTTTTGGGTGTCGAAATAACCTCAAAATTACAACTGTGCAAATATATAAAAAAAAGGATTTAATTTCGTGAAACACGATTAATTATTACGAATATGAATCTATTTAATCATATTAAGGCCGAACTCTTTTATTATGCGTGGTCCAATTACTTTTAAAATGGTTTCCAAGTTTGAATCTGTTGGCTAAATATGCAAGCATTTAAAACATCACTTTCCAAAAAAACCGCGGTACTTTTTTTTCCTATTTGTATTTTGAATAGATGTTCATAACTTGTACTGATCGTACGTTGTTAAAAAAAATCACCTATTAATTGTGCAACTTTAGAAATTACGGACCAGTAATGTCATCATCATCATCCAGTGAAGAAGAATTAACGCCTAACTCCAGAATGGAGAAGAAAGCAAAAGAGGTGATACGAAATCTTTTACCGCCAAAATCTAGTGGCTTTTATTCAAAAACATACCAAACTTTTATTGATTGGAAATGTGGGAAACAAATAACATCATTAATGTTAGATTAACGATAGTAATAATAAGATACCTAATTGTTAGTTTTAATTGTTAGAAACTTTTTTATAATAAACGTTGTAATTTTGTTTAGAACGTCGTTTTTTTCCTCGCATTCAAAGTGAAAAGTAGAGTGTTTAACGCGAGACTAAACAACCATAATGACACTCGAACTACAGCCACCCTCGCTCGCAAGCTCGCTCGCGTGGCTAAACATCTCGTGTCATTATGGCTTGTTTTAGTCCCTTGTTGAACAATCTACTATTTCCCTTGAAAACTATCAATTTTTCAAGATGAATAATACACTAGGTATGTGTCATTTCAGAGGGCCCTGCGAAGGTGCACTACGCTAACTAGCGTTCCTATTCTTTTCGTTTTTAAACCAATCGCGTCACTGGTAGATCACGTGATACGAAAAGTCACGTGATCTACCAGTGACGCCATTGGTTAAAAAAGAAACTAATAGAAACGCTAGTTGGCGTGGTGCATCTTGTCTGGGCCCTCTGATTGTGGACTATATGTGTGCCAAGTTATATCTAGATCCGTTGAGCCGTTTATATACGTGATTAAAGGGAATCCTGATGTCGGAAACCAAGACCGGCCTCAGGCCATTGTTCTAGCATAAATTATTTATTTCGTGGCGAAAATAACCTTAAAATGTATGTATGGAATCAGTTGAGTTGTTGAGATCAGTTTATTAATACGGGTGTTAGAATTATTAGTTTGGCATGACATTTAAATCTTGTATAGGTTAAAAATATCCTGTACTTCAGGAGCGTTACTTTCTTAACTCACTGACGCGTCCAATAGTTAGACTGGGAAGGTTACCACAATCCTTTATATGCGAATCTTCGAGTGATGAGTTCACGATAGCCCTGTCACTTGACGAGACTAAATCGAGACAAAGGGATGGAACTTAACTAAGGTAACCGCGAACTTCGATTATCAAAGTCGGGCCTCAGAAGCCAAGTATATCGACCTAGGTCGTACTTCGGCGCAGCTCGACTAATGCTGTAGGCAGTTTACACGACACAATGCCTGCCTACGACATCAGGGATCAAGCTACCAATATGATTATCAGACGATGTAGAAGCTTACGACTTGTGCAGAGTCCATGGCGGCTTTGAAGGCGGTCCGGGCATAGTCCCTCGCGCCCGACACGATGTAGGTCGAGTCTGTAGCAATGGATAATTTGCAGGTAGTAACTTTTAATTTAATATCGAATCCACAGCTCGCTTTCATCTTACCTTACGAACCCTGGTTATTATTCTAAGCATAACCAGTAAACTTCAAGGATTTAGAACTAGATAGAATAGCTAGGTACTTACCGTAAAGGTAATCATGGCAGCGCATGCTGTCGGCCCGACGCGGCATCACCTCGGCATCACCCATCCTGAATTCTTTTACGATAGCCCTATCTAAATTGTTTCACGGCATTACAGATTAACGAGATGTTGATAAGCTATCTGTCTAATTGACTATTGAGTAAACATTGTTGCTAGGCAACGATTATTTAGCATAATTTCAACAAAGAGGTATGATGTACTTTATAAACTCTAGCTGTTGCCCGAAACTACATACGTTCGTGTTATGTTATTTAAACTATTTATTGCGGCGTGAACATGCATATTTGCAATAAGGTAAGGCAGCAATGTAACGCAAATTTTAAATTATACGATATTTTATTCGAAATAATTGTATATCTCTGAGAATAGGTTCCATGGCTTTTTACTAAACCTGAATTAGGGCCTTGCCACATCACGAAGGCGCGACGTCTTGTGCCGTTATCAATATAAAGTGCAATATTAAGTTGAATGTCCTGAGCGTAGAGATTTATATAGCTTAAAACGGTTGTTACACACATACATGTCAGCCGAAAGACGTCCACTGCTGGACATAGGGCTCCCCCAAGGCTCTCCACTCAGACCGGTCTTGTGCTTTTCGCATCCACAGCGCTCACGCGATCCTTACGAGGTCGTCACACCATCTTGTTGGAGGCCTACCTACAGCTCGTCTTGCGGTCTGCGGACGCCACTCCAGAACCTTCTGTCCCCATCAGCCATCAGTCCTGGGAGCAATATGCCCCACCCACTGCCACTTCAATTTAGCTATTCTTCGGGCTATGTCGGTAACCCTAGTTCTACTGCGGATATCATAATTTCTGATTCTATCACGCAGAGAAACCCCGAGCATAGTCCTCTCCATAGCCCTCTGAGTGACTTTGAGCTGCCTTATGAGGCCCAGTGTTAACGCCCACGTCTCAGATCCGTAAGTCATCACTGGCAACACACACTGGTCAAAGACTTTTGACTTCAAACACTGCGGTAATTTGGACGAAAAGGTGCTGCGAGGCTTCCCGAACGCTGCCCAGCCGAGTCGGATTCGACGAGTGACCTCTTTCTAAAAGTTGGACCTTCCTAACCTAACCTAACGATTTCCAGCCTCTCGAACAGCTGGTTTCCGAAAAGGCTAGAGTACCGTATACCATATACATGCGTTGCGGCAGGTTATACAGAAGACGGAAGAGTATAACCTCCCACTTTGCCTTGCATTTGTGGTCTACGAGAAAGCCTTCGATTCGATCGAGACATGGGCTGTGCTGCAGTCTCTCCAGGGGTGCCAAGTTGACTACCGATATATCGAAGTGCTGAAGTGTCTGTACGAAAACACGACTACAGGACCAGAGCACGATGCCTATTCCTCTGCAGCGGGGAGTCAGATAAGGAGACGTGATATCTCCGAAGCTGTTCACCGCTGCATTGGAGGATGCTTTTAAGGTTCTAGACTGGAATGGACGAGGCATCAACATAAATGGTGAGTACATCACTCACCTTCGATTCGCTGACGATATCGTAGTCATGGCTGAGACCATGGAGGACCTCAGTAGAGCTTCCGACCGAATTGGCTTGAGAATGAACATGGACAAGACGAAAGTCATGTCCAATGTCCATGTCGCGCCAACTCCCGTGATAGTCGGAGGCCCTGCGCTCGAAGTTGTTGATGATTATATTTACCTGGGACTAACGGTCCACCGTGTATAGTGGGAACTATTTAAAATCACGATTTCCACGACCCGCGCTAGACGCGGTGGTTCTTATTATGTCATTTCCAAAAGGTTTTATGTGAAGCGTGTCCTATTCCAATTTGAACCTTTATTTTAAAGATGGTAAAGTTGTAACTCATATTCCATCTTTTGTTATTAATGCATTTAACAAAAGATAACAATGCCATTAATCGCAGATAAGTTCTCAAGTGGGAATCGTGATTGTAAATAGTTTCAACTTTAATCTGCACGATGAGGCAAGGTGCCTTTCTATGGCGCCGCGCCGTGATGCGGTCAGGCCCTTAACAACGTCGCATTTTGTTTTCTTGTTATTTTAAATTGAAATTGAGTAAATTCTCAATTGTGTACAGTACAACATTTTATCATGATGGGGGAATATGAATCAGTCCAAAATAAAACTCAATACCTAGTGGAGTCAGAAAAATATAATACTTAATTTTACTAAAAACTTTTATCTCACTCACGTATTACAAGCCAGAGCTAACATCAGTACAAACAAACACTTACAAATATAATTTTGATTTTTATACACGTCGGTACAACAACGTGTGAAGCAAGAATTCCAGTGCGCACGCCACGCACGCACGCGCTACACGCGTCCTTATTCTGCGTACACGTCTCACACGTGTCGATCGATATAGCAACCTGTGTCAACATTTCAACGTAGCTTCACTGGTCTCACACAGGAACAAGAAAGAATGGCTTTATGTGCTCGCCTTCAACTTGATGGCAGCGTACAATTCATTCATTGCCGTTTATTTATTTTTTTTTTTTTTTTTTTTTTTATTAAATGAAATATCTTAACAAATATTCCATTGGAATACAATCTAGTCTTATGACTAATAAGTATTTTAAATCTGACCTAAACTTCTAATACAGACTAAGCTAAGAATGTGTCCATTAACACTTATCCTATTGTCTCTGTTAAGGGGAAGACACTTTGTTAATGTGTTCTTTGTGTGTAGTACTTACTGCACTAATTACACTATCACTACACTAAACTAACTCGAAAGGCTTTGTCCTTTTCAGTCTTCGCTGTATATCCGTGTTGTCGAGGAGCTGGATGGCCTCGACATTCACATGGTGATGAAGCCTGCGTTCATGGGCTTCGGCGTATCTTTTGATAATATTACTAACATATTCCACTTCAAGGTCCCGGTGGAGGTTGTCATTTCTTATGTACCAGGGTGCGTTTACAATACCTCTAAGTACTTTATTCTGAAAGCGTTGTATCATTTGCATGTTGCTCTGTTTGGTACAGCCCCACAGCTGAATACCGTAAGTCCATATCGGCATTAGGACTTGTTTGTACAGTAGTATTTTGTTGTGTACTGACAACTCTGAGTGCCTCCCAAGCAGCCAGTACATCTTCCTGTAGCGGAGTTCTAGCTCGTCGCGTTTCTTTTTGACGTGAGCTCTCCAGCGAAGTTTGGTGTCAAGTGTCATGCCCAGATATTTGGCTGTATTTTCGTACGGTATTGCTTTGTTATTTATAAATACCGGGTGATATGAGGTTTTCTTGTTAGTAAAATCTATATGAGTTGACTTCGACTCATTGAGTTTTATTCGCCATTTCTTTGTCCAATCATAGACAACGTTAATAGCAATTTGTACATTTTCCAATGCTTCTTCGTGGGTGATCCCTACAGCCATGATAGCCGTGTCATCTGCAAAAGTTGCAATGGTGTTGTTTTCTAACACTGGAATATCACATGTGTATAACAGGTACAGGACCGGACCTAATACACTTCCTTGCGGTACTCCAGCTTTTATTTGCTTAATTTCTGAGTATGAGTCATCTTGTCTGATTCGAAACATTCTGTCTGATAGATAAGATTTTAAGATATCTGTGAACTGTTTTGGAAGCATTTTCTTCAGCTTGTATATCAGGCCGTCATGCCATACTTTGTCGAATGCTTGTGCTACATCAAGGAAGACCGTAGAGCAAACTTTTTTCTCTTCTAAAGTTTTTTCAATAATGTTGGTTATTCTGTGAACCTGGTCTATAGTAGAGTGCTTTTCTCTAAAGCCAAACTGGTAGTCAGGGATTAACATTTTGTCTTCTAAAATAGGTTTTATTCTTTTTATGAAGAGTTTTTCAAATAACTTAGATATAATTGGTAACAGGGATATTGGTCTGTATGATGTTACCTCATGTGCTGGCTTTCCTGGTTTGGGAATCATAATGACTTCGGCGAATTTCCACAAGCCGGGTACATGTTTTAGTCTAAATGTAGCGTTGATAAGTGTGGTGAGTTTCACTATTGCTTTACGGGGCAGGTTACGTAGGACTTCCCCAGTGATGAGATCATAACCCGGAGATTTCTTTTGTCTTAGGCGATTAATTTCAGTACAGACTTCTTTTGGTGTAACCAATTTTATTTGAAGTTCATTTTGTAATATCTCTTCATTTAGGTTAATTTCAAACGTGTTGTCCTCGTGCGGTTGAAATATTTTTTCAAGATGTTGTGCAAATCTCGCAGCTTTCTGAGCGCTACTGACAGCCCAAGTACCGTTTTCTAGTTTAATGGGAGGAACTTGAATAATAGGTCTTTTTAATTTTTTTGTGACTTTCCACAACGAATAGTCTGTTGACCGATCACCTGTTAGTTGACGAAGGTGAGTAGTCATCGACTCATCGTGAAAGCTTTTAATTTTAATATTCAGTTGTTTTGTGAGATTATTTAATAAGGTCTTGTCTTGTGGAAATCTCGATTGCTGCCATTTTCTTCTCTGCTTCCGTTTTTCAGTAATCAGATTTCTAATTTCCAGAGGATACTTACTACCTAAGTCCCTTTTCTTGGGGATAGGTGTGTTATTCCAGGCACATTGTTGTACATCTGCTATGAATTTCTTAACCTCCAGTTCGAGCTGTTCAGTGGATTTAAGAGGAACCTTGAGATTTATTTTTCTATCTAGATCTAACTTAAAGCTTTCCCAGTCTGTATTCTTATTCACCAGAGTCGGGTTGCATTCTTTTAACATAATTTGTTCACTTAGAGTTAAGATTATTGGCGAATGGTCCGAACTCATATCGTATCCTTCCTCGATGTGTATGTATTTATTTGCTAAGTTTTTGTATATGAAGAAATCGATTAAATCTGGTACTTTGTTGATATCGGTAGGCCAGTAGGTTGGCTTTCCTGTTGATACAACGTCACATTTGGTTTCTTTGATGGCGCATAGCAATTCTTTGCCTTTGGTAGTTGTAAGTCTGGATCCCCAGTAGGTATTTTTAGCATTGAAGTCGCCTCCTAGGATAAACCTGTTTCCAAGTTGCTCCAGAAAGCTTCTGTACTGCGTTGTTTTCAGTGCATATTTTGGAGGGCAATATATTGCTGATATGGTAACAGGATATCGTTTTGTTTTCACACAAATGGCTACAATTTGTTTGTCTTGTTCTTCGATCTTGAATTCTTCATAATGGGAAATGTTGTCCTTTATTATGACTGTACTACCTCCTCTAGCTGTATTGCCTGGATGGAGAGCGTGGTACACTTTGAAACCTTTAATTTGAATGAAAGATTCTTTAGTAAAGTGTGACTCAGATATGAGGCACACATCAATTTTTTCTGTGGATAGGACTGCCTTCAATTCGTTTTGATGACGAAGCAGTCCGTTAGCGTTCCATGCCATGATTTTGAGTGACTTGAACATTATTTCAGATTTTGAGTGGATGTCTTGGAAGTGAATTCCAGTTTCTTTAATCTACCGTCAAAAGACGACATAAGGTTAAGGATTTTATTTATTTTATCATCCAGACTACTGCTTAGCAGAGGAGGCTTTGCCTGTGCTTGGACCTGTGCTTGAACCTGTGCTCCTTTAGTGATTTGAGCATAGGACACATTCTTTTTCAGGGCACTTTCATGAATAATACCCTTTTTATCTGTTTGAGCAGTTTGTGGCTTTGCGGACGTTTTTTTATTTTTTATAGCTTGTAGTTCCTTGGCTACTACACAACCCCTATAGTTCGCGGGGTGGCATTCGCCACAATGGTAACATTTCGGTTTTTCTTCTGCTGGCTTTTTGCAGTCTTTTGTCAGATGCTTGCCTGTACATTTAACGCACCTGGGTTCTTTAGAGCAGTATTTATGTGTGTGGCCGTACGACTGGCAACGCTTGCACTGCGGTATAAGTTTCGATGTTCTCATCGGCTGGATGTCAACTTTGCATCCTAATATCGATTTGATGTTGTATATATTAGTTATGTTTTCATCCTTTTGGAACGAAAGCATAAACATATTCAATGGCTCTTTTGTCCTCCAACTAAGTTTGTTGACGGCCTCTTGTATAACAAATCCTTTGGATTTGAGGTCTTCAATAATTCTTTCTGGTTTACACGAGAAGTGTAAGTTTTTTGCCATCACTCTAATGGGTCGGTCCTGCTTATTTTCATAAGTGTGTGAGCAACAACTGTTTTCAAAGAGTATTTTAGCGATACTTCTATACGCGTCCTCATTTGTAGAGTTTATTTTGACTTTATCATCTTTCATCATTTTGGTTGTAAATGAATCTTTGGGCAGGGTTGATGACAGAAGATCGTAAAACTTCTGATAATCCTGTATGTTTTCCACCATAATAGGTGGAGGTAGAGGTGTTTTCTTAACCTTATCTTTTTCCGTGGATGTTCCTTGCTGGGGTGGTGAGAGAGTCGCATTACGTTTCCTTTTCTTTCTGGTCTGTTGACGTATCCACTCGGTTTCTTTAGCTAGTTCTTCCTCGTCAGTTCCATATTCTATGGTTTCTGGAGGATTTTCTTTAGCAGCTGTTTTTATTTCAGGATTTTTCAACTGTTCCTGAGTGTTTTTCAACAGTTGTTGTAGTTCATCTATTTGACCCTTAAGGTCTTTAACCGTGGTTTCTAATTGGTTACGTTTGGCCTTTTCTTCGGAATAGTATTGATATAACAACCGTTCTTTTTCAGTTTCGATAGTAATGTTTTGCGATCCCATTATTACTTATAAGCAATTAGCTTCGCCTTAACGAAATAACACAAATAGTCATGATTCACTTAATCGGTAAAACTAGGTCATCGCGGCGACCGTGAATGCACGTTCGGCGCGACGGATTGCACTGCTGCGTTAGCACTTTACCCGAGCACTATTCAGGGCGCAAGCAAGAGCGACGCAACCGTTCTTCGCGGAAGTGTAAAACGAACTGAAAAACGTGACGTTTATTTATGAAAATATTTTACTCAAATATTGAATCAAGAATCATCGTTAAAGATCATAAAGTTTCAAAGATTCAATCAGTACCATGCAAAAAAGGTGTCATGTTCGAAAAATGAAACTATAAGGATTTTATGTTTTATCGTGTTCTCACGTTTGCCAGTCTCAAGGAAATATGATCGAGTTTAATATATCCAAAGAACAGATACAACGGCGTTATGGTTATTGAGATGCAGATCGCGGAACACTACCGACTGTGACGTCATTTCGTAGCTGTACAAATATCTGCCTACATTTTGATTCTGAGCGAATTAGTTCCCACGTGCGTCGCGTAGCAGTGGAATTCCAGCTTAACGTTCTAATAGAAAATGCTCCTTTCCAAACATACACTGATTGCTTCATATTTTAATTTAGAATTTATTTAACAAATCACTTTTACCTAATAAAAATAGCTCGAAAGACTTCGTGATTTTAATATGATCACTCCATTATATTGCATTAGTGAACAAACGGTTTCCCTGTGGAAATCCTACACGTAATTTGTCCTAATGCATGGTTTGTCCGAATTTTAATTTATCGTAATTTTAAATCTCTTCATTTTTGAAAAAATGTACTCTGACTCTGAAAACTAGTTTAGGACAATTGATAATTCGGACAATCGATGATTAGAACAAAGGATTTCGAGGGACGACCGAACAAATGACCTAGCGGTCCTACTTTACAACTAGCTAGCTAAAGTGTCTATTATATACAATCGAGAAAACCTGTACCCTTCTGCTGGCAGTGCATTGATCTTATTTATTTAATTATAGACACAATCAAATAAAATTGCTATAATTTGTAGACAAAAAAATATTTTATTAGGTAATACAACCTTTTTTAGTGTGGCTAGACATGTAAGGAGTTTATTAGTGATTAAGAAATTGACCTTCATGCTGTCAAATTGCCATGGACAATGTCTATAGAATAAGTTTGTGTTTATGGCATTTATAAATAGAAAATAATGTCCTTATTATTTCGTTATTTGGTAGGTCATTCATTATAAGGTTTAAATAGATGGCAAAACGAAATAGAGTAGAGTCCAAGAGCAAATCATATCACATCTCATATTATAACATAACATTGACAATATGGATAACAAGTTGAATAGAACCTTACGTGACAAAGAAACGTTACACTCCTTGGGTAGTGGAACAATAAAAAAAAACTAAAAATTACTATAAAGTTGTAGATTGAAGTACTAGGCGATCATAGCCTAGGCGGCGGCCAGCATGGCGTCGAGCTCATGGAGCGCCTCTACGGTGACCGTGATTTCTTTTTCACGGTCACACAAACCATAGATCCATAGAAACATTATTCCTTTTTCATCTCTCCTGTTCGGAAAGTTTAATTTGAATGGGTGGATAGCCGGGTGGAAAATTGCGTTTTCATCTCTAGGGTGGAAAGTAATTTTTTTTTAATAGTTACGATTGGCCACGGAGTCTAAGATAATTTAGCTACGTCATATTATTAAAATAAAAGATTTTCATACATCTAAACTCGGCTATACGCTAAACGATGTATTTATTACGGCCTATAGGTTCATAATTATGAAAAACATTTTAAGACTGGTCTATTTTTTTCGCAATTACATAATGCCGTGATAGCATAGCATGTCACTTTTTCTTTCACGTTTCGGCATGGCCATCTAGAAAATACACTACTGCCAACGTTAGAAAAGTTTAATCGAGTTGGTCACGACCAAGGAGCTTATTATACAACAAGGAGGTTGAACACCGAACATCCGTTCGAAAAAAGAAATTTGACCTTTATTACGTCACGAATATATTCCATCTCTTTCTTTAGTTAGGGTAAGAATGAGATGGAAGTCATGCTCCTTGGCCGTGACCAACTCGATTTAACTTTTCTAATGTTGGCAGCATGTGTATTTTAACTTTTTTATGAATCTAGAAAAAAAAAGTTTTCAATAGATAAAGCGGGAAACGAGATTAAATATATTTAGGTATACCGTGTCTTTTTTCCTCACGGTCGAAATGAAAAGTAGAGTGTCTAACTCGGGTGAAATTACCCATTTCCCCTCGAACTATTGGCGCTCTCACTTCGTTCGAGCGCCAGAAATATCCCGGGTGAAATGGGTCACTTTCAACCCTTGGTTATCAATCTACTATTTAATACAGTTGCTCAAAAAGTGGTACTTTTCGTAGCTGTATATCGTACCTACGGAAAGTTGGGTTTTTTCGAACTAGTGCGTTTAACTTTTCATTTTTTTTAAATATCCCTACTAAATAAACTAGGCCGTAGATCCAACCAAAGAGTTTGCATGTTTAATTAAAGTACCAGGAGTGCAGAGGTAATTAGGAGGGTAGCGCGGTGCGGCGCCGCGGCGGGCGGCCCGGGCGGTCGCGCCCGACACAACGCGGATTGTAGGTAAGGTAGGTACTTCTAATGTTTATGCTTTCCTAGTATTTGATTCTGGTAATTTCGGACATAGTGTGTGCATACGTTAGTTAGGCTCACTTCAAAGGTCCGGGGGAAGAGTAGATACACACATACACACAGATACACATTTTTTCGCAAATGTATTAAATATTGTCGTTTGGTACACGTGCGGAACTGTCATTTTCATTTTTCCCGAGTTGCCGCTTGGGCCAAGACACCCTGGGATTCGTGTGAAATGATGGTGAAATGACATACTTTCCGCACTTGTAACAAAATCTACTATTTTGGGTAGACGAACAATAAAAAAAACCTAAAATTCACTATGAAGTTGTGGTTTGAAGTACTGGGCGCGCATAACCTAGGCAGCGTCCAGCGTGGCGTCGAGCGCGCGGCGCACCTCGGTTGAGACCTTGGTTTCTTTGTCATCTAAAGCTCTGTTCTACTCGTTTAAACCATTATTACTTATGACATGCTATCGTAAACTCGGCCGCCATAACTGAAAAGTACAGGAGCTATCATAACGTTGACAATACGACAACATGCCAAAAGCAACACGGTTTGAGAATACAAAGAAACATTAAACTCCTTTTTGGGTAGTACAGTCGAGTTCATAAATATGTGTACACTTTAGTACATTGTCTATGTAATGTCATGTTTAAACTGACATATGTGTAATTGACAAGGTACGCATATTTAGGCTGTAGGACAGTGAAAAAAAACTAAAATTGAGTATGAAGTTGCAGTTTGAAGTACTAGGCGCGCATAGCCTAGGCGGCGGCCAGCAAGGCGTCGAGCTCGTGGAGCGCCTCGGTCGCGACCTTGATCTGGTCGCTCTGCACGCGGCCGCTGCTCTGCAGCGCCGACACGCTCTGCCGGAGGGCCGAGAGCCGCGCGGTCACGCGGTGCTTCTCTTCCGTGAGGAGCTTCTGGGCTTTGTCACCTGGAACCAGTATTAACCACTGGTCAGGTTCGAGTCAGATTTGAGGGTTATGTACCAATGCTTGATATGAACGATAGATAAATTGAAAAGTGTGGTGCTGAAATTTACTTGGCACAAAAATAAAAATAAAAACTGGACTAGTGCGAGTCGAACTCGCCCACCGAGGGTTCCGCACGTGACAGAGTTAACTCATTTCAATATTTAGCCGTCGTTCCTTGCATAATGACCCTGTTTTTTTGTTAGTTAATTAATAATGTATAGATTTCAGATTTTTCCCTATACTTGTAGTATAAGACGGTGTTACCAAATTTCATAGTTCTAGGTCAACGGGAAATACCCTAAACAGTTTGATTCCCTAGAGAGTATCGAAATACACGTTTTTTGCGGCGTAAACGGCCGTATCTTTTTTTTAAGTAAATGTAAAAGTTAGTTTTTTCACAGCTTCAAGGAACTGCAGACCGGATTGTATAATTTTAATTTTAAACCAGTACCTGCATGCGTTCCCGAGATAAAGGGTCTTGACAGACAGGCGGACAAAAAAGTGATCCGTTTTTTCCTTTTGAGGTACGGAACCCTAAAAATGGACCCATTTCGAAGCATACCAAATCGGTTTATAAATGACGGAGTTACGAGGTTATAAACATTTAAATACAACCGAATTACGGACCTCTTTTTTTTCCAAGTCGGTTTAAAAGAGACTACAACTATCCCTATCGTTCTAAGTTCAACATGCATAGCCATTGAAAATGCGTCTAACTCACCGAGCCAGGGGAGGTAGTCGCCGGCGCGCTCGGCGCGGATGTCCAGCGTGAACCAGTCGTCCATGTCTTCGGAGTCCGACGACGGCATCACCTGGGGGAGATATTAAAGTCAGATCACTGTAACCTACCGCTTGAACTATAATAGAATCTTTAAAAATAATTTAAATTAAAAAAGTAAGTGATTTAGGGTCCGTTCACACAGACCGGCTCGGAGAGCATCGGCCCGCGCTCTTCTTTTTACACAGATCGGCTCGTATAAGCTTGGAATTGGCCACGAGCACGTCAAGCAAGCGGTCGGCTCCTTTATTTCACACGAAGCGAGTTCAAGCACTCTTTATGACAAAAGAAGTGCACATGCAAATATAAACCTTATTACCATCATCATCATCATGTCAGCCAAGGCTTTCCACTCAGACCGGTCTTGTGCTTTTCGCATCCACCGCGGTCCCGCGATCCTCACGACTTCGTCCCTCCATCTTGTTGGAGGCCTACCTACAGCTCGTCTTCCGGTCCGCGGACGCCACTCCAGAACCTTCTGACCCCATCGGCCATCAGTCCTGCGAGCAATGTGCCCCGCCCACTGCTACTTCAGTTTAGCTATTCTTCGGGCTATGTCAGTAACCTTAGTTCTACTGCGGATATCATCATTTCTGAACCTTATTACAATGACTCATAACTCTGTTTCCAACGTGATCAAAGTCTGCTCTCCTCTCCGAGCCGGTCTGTGTGAACGGACCCTAATGGGCGAGCCACATGTGCCCGAGTTCATAAACTGCACTTTCTGCCGAGGCAGACAATGCTTTCTCAAATACTGTGATGAAACATAGTTCTTAGTGTTCTCATTTCAACAGCGATCATCCTGCTTTCCTTCAAGCTAATAAAATAAAATTGCTAATAATATAAATAATTTTACTGACAACATTTGACACAATACATATAACACAAAAGATTAAAACAAATACAAAAAGACACGACTTACAAGGAAAGGTTTGATATATGTTAGAGAGTAGTTACTTTTCAGTACTTTGGAGGTCAATTTCTCCTAACAGCTTGAGTTTAAAAAAATACGTGTCTGTTATTTTAAACTACTCTCTAACATATATCAAAATCAACAAAGTCGGAGCCGGACAGTTGGGTACCTTTCCTTGTTAGATTAAAACAAAAACAAAAACATACGACTTAGATGAAGTATCAAATAGTGTCACTCAGGCTGCCGTGGCGTGGCTGGCGACCACACACGACGCTGGTTTACAGTGATGGTATGTTTTGACTCACATCGTAGAGACTGTCGTCGTCGAGGCTCTCTTCGTCGCTGGGGACGTCCTCGTCCATGCGCTCCGGCCGCCGCAGCGGCTGCAAGCGGCGCTCCGAGCCGATCGACGAGTCCGTGCCGACGTCCTGCCGATTGTTAAAAAGTCAACATTAATTTTAGAAATAAATCTTCTGTGAGTCCTGCATTTAAACCTAAAATTAATAGTACTACTCATTTCATCATCATCATCATCATCATGTCAGCCGAAAGACGTCCACTGCTGGACATAGCCCTCCCCCAAGGCTTTCCACTCAGACCGGTCTTGTGCTTTTCGCTTCCACCGCGGTCCCGCGATCCTGACGAGGTCATCACTCCATCTTGTTGGAGGCCTACCTACAGCTCGTCTCCCGGACTACTCATTTGGACTCAACTTAAATCACCTAGAGGCAGACTACGGCAGACGGCTTTAAAGAAAAATATACGCGGTTTAAAATAAAGTTCCCCTGAAGCATGACAAACATTAGGGGTTTTTTGATTTCCAGTTTTTAAATCCAATTAATCTGAAAATACTTCAACTATTAAGGTTTTGCGCACGCATAATTATGAGATATATGAAAGTAGTGTTTGCGCGTGGTAGGACCTTGTGCGGGGTCCGTCCGGATCGCTACCACCATCTTATCGATTAACCTACCACCAAACAGCAGTGTTCGCATTGTTGTATTCCGGTTTGGGGATAAGACAGCCGGTGTAATGACTAGCATAGAGGCATTCCGTCTTAGTCCTCAGGGTTGGCAACGCATTTGCATTTGGCTTGCAGTCTTGTGAATGCGAATGTCTATGGGTCACTGTTTCCACTTACCATCAGGTGGCCTGTCTGCTCGTTTGCCTTCTCAATGCAATAAAAAAAAAAATGTCGCGAAAGAGCTAAATAATAACTAAGACATTGCACAAAATCGATGATTCAAAAGGTTATCAACGTCTCCTCGCGATTCTCAAGTCACTACATTTTACGTTCTTTGGATATAGTACCATCTAGAAAAACAACAAATATAAAGTAATTTTGTATTTAAAGCTATTTGGTGCTGTCTTAGGAGCGCCTCCATTGAGAGCATTCGCGTGAATATTCGAGTGGTATGAACGTTCAGCGGAGCGTTACAATGCTTACACACCACTCGATATTCGCGTTGAATGCTCATTACACGAATGCTCTCACTGGGGACGCTCCGTTAGATATTTTTTATTAGTACGTATAAACACCCATCGAAATCTTTTCACATATTTTAAGAGTTAGACCGCGGACAGACGGACATTGCGAAACTATAAGGGTTTCTAGTTTAACTTCATAGTCCTAGAAACAGGTTCATAAACTAAACCTGTATGAAAATAAGCCTCCAGTGCTCCAGTGCAGCTAGCACTGGGAAAAAAATATGAGAGTGGAAAATAAATGGGTTCCTGTGAATATACACACTGCCGTGTCGCTCGGCTTCTTCTCTGAAATTGTCTGGACACACTGCCGTGTGTCTACATATCGAGGAATAAACCGAAGTAGAATAACAGTTCAGGTCAAAATCGTCCTCCAAAAACTTGGCGTGTTGGACCGGCTTTCAACAAGGATAAATTTATTTATACGGGCTATAAACTACCAGGACAGCATGTAATGGTAGCAGTTAACTCACTCCGTCCAAATCAAAGTCATCCTCATGCAAAAACTCCCACTCATTCGTGCCTGATATCATCATACACTCAGGAGCAAACATACCGGGTCAGAGTGCGTTTTTTATACAAACGAGACTATTTCGAAGCCTTGGTTCCTCGCCAGGAGTTGTTTTGAGTGAGGTTTAATGGTGGATACTCCGAGGTTCAATAGAGGAGGTCAAAGTTCTTAAGATACCTAAATGATCGCACAATCAGTTAACACCACAGCGGGAGAGTTTGGGTCAGCACTTGGATTTCCTTACATTTTATTGCCAATTTAGATGTTTTTCTGAACATGCACAATTCCGACGTTAACCGCAGATTCATTCAGTTGGGTATCCTAGGCACTCTGGAAGTCCTGTATCGATGCTCGGGGTATTCATCATCAGATTTCACTAAAAGCATTCCCTGGCGAGGGACCAAGGCTTCGAAATAGCCTCTTTAGTATGAAAAACGCACTCTGATCCGATTTTTTTGCTCCTGAATGTAGTAGATTCACTCTATATTACCGAAGTGTAAAAGAGCCCTCATGTGGCCAATTAACTGAATAAATATTTTGAATTTTGAATTCTGAATTGAATCCAGCATCTTTCCTAAGATCGCGAACCCAGGTTCACTAGGCAGCACTAGGGCCGCATAAATAATACGATCTTGGCTGAGCCGTCCATCTTAAGACACGTCAGAAATGACAGTTTTCTAGACAATATTAGTTTATTCATAGGGCCTATTAACTACCAGGACAGCATGTGTTAGTAGCGGTTAACTCACATCGTCCAGGTCAAAGTCGTCCTCCTCCAAAAACTCCTCATCGTTGATAATCTCCTCGTGCTCTTTCGGCTTGTCTTGGGTTTTGAGCAGCGACTTGGTTTTGTTGGCGTACTGCTTGGGTGTGGTTGATTTGGGTTTAGGTTTCTCTGCGAGGGGAAACACGTTGAATATTTAATCACAATTAGAGGGGCAGACTACAAAAACAAGCTTGGTAGTGCGAGCGCCAAGTTCCAAACTTACCAGTCTTAATATTAGTTGAGGGCCGCGGCTTCGGCCGGCCGGCCCCACGCCTCCCCTTGGGGCCAAACATTCTCTTCACTGTGTTTGCGTCGTCTTCGGACTAGAAACAAAATCACCTTATAGTATGTGAACGTTAATGATTCGTTTGTTCAGATTATTAATAAGGCAATACTTTTACCCCTATCACCAATCATCGCCTACAATTACACAAGAAACACAGAAAAAAAATCGGGGCTCTTCATGAATCATGACGTGGCTGCGATAGTTTTTTTCTTTCGTTTTACGCGCAATACTTAAAGCATATTCTATCTGTGCCGTAGTTTAGATGAAAAATCCTTACAAATGCCGCAAAAATATACCTGAAAAATTAACATGCCGTCACGTCGCTATCTTAAATACATTTCTACTAATATACTGGAATATAGGAAAATATCTACCTAAGTCGTGCCATGCTTTTAGTGATATTAGCTGAAGATTTTGCTTGCCACCAGTAATTTTGACACGATCCGCTCACGGTCCGGGTCCTCACTTGTTCATAAAACGTCACGTGTTAAAAAAATAAATGTCAGCGTATATTAATTTAAAAAAAAACTTAGAAGTATTAGATCGTAAAAGCATAACCGAGGGAAAAGCTACGAATTCGTGCGAAACAAGTTAGTATTATTTTCTAAGAAGCTAAAAGAACTTGGCCGTACTTTTGCCGGCCTTGCAGCTCGGCGGATGAGACACGGCCGTGTCCACTTCCGTGACGTCATCGGCCGCAAACTGTTTTGTTAAATTGGTGTCAAACTTTGCTAACAAATTAAACCGTTGACTAGATTTGCCTGCAACTTCGTCCGCGCAGAATTCGTTTATCTTTCCCTCAGAATATATGAATTTTTTGGAAACAAAATGTACCCTTTGTTTTCCAGGGGATCAAATTTCATTAAATTCGCGGTTTTGTCGTAAAGGCTTAGTAAACGGACAAAAAACTTAACTCACTACCGCATTTGTTATATCAGGTAGGACTTTTTATTTTTGCCGAATGATTCTTAAGTACATTTAATTGTTAAAACCGTTGTGCGAATTTTTATACTTTCATACAAATCTTTACTTTACTTTATTAAGTTAAATAGGACGACGAGCGAAGCGAGCAAACGTACGTAGCAAACTAAGCAAGTAGGGAATGAACTTGAGAGCAAAATCTGTATTAATAAAAATGAATGTCGATCTATTTCTTTGTCCCGTATTCGGTAATACGAGATAGACGCGGACGAAGTCGCGGGAGCCGACTAGCTTGGCATACAATTCTAAATACATTACGTTTACGCGCGGTAGCTCCACCTAATGGAAAAAAAGGTTTTAAATCAAGCAAAATTAATACATATGATGCAGGCCAATGATTTTAACTCAACAAAATTGTACTAAATTTTACGTTCATATATGTTACTTATGCATCGCATGGACTAAAATTAGTGCTTCATTCTTATTTATTTCAACGCCAATGACAGTTGAAAAGCGGCGTGACTTAAGCTTAAAGGTGTGTACGGACTAAAGTAGGGACACCGAGTGATGGCACTTGACGTTTGACTTGACGTTTGCTCGCTCATGAAGTTCCCTAAATATTGACAGCAAGTATAAAGGAACAGATGTCAAACTTCATTGTTGCAGGCACCGGAATAGTGATGTACCGCTGGGGCTGTAATTTACCGAAACGCATTTATCGTAACTAGCTTCATATTGAGATCGTTTTTATTTGCTTTTCGTTGCGTTCATCGTTTTAATCATAACTAATAAAAACATCTCAAAAAAACAATTCGCGTGATGATAACAAAGGATTGCTGACTGGTACACTCAAGGTCACAAACATGTGTACACTTTAGTATACCCTGTCACTTTAATCGCTGTGAGATTCATATATATGGCAGTTTTAACATGTGCACATGTCACTAAAACAGACTGGGAACGGGTGGTGAACAGTACCGTGCGACGAATAAGGGAAGACTATGAAACTGATGTAAACATAGATAATATTCTACACAGTGAAATCATAATTAACGCAGCAGATGATAGCAGTGACGATTGTTCTTCAAGGAGTAATATTGATTTAAATGAATCAGATTAAAATACATTAAAATAAAATACTTTATTTAATTATTGAATATAGCCTTTTAATTTCATGCGTTATTTCTTTAATAACTAAACTTTTTAAAAATATAGGTACTACTCGCACTTGACAGAATTTTTACGATAGTTAAATGGAGTGTTTCACAACACTACCTGTCAGATGTGTCAAGTGCCATCACTCGTTGTCCCTACTTTAGGGAATGCAATTACCGGCCAAATGTGATAACCGGCAAATTACCGCCCTCGGTCCGGCAAAACCGGTAAACCGGTAAATTACCGGTTTTTGTGGTTTTTAAATAAAAGCCATTAAAATTATTGAAAATCGTTTATTTAAGTTTAAAAAGTCATTTAAAAATAATGATGACAACTTGATGTAATAATTGGAAACTTTGATCTAAGAAAAAATATCAATCAGCCTTAGGTTGAAAGGGAAGGGATGGTAAAATAAAGAAACAGTAAACAAATAGTAATAAGGTACATCTTCGGCTGGCTCTGGAATACGTAGCGTTACTTGCTTGCTTCGTAATAGTAACATAAGTTTACAAATAATTATCAGTTTTATTAATAATTTAAAAGTCAATTTCAATCAAATACATTTTTAAGGAGTGTCTGAAAGTATATTGCACTTAAAATCATATTATTTCGCGTTTATTTTTAGTTTTTCACGGTTCGGCAAATTACCGGTAATAGCTTTAAATTACCGGTATTTTACCGGATCTAAAAAGGGCCGGTTTACCGTTAAACCGGTTTACCGGTTTGCATTCCCTAGTACGGACGCATTAGAGGCAGCCTCGGTAGAACAATTGAAACCACATTGAGGCACATGCCTCGAGCGAACCGTAAAACAAAATGTCGCCGATCATTTTAAACAGCTGATCAATGTTACTCCGAGATTTTGATATCCGAAGCCTGTAAGAGTCATTCAATAAAACACATATAAAGTTGACGACAATGACTTTTTCATCACACTTGCTCGTAAATAGTATCTAAACATACAGGTTACTGGGCCGTAAGCCCCATATAAAACCCTCGACCTTTTTTTTTTCATGAAAACCTAGGTCGGTAATATATATTTTTTTAATTTATAGCGCAGCACACCATTCATGCAAGTTCAAGCAAGGAGTTTACACGAAATTGAAAAATTGTTTTAAAATGTTATCTAAACAGTAATTTCATTGCAATCTCGCTACATGTTATAAATTTTAATAAATAAGTTTTTTCTGCCCTATAATAATAATAAATAAATAATTTCATTTATTTACTCGCAAATGTGAAGAAAAAACATTGTATGTTTCACGGGCGGTACGGGAATTACGAACCTCGACTCAGAAAGCCCTCAGTCTTCGACTTCGGGCTTCTACTAGAGCCTCGGTCGTAATTCCTTACTTACCGCCCTTAATACACAATGTACTATTTAAACCCTCTATCTCTATGGCAATGTGTAAAAACATGCTTAATTCACGTCCGAACTTGCGAGGCACATACGGCGAGGAAAAAACGGACTCCAAAAGACACGTACGCATTTGAGGAAACAGTACGAGCTGAAGCTGCCTCTAGTCCGTACACACCTTAAAGCTTGGCAACAAGGCTGAACAAACAGAGGCGCTGTAACACTGTTGACAGAGAAATTGGTAACATGTTCCAATGTTTACTATAAAAATCGTCAAGATGCAAAAAATTAAGATAGAGATTATCGAAAATCGCCAAAACTTATTCGATTGACATAACGTGATGCTTGGACCACTTAGGTCAACTCCGTACATTTCGAGCGTTTGCCACTTGACCAGGCATCAAGCTTAATATTGTGGTTGCCACTCGAGAAAATTGTAGTTTCACATGTCACCGGGTCAATATTTTTTTTCTAAGATAAACTCACCGGCGAAAATACTCCCCCTTGAGATTTTTTTCATACAATTGTTTACAGATATAACTTCATAAACCAGAGTAGATTAACTTCAAAAATACTTTGGTCCAAAATGGCCACCAAATATATATTTTTAAAGGTCGAAGGAAGGAACCTAAAACCTCCATAAACATGTTCGTAGTAAATTATTGTGTTTTGTACGACTTTCAAATGTATGAATATTTTGGGTTCATTTGGAAAGAGCGTTTAACAAATAATTGCTGGCTACTTTAGACCTACGTTAATTAGCAACAAACCTCTATTAGGAACATCGAAATTAGTTCAAATTTTTTTTTATTATAGTCTGTTCTTTTAAAGGTTTGTCTTGAAATCGATGCATGCTTTTTTGTTGAAACGAATACACCAACTTAATAACAATTGAACTATGAGTAAGTAACTTAACGGAAAAAAATTACCAGCTTTTTTCCTTTAAGTTGACTACAAGACGGTTAAAGGTTATTAAACGTTGTCATATACGCTATACATTGAGTATTCACTTGTACAACAAAAAACCATCCATCGATTTCAAGACAATACTTTAGTTTATTAGAAAAGACAACAATTGTAATGAGGGCGCCACTGGACGCTCGATGTAGTCTTAAAGAATAACCTTCCAAAAAAATTTTGCTAAAGCCGGGTACTCACTAGCCTGCTGTCACTGTAACAGCAGCAGTTACAGTGACGTGTTCTAAAACAGGCTCGCGCGCATCACTATGTTACGTGCGACAGTTACAGTAACATGTTCGAAAACAGGCTCGCGAGCCACACACATCACTATGTTACGTGCAACAGTTACAGTAACATGTTCTAAACAGGCTCGCGAGCCGCACACATCACTATGTTACGTGCAACAGTTACAGTAACATGTTCTAAACTGGCTCGCGAGCTGCACACATCACTATGTTACGTGCAACAGTTACAGTAACATGTTCTAAACAGGCTCGCGAGCCCCACACATCACTATGTTACGTGCAACAGTTACAGTAACATGTACTAAACAGGCTCGCGAGCCGCACACATCCCTATGTTACGTGTAACAGTTACAGTAACATGTTAGAAAACAGGCTCGCGAGCCGCGGACATCACTATGTTACGTGCAACAGTTACCGTAACCGCTCGCTAATGACCCGGCTTAAAACGACCCAAGATACATTTGCTCTCACTCTTACTATCCTTACCATATCGCTGTCTCTGTCGCTCAGGTCCTCGGCTTCGGCTTTGACCGGTTGTTTCCGTATGACGGCGTTCTTGGCTACCTTCAGTCTCGTCACTTTCGCGCCCTGGAGAAGACATCATTTTATAATAAAAAAACAATGGGACAAACTCACATACTGTCAAGGTACCAAATGTTCTAGGCTTGTGCTATAGGTATATAGCCCACGATAAACACAAGTATGTAAAATTCAAAATATTTATTGTATAAATTGGCCACATGAGTGCTATTTTACACGTCGGTAATATAGAGTGAATCTACCAGCGCTTCGGACAAGACCATCATTGCGGAGAAGAAACGCCTCCCATTCAATCGCCATTTTTTCCCATGATAAAATACAATAATACTTAAAAGTAACATTACAAGCTAATAAAGTAATAAATGATCATTTTAAAACAAACACCAAGAAATGGTAACCAGTCATTTTATATAACTTTATTTGATCGAACTTCATTTTATTAAACGCTGTAAAACGCTATAAACATAAGTAACATAGGTTAGGTTAGGTTAGGTTAGGTTAGGTCAGCCGGCGCCGGGTCCTCGCGTATGATATCCACGGACTTGTTTCTCCAATAAGTCCAACGTGATTGTCTAAAAGTCGACATTGGCGAAATACACCTTGTGAAAACAAGGAGCGAGCGCAATTAATTAAAAAAGAATATTGTTGGAGATGATTTTTGACATAAAATTTGAATCACAGTTATTGTTTATTTTTGCTAATTCGAAATAAATTTAAGCTTTAAATATCCGTCTTTTTTTGATATTGTTATTAAACCGGTTTATTAATGATACTATAGTCTTATATATTTGAGATGGTCACATTAAGGCCAAAATTCAAAATTCAAAATATTTATTCAGTAAATTGGCCACATGAGGGCTCTTTTACACGTCGGTAATATAGAGTGAATCTACTACAAACAAGACCATCATTGCGGAGAAGACCGACCTTTTAAATGATACCTATGCTGATCTTAAGTGACACACAAACAAGAAACAGTTGTCAACCACATAGACACTGATTTAAGTAACAAGAGAATGTAACATATAATAGTAGTTTAACAATTGAAAAAAAAAAAGTTAACCATGGGAATGAATGAAGTTGTAAAGTACAAAAGTCAGTCATGAAGGGTGGTGGGGGATTTTGTATGGACCCCGTCCCCACCCTCCAACAGTCACAGGATACATGTGAATGTGTTCATTAGGGCTCAAAAAAAAAAGCTATTTCACAGGCAAAATAAATAAAAGACCGCAAAGGCCGCAAAGACGTTATAGATTAGCATTACCGAATAGTGAACTAGTGCTTAGGAACAGAATTGCATATAGTAAGTGCATAAAAATCTATGATAAAATCCTGGCTGCATTGAAAGCATTGTGTTATAATAATGTATATAAAGTTATGTATATATATGTAAAGTTAAATTATATAAAAATTTAAGTAGCAACTGTTTCTACAGTATAAATGAATTTTTAACGTTTTTAATGTTTATGTTTGACATTTTATTTTATTTTGTTTTTACTTATTCAATTTTTCTATCTTATCTGCTAACACTTGGATGATATGTGTAGATAAGTATAAGTTTCTGGGAACAACCTTTCAGAAGCAAGCAAGGCCAAAATGTGTATTTAAAAAAAAAATGATTATGATTTTCTAAGAAAACCCATTAGACCACACATAGGGCGATCGTCGTGATAGCAAAAATTCATCAGATTACCGACATCTATAAATTCTGTTGATGGGTGAAGACACTTTTGCTTATCGTCCTTTCGTACAAAAAAATACCAGTCAAGTGCGAGTCAGGCTCGTGCACCGAGGGTTCCGTATGTAATATAATAAATATGCTTGGTAAACGTAAAAGAAAGTACTCATAGTACCTATGCCAACTTTCAAGTTGATAGCATTTGTAGTTGCTGAGAAAACCTGCTGTGACATACAGACAGACAGACGGACAACAAAGTCTCACCATAAGGGTTCCTTTTTTACCATTTTGGTACGAAACACTAATAAAAAGGGGAGATTAGAGGCCCCGCATACTGACACGTGGCCGGATAACGGAAGATGCAAGCAGTGCAGGACTAAATACTCATAAGCTCCCGTGTGTCCCGCCGATGATACGCACCTCGAACACGTACTCGTCGTCGCTGGAGGGCTCGGCGCGGCGGCGTGCGTGCTTGTCCCGCATCGAGCTCAGCACCTTCTTCTTGCTGTCGTCCCCGCCCAGCATCCGCTGTAACACACCATATTACATGTTATAAAACCAATTTCCGCCGCCTGTACGCGATATAGTAGATAGAGTGATTCAAGAGGAAGGTTTACATGTATAATACATTGTGGATTATGTACGGGTGTTTGATAGAAATCACACAAACTGAAGCGAAGCGGGGCGGGTCACTAGTTTACCTATATGACATTTGCAATTATAACTGAACCTTCTGAACGCCAAGAAGCGAAGTAAGCAACGTCTTGTGGCGTATGAACTCGGCAATTGCCGACTGATTTGTGATTTGCCAGCTTTGATGATAAAAAGGTTAAACAATTTATACATTCATAACTTGTTACATATCAAATAACTTTCTAAACGAATTTTATTTCATATAATCTGTTTTTTTTTTGGTTCAAGCCAAGAACCTTAAATAACAAGCATAAAATAAAAAGTTCATCTTGAATTATGTAACAAATGAAGAAAAGAAACAAAAGTCTCCATATCTCTTATCTTGCATTTTATATCTAGGATATATTTTGTAGTTTTAATCCAAATCTCCATAGCTCCATATTTATGCTTCTTGCAATAACAATCATTTGTAATTTACCTGGCAAATTAATCGTACTCACCAGTAAATCGTCAGTGTTATGCCCATCGTCATCACTCTGCTTGTCCGAAGGGTCTATATCACTCTCTTTTTCTATCTTCAGTAAATCATCAAAAGCATCCTTGGTCCCTTTCTCTGCCCTCTCAAAATTGTTCAGCGTGTCTTCTATATTCTGCTCCATGTTGGACTCGGGGTCCACCTTGGCAGCCTCTTGAATGTCTACCGTTCCATTAGCTGTTGTGTTGTTGTGCTCTTCGGATGTCTCTAATACCTGATATGAAGAATGTTTAGTATAGTTGTAGGTATAATTGTAACATATCATCTGAGATGTTCAACCAACTTCAAAAAAACTGGAGGTTCTCGATTCAACTGTTATTTTATATTTTTACGAGAAGTTATTTTTTATTCCAGCCTTTGTGGTTTTATATGTTAACCAATTGCTAAATATAGAAAATTGTTCTGGAGATATTCAATATATTTTTAGAAGTTCCAGAAAGCTGGTCCAAAGAGGCATTACTTTAGGACATAATAATGTATGGTAATACTAACATTTCCTGCAAGGTAGTCGTCGTCTGTTAGCACTCCCTCACTCAGCCACTCCTCTTGACCGTCCTCCTGACCTTCTTCCTGGCCTTCCATTGCTGACTCTACCAACAGCGGTGCCTCCTGAAATAGTGCAAAACATTTAAAAAAATTGTGTTATAACTTGCATTTATGTGTCATAGGCTAGATTTGGGAGAGTAAGCAGGGCCCAACTACCCGAGGCCTCCACAAGAGAGGATATATTGTTGGCAACATATATTTGAAATATAATTAGGTGCCTCCACACATCTAAGTTCAGCCCTATAGATGATCCAAAACAACTAAAGCTAGGAATTCACAGACAGTCCAACGCGTCAGTTGATTGACAATTGTTTAGTCCAAATGTAGGATGAATGACCCATGGATTTTTGTCCTGCAATTTATCGTTAAGCCATATTTGATTGATCGTATGCCGCGGCAGAACGGCGTAAAAGCCATTACGCACTGTCGACTTGCTGCCGGCGACTTGGGTCTCTCGGTAACCGAAATATAGGCGAGCAACCGGCGACCAAGTGCGTAGTCACTAATTTAAACTATTGAGAGTCACAGTTGACGGCGACAAGTCGACAGTGCATAATGGCTTTAAATTAACGACCTGATATGCATTTACGTGTTCGTGAACCGGGAGATAAAAGCAATTGGTCTGAAGTTGTGAGGGTAAAAACATTGGCGTGATAATGGCGTGATTTCATTTGTTTAACTACAATTGGCCCAGATCCATTTGCTGTCAAATTCCCTGACCGTGAATGTCCAGCTTACCGTCAACTGTAAAAGTATTAACCAACGACAAAAAGGAGGACTTAGGTTCTCAACTCGTCACGTCTGCATTTTCCACAAGTTATAATATTCTACAAAGCTAAGTTAATCAAGCGATATTAAAACTTTTAATAATCCCTTTTATGTTATTATAACCGCAGCAAACCGTCCGGAAGGAAAACTCTAGGTGATGTCTAAAAGTACTTACTTCCATTTTTAAAGAATTTGTCTGCAGCTCTTCAGCATCTGACATCATCATCCTGGGCTACAGGTTCTTAAATAGTTAAATTCTTTTTGACGATAGCAATCGGGTTTTATTCCATAGAAAGTAATGCAAATTTCGCCCAAAAACGAAATCAATAACAAACATAACCTCAAATTGTACTGACACTTATTTTTTTAAATTCAAGTTCATTGGCCCCGGAATCTGAATAATAGCAGTGTGGGGTTCCATAAGCTTAATTTGGGGTCCATAGTTTTAATGATGATAATAAAATAAATCAAAAATAATTTGTGATAGTTTTTTTTTGATTTGTATTTCAAATGGCAGAAAACACTTCATAATTAAATTGAGTCAAGTTAGCACAATAAAAAAAGGTCACTGGTCACTGTGTATCAATGAGAGTACTGTGATCAATGTGTTGACGTGTGTAATTAAAATATTTTGGCTTGCAAAGGACTAAGCAACGGAGTCTTTAGCGACTAGCTTGATTTTTTTTAAACCCTGTGAAGCAATCGTTATTTTGTTTCCAAAGCTTTGTTTAAAAAAAAAAGGAGACGTCGTGTCATTGTAAGTCATAAAAAACTCAACCTTATGCACATAATAGTAATCGATCTATATTGGAATGAGGGTTAAAATATTTAATGGAAGGGGCTAAATACATACTCAACTCTAGTAACGAATCCAGTCCAAAGATAGAATACATGTCTTCTGTCACCTATAGTGCAAAAGCTCTTAAAAAATACTTTTGGTTCTATACTTTTTTGTCTCTCTCAAGCTCTTAGATATGTTAGGCTATCCGACGAAACACTTTTTAACAGTTACATTTTTTTTTAGTAGAATGTAGTTTCTTTTCCCTCCCTCTTTTTGTATTAGTGAGACCCTTTAAGACCCGAAGCGAAATCAGCTTGAGCCGGTAAGAAACAGTTTTATGTCCGTGCAGTGAGAGTGACAAGGCGTCGTTCAGCTCGATTCGGCGTTGCGCCGTCATTTTCGCTGTTATTTCATGAACATAAAGCTTCTTCTTACCGGCTTAAGCCGATTCCGCATCGAGACCGAGACTTGCAAATATTTCACGCTAAAAATGGCTCACAATGCCTTTTACGGGGAGTCGGGGATCGAACTTAATAAAGTTTATTATACACTGTTTAGGACCTAAACGGATAAACAGATTTGGACGCGGGTTTTATTGAAAATTTCACGAGATATAAATTTCAATAGACATTTTCAGATTCAGCTCTGTTCGAAAGGGTCGCTATACAGGTGGAATAAAACGAACATAGGGGGTATTTTATAAATCGAATACTTATGAAATAACAAAACAGTTACTTTTAAACTCTGTTTTATTCATGCCTTTTTTAATACAATATACGCAACGCCCATATTCTAAAATCTTAGAAGTAATAACTTATCTATGCTTTATACATAATAAACAAATATTTTAAAACTAAAAGGCAAACGAACGAATCCGCACTAATTTGAACTTCGTTACCACAGAGTTGATAATATTCATTTTATTTCGACTTATTACCTTCTAGATTTCAAACATTAGCATACGTGCGTTCCTAACGTGGCGAGGACAACCGTCTCTTTCTAAATAGCCTAGTTTAATAAGGATGGAAGCTTTAAGCCACGCGAGAAACTCAATACCTACTCTGTTCTTTTAACTATTAAATACTACGCAATACATGTTCTATGCAGTGCAGGAAACAAAAGAGTCCCGCATATTAAGTTCGAGGGGAAGTACTTTATAATAAAAAAAAACAGAGTATAGTATACTAACTTCAGTTGGGAAATCTTACCAGCCAGTACTTGTGTCAGAAAGTTAAAGTCGGGATCAAAAGAAATGACATGTAAACAAATCAGTACTGTTTGACACATAACCTCAATACCTCTTCTGTTTAAGATTAATAATTATTTAATCTTAAACAGAATGTGTTTACATCATTAAATATACCTCACGCGATGTCCAAAACTACGTAATTATGGTGTAATAAATGGTAAACAGGACCGTTTGGTTTGTTGACATATTTTGTCAATTCTATTGACCCCGACTTTACAAAGCACCTATTCGATTTGAATTAAGTTTTTACCTACGATATCTTACAGCCAGTATTTAGCAGTATTTGCTTAAATAACTAAATAAGGCTAAGACTTGAAAAAAAGCACGTGAAACCAACCCCATGTGCTGTCAAGTCCACAAGAGAAAATACTCTTCAAGCGAACAATGGTCCGCGCGTGTGATGTCTGTGGACATATATCTATTAAAAGTCCATGAGGATGTCTATAAATAACATTAGCAAAATACACCTTAACAGAATACAATCATAAACTAAAGTTGAGATATGCCCGGTGTAAAAAAGAGAAGGCAAACGACTACACGCTTCCAACGTTTTCATTTCCATCGCTCAAAACACATGTGACAATATAGTGCGAAAAACTATGTAGTCAATTGTCATGCCATACATTTTGAGCGATAGAAAAGAAAAGGCTATGCCCAAGATGGTAAAAATGCTACTTATTCTATAGTCTATGTTATATTATTTCAATTTGACATTACGTCGGCGAAACTGCAATACCGCAATAACAAATTAAATAAGATGCAAAGCACACAGCGTTCCGGTCAATAAGGTACATATATCAACTTATGTAATTTGTTACTTACGTGATGTAGTATCACTGACGAAAGCTAGTAACATTTCCCGACTTCACCCCGACGCTCGCAGAACATTAAAATTGAACTCGTCTAGCATTACTTTATGAACCGAACAAACATAATATCTACAGCTATACCTACAATAAACACCATCACTACACGGTGCCAGTCACATCACACATTGGTCAATCATTCTTGCATTGAAGTAATTACTTACAGCGTAGTTTTTAGTAGGTTTAGGTAAAAACTTATATAAATCTCTTCTTGCATACACTTGTAACACATCTGTATAGACCGTTCGACATGATACAGTGTGTAAATGGTATACGGGCGTTTATTAAAACTGGACATAGATTAAGACGCTACTAATCATTAACAGAAAGAATTATTTTGATTACGCTAACGTATACACCGTTATTAATTTTTGAACATACTATCGACCCGCAATGTACATCGAAGTCCATCTGTCAGGTAAGTACGTAATGTTTACTTGTGAAAATGTTAATTGCATTTTTCGTTATACATTACGTGTTAAATTATTTTGTATGGTTATTTTTTTAAAATTTAATTTTAACAAAAGCTGCCTAAATGTGCTCGGTAGGGGTTATACTAACCACAGTTGAAAGGAACGCCCGTAGACCATTTACACACTGTATATTTGAAATTTGACGCAAGTTCCACATTATTTTTGTACATAATGCAAGAGGGGATTTACTTAGGTATGTTACTTAAACTATAGCCCATCTTGAGGGACATGACCTCTTTAGACTATGCCGAGCATACTCCAGATGCACAGTGGCGCCCTCATAGGTATTATTATGTTTTCTAATAAACTAAAGTATTGTCTGTGTGTTGCCAGTGATGACTTACGGATCTGAGACGTGGGCGCTGACAATGGGGCCTCATAAGGAAGCTCAAAGTCACTCGAAGGGCTATGGAGAGGGCTATGCTCGGGGTTTCTCTGCGTGATAGAATCAGAAATGATGATATCCGCAGTAGAACTAAGGTTACCGACATAGCCCGAAGAATAGCTAAACTGAAGTGGCAGTGGGCGGGGCACATTGCTCGCAGGACTGATGGCCGATGGGGTCAGAAGGTTCTGGAGTGGCGTCCGCGGACCGGAAGACGAGCTGTAGGTAGGCCTCCAACAAGATGGAGTGACGACCTCGTCAGGATCGCGGGACCGCGGTGGATGCGAAAAGCACAAGACCGGTCTGAGTGGAAAGCCTTGGGGGAGGCCTATGTCCAGCAGTGGACGACTTTCGGCTGACATGATGATGATGATGATTGTCTTCAAATCGGAGAGTGGTTAAAACCCTTCCGCGGGAGTCTTTCTAGTTGGTAATAGGGGCATTGGTGTTCTTAGCCGGTGCGAGCCCGGCAGTACCTGGGCCCTCCATTCCCAGGTCTCTGGAAGCGATTTTCACCTGTGCCCTTTTTCAACTAAAAGGCATGGATATTTGTCTTTGGCCCTTCAGGCGATTACCTACGAAAAACAAGTTCAATAGTTAGTAACGAGGGCGCCACTGGACGGTCGGCGTTTGCTCGGTGCGTCCAAATGTCTAGGTCCTTGGTGTTACAAATGTTCATGCGGCTTAAACCACTTTACATCAATGGCATTTCATATTAAGATAAGACGTTATGTTCCATATTTAAATTCAATTCAAAACCCGTGACAGAGCACTGTCAATTCCTATGTTACCGCACGTGTATAGTCCATTCCATTATGCTTTTCTTATTTGGTAAACACTTATAACCTCAAAATGACTTCTGGTAAATAAAGCAACCAGATTTTGCATTATGGATTGTTCTAAATACGTTGTTATTTCAGGCTCTCAGTAGGAATTTTGAGGTTATAAAAGTGTTTACAATGTAACACAAGTGAGATGGAATGTGCCGACTTTATATAAATCCGTACAATGAGACGGACCCTTAAGGCGGCTGGTTGACGCTGTTCTAATTCTTGTAAATATACAAATAAGAAAGTAACGGCGTGTCGCCATAATGGCCATTTTGATTTGGACGGCCACAATTGATTCCACACACAGTTAGCAAGAGACAACCTTCATAGATGTTAACACATGCGTATCAGTTCGCGGTGGAACTGAATGGCAGTTTGATAATTGTCTCACAATTTTAGGCACACGGATAATGGATCTAAATATAAAATACCATTGTTTTACATGTGGTGGGCAGTCTGCAGTGTCGGCTCTAGAAACTCCTGTAGGGGAGTTGGGAGTATTTCCGTGGAGCCAATACACCTATAGTCGGTGTGAATCGATATGGGCAAAGACGTAAACAGATTAGTATTGTTTGACACATAACCTCAAAATTTTATTAATCGTGTTTTTAAAAAGCAGTATTTATCATTAAAAATACCTCACTCGATCTTGTAAAGTACGGGATTATCGAGTAATAATAGTGAATTGGTTCGTTTGGTTTACATCTTTGCCTGTTTCACACATTCTGCACCAACGACCCGATAGTCGGGTACATTGTTCGTAGCAGATTTTCTCTACGTAATGGAAAAATGCTGCTACGGCTACAGCGTAGCACTCGTAGCATTGGCTGGAGGTAAACGTGTTCAAAGTCGTAAACCAGCCTTGATTTATTTTTATTACATATTCCTTCTAAGTATATCTATTATAGAACCCCTCTCTGGAGCCGCCACTGTCAGTCTGCCAGTATATTCGCCCGGACAGTCAACGAAATGTATTCGTGTACAGACATAGAATCCTTTTGCAAAGAGTTGACTAGGTCACTTGAATAAGTCATATGAGATCTTATTGCGACAGAGTTCTACGATTGTAGAACCTCGTCGCAGCTATTGATATACTAAATTGATAACAATCTCACGTTAATACGTTACTGCGACCAGATACTACAATGTACAGAGAGCTACTTTTGCATTCGACTGTAGGAATGCATGTTATTGACAGTAGATGCAAAATTCCAAGCACCACAACTGAATAATTCTTAGTTTCCCTAATATTTAGTCTTGTTTTGCTTGTTTATTCAAAAAGCGATCTATCTAATATAAACGTGTTAATTTACTATTAACATTAATTTACAACTTGTCAATTTGTTTGTTAACCGTCAAAGACATACAACTGTCACATTAATTATAACAATTAAAACTTTTTAAACACTTTTGATAAATGTCAAGTACAGAAATCGTCACTCAAACGCCAATGACAGTTGAAAAATAACTTGAACATTTGTGTTGACATCTCTGTCTTCAACATAAAGAAAGAGACTTCAACACGAATATTCGTCGAATTTCGCAGCACGGGCTACGAATTTGTATTTTGAGGTGCCAACTTTGACGGTTCAATCAGCCTGAGGCATTAAAAACGTTAAGAACTGCTATGTTCAACTGTTCTATGTACTAAGAGGTTCGATCGGCAGCTTCTTATGCCCGAAGGGCAAACGCACCAGAATGAAGCTCCGCATTGCGGAGTCCTTTCAATTATGTTGTTAGACTTGCATAACTGTTTGAAGCGTCAGCTGAACACATCAGTTCACGGGTCATACGAAATTGTAAGTTAAAAATATATATAACGGTCATACTAATTCTAGCGCAATAACATATTATATTACCTACTATATTTTAAAGTACATTTTTCTTCGTTCTTAAAATAAGTGGACAATCGTCGTTATTATAGTTATATTTATAAATAAATAGTGGCAATTGGAACTTTTAAGGCGAGCTAACTGCTATACTAGGACAAGTTTGTGCGCGGCCGTCCCGCGGGAACACTTTAGGGGGAGGAGGCGAGGCATCTAAGGTCCGACTTTTAATTGTGTCCAGTAAAATGATAACCACTTTTCTCAAAAGTAATAAGCCTTTTTTTATACACATATATACAGCGAGGTTTAGACTAACTAAGATGAAAATTGCGGAAGTTGACTGGTGGCTTGCTCTAACTTTAAAGAAAAAGACAGGAAAATTGTGTTTCTTGCTCTAGATTCAAGTTAAAGTAAGACAGCGATCAACTTCTGCAATTTTTATCGCTGATTCGCGGTTACGAAATCGTCAAAAAAATACTCATTAAATATCATTCATTAATTAAGTCTTGCCTATTTATTTTCACCATTAAGTGACTACACTGTATACTTTGTTTGATTTCACATTACAAAAAGACCACTTCGTTTGCGTTACTAGGAAGGTTAGGTTAGTTATGTAACTTCACATGCTCGACGGACGCATCGCGCAAAAATAGGTACCCCGCAGTGCGGGCCTCCGTAAGTCGAGGTTATGAAAACATAAGATTCAAGAAAAATATGATAACATGACAAAAACATTATGATTTTTGGAGTAGAATAGAAGGGCAAATAGTTGTTTTTTTTCATCTTATTGCATTGTAGTAAATATTTCAATATGTGTTTTCAAAGTTACGCTACTGTTTTTAGAATATCACCATTTGTATTTTTCTAGCTTAGCTTCTATTGTTAATCTGCAAATATTTAGATTTTTGTGTTTTTTTAAAGTTACATACATATGTACATACTAGCAAATAGGTGTTTTTTTAATTAATATTTACATAATTTAGCTCTGGGATGACTTGAATTGATTATCTACCTAAAATGGATTTGATTTTCATAGAGGGTTATCTTTTTAAGAGAGAAGTTAAAATTTATATTACTTAGAGAAGTTCACGTATCCGTTTTAGAACTGAAAATTACGGATATTGAAATACACAAAAAAAAAGGCAATCGAGAAACCTGGTGGTAAGTGGGAGCTGTGACCCATAGACGTTTGAATTCTCAAGACTGCTATCTTAAGACCGCAAATGCGTTGCCAACCCTGAGGACTAAGATGGAATGCCTCTATGCTAGTAATGTCACCGGTTATCTTATCCCCACACAGGAACAACAATGCGAATGCTGCTTGGCGGTAAGGTTAAAGAATAATATGGTGGTGGTATTTCGTACGTAAAAGCCAGTTACCAGTGACAGCCCTTTTTTGCTTATATAAGGTCAAATTCGCACGAGCAATCAAGTGGCTAAGTGACCACCCTTCTGGCTACGAGCAAAGTATTAACAGTAGTTTGTCTTCAGATACAGTAAAACTACAAATATAAGTTACGTCGGCAATCTTTATCCGCGCACACACGTGCTGACTAATGCCGAAGAGAAACGAACGTAAACATCAATTTAATACAGACCTTGTGTTACACGTACGGTAGAATAAACTCGAATGACAACTGACGCGTCGCTAAATAAAATGGCGGTAGAGTCACCGCAATGGCTGCTAAACATTTGACCAATAGCCGTCGGAGATTTTACCCGCGCAAACGCACTGCCTTATAATTGGCTAAAACGTTTTCGCACCTTCGCGTTCGGTTGCGTACGTATTAAGTATCGAGTATCGACGCAACCCTAGCGGCCGAACGGCAGTAGGGAACAGAAACTCATAAAGGGGAGAGACGAACTGCCTACTTTTTATCCAATTGCCGAAGGAGTAATGTGTTTATCAGCCTACATATGTATGTTTGTTCCTTTGTGGCGCTCTAAAAACTATACTCGTGGACCAATTTTGATGATTCTTATGTCAATCGATTTGCCTTAATCTTGCGAGTGTCACTAAAGTATATGTCAGATATTAAAATTCAATATGGCGGCAGCTAGACGCCATATTGTAAAAAAGAAAAAAGTCAACGAACTGTGACAAATGGGGTATCATTGGATAGGTATTAAGAAATCATTTTAAGGTTTACTTTCTGAATTTTTCATTTTGAACGATCATTTAGGATTTGAAACGATAACTTGGTTAGCATCAGTCGGGTTTGTTGATATCATTACAATATTTTTTTGTACTAGCGTCGGATTTGTCACTTCTCTATACAGTGCATAAACTATCCCCCGTCAAATCTTCAATTATTGGATTGAAACTAGTCGTACAGTCAGCGTTATATAGTTTGTAGCATCCAAAGTAGCCAAATAGTTCGTTACACGCCCTTGTTACTACGGTAATAATGACGTGTAACGTACTATTTGGCTACTTTGGATGCTACCAACTATATGACGTTGACTGTACTACGCTTAATTTGTGCTGTGGATGTGTAAAAAAAATAGTTTTAACAAAAAATAAACATTGGATAAGAGCAGACTTTAGTATCGAATGTAAAAGAGACAGCATGCTGCAACCGCCATTTTCCAATGCATTAATCATTAAAACTTTTGAAATAACAACTCGTCAAGCAGACTTGAAACGTTTACTGAATAAAATATTAATTTACAATCTGTCTTTTTCCAACTACTCTATAGCGAAAGAGATGAATGCGGCAGCAAGCTATCTCGAGTCACAAGTATTGAAGTATTTCCATAAATTAAGCACATTACAAGATTCCCTTCGGACTTAAGAACAAAATTACATAGTTTATTGTATCCTACCTACTTGCCTATTTTTTTTAAATCAGGTAACACGTCAATGTGCTTGATTTTTGGAAATGCCATTTCACACGTATAAACGATTCACACTGTCCTCCAAAGCTAAAAGGTGGTATGAGCATACGGACCTTTTGCCATTATCCTGCTTTTTAACTTCGGAGAACAGTATCAAATTGATATTAGTCGTGTGCTACTTTTATATTCATTCGAGCAATTATCCATAACCTATTTGAAACAATGAAAGTTGTAAAAATATTTCTGCATAAAAAATCCTTTCCAATAACAATAGCTTATCTTACTTTTCCTTCATGAAATACGTTAATTCATTGGCCAATTTTAGCGTTACGAATAAAAATGGCGAATTTGAACATACAGGCAATTCACATAAGGCATTTTGGATAGGTCATGTTTACGCACGACTTCAAGGCCTCTACTCTCAACGGTAAAAAGTGTTCCTGTCTTTGACGTGACGTGGTACGCCATTACTGTCAAGTAGTATTAGCGGCAGAGTTAAAAAAAAAACGATACCATGTCAAAGACAATATCGCTTTATCCTGTAGAATAGAGGCCGCGGTATCACGGCTGACACATTCCATATACCGAACAATATGGTGGCTATGGTGCTCACACACTGCGTTATTATAACATTTTTGAACACTTGTGTTCAAAAGTGTCTTGCAACTTCAGTGTTCAACGAGATGCAAGGATAACAATTGTCAAAAATCAGTAACAGTAACATTTGTGATGGGCATATATTACACGCTTCAGCTGTACATTCAACTGTCAGTCTTTAACGGCCAATTGCAATCATTCCATTGGAAGAACGCCAAATGGTTTAGCCTTCACAACTTCAGTCCAATGACGTTAGTTACTTGGAATCAATGGAAGTCAGTCCGTCCATTCACGGCCCACGGCCCAAGGTTGTTGCATACTCGACGCGTAAGACAAAATAACATTAAAATAAAATCAGCTTAAAATGGCGTGACCACAGAATGGACGGAAAAATTGGCGACGTAAGGTTTGGTCATGATCAAACTTGACAGGGCGCCGCGCCAAATGGCGCTATGGACTGACTGTGCTTCTTCGCTTTACATATTTGTAAAATGTTCAGTTAAATGAATGTGTTGACAGATTTCAATATATACTGGATATAACTTAACAATGTAAAAAAAAACGTATTTTAGATCAATGCAAGGCCAGATTTTGAATTTGAATTTGAATTGAATATTTACTAGATTATATAAAACTAAACGTTACATACTGCATTGATCGTTGACAATCATTTATATCAACACATTTATGGCAAATTATATTACTAACACTAATAATAAACTCGCTATATGGGTCTACTGTTAGACATTGAGTAGTTCCTATGGCCACCTTCCGTCTCCATCATCATGCCAGCTCGATGGTACCATATTATTGTTTTTTAACCTGCTTAGTTGTAAGAACTTAATTAATTTATATAACCATAAAAAAGACTTGTTTTGTTAGAACAAATTTCTTATATGTAAAAATAATAACATCGATTTCGATAATATTATTTCATTCAAATTTCGAACATCTCTGAAAAACAAATAAATTTGATTTGACCTCTATTCTAACATCAGTCGAGATGTCGTTTAGTACGAAATGAATTGTCAAATTGCATCCAAATTTGACAAATGTCGCACGTAAGTACATAAGCAGACTCTATTTTCTTTTCTGATTTAAAAAAAAACATGACAGCTGCCAGAAAACTTCATTCTTTTCATTACCGCCATTACCAGTTACAATTTGTTTTTTTGTATAAACTAGTTCCATTTGTTGAATTTAAACCATAAAATGAGCGATCAAGATGACATAGATATTTCGGCGACGCCTCCTGATATTCGTGACAAAGCAGCTAACGTCATAAAATAATTACTGTTAGTGGCCCCGAACAACGCCGCGACGCCGGTCATAATATGCGACTCCTGGATGGACAGATGTAGTGTAATTAGGCATTAAAACACTTGTGTAATGTTATTATGAAACTTCGGCTAGTTTCATAAACCCACACTCGTGTTTATTACCCTTCATTATGTAGTCACATAAACTACTATTTTGTATCTGGTATTATTTTACAGGTATGTAAAGTCGTTATTTTCTTTGTTTTCTGTGCACCACTTTTGGTAGTTTCTGTATGATTATGTGTTTGAACAAATAAATTTATAATTACAATATGGAGCTATCAAGCTGGTGTGATGATGGAGACGGAAGGTGGCCGTAGGAACCCTTAATGGCTGATAGTACACCCGTCGAGTTCGGACTCGTTTGTCTCGTCTTTTGATAGAGAGTCCTTCATCAGTATCAGAAGCAGTCGGCCATAACGTGTTTTTTGGACTTGACATGTCCTGGGACGACTTGTTAGATAACCTTCGCGAAATTATTATTTCTGTGAAGAGATATTTCTTTTCGCATTTCCTCCCATTCTTAATTTTACCCAAATTAATTTTTCCCCGGTCGATTTTATTACCATCGCTTTTGTTCTCGCGCGACGTATTTTCGAGTCGCATTTTTTCCCGATCGATTTCTATCCCAGTCTCACTTTTTCTCAAAAGTAATTACATCGTTATGTAGGTAGGTTTGGGTTATGTTAGTTTTGCAACAGGCCCGGAGGGCCAAATAATCCAGAAATAGAAGCTCCGCTGTCGCCCACTGTGATCCGTCGACTCAGTCAACTTTGATTCATGGAATGGGAAAAACACGACTGTGAAAATATGATGCTAGGAAAAAGGCGACTGGATAACACTCGCACGGGGAAACACATGAATTTGAAAATAAACTGCCGGGGAAAAGGCGACTGTGTGTGCGAAAATTATCTTCAAAGAAAAAATGCGTTTGGGAAAATCATCTAACAAATCCTTGGGACGAGCATCTCAGTAAATATGAGTTTGGTAGTTGTTTTATCTAGCGAGAGCGGGTTTGCCATACTTCTACTTGTAACGTGTATAGACACGCACACTACGGCGCCAGCGACGCACACAAGTATCACCCATCCGCTTTCGTGAGATGTAACAAGACTTTTTGTAAAACATTGTACATAATATGGAATACCCGATTCTAAATATAGATCTCGTGTGTTTCCATAAATTTCAAGTCTACTTTTGGGGCAGTGACACTCTTCGATGTACGTACATACGACGCGCATTCCTCGCACTACAAGTAGTTGCCCATATAAAAAGCGTTTACAGAAAGCAAAACTCGATCTGGCTGTTAGTAACAACGGTGTGATAAATTCGATAAAAATAACTCTTGTCATTTATTAAGGACCATAGATTCTGAGTGGAAAGAGAACGGCGCGTGAAGCGAATAGCTTAAATATTGGTTATAGCTAATTCTACACAATGAGGACTTGTTTTTTTTTTACGAAATCAAATCCGGTATTCAAATATTTGTTCCGGTAGTCAAACGAAGCGGTAAAGTATGACAAAAAAGTCATGTCTAAGTATTACCGTCCGTTTTCATGGTTTGTTTTTTAAATTTCCAAAACTCCAACAATACAGTATTTATGGATTTGAAAACAAAGGCCTCTTTTGCATACAATAACTTATTTCCAAGCTTTTTTTTTCATACCGCTTACCTAAGCGGACCTACCTAGATCGAACATGCCCACTCTGTGCTTTCCTTTCCAGAAGAGAGAAGAAATTGTGGGAATATCGGGTATCTATGGCGACTACCTACATACTAAAACGAAATTTTCAAATTGATGCCCATTAACATATTGGAAAGGCCCCCCCTCCCCCCCTTCCCACCATGCAAAATTCCTATTAAGCACCTGTCAAAACAAAAAGCTAGCACTTCGTACGTACTAGGAGAACATAAGCAACTATGGGTATCCCAGGCACGTACTAAAAACCGCGGTTCGAACTACTTCAAGTTCTGCATACCTAGTATTATACCTGTTAAAATATCATTGTTTCTTATTTATAAAATGACTTAAGTAAGGCGAGGTTCTATAAAACAATGAAGTACAAAAAACACTTTAGTATTGCACGCTGGCGTACCAGGACCGCATAGCCAACATGTTACTAACAGCTCAGATCGAGGCATATATAAAATTCACTTACGATTTACCTCTCTATAATCTATACAAGCTTAAACAAAATTTACATTTTGAGAAATTTACAAAAAAATGTCACCAGCTTAAAAAAAATGCTTAACAGCACACATACACATCCACCATCTCTTCCCTCTATAGTTAGTTGGAAAAAGATAGCATGCGTTACTGTTAACATTGGAACCTAAAAACAAGTTTTCACATTGAATTATGACTTTACTAAATTGAGTAGATAGAACGTACACATTTTAGAAAAGACATATTCCATTAGAACTAAGGCCAAAACGATATCTAAATTTACTTTAAAACCACTTAATGATAATGAAATAAACGATCACAAGTTTAGTTCATGGGTTATTCGAATGACGTCACTTGACGGTGACATTTTCAAATCATTACACACATTATCTTTACGTTATAATAGCTCTTATTAACTAGACAATAAAGACGGCCGAGTTAGAAGCGATACGATAACCGTAGGTGTAAAAATATAATAAGGCCCCTGATTACACAAAAATTGCGTTTGCAATCTGGCTCTAAACAACATTTCCTTATAGTACATTTTTAAATGGCAAAACGGCCAGAATTCGGATAAAAAAACATGTCAACGTCAAAGTGACACATCAAGTGACGTCACCAATAAGGCAATGCTAACCTCTTGCATACATTTGCACGAATCAGTCGAAATTCACAGGGCGCTAGGTATGTTAAGTGGTAACGTATCAGAAATAGTTTAAAAATTAACATTTAATAGTATAATAATATTTAATAATAATTTATTATAGTCCACGATTCGTTTAGATCTATTCATTGCGAACTCACAACACAATCGCACTGTTATATTATTAAAAATATAATAATAGTCTCCTTGTGGTCTTATATGTAAGTCTGAAACAAAAATAAATAAATTCGTCAGTACAAAAATTACCATTTTAAATGTTTATTATATTTCAGAAATATTTAAAAGTTCTAATATATCAACAATTTAACTGAACTGACAGGGAAAGGCACCCAACTCCGATTTTGATGATTTTGATATATGTTAGAGAGCAGTTTAAAATAACAGACGTGTTTATTTTAGCGGCCCAAACACAACCTGCTGGGAGAAATTGACCTACAAAGTACTGAAAAGTGACTAAACCCTCTAACTCAAATAGATTTTTTATTTTTTTATGTATGTTTCATAGTGATTTGATTATAAATGTTTAAGAAGATGAAATAAGAAGTGAAGAAGTGCTCATTAGAGCACGTGTTTTTTTATATCGGCTAAAACCAATAAAAATATTATTAATAATCAAACCACTTGCATTTTTTTTTAAAATATCTCTATATAAGTTAGAGGTCAATTTCACCCAAAAGGTTGAGTTTGGGCCGCTAAGAAAAATACGTATCTGTTATTTTAAACTACTCTCTAACATATATCAAACTCAACAAAATCGGAGCCGGACAGTTGGGTACCTTTCCTTGTGAGCCGAGCTTCTATCTAGGCAGTTAAAACAATATCACAATACAATATAAAACAATATCACCTGTTATCGTATTGTCCACGATTTGATAGCTCTTATCATTGACAGTAATGGTGGCCGAAATAGACACAACAGAGCAACAGGTTTAAGACGAGAGGGTTATTACCGCCGGGACAAGAGCTCCAACAACATGAGGCATATCAAAAAAGGCTTAGCACGCATTGGGATTTTTCACAAGAGGTTTCAGAACGGGAAAAATGTAACGTACGGCCTGCTTTATAATAAGCACACGCACTTACAATTCAATATGCGGATTGCAAACGCGCTTTTTTATTTATCCCATACTTTATTTACAGTAGCGCAAACGCATTTTTTTCGTCAGTTCAACTCCGAGAGCGGAGCGGTGAGGTGTGTTGTGATGCGCTGTATTATATCATCAGAGTCAGATAGTACGTTGCCGGTAGATAGCGAAAATGTGGCTAAAAATATTATTATTATTGAATTTGCAAAAAAGACAGCTTTATATGACAAAACATGGCGGGTGGTAGGACCTTGTGCAGGGTCCGTCCGGATCGCTACCACCATCTTATCCATTAACCTACCGCCAAACAGCAGTGTTCGCATCGTTGTGTTCCGGTTTGGGGATAAGACAGCCGGTGTAATGACTAGCATAGAGGCATTCTATCTTAGTCCTCAAGAGTTTCCACTTACCATCAGGTGGCTTGTGTGCCATAAAAAAAAAACAATACAGCGATTGAAATTGAAAACTAAAAGTCTATGAAAATATGAAAACGTGTGCAGAGAATTGGCAATTTTTACGGACGCAGAAAGGAAAATTACATGTATCCTACTCTGCGGAACTCCAATATCATACTGAACGTAAAAATCGCGAGAACACGAACCGCAGTGCGGCTTCCACCGCGGTTTGGCGGTTTCAGCCAGACTGATACCGCAAGAAGTTAATCGCAGTGCGCGCTAAGCCCACTGTATTGAGCGTCCAGTGGCGCCCTCCTAACTATTATTGAGATAAACAAGCGAGTCACATGCTCTGCTCTTCGCACTCTGATCTCAATTAGTATAATTAGTCAAATAAAATTCATGGGGCTATATTGGAATCCATAGTGGTTTTTTCGCATAATGTATCATATGGCATAAAAACGTTTGAGCTAAAACGGTCATTACAATAGTTTTATTTTTATTTTTAAAAATTATCCTACATTACCGAAGTCTGTTTCTATTCATTTCGTCACTCTTATAGATAAATCAATTTACCATTATAATTCCATATTCGCGTGCTTTACTTTATTATTCGCATCATTTATACAATTATTTATTGTCTTCATGTCCATTTTAAGGTAGTAATTTCTATCTAACATTGTATTTTTTGATGAAAAGTAATACGGTGAAAATACCATTCCAGTGACAGACTCTTGTAAGCTATATTTTTTTCAAACTATTACATTTTCAATGTCAGTTTTGATAAATTTGATTGTCAAGAGAGGTTTTCGTCTCTGTCGCACCTAGCATAATAATATGATGATGATGATGAATATACAGGGTTATTGGTAAGTCGACCTATTCCCGTTAGGAGGTGATAGGGGTGACTATTTGCGATAATTTTGACCCCCATATGCATTATGCAAAAGTGAACCATTTTTGAGTTATCGCGTTTATTAGTTTTTTTTTAAATTAGTCGGAAATTCAAGTTGAAAAATTTATTACAAAAAAAGTATCCATTTAAATCTTTTTTTTTCTTCTGATTTACAAAACCGATTAAACACTGGTTATTTCTCAATATCAAAACAATAATTATCGGTCCAAATTTGAAAAAGCGAGACGGAAAACGAATTTTTTTCAATATTTTTTGCGATCGCTTTTCACTAAAATGCCTTAAAAACAAAAAAAAAAACGTTATGAAACTTGGCTTGCAGATTAATTTAAAAACTTAACTGTTTTCTTAGCTCTCCAAAAACGCATAACAAGTAAAAAATTATTTAAAAAAAACCTGAAAAAATAATCATCACAAAGGAAGCGGGCGGAAACAAAAGTCACAAATGCAACTTCAAAAATTAAAATTAAAAAACATACCAAATTTAAATAATACATTTTTTATTTGCTTTTGTACAAGATGAATTTGTTGTTCCTATGCAAAATTAAAAAAAAAAAATCTGTACACGTTTGAGAATGCGAGGCCGAAAACTAAAAAATACATGTTTTTTTATCAAACTCCAACGTAAATTTCACGAAAACAGAAAAATTTACCAATACATTTGGCGTACAGATTACACATAAAACATTGACGTTTTTCCAGCTTTCTAACGAGCTATTAAAATTCATATGAATTTTGTTAAAGATTGCTGGAAAAAATTGATCACAAAGGAAATTAACTAACTAAATCAATGAAAACTAACTGCTATACTCGTAAACACAAATAACAACATTAACTATTTGTTGTTATTTGTGTTTACGAGTATAACAGTTAGTTTTGATAGATTTAGTTAGTTAAATTTAAATTTTGTTCGGACGTGACTTCCTTGTTGCTTCCTTTGTGATCAATTTTTTCCAGCAATCTTTAACAAAACTCATTTTAGTTTTAATAGCTAGTAAGAAAGCTGGAAAAACGTCAATGTTTTATGTGTAATCTGCACGCCAAATGCATTGGTAATTTTTTCTGTTTTCGTGTAATTTATGTTGGAGTTTGATAAAAAAACATGTATTTTTTAGTTTTCGGCCTCGCATTCTCAAACGTGTACAGATAATATTTTTTTTAATTTTGCATAGGAACAACAAATTAATCTTGTACAAAAGCAAATAAAAAATGTATGATTTAAATTTGGTATGTTTTTTAATTTTAATTTTTGAAGTTGCATTTGTGACTTTTGTTTCCGCCCGCTTCCTTTGTGATGATTATTTTTTCAGGTTTTTTTAAATAATGTTCAACTTGTTATGCGTTTTTGGAGAGCTAAGAAAACAGTTAAGTTTTTAAAATAATCTGCAAGCCAAGTTTCATAACGTTTTTTTTTTGTTTTTAAGGCATTTTGGTGGAAAGCGATCGCAAAAAATATTGAAAAAAAATCGTTTTCCGTCTCGCTTTTTCAAATTTGGACCAATAATTATTGTTTTAATATTGAGAAATAACCAGTGTTTAATCGGTATTGTAAATCAGAAGAAAAAAAAAGATTTAAATTGATACTTTTTTTGTAATAAATTTTTCAAGTTGAATTTCCGACTAATTTAAAAAAAAACTAATAAACGCGATAACTCAAAAATGGTTCACTTTTGCATAATGCATATGGGGTCAAACTTATCGCAAATAGTCACCCCTATCACCTCCTAACGGGAATAGGTCGACTTACCAATAACCCTGTATAATCAACCTTCTTAAACTAACTAGAGGTAACATTATATTCTCATTAGTCTCGTTACTATTTCATTCTCTATCTAAAGATAATAACAGTTAGGTATACGTGTTATTATCATCGGCAGTCTGAATAAGAACAGACTACACAATAGGTTTATTAAATTCTGCAATGTTTGAATATTATGTCAAAAGAACATTATGCGAAAAAAAAATATTGCGTTTAGAATGGCACCTGATAGATAAGTGTGTATGACCTGGTCGGGCTGGGCTCTCGCCGGCCGGCGCTAGTCGTAGAGGTCGCGGTCGTGGTCGGGCGAGCGCGCGCGCGGCGCGGGCGCGGGCGGCGCGGCGGGCGAGGCGCCGCCGTAGTTGAGGAAGTCCCACACGAGGATGGTGTCGTCGTGCGACGACGACACGATCTGGAACTCGTCGAACTGCAGCCGGAACACGCGCCCCGTGTGCTCCTGCGAGACAGGGGTACCTATACGACACTGGCTACGACTCCGCCCAGGCTGTTACACCCTAGCTTTAACTACAATCCTGAAGCCGAGATTCATAATATCAGATGAGAGAATAACAATTAAGGACAGGGACACCCAGGTTGCTTTAAAAACATGAGTAATATTAAACAGTCTTGAAAAAATATCCGTCGATTTTTTATAAGTTGGTTCCTTATTTCTCTGTCGACCATTTTGCCTATCATTTACCTCGACGTTTCGACAGTGGTGTTCTTCGCGTGACCACGACCGTTGTAATTATAACTACACATCGGTAACTTGTGGCATTTAGGTAGCACTTGACAGTTTCTAACAGACTAGTGATGTCACAATTCTTCCTGTACGAGTCGACAAAATCAAACCAATTAGAAAAAAAGGTTTTTCTATCATTTAATATATGACGTCCGTGATAAACAATTAATATTAGTTCTAAATTTTTACAAGTCAGCCTGTCTTCTATTTGATAAGATCCACTTCGTGTAAGAAAATCCCGACTACACTGACATAATGGGTAAAAAAAGCATTCTATTGTAAAGTTACAGCGTATTTTTATTGATGTTTACTTTGATTTCCTCCATTATTTCCCCAAAACATATGTTTCGCAACACTTCTCGTAATAATTATTACGAGTAAATGAATGACCATATCATTGACATTGACGTTTATAAACAAGTGATCAAACCTACTTAGTCATATGTTAAGACAATGAAGGTATTTTTTTTCTGTAAAAGGCACTTAGAAAACTTGTCTCATCAGTCATCACCAATCTGTCAAATGGTACCTAAATGTCACGAGTTACCGATGTGTAATTACGAGGGCTGATCAAAAAATACCCGGAATATTTGAATTTCGAATATAAAGTTCGCCATTAAAAGAGGTCTTATTTTAAATTTAGGTTGGTAGACATGTTTATCATTATAATATGTCAAATTTCGGCCATTTTAAATGCGTATTTAGCTATTCGTAGGAACATTAGTAAGACGTGTTTTCTTGTGATCAGCGAATTTTCAAGAGTTTTCCAGAGTAAAAATGACGGAGCAAAGAATTTGCATACATTTTTGTGTTTAAAACAAAATTAAATGCAGTGCCGTGGTTGGAATGTTAGAGACAGCTTATGGTGAGTCTGCTATGAAAAAAAACGGCAGTTTATGATTGGTATAAACGATTCGACGAGGGTCGTGAAGACGTTGAAGATGACGAGAGGAATGGGCGACCAAAAACGTCAACCACCGATGACCACATCCACACAGTCAAAACAATTGTGCTTTCCAATCGCCGCATCACTATCAGGGAGGTTGCTGAGGAAGTTGGCATCTCCTACGGATCTTGTGAATCGATTATAACTGATAGTTTAGGCATGTCTCGTGTCGCTGACAAATTCGTGTCAAAATTGTTAAATTTTCAACAAAAGCAGTATCGCAAAGACATGGCCCAGCAAATGTTGGATGAAGTTGCGGACGACCCAGAACTGCTCAAACGAGTCATAACGGGTGACGATTCTTGGGTATATGGATACGACGTTGAAACAAAGGTGCAATCGTCTCAATGGAAAACCTCGGAGGAGCCGCGGCCCAAAAAAGCCCGTCAAGTTCGATCCAACGTCAAGGTTCTTACTACTGATTTTTTCGATTTTAATGGAATTGTACATCATGAATTCCTACCAGCAGGTCGCACGGTTAACAAAGAGTATTACTTAGAAGTTTTACGCCGTTTGCGTGAGGCCATCCGTAGAAAAAGACCAGAATTGTGGAAAAACAACCGCTCACACCTCGCGGCTTGTTCGTGATTTCTTGACAAAAAACCAGACCAAATTGATGCCCCAAGCACCGTATTCACCGGACTTGGCCCCATGCGACTTTTTCCTTTTCCCAAGATGAAGAGAACATTAAAAGGACGGCGTTTTGCGACCATGGAGGAAATAAAAGCTGAATCGCTGAAAGAACTGAAGGCCATATCAAAAAGTGCATTCCATAAATGCTTCGAAGATTGGAAAAGACGCTGGCAGAAGTGTATTATATCCGGAGGTGATTACTTCGAAGGGGACAAAATCAATATAAACGAATAAATAAAGGCTTTTTTTAAATACTCAATTTCCGCGTATTTTTTGATCAAACTGCGTATAACACAGCGTTTGTTTTATTACGAGATTAAGATGAAGTCCCGATTTATAGTTTTATAATTTTGACAATTACACAAATTATTAAAATTATTATTAAGACTGTCTAATGTTACCCGGAGTGACTGTAGATAATAACAATTATTAAAATTCAATTGTAACAAAGTCAGGCAAACTTGAGGTGACATAACAACCAAATTATACGATAAATATCGACATTAATTCTAGATATCAATCCAGCAATGACGTCACTCACCACTAAAGTCCCTAGACACAGCTCTTGGTGCGGTGTGCGCACGTCCAGAGCCGCGGGTAGATCCCACACCTTGATTTTACCGTCGTACGCGCCGCTTACTATCCTCTTGTTGTCAAACCTGCAAATGACATTGTCAAAGTTTACATTTCAAGCCGCAAAACCAGTTTTATAATAATACTGCTGCTGCTGACTTATGGTAACCTGGTAGCTCTAAATAAAATGGAGCTTTTATGAAATCAAATGCTGGGCACAAAAGCGAAGGCCTCGCTTTCGGCCGTTTAGCGTGCCAAACAAGCTGGCAGCATTTCCTCGTTCTATGGCTAAATCAATTAGATCAAGGAAATTGTCAGCTATTCGCTGTCTATTCCACCACGTTTATATGTAATCCTGGTACTTTTCCCACAACCTTCCAAACTACTACTACCACCACCGCCAAGTTTCTGTTACCCTGGTACTTTTGCCGTGATCTTCACCTAATAAATCCTCTCTGGGTGCTACGGATTGGTCTCTGAATGATCTCTGGATGGTATCTGAATGGGTACTGACCTTATACACCGCACCAACTCCTCGCATGGCCTGGATGCACTGTCCGCACTCGATGTCCCACAGCCTGATCGCCAAAGACCCTGACACGACTAACCGGTCCCGATACTGCAGGCGACGCCTCGCTTGTGATCGTTTAGCGTGCCAAAGATGCTGGCAGCATTGTATGGCTAAACTAATTCGATGAGCCAGGGAACTGCCAGCTTTTCGACCTGCAGTGACGTCAATTTCACCACGTTTACATGTTATCCTGGTACTTTCCTATTACCCTCCACTTAATTAAAGACTTCTAACTACTACTAACAGCACCAAGTTTCTGTTACCCTGGTACTTTGGGCGTGATCTTCCCTAGTAAACCCTCTCTGGATGCTACGAATGGGTCTCTGGATGATCTCTGGATGGCATCTGAACGTGTACTGACCGTATACACCGCACCAACTCCTCATGCCCCCTAGCACGCGGATGCACTGTCCGCACTCGATATCCCACAACCCTGGTACTTTCGCCGTGATCTTCCCTAGTAAACCCTCTCTGGATGCTACGAATGGGTCTCTGGATGGTATCTGAACGGGTACTGACCGTATACACCGCACCAACTCCTCATGCCCCTCTAGCACGCGGATGCACTGTCCGCACTCGATGTCCCACAGCCTGATCGTGTTGTCCGAGGAGCCCGACACGACTAGCCGGTCCCGGTACTGCAGGCACGCGATACCTCGTTTGTGACCGTTTAGCGTGCGGACGAACTCGCACGATGATGTGTTCCACACCTGCACAGAACATTCGTTTTAATAATATTAAAAACCTCGCAAGCCTGACAAGAGCATGTCGGGCCATGCTCAGTGTAGAGTTCAGAAGCCGTTACTACTAACGCAAAAAAACTAAGTATGAACGAATTCTCTGTTTAAACTTACTTTGTGCTGTCTTAAATCCGTTATATGCTTTCATTTGAGATATTTGTCAGATTTTTCTTACTAAAATATTTAGATGGGATACAGTTCTAACTTAACATACTTTTCTGGCACAGTTTCTTCACAGTTCTAACCTAAGCTTATTTTATCGCACCAGCTCGTTTGTGTTGTGTTTACAGTTCTAACCTAATCTACCTTCCAAGCATAGTTTCGAGTCGCAGTTCTTTTCTAACCTAATCAAATTGTCTGCTAGCAGAAAAAAACCATATCAGAAGTATGCTGTAGGGTTGTTATGGTACATAAATTTATTTTAAAACAACAGTCATGAAAAGTAATCTTCTGCTAAATAAGATGTTACAAAATGTATACGTAAGGATCAATACGATGCAAAGACATCTCAATCTACACATTGCAATGTCAGATATTTTTGAGGTTACTCATTCGTTCCTTCGATAATTGATGACAAAATGATATTGTTCAGTGGTTACTTGATTGATTTCAATACTTCGCGAGTTTCTTTAAGTATACAACAACAACAACATTTTAAGTGATGGTACTGATGGTTATTGTGTGTAGTCCGAGAGAAAACTGCGAGTGTCTTCAAGAAGTGTGTGTTTACATGATAATACAACTAAACAAATAAATAAATAAAATACAGATGTAGCGGATGATGCTTTTTCACTTAGCTTATTGATGAATACTGAAGCTAACTGAGAAAGCAAGAACTGTTTCTGCGATACATATTATGCATAGTGTATTTATAACAATCCAAATTACCGCCGTGTTTGAAGTCAAGTCTTTGACCAATGTGTGTTGCCAGTGTGCCTTACGGATCTGAGACGTGGGCGCTAACAATGGGCCTCATAAGGAAGCTCAAAGTCACTCAGAGGGCTATGGAGAGGGCTATGCTCGGGGTTTCTCTGCGTGATAGAATCAGAAATGATGATATCCGCAGTAGAACTAAGGTTACCGACATAGCCCGAAGAATAGCTAAACTGAAGTGGCAGTGGGCGGGGCATATGGCTCGCAGGACTGATGGCCGATTGGGTCAGAAGGTTCTGGAGTGGCGTCCGCGGACCGGGAGACGAGCTGTAGGTAGGCCTCCAACAAGATGGAGTGACGACCTCGTCAGGATCGCGGAGAGCGGTGGATGCGAAAAGCATAAGACCGGTCTGAGTGGAAAGCCTTGAGGGAGGCCTATGTCCAGCAGTGGACGTCTTTCGGCTGACATGATGATGATGATGATGATGATTTATAACAATGAATAGTCAGATAAGGGTAACCTTGATGGTGCGGTCGCCGCTGGCACTGACGATGTACTTCTCGTCGAAGTCGACGACGTTGACGGCGGCGCGGTGCCCCACCAGCACGCGCCGCAGCATGATCTCCGTCGTCGACGTCATGTCCCACACCGCTATCGAACGGTCCTGCACATTCACAAACGCAACCTTTACAAAACAACTAAATGCTAAATGATCATTCAAATAGGGTAAAGTCACCAGTGGTCAGCCAGACACCAGTAGTCAACCTTATGAGTGGGAAATATATCTATCGAACTCTTCCCACTTGTACAAAATATAAGCAGAGGTCGACTACAGGTCCCTGGCTGACCACTGGTGACTCTACCCTAATTACGAAAAAACTCAAACATGATTTTTAAATACATATTCAATGATACCCCACTTGTCATAGTTAGAGTTTTTGGTTCTTTTTTACAATATGGCGTCTAGTTGCCGACATATGAATTTTGATTCCTGTCATTGTCATCAGAGACAAATCGATTGACAAAAGGGTCATCAATAACGGGCCACGCGGTTGTTTTTACATAAAGGTGGGTCCACAATCTAGGGTTCCATCGCATCTGACTGGTTACGGTAAATGTAGACTGTCGTAACATGTCAAATACCGTCCCCATAACCGTTACCGACACGGTCACGGAACCAGGTCACGAATTGTCACAAATGTGGACCCAACTTAAGCATACTGCACTGCACTGTCCGAGGAGCCCGAGATGATGGCGCGCTTGTCATACTGTAGACATAGGACGGAACCCGTGTCCGTCCGTCTGTAGCACATTACCTTGCTGCATGTGACCATCATGCCGTTGCAGAACCGCAGATGCAGCACGGCCTCGCAGTGGTGTATGAGCGTGTTGAGCATGGCGCCCGTGTTCACGTCCCACACGCGCACCGTGCTGTCCGAGGAGCCCGAGATGATGGCGCGCTCGTCGTACTGTAGACATAGGACGGAACCCGTGTGGCCTTGTAGCTCCTGAAAATAAGTTTTTGAAGCGCTTGATTAAATTTCAATTGACATTTTTATGGCATTGAGGCAACTTTAGAGGTCAAAATAACCGGTAGATTTACGTCATTCTTCAAAGCAAGCGGAGCTCCTATTAGATTTTGTTAACATCTGCTAAAATGAACTGCAAAGGTGAACAAATCAGGTGGACTATGGACAATAACTCAAATTTCTTAGGCCACACAACGCAGTAACGCTACCAGCGTAATGGAAACCTTTATACTACTGTTATAGTAGAAACTATTTAAATTCACCATTCCCACTTGAGAACTTACCTGCGATGAATGGCATTGTTATCTTTTGTTAAACTGAACCGCTAATAACGTGTACAAAATGAAATCGCTCATTCCCAAAATACCAGCATTTCAAAATACTACATTACGAGTACTCCTTCTACCAGGTTCTCATAAAGCAAGATTCGAAATCTTGGCTGAAGATATTAAATAATAACCTTATTTGGATGTTTAGTTTTGATATTCGGATATGTTGAGAATCTGGTATTTTAAAATACTGGTATTTCGGAAATGAGCGAATGAATGCATTAATAACAAAAGATGGAATATTAATTACAACTTTACCTACTTGAGAATAAGGTTCAAATTGGAATAGGACACACTTTACATAGAACCTTTTGGACATGACATATAATAAAGACCACCGGGTGTAGCATTTAGCAAGTGTTAGTCATTTCTAAAAGGTTCTATGTCAATTGTGAGTGAGTTCGTAATTTCCAATTTGAACCTTATTGTTAAGACGGTAAAATTCTAATTCATATTCCATCTTTTGTTATGAATGCATTTCATTTTGTACAGGTAATTAGAGGTTGGATTTAACAAAAGATAACAATGCCATTCACCGCAGGTAAGTTCTCAAGTGGAAATGGTGATTTTAAATAGTTTGTACTATACGCCGATGTGGTAAGGCGTTACATTACATTACCCACTAAGAGCGAAGGAGATAACACCATTGGGAATGAGACAGCGATGCGCAGGACATTCCAGACCCGTGCGCCAAGGACGTCGCCATTGTTAACGGAGCGAGCAGGTAGCAAGCCGTAGAACATTACAGAAACGAATAGTCTCGATCGTCCTCGGCGGAGCAAACTACATCGATCGTTCTGGAAGATCCGGTGGATGGAAGGCGTTCTAGAATAACGTGGGAACTATAAAAGGCGGACCGCGGTTGTGGGCAGGGTCAGTCTTTACTTGGAAAGCGAACAGTGCGATCAAGAGCGACCCGAGCGATCTAAGTCTAAGAATTCGAAGTTTTTGTGCGATAATTGTTTTGTAGCGGTTTAAGTATTAAAGTCTACTTTTGATTATCGGTGTTTTCGTGCATTTCTATTAGTTACCTACCCCCACGTACGTAACAATATTATCAAACCTATTTGAAGATACTTTTTTATTTATGTAAACTTGTGTCACACTATTAAAATCCCGTTACTTAAATTCATGATTGATTGACGAAGCCTGTTGCGGATTATGTGTAATAATAAATGTAGGCTCCCAAATTTTAACTCTCAACGGAATGTCTTAGAGAAAACAAAAAAATACCACCCTAGTAAGGGTTAACTAGTCATAATTGAGAACACTCACCTTAACACACTGTAAAGTTTTTCTGTCCCATATTTTGATTGTGTTGTCTCTGAGGCCGGAAACTATTTTGTTGTCATCATATTGCAAACAGTACACGCCTTTTGAGTTCTCTGATCTGCAGTTTATCCTCTGGAAGACAAATGAGAAAGGTTTAATGGAATGCATGTTTAACGGTGTGTTTAATCACCAATGAAGAACTTAAATGTATGAAATGAAAATAACATAACGCGGAATTATCTTTTCATCGTTTGCTTCACGCGCCATGTGTTAATTTTTTTTTTGGTAGTCACAATCTGACCTAACCTACGTAATTAATGTTAAAGGTATGGTGAAAATATAAGGCTTACTTTGGGTTAAAAATTTGTCATTACCCCATACAAAATGTGTCAAATTTCAATCCGAAATAAGTCTATCTGTCCGTGGTTTGAATATAAGGTTCGGCCATAATACGATTGATTGATCTATCATTCGATTGATTATTTACCTGTAAGTTATGCCTGCCCATCCGCCAATTGTCCTCGATGGACCTAATGTCCTGGATAATCTTGGGGTACAGCTGTCTGTAGAACGAGTGTGGGGGGTGTTGGAGGCCATCTTTGGGTTTAAACAAGTACTGACACCTGAAAATAATGTAATACACCATTTAAAACATCTGTAAGAGTTAATAGGAATTTTGGAAGGGGTAGGCCAAGGAGATCGTGCCACGATCAGAAGGGGCCAGGTCAGGAGAACCCTAAACCGACGCACGTATGTGATGATAATTGAGTGTGGAGGAAGCGAGAAAAGTGTGTAGTATAAATAAAAAGGCAGCAGTGATGTTCCAATGTGGGGATAAAACATACCGGTGAAATTACTAGGATAGAGACATCCCATCTTAGTCCTCAGGGTTGGCAACGCATTTGCGGTCTTAGGGTACGTTCACATAGACCGGCTCGTAGAGGAGCGCAGATTTTTTATCACATTTGAAACAGAGTTTTGAACAATTGCACATGCAAAAATAAACCTTATTAATAATCTGCTCTCCTCCCCGAGCCGGTCTGTGTAAATGATATAAATATATCTATCATCACATATCCCACTTACTAACAGATGGTCTGTGTTCTTTTTTTGCTAAAAGAAAAGCCAATGACACCAAGCTTTGAAAACCTGACTGCCCAAGCAGCATGAAGACTGAGGAGTTCCCATGATACCTCATTAGCTTAATACCAATTTAAAAAAGGCAAGGCGAGAAACATAGATACATACATACACTCGAAAAACCATTTATAGTCATGGGTATTCAGGTAAAATTAAGACGGGTTGAGAAGATTTTACTATTCAGAGAAACTGGGCGTTTGACTCAGTGATAAATTTGCGGAAAAGCCGAAGAGGGAACTTTGCCCAGTGGGACAGAAATGGCTAGGGAAAATTTTATGAATTCCTGTAACTGTGCCAAAATGCACACACTCCAAAGAATGTAGCAGCTGAAGGGCTTATGGAGTAAGATAGCAATTTGTTTTATATGAACGGCGTCAACATAAGTGCGAGAGTGTTAAATATAGATAAGTTATTGCTATTTATAAACCTAGGTTTTCCGTAATAGTCAATACGCAGGCCAGACTGAAAATGTCCTTGAATAGCGATTATGGCTTCGAAACGCCTAATTAAACTGATTTGTTGAAAATTAAACCGCAGAGGACGTAGCTTTGTTATTACAACAATATGATTAAAATTTTCCTCATATGATTTACCAGGAGAACATGAAATACTAGCAGTCACTTCAAAAAACTTTCACCATGGCCCCATCTCCTCTCCCACGCATTTCAAGGGACACGCTGAGTGCACTTTCGTGTCTAAATTAGCGTGACGAAGTAGACAAATTTCAATAATAATTTCGAAATTACTAATATTATTTACCAGGAGAGCATGAAATTCTAGCAGTTACTTCAACAAACTTTTTGTCTTGCTTCTCAAAAGGAAACCAGCATTTGCCTGCCCATCTTCCCATGCATCTGAAGTGAAACGCTAAGAACGAAAGAGCTTTTATTGTATCAAATTAAGCGTTAAAGGGTAGTCCAAAAGTACCAGGATCCCATAATAACCAAAGAGCACTAACCATCCTCTTCGCTCTGCTAGCCCTCGCCATAACGAGTCGGTGCGTACTTTTCTTTCAACCAGCTTCTTCCACAGCATGCCTTCAGAGATAACTCTTTGCCATTCACGGCAAACCAGCTCTGCCGCGCATAAGGAACTCGCGTCGAGATATGAAAGTATATTTTCTGCGATGTGGTCTAGACCTTTTTCTGTTGAGAAACAAAAAACAATTTAGCAATTCAACTTCTTAAGTGGATGAAATAGATGGAACAGCAAGAATTTATTTACCTATGAAAATTAAACAGATTACCAAAAAAGACATTTATAACGCCCTGGTAATCCTGGTATGTTCTAAGATCATAAATTTAGCATATATATTTAAGAAGCAACCCGCCTTCGCTTCGCTTCTTATGCGAGGTTTCTGTAACACTCGAATATAAACCACAATTTATTATACGTAAAAACCTTCCTGGTGGTTTAGGAGTCAGCGGTTATACAGACAGACAGACGTGCAATGCGACTTTCGTTTAAATGTCGGGCTTTGAAGTCTAGCCACGTCTGAATTCTGCTACCTACTTTCATACAGTGGCAAAATACGAACAGATGCCCTTATGCAAGATGCATATCTATGATTTACATGGACGTCAATCATTTCCCTTGAAGATACTCAAAAGCGTACTGAGAGTACTGCCAATTCAATTATTTTGCAACGAGTCTAATAAAAAGCAAGCTTTGAAAACGACTACCAGAGCACCAGAGGACTTAGGAGCTTCTACTACTCTAGCGAAAACCCGCAATTTAAAATCAGTCAAGACGTTAAACCTACAGGTCACAAGATTACAACGAATCATGGTTAAATACATACACCCGAATAACATCACCCTCATTCTCTACAGTTAAAAAATAGTTCATTACTGGGGAGACCGGGAAAAAGGCCGTTGCAGGACCGACCGAGACGCTCAAGGCTTTAGTCCAAACATAGAACGTTAAAAAATAAATCAAAATAACCTTTGCCAGATTATTACTCATTAACTATGGCTTGGACGAAAGAACTCGTGTCGTGTGTAATTACTAATCATGTTTGTAAACCATTTTTTTTCAATAATTTAACTCTATTTTCGTATAAGACAACCTACTGCAACTGACTCGTCTAAAAAGAACAGTAATAAATGCTATACAACTTTCTTCCATTAGAGAAAAGTGTAAGTTTATTGTTAGAAATGAAATGGCATCGTAGTAGAGGACAAAATGAATGCATATATTCGAGCGCCGACGTCAGCCAGTGCCGACTGTGTAACGTATCGATTTTATCAATTTTACACACGTCATCTGCAGACATGTGTTCTATGAATGCATTTTACAAGTTTTTCATTGCTGGATTGTAAGAACCAAATAAGTAAAAACCGTTTGAATGCCATAGAAATATTTGTTGGAAAGATACAAATAGAACAATCAAAAACAAAAACATACAAATCAATTTTTTCCAAATATATACAACTTATTAAAACATCGTAGAAATCGGATTTGGTTTAGAAGAAACGTTATAACCCACCCGGAGCTGAATTAGTACGTTTTTTTGACAGCTATGCGATTTAACCGTCCGTTCACAATTCTCTCAAGTGGCTCGTTAAAAAGTGTCCAGTGAACAAAATAAAAATACCAATGGAATAACCAAATTCTCAAGTTAAGAGATGCTGGCGGTCCCGGGTCCGATACTCGGTGACGGCAAATATTTGCGTGAAGAGCGCGAGTATTTGTTTCACGTCTTTGGTGTCCAAAAAGAAAACGCTGCGCAAATATTCAAGACCTGTTTACGTCAAAAGTTGAATTTAGAATATCAGATCAATATTTGCGAGTCAATAAGGACTGCATGTTTTATGCAGTAGGTATCGACGGAGATAGCCATTTGTCAGTGTAATGTTACGGGTTGCAAAATATATTCTAATATCACTGTAGTGTAGACTTGTTTACTTTAAACTTTTGTTGTTTTTATTACTCTAAGTAAGAAGTTCATGTTTATTTATTTATTTTTATTTATTTATTTATTTAATATTAATATTCTCTTAATTAACACTAACAGCCATGCTACACGTATTAATTAGTAATGAGAAAATGACATACAGCAGAAATTACAAGGTACCTAAGGCATTATCTACACCTGGACAGAGCTTATGGTGACAATTGTCTCTAAGCACCGACCGGCTGATGCGCAGAAACGCGCGCGACTCAGAGGTGTAAAAAATATCAAGTTGGCTGTCGCTGGCCAGGATGTCATTTAAGAGCTTCAGGGCCCGGTGCAGAGGAGAGTGAGCTAGTGCGCGGGTGCGCGCCGCCGGGATAGCGAAGAGTGGACGAGGGCGAGGGCGGAGCTGTTGGTTCGACAAGGGTGGTGCCCGTAGAGAGATTAGAGGCAGAAGAGACACGTTGCTAATATGCCCTCGTATGAGTTGAAAGAAATATTGTTGATATAGAAATATTTTCTAATGTATTGAAGCTTTCTTGGAGACCGCTCTAACTAACAAGGGAATATTTATTGTAAACAAGTGGATATGTCAAGTTTACATCTTCGGGAGACCATGTCGTGAAACCGAGCAACGTTTCAAAATGTTTAAAGAGACCTAAAGTCTGTTCCTATTCAGACTATAATTGTCTTTAGCTAGAGGATGAAATAGTGTTGAGAATAATGTTAACTCTAGTTATTAAAAAGGTTGAATGTATATTCCTCATCAGCATTGTATTTTGTTGTCAATCAAATGTATCAAAACATCACTACATTTTCATGTCAAAAATAATTCGAAAAAAAAAAGTTTAACAATAAATACAAGGTTATATAAAGATTACTACCTCAAGATAAACATAAAGACAATGATTAAGGCCCGTATTAATAAACTGATCTCAACTGTAATGCTCGTCTCGAGATGCGTCAAAAATGACAGTGTTCTATGGTTTGGCGTTTACTTTGACGTATCTTGTGACGGGCCTCACAGTCAAGATGAGTTTAATAATACGGCCCTAACTGTATGAATAAATAACATGTCTATGGTCAACCCTCAAAACTACGCGAATATGGAGTTATAAAGGTAAATTGATTTGTTTATATAAGAGTGACGAAATGAATAGGAACAGACTTTACACAACTTACAAGTCAGGTTAGGTTAATTTTATAACAATCCAGGAAAGTCACAGAAAATAATGCATAATAACTTAGAAAATAACTTATTAAAAATCGAACAAACGAAACAGTTGGTAAATGAAATTCAACCTTGTAATAGCCTGCCTTGTGCCAGTGTCCGATTCACTGCCGCGAAGACACACTCACTACTTGTTTATTGTTGTTACTGTTTTCAATTGTTTATTTTTCTGTGTGTCTTGTGTGTGTAGTGAATAAATGTATTTTTCTTTTTCTTTCTTTTCTTTAATACGTAACCGTAATAAAACCAAGTGGCTTCGCGCCGTCTGTCTCTCTGTAACTACGCTCACATCTTCCAAACTACGCAACGGATTTGAATGTGGTTTATATCAATAGATGGAGGATGGAGTGATTCAAGATGACGGCTCTCATGTATAAATACGTACATATATTCCTTCACGCCTGTAATCCCAGTGGGTAGGCAGAGCTACAGAATTACCAACAACTTTAACAACTTGTTGTTAATTCAGTAACCACATTTTGCACAAATAGGCTAAGAATACCAGCGTATTAGTGACAGGTTGCAAGGCCATCGCCTAACAATACTACAAGCCTGTCCCTTAGTCGCCTCTTACGACATCCACGGGAAGACATGGATTGGCAGTTGGCACTATTCTAACCCGGCAACCACACGGGGGATCAATAATTCTGGATCATGTACCAGATCCAAGGTCCATCCAGAAGCAAGGCCGATCGCTAGTAACATAATAATAATGCTTATCCTTTGAACTTTTTTTTTGAAACTTTGACCTTTCTTTTTCGGTCGTGTAGCATTTTGAAAAGTAATTGTAGCAAACCAAGTTGCATATGCACTTACTGGGTAGCATGCTGATGAAGTCTCGCTGCAGCATCGGCTTGAGGTACGCGTTGATGTGTCCGTGCTGGTAGTGGCACATGCGTGCCAACAGCTGCTCCACAAACTCCACCTGGAGACACGTCATCATCAGAGCCGGACTGACATATCCAGTGGGCATAGGTCTTGGATCGTCATGTTTGGAGCTGAGCTACCCGCGTGAGGACGTGGTATTTAAGTAGCTAAAAGATTGACCGGATAAAGACTACTATCGTTTCAATATCTTTTGACTAGTATTAGTAATATTAGTATCCATAGTACCGACAATTCTAGGGCTATACAGGGTGGAAAGTTGAGATCGGTATCTAGATAACTGTAACCCTTGCCACAGAACAAAATGTATACAGCTCTGGCCTTATATTATATCGTGAAAAATAAAAGGTATTGAATAATCAAGGATTAAAAATCGAAAAGTTCATCATAATGCTGAGAAAAATAACAGAAGACGGGGATTATTAGCCATCAAATGCAAGCTCGACTTTCCCACGGGGGCGGGAGGTGTAGCGAGGGGGGAAAGCGGGCTTTACCACCCACCGTCTGTCACCCCGCAGGACAGTTGCGCTTGAAGTTGTTGGACTAGTGATGGTGCTTACCTGGTCCGTCTCGTTCCATCTCCCGAAGATGTTGAGACAGGTGTCTCGCTCTGCCGTGTACGCTGGGCTGCTGGGCACTGGCTTCACTCCAGTGTCCAGTGACGTGAGTGACGTCACCTGCAACCAGCATTATAGTCAGTTGGATCGATGAAGAGTTTTGTTTGTTAACATTGGTGGGTTCTTTTAAATTGGTATTAGCCCTCTGGTGGTAAGTGAGATCATTGACCCACAGACATTTTTATTCTTACAAGACAATCCGAAGACCGCAAATGCGTTTAAAACCCTGAGGACTAAGATGGAATGGGTCTACGTAGTTGGTCCTTAAGTTCTGTCACAAAAGTCAAATAAAACTTATACAGTTTATTTTTTAATTTCAAAACATAAAAAAAAGCTTAATTAATGTACATTTTTAAGAACTAATAATCATTCCATTATAGTTTACGCAATTTACGATACGATCTTCTAACATTCACGACCGGTACCGATTAAAACACGCACGAGTTTTCTGAAAATATCACTTTTTTAAAACGCTTTAAGTGTTAGTTTTTCTTGACTAAGAAACTTTTTTGCTGTTGAGAAGCCTCTCATCTGTGGGTATGTTTAGAGATCAGCATTATTTTCTTAACGACACTCGAAAACCAGCTTTTGAAGCTCGAAGTTTGGTCTGTTTTCGTATTGCTGCAAATTGATGTGAAATCGTAGGGTTTATTTAATGAGTCATGAAGATTGACCGGTGTATAAGCGGATCTTTAGTTGCTTGGAAATACATTTGTATCAGAATTTAAAGGTAAAAGTCTGACCAATATGTCACGCAAATTTCGACTCAATACGAGAACTCTTACAAAAGTTGTAGCCATTATCAGTATCGTGGTCGTGCATGTTTTGACCCATGATTTCCTGCCCCGAATGGAATGCTTAAAGCTCGTTCATCAAATGATTGCAATAGTAGATATTACAAATTACGCTTCATTTTATTCTATATAAAATAAGGTTTTGATTGATGTACTACAGGTTTATGAAACCGTTTTATTTATGTTTTAAATTGTGATAAATCTCAGTGACAGAACTCAGGAACCGACTAGGTATGCTAGTTCACCAATTGTCTTATCCCCACAAAGGAAGACCAATGTTTGGTGGTAGGTTAGTAGTAGTAGTTAAGATCCGGGCGGACAAAGCACAAGGTTCAACCACCAGTAAAATGTTGTAAATCATCGTCGTCGTGGTAGGACCTTGTGCAGGGTCCGTCCGGATCGCTACCACCATCTTATGCATTAACCCACCGCCAAACAGCAGTGTTCGCATTGCTGTGTTCCGGTTTGGGGATAAGACAGCCGGTGTAATGACTAGCATAGAGGTATTCCATCTTAGTCCTCAGGGTTGGCAACGCATTTGTCGCAGTCTTAGGCTTGCAGTTTTGTGAATGCGAATGTCTATGGGTTACAGTTTCCACTTGCCATCAGGTGGCCTGTGTGCTGGTTTGCCTTCTCTATGCCATAAAAAAAAAGACTAGATTTTCTTTGTAAAAGGGTTTATGGTTTGGTTGGTGGTTTAGGGGTACCTACTAGGGATGCAACGATTACGAAGTGGTCCATCGTTTTGCATCTGCTATCGTTATAATGATTAACAACGAAGCGATTTGCCACACTGAGAATCTTCTCGATTATCATCATAACATAATTGTGAAAAATAAAACTAAACAGCGTTAATCGGAACGCACTTAATAATGTCTGGCGTAAGTATAAGATTCCAATGCAAAAAAAAACACCGGTGTAAATTTGATGGAAGACAGTTGTCTTCCATAGACTAGAAAGGAAAAAGATAAGGATATTCAATTTATTAAGAAAAACAAGTTCTCTTTAAAAAAAATTAAGCTGCGCTCGAGGCCGGTAGGTACATAAATTTTGTTAATTCTTAATACTCGTATCGAAGTTATTAACGAATTTTAAACAATACTGATTTTCACGCTCCATGACTCAAATACTCGACGTAACTGAGAAGGCGTCCAAGTTAAAGTGGGACTGGGCTGATCACGTCTGCCGAATGCCGAGCGAGCTGTGGGCCAAAGTCGCCACAGAGTGGAAGCCCAACAACTCAAGACGGAAACGCAGCAGACCTCGTCGGCGATGGCGGGATGACTTAGATTCCTTTTTTAGGAAGAGACTGCTAAGAATAGAGAAACATGGAAGCAGTGGGACACAACAGGCTGTTAAAAATAATTAAATTAAAAAAAAAAAATTGAATTTGAAAATGCCATATAACCCACTATTCCAATTCGTCTGAATTCCTATATTGTCACCTTCCTAACTTGTCTACTTTCCTATATCGTCAACCTCCTAACTCGTCCACATTGCTATTGTGTGGTCAACTTCTTCAATATTGTGTGGCTAACTTCAGTTTGCGCTGTTGACGATATAGTAATGAGGACGACTTAGCACTATGGACAATATAGGAATGTGGACAAGATAGGAAATTGGCGATATAAAAATGTGGCCGAGTTAGGAAGGCGGCAATTCAGGAATTACATGCTGACGACATGGCATTGTGGACGAGTTAGGAAGGTGACGAAATAGGACTGTAGACAAAGTCGCCCTGAGCCTTTTAAATCTTTGCCTAATTCACATGACATCGACTTTAGACTCTCCGCATCGTCAAATAAGCTATTCACGGCGCGATTAGTAACATGTACCAGTAGGTTATTGCAATACATATATACCTACAATATATCAATAGATCACCGCGCTTGACCCCGAGAGAACCGTTATGTTCGTACAATCACATCGCATTACTAGTTCAGACTTTACTGCGATTGCATCCATACAGCATCCGTTTACCGCAATACGGGTAGAAAAAAATCTAGCTCTGTCATCTCACTTATTATAAATACGAAGGTTTTGATGTTTGTTACTCAATCACGCCAGAAAGGCTGATAGAATCGAAAGGCGGGTAGAATCCCGTCATAGGCACTTGTCCCACCAACGGCGAGGAAAAGGAACAAAAGATAAAGATCCTCTGTCAATAATAGACACGTATATAAACAGTTGATCGCTGGCTGTTCACACTGCCGGCGAGAACTCGCTCCACTAGTTTGTCGAAACCAATAAATATAGATCCCGTGTCAAAAAAAAGAGACAAATATAATAATACCTAGTTGATCGCTGGCTGTACTCGCTTCCAGCTCATCGTCAGCGGTGGGACCATTGCCATAAATATGTTACGAAGTTCTTATTACACTATACTAAGGTGAATTATAATCACATATTTTTACACTTGGCTGAACAATTATAAATGTGAAAGCCCTGGGCCTCTATCCTATGCGGAAAAACACTATTGATATTGACGTTATCGTATCGTAAACGTTATAACTTATTTACTTAACAGTAATGGCAGCCGAGTTATAAACAATACCGTAACGCGTCGGCAATAGTTATGGTTTTAACACGTAGATTAGAAGCCCAGCTCATCACAGAACTAGGTACAGTAGAACCCGCTTAATACGATCACGTTTAATACGATTTCCCGCATAATACGCCATTTTCTGCCGGTCCCTGCAACTTAAGGCCGGTTTTCATACATTTTTTCACGGTTAATACGACTCGCGTCCCGCTTAATACGTCTTCTAAACCATAATACCAAGTTATGTACGCGGGTCAAAAAGAGTTGCAACTAAGCATATCGTACTAATATTACGCAAGGGGACGCGATTCTAGCGACACCTCCAGGTAAGTTTGTGTGTTGCGTTGCGACTAAGCGATCGGCTATATGTACTTTTACATAAATATTTTTTTTTGTATCTTCCATTTAAAATAAACAAATTACATGTAAATGTTTGTACATGAAATAATACTAGTTTAATACGATTTCCCGTTTAAGACACTTTTTTTGCTAGGTCCCCTCAGAATCGTCTTAAGCGGGTTCTACTGTATTTGCCTTTACCGGGAATCGAACCCATGACCGTAAGCAAGGTCACTGCCAAACTACCAACCAGGCTACTCTTGCCATAGAGCTCGTCGAGTAGCTTGACTCTGGAATGTTGGTCATTCTTCGACGGAATACAGCCAGGATCGTAGGTAGGTACCTAACGCGGCAACGTGCCTACGAGTTCGGGGGTGCGCGAGTTGTCAAGTCACAACTTGCTTCACTGATCTTGGACAATGGCAATTGATGATTCATTAAGCATGTCTTATTTCTGAGAAAACTTTAGCATTACATCAGCTTTTAGAAAGTATGTGTCCTGATTTTAAACTAGTACTGACAAATTTGTGTGATGAGCCTTTGATGTTTTCTACGTATTTATCTATTAAGCTATGTGTCGCCCAATATACAGCACATTGTACAAAGTGACACTTAGAATAACCGCCCAGACTTAAGCCATAGTCCAGGTACTGTTTCATTAAAAAAAAGACACAAGGCCAGCTTGGACATAAAAATGTTTTATGTAAAAGCCTAGAGATTAGTTTGGAAATCAATTTATATGAGATTATGCACTAAGCGTAAAATTCTTGGATGTTCCTGACTGTAGCTGTTGAAGGGTTAGGCTTGTGGACATTACAACGGCTAATGGTGTACCAAAAACCAGTTAATATTTACCTGAAAAATCTGATTTTGTAAGTAATAAGGAAAAATCTGTGTAATTGGGAATGGGAATAAGGAAAAATGTACAATAATTATTTATTATAAATTACATATATATCAAAAACAAAAAAATAATGGTCACACAAAGTTGGTGATTTTGTGTCACATTTAAAAAATAATGTTAAAACAAAAAAAGGTTATAAATTAAACTCCATCTTGCAATAACAATATTAACACACCTGGGAATACTTCCCAAAAATCCAAATTGTTTTCTTTCCACATTATTTAGGGTTAGTTGTTGATTCATAACAAAGGCCATCTCTGCCATTTATTGGTTATGCCAATTTCAACCCTTACTATATACTTATAAGAGCACATTTACAATAGAAGTACTATAACATATTGTAATAAAACACACGCCAGTTGGTTTAACACTAGTTTATTAACGTTGTAAGTACCCTCTATTACAAATATAACAAACTACCTACATTAAATATACTACATCTTTCCCCTTTAGAGATAACAAATAAAAGTACTATACCTAGACAGGAATGTCTATGATTGTACCAACTTACCTTCTCTATTACCTTCTCTTTAACATTTTATACAACGGTTGTTGATTGATTTTACCGTTTATAACATGAAGGTAAATAGGTATACTTAAAATAAATATAAATAAGTAATTAAAAAAAAACTAATATTGTTAATTTTTATGATATAAAAGTAACGTCTTATTTTTTTCATTTTTTTTTTTTTTTTTTTTTTTTAATACCTTCGTGCACTATAATATAATTACGTGTACAAAACGTCAAAACATATACACGTCCTCATGCCACTGACAGCAATGGTCTATATTTACATATATTTGGCGCGATGGCCAGTTAGATATTAATGGTTTTACTGTAAATAAAGTATGGTTGCGTAATGCATATTAAGTACCTACACATTATCAATTTGTGACTATTCTTTTGGATGTCCGAAAAGGAAATTGGATAGCATTCGTGCCGTTCTCTCATTAGACCTTGCTGTGACTGCCACCGTCGGAGACGGCGCCGCCGGTGAGGCCGAGTCACTGCTTGTACTACTTCCCGTTGGGCTAGTGAAGCTGTCTTCGGCGGTCGGCGGGTCTGCGCAGCTGTCGCTGGCTGCGGTCGGCGTTGTCGGCGTTGCAGTCCCTGTTTTCTGTAGTTCATCTGTAGTTTTCTGCCTACGCTTACGAACACCCGTGATCGCGACTGCCGTACGAGTCCCGACATTATTGTCCATTGACATTTTAAGATATGTTTGTTTGGGGACATTCCCTGTGTCCGGTGCGGGGTTGCGTGCGCGCGCAACCATCTGACCACGAGTGCGCCGAAAACAACATCCACGTTCATCTTGCACAATGTATGAACGAGGTTGTGGTGCGCAAGCAACTATAGAAACCGGTTTCCTTACCCCGTTGTTATTGATTAAAGTAACCTTATCACCCGGGGATAACTTTTGTAGGGGCCGTGCCGACCTGTCATAATGTTTTTTTACCTTTTCTTTGTCCACCATTAATGCTCGATAGTTCCGTTCATTATCTACTGTTTCAGTCAGTAGCTTTCGGGTAACTGGTAACTTTGTATTAAGCCGTCTTCCCATAAGAATTTGCGCTGGTGAATCTAACCCATTACGAGGTGTTGCGCGCAAATTCAATAATCCCATACAAAAGTCCTGATTTGTATCTATGCATTTTTTTAACAGGTTCTTCACTGTTTGAACCGTCCTTTCGCTTTTCCCATTCGACTGTGGGTAAAGGGGAGACGATGTCTCATGATCAATTTCCCATTCACGGGTAAAATTTTTAAACTCCAGTGAGTTAAATGCCGGTCCGTTATCGGTTACTAACTCCACCGGTATGCCGTGACGGGCAAATTGCTCTCGCATAAAGTTAATCACGTTTTTCGAGCTTATACTCGCTAATTGTCCGACTTCCACGTAGTTAGAAAAGTAGTCTACCAAAACAATGTAACTTTTCTTCTTATACTCAAAAATGTCGGAAGCGAGTTTGTGCCAGGGCAGCGACGGCACCGAGTGCTGCAGCAGCGGCTGGCGGCGCGCGCGCGGGGCATGCAGCGCGCACGCGGCGCACCCGCGCACCGCGCGCTCCACGTCTGCGCTCAGGCCCGGCCAAAACATCACTTCCCGCGCTCGCCGCTTGCACCGCTCGATACCTAAATGTCCCTCGTGAACCCGTTCCAGCATTTGTTTTCGTAATGCGCGTGGAATAAATAATCCCTCGCCTTTAAAAATCATACCGTCCACGACATGTAGTTGTTCGCGATACGGCCAAAATATTTTAATTTTTTCTTTAACATCGCGTCGGTTTTTTGGCCAACCGTTGCTAATGTACCTCAAAAGCCACTTGCAATCGTTATCTATTTCCGTTTCTCTTTTGATTAATTCCATTTTAAGCTTACTGAACGGCACATTTTGTAATATGAAACAAGTTTGTACTTCTACTTCTTCTGAGACACGGTCGTGGATTGTCTCTTTGAGGGCAGCTCGTGAAAGTGTATCTGCAATGTACATATACTTACCCGGGGTATACACAACTTTGAAATCGAACCCTTGCACTCTCATCATCATCCTCTGAAGGCGGGCCGGTACCGAAACCAATGGCTTATTGAATAAGGCTTCCAGCGGTTTGTGATCTGTGTGTACAGTGACGTCAGACCTACCGTAAACGTACTGTCTGAAGCGCTCGACCGCAAAAACGATAGCCAGCATCTCCTTTTCAATTTGTGCATATCTGGTCTGCGTGTCAGTGAGCGTGAGCGAGGCGAACTCCACGGGGCGCTGCGCCTGCAGCATCACGGCGCCCAGGGCCTCGCTGGACGCGTCGACCGACAGCACCACGGGCGTGTGCTGGCAGTACAGCGCCAGCACGGGCGCACTGGCTAGCTTCTTCTTCAATTCATCTACCGCTTGAGAATGCTGTATATCCCAAACCCATTCAGAGTTTTTTTTTAAAAGTGACCGCAAAACATTTACACATTTTGAGTAATTTTGAATAAATTTCGCTAAATAATTGACCATGCCCAAAAACCGCTCTAGGGCCTTTCTATCCGTGGGATATGGCATCTCCATGATAGCCTTGATTTTTGACTCGTCAGCCCGCATTCCATTAGAATCAAACCTATGACCTAAATAAGTAATTTCTTTTACGGCAAACTTACATTTCTCGCGATTAAATCTTATACCTATATCCCTAGCACGACGCAAAAGGGACTCCAGTCGTTGGTCATGCTCATTCCTAGTACGCCCCCATACGATCACATCGTCAATGAATGACTCCACGCCATTTAAATCCTCCAAATGCTGCCTAAGCTTCGCGTGGAATACTTCTGGCGCACAGTTTATTCCGTATGGTAAGCGAAGGAATTGGTACCTGCCGAAAGGTGTACTAAACGTGCATAGGTCGGCGCTGGCGTCGTCGATTTCTACCATCCAGAACCCACAGCGCGCATCCAACACACTGAACACAGTGGCGCCGCGCAGCCGCACCGCCAGCTCCGGCACCGTCGGCAGCGAGTACTGCGCGCGCCGCACCGCGCGGTTCAAAGGTCGCGGATCTAAACAGACGCGAATGCCACCATCCCTTTTAGCCACCAAAACTATTGCGTTTACCCAATCTGTCGGGTGCGTAACCTTTCTAACTACACCTAAACCTTCCATTCTTTGCAACTCCTCTGACAACTTATCCTTGAGCCCTAAAGGAATTTTTCTGGTGGGAGATACTACTGGCTGGATATTTTTATCTACTACAATGCTATATTTACCGGGTAATTTGCCGAGGCCTTGAAACAAATCTGCATATTGATCTATATTTACAGCATTTACCTGATTAATTAATCCTAAAGCAATGCAGCCTTCCAATCCGAGTACATTCTGGCATCTTAAATCGGCGATAACCACCGGCAGCGTGAAACTATCATTATTGAATACAAAGGTCATCTTATCAGTGCCTATAATGGGTAACCGGTCGCCCGTAAACGAATGTACTCGCTTTGCGAAAGGCTTAAGGTTCACAATTGATAATCCTAAATTTAAATATTCAGTTTTAGAAATAACATTTATCATTGATCCAGTATCTATTTTAAAATGTATATTTTTCCCGTTACATTCCAAAACCTCCACCCATTCTTTAGTTGACTTACTCGGTTTTTTGTCCTGTTCTATCGTATTGACATAAAACAATACGTCATCACCATCATCACTATCACTGTGCACAGAATCCACACTTAGATTTAGCACTTTACGTATTGCTTCTTTTTGCTCACAAACTCGGGAAAAATGCCCTCTCCGATCGCAAACAAAACACAGAGCATTACGTGCTGGACACCGCTCGCCGCCGACGCAGGCCCGCGCCCCGCACGTGGCACAAGGAGCTCGCGCAGCGCCACCGGCCGGCGCCCGCGCGCCGCGCGCCCGGCGCCCCCGGCCTCCGCTACGGTGCCCGCGGCCCCGCACACCGCGTCCGCTTCCTTCCTGCACTGCATTCACTTGCATGCTTCCTGATGCAGCGCCGTCGATGCACCGACCCTCCTCTTGGGAAATTTCCGCAGCCTGGCAGATTTGTATTGCCTTAGATAATGACAGATCGTCTGTACGAAGAAGTCGATCCCTCACTGTGTTATTGATGATTCCGCACACAATCTTATCGCGCAGCAGGCTGTCATGTAAATCTTTAAACTCGCATTGCTGACTCAATACCCGCAGACTAGTTACATATTGGTCAATATTTTCGCCATCTTCTTGATTACGCGTAAAGAACTTAAATCGTCGCAGGGTAATGTTCGGTTTGGTACCGAAATATTCCTCAAATTTTTTCAATACACAGTTAATATCTTCTTCACTTTCACCCTCGTCAAATGAAAAAGTCGTAAAAACCTCGTAACCAGCCGATCCGATGAGGTTAACCAACAGACTAGCCTGGACCTCCTTAGGCTCCTTGCTCACTCCGGATGCTTTGAGAAACACTTCGAACAGTTTCCGCCATTTACGCCACGCTTCGGAGCGTGCGGCCGGACCGCCCTCGAGTGTTAACTCCGCCGGAGGACGCGCGTGCTCCATAATCCCGACAGACACTGCACGATACTAACTTAGCGCACCTTATGCACTATTTTCAACTGTTCGTAACTGTTTTTTTCTCGTTAAAACGCGAAAAAGACACGCACCGCTGTCACCATGTAATAAAACACACGCCAGTTGGTTTAACACTAGTTTATTAACGTTGTAAGTACCCTCTATTACAAATATAACAAACTACCTACATTAAATATACTACACATATAACAACTGATCCCTTTTTTTCAAGGAAGATGGTATGAAAGCAGTCCATGCCATTCAATATTTAACCATAGTGACATTAATTAACATTTTGTGGGACTTAATACACTTAAAAAATATATTGATATTAACCTATTGTATAGCTGGCATGCAACAATAAAGTTATTTGTGTTTTAAACGCTTTTTAAATTACAAAAACATCAAATTTGGAAAGAATGTTTGGGTACTACCCTGTTTGACAAGCCATGTTAAAAACTGCAGTGGGCAACTGCAATTTGTAAAACGTGCCAAATGTGCCAAGTAGATATAAATGTCTTATCTTCATGTGTGTAGTTCTTTTCGAAAGAATGTAAATTATATCTACCAAGTTAAAATTACTTTTTAAAAGGGTTGAATTCTGCTATTGTTTTATAGTTGTGGCATTAAAAACAAAACTTGTAACAAGGCTATAAGTGCAGCATATCATATCTACATAACGATTGCATGCAATCAACGATGAAGCGCAACATTAAGTTATGTCATGTAGTTCCAAACATCATAATAATTGCGAAATATTTCGAAAGTAGCACACCAAATTTTTTCATAGTAAAAGTGTCTCAAAGTAGAAATTACAACATTATATTGAAGAATGTGTGAATAAACTTCACTAACAACAACAATTTACATTTGTTTTATTGTCGATAAGAGTTATTTTCTCCAAAATATAACGGTATCCAAGGAACAAAACGGTCAAAGCGCTTCGTGTGTTTCAATATAAGCCACTTTTTGCTTCTTTAGGGTTTAATCGGGTCTAAAGTATGGTAAATTCGTAAGAAAGAATGTAAGGATAAAGTTAAACAGAAGATGACTAAAAAAATACAATTCTCAGAAACGTCTGCATTGCAGGATAAAAGTTTATTTCTTAGTTTTATTATTAATAACGGTGTTACGTAGCGCTGCAAAACAACACAAAAAGTTGGTCAAACAATACAGAAGCTGCATTTCAAATAGTAAAACTAATTTCATTTTATTTTGTTCCCAAAACACAAAATAATCGAAATCAAACTGTGTGGTGCCAAAGATGGCGGAACAGCCATGACAGAACGGTAATGCTCTAAATAAAAATTCCAACCATACCTGAGGTGGTGTTGTATCTTCTATCATCCTTTCAGTCTCCATTTTTACTATATCACTGAAAACATCAAATAGTCTAGTAAAATCACCACTAATAACTAAATCACAATCGCTAAATGGTCATTGCTCGCATGACGTCAAACTCAAGCACTAACTGTTACGTTAGGACTGGTGCGAATTGAACTAATGTCAGGTCAGGTTGTCCATGTGTTACAAGTTATTGAATATTCTGATAACGTTGAGTCATTCCGTAAAAGGGATTTTTTAAATATTAATATCACTTTTTATTACAAATAAATGTATGGTGTATTATAGAGCATGACATTTGGAGTGTTAATGTTGCTGACTTTTTAATTCCTGCATTAATTATTAGTTAAAGTAAAAAAGTTTCTACTTGAATGTAGTGAATTAACCGTTCGGATACACTTCGCAAGGTTCCGTAGAGCTATAATTGTTTGGAACCCAGATTGAATGGCAAAATAAACTAGAATCCGAGCTATATTTTACACCGGAAGTAGAATGAATATTAAAAGTCATGTTGCCAGGTAAATATTTTTCGCCATGTTCATAATTTTACTGTTTATATGTTTTTCATTACCTCACGTTTATGCTAAAAATTACAGATTTCCATATTTTTAATAAGGGTTATTGATACAAAGATCCATAGTAAAAATTGTGCCTTGCTTGAAGAACCAGTTATTAATATATTTTTTAGTACAGCTAAATTGTTTTTTCCGTTTAGCGAAACCACACTGCTCATGCTGGCAATAAATCAGCGCTATGAAACTTCAATTACCTGTCAAGTGTCAGCTTTGCTGTATGTATACAAAGACGTCGAACCGTACAATACAGCTGTGCAGTGTAAATAAATGCAAACAAGTCTCGCTAATGATATTTAAATAATAATGAGAGAGAGGATAACGACCTGTGCCAATCGGTTGTAAATGTCTCTCACTGTTAACTTTCGACTTTTCGCGACTGCACGTAATTGTTGTCGCATTAGATAAGCGATAATAATAGAGGTTCATTCAATTTAATTAATTAGTGTTCAAATTTAATAACAATGAAGATAAAGGTGGACCGGAGTCTAGTGCCCATTAAGGCGCATTTCTTCTTCTTTTTTGCTGGTAAGTGAGTTGTTATTAATTGTAGATTAGCCCAATTTTAATTCAGGTCAAAACTCGCATCTGACCGATAGCAAACAATTTGAAAGTAGTCTAATCTACTTTCGAATCTTAACTATCGTATCGTAAGTATAGAAGTCATCAATCAAAACATAGTTTTCTAATCTAAGTATGCAATAGTGAATATGTATTTACAATTAAAAAAATAACTTCTTATACAACAAATTCATTTTTATTGTTTTACAGCATAGTTCTATGGAACTACGTTTACTATTGGAGTCATCAAATTATTATAGAGCTGCATGGCTTCAACATGTTTGTATGTAGGTAATTAGGTATTTACAACAAAAAAAAACAAACCTCCCTTAAAGTCAAGTACATAAATAAAGACAGAGAGAGCTAAACCCATACTGAAATATCTGGACTTTCTTAGATTTTACATTCAAATGTGTATCAATTTTATTCAAAACCATAGTCCTATAAAAATTAGTACACCTTTGTACCCAATGGTTTTTGAACCCACCATAAATATGGAGGGGTGTACGGGTAATGGGTGTATCTGTATGTCTATCTGTCACATTGTAGCTCGCAGATGGACAGATTTGGAAGAATAGCTGGTTTGATTGAGAAGGTTCTTAGTTATGTGTCATGAAAATCAGGCAATTGCCATTATGTTGTGGATTTTTATTTATATAATATCATATAAACATAAAAATATTTAATTACTTATTTATGCTCATGCACCCAAAAAATATAGTGAAATTATTTCCCTTCATGTAAACTTGCAATTGAAAAGCAAATCAAGTTGTAGATAAATTAGGATTTTGAATTGAAAACATGCTAAAAATCTTACGAGAGAGATAGAGAGAGAAAAAGAAAAAGGAAAAGAAAAGATACACCTACTTAAGTGTATATTAGATGGTGCAAGATGACCACATTAAAGTTTCGATATGTTTTCCTGCTTCAACGGTATCCCCTAGACAAGACAAAGCAGGATGAATCTTTTGCATTCGAACAAATTATTTTTGACTAACAATAAGTTTCGGGTTAAGGCCATGCATTTTCGTCTGTTAGATAAACCTGGACCCTATAATATGCGACAGACTCAACCTTTTCAAGTAACTTTTAAGCGCTGGAAAGGGTAACTTTAAAACTGTGTCAGGTAATTTATTATAGAAATCTATTACTTTATTACCTTATAATGTAACTTACTTTTAAGTATTGTTATCTCTTTATGATTGAAAAAATGACCTGCTGGAATTTCTTGCGGCGCAATGATGGTCTTGTCCGAAGCGCTGCTAGATTCACCCTATATAACCGACGTGTAAAAGAGCTCTCATTATGGCCAATTTACTGAATAAATATTTTGAATTTTGGTGAAATTACTAGCATAGAGGCATTCCACCTTCATCCTCAGGGTTGGTAATGCATAGCAGTCTTATGATTGTAGTATTGAGAATGCATATGTCTATAGGTCTCAGATCGCACCATCAGATGGCCTGTGTGCTCGTTTCCCTTCCCCATGCCTTGAAAAAAAAGAACGTTCAGGTGGCCAACTTCTCATGTCACATCATTTCTTTTCTTTTAGCAAATACTAATAAGATAGGTATGTAATAAAAGAACTTCGTTTTATAAGTTTTATATTTTGGTGTATCTATTCGGGGCCAGTTCATGTTGGAAATTGCTTGGTGTAGCGTTCTGTTTTGTCCCGAAGCTGTTCCTACAAAGACAAAAAAACTGTAAACACAACAAGTATTAACTTATTTTACATTTAAAGTTTTAAGGTGCTGTCTGAGATGGTTTTTAAGTAGTTATCACCACTTTGGTCGCTGTATCTCAGGAAACAATCAAGTCTACTTTGTCGTGATTGTTTTGCTTTTAAATTCGGGACAATCATGTTGAAGATACTTTTCAGATTTTAATTAATTTTAGTTTTGAGTTCTAAACTAAAATCTTTCAATGGATAACAACATGTACATAATGATTTGTTAAGAGGTATCTAATGATATCTCAAATGATGTCATAATGTAAAAAAAACACGTTTTTATTTACAATTTTGCCGGCGTACATTTTAAATTAAAATGTGCCAAATTACAGCTTTGTACCAGGGATGTAACAGAGCTCCGGTTCCGCTTCCGTTAAGTCGGAACTTCCGTTTAGTTTTAAACATCCGCTTCGGTTCTAGTTCTGTTACTTCCAAAACGGCTTTAAAGGCTGATGATTCATGTTTGGAATTTTTATTATGAATAGATAGACTTAGCTTAGACCTACCCTTAACATCTCATCCACCTCCATCCAATCCACCTATCACTCGGGTTCCGCTTCCGCTTCTGGTTCCGTTAAAATAAATTTAAAATATCTGGTTCCGGTTCCGGTTCCGATATAACCACATCTGTTACATCCCTACTTTGTACAGCAGCCACAAAACGAAGCCCAAAACCGACCCGGACAGGTTAGATTAGACCTGTAGGGCTGTAGGTAGACCTATAGGATAATTACTGAACAAACACTGCGATCTTATACACAATTCAGGACAATGAGAAACTATTGATCAGCTATCATAAATATTCAACAGCATTCATAAACCGTATATAGGGCGTTATTATGACTTCAGTTTACGCTGAGAGAAATGGACATAGCTATATGTTATAGCTCTGTCCTTAAGCTAGTAGAACTATAAAATACAAGAGTGGGCGAGCGGCGAGAAGCGAGTAAAGTTTTGATAGTTTGACGCTCGGCAGGCATCGGCGAGTACCGCTGAGCTAGTTTTATAGTCGATAGCTTTAATCGCTGCGGTCAACTAGTAAATAGCGGTCCCACCGCCGGATATCGGCGAGCTCGGCGAGCAACTAGTAAACTTCTGTACTAGAAACAGTTGACAATCGGCGGGAGGCTAGTAAAAATTCTATGGAATTATAGCTTACTCGCCGGGCGTTGTTAGAGTGTGCTCGCCGGCAGTGTGAACAGCGAGCGATGAATTATAAATATATATCTATCTCTTTTATTTACACGGAAGCGATTATCTTTTGTTCGTTTCTTGGGCTAGAAAAAAGTCGATAGTTCATATCTCACTCGCCGGCGGTGGGACCAGTGCCAAACACTCACCGTAAAATGAAATACATAGCTTAGCTAATAATTACTCCCTGTGCAATAACGTTATGAATTGCGCGCTGTTACCAGTTTGTAGTACAAACTTTGTACTTTGAACGCCGTAAATGAAAGAAGCGTGCCGTTGGTGACTCTTATGTTGTGTATTATGTATGGGCGGCAATGTCGGCCACCCTGGTATGTATGAACCAGCGAAGTTAAGTGCTGTAAAAGATAACTATTAATTCGTTATTTTTTATCTTAGTCCTCAAGGTTGGCAACGCATTTGCGTTCTTAGGATTGTAGTCTTGAGAATACAAATATCTATGGGTCACAGATCCTACTTACCATCAGGTGCGTCCTACTCGTGAACGGGTGCTGTCTGTGGGGTCCGGTCTGTTCACGCTTGCAAGGAGCTGTTTTTCAGTTAGTTATTCCGGTTATCGTTCCTGACGTGGAGACCTCGTAATGTGTTCTCCTAGTCACTATTTTTAATTTATGTTATTGAGCTTACATTTGTAATATTGGTGTTAGTTTTAAAATCATTATTTATTACTTTATTACCTTGTAATGTTACTTTTAACTATTATTGTATTTTATTATGGGAAAAAATTACCTTCTGCTGGAGTTTCTTGCGGAGCTTCTTCTCCGCAATGATGGTCTTGTCCGAAGCGCTGGTAGATTCACTCTATATTACCGACGTGTAAAAGAGCCCTCATGTGGCCAATATACTGAATAAATATTTTGAATTTTGAATTTTGGTGCAAGAGAACGTGGTCGCGTATTAGATTATGGGGTCGACTAAAGGGGCTTCTAAATGGGCCATGTTTTGCTGCAATTTGTGGCCGGCGACTAGTGCTATCTTACTCTTACTTCGTATGTTAGAGCAAGATGCATATAGTTGCCGGCCACACATTGCCGTGAAAATGTTGCTCGTTTAGAAGCCCCCTAAGGTACCGATTTGAAACCCCCGCGGTCACCATGTACCAATGAGTTTTTCTAACTTAAGTGCATTACCCGATGCTCTTACGGTAAAGGAAAAACATCGTGATGAAAGCTGCGTATTCGAACAGCTGAGTGTGTAAGAGGGTAATTGCACACAAGACCCTAAAGGGTCGAAGTGTATCCGAAAGGGCCCATCTGTAAGATAAGATAAGATAAGATACCATCAGGTCGGACGTGTGTTCGTTCGCCTTCACCATGCTATAAAAAAAACTATGTTATCAGCTTGCCAACCATCATAATTTCGCAATAGTACCTACAATCGATCAAAAATGTTATCTACCACACGGTTGAAGTTCATTTGCATGTCATAAACATCAAGTTCGATTTTCCCTTGCAATAATATTATGACAGTAACAAGTGTCAAAGCGATAATTAGATCTCACAGAAACTTAACTTGTAGACCACTTCCTTGGCTTGTACCTGTCTACAAATACTTGTTAAATGTCATAACTCATTCTACTATCTATTTGCGAAGAATCTGCAGTTTCTATGTCACAGCAAACGTTTCTAATCCCTTTATCGTTTAAGACATTGTTATCGTTATAATGTCTCGCGTTTCAGAGATTATCTTACTTTGTCTATGTTTGAACGAGTTATCGGGGCATAAATATTAAGTTTCAAGGTTATTTTTTAACTCTCGACAAAAAAGGAATTTGTGTTTCTGTGTTTTTTTTATGAAAGAAGAAGTCGCTTAAGCTGGGCGTTCACGGACGCGGCGTTCGTCTTGGAGACAGATGAATCGCATACAACTGGACGGGCGTAATTTATTCTTATAACATAACTCCTACTTATTATTGGGTGGTTCGGCCCTCCGGGCCCGTTGTAGAACTAACATACCCTAAACCTACCTGTCCTCATTTTTATGCATCGACAAAAATCAGATGGTTATTACTATATGTCGCCATTGTGATACATCGACAAAAATGATTCTAATCTTGAAAGGAAAGGTACCCAACTGTCCGGCTCCGATTTTATTGATTTTGATATATGTTAGAGAGTAGTTAACAGGTTGAGTTTGGGCCGCTAAAAAAAAATACGTGTCTGTTATTTTAAACTACTCTCTAACCATCGAAATATAATAAGTATGGAAGAGTAACACCGAACAAACTTGACGTTGAAATACGTCCCATTTCCTCTACGCTTGAAACGTTTGAGTAGACGCCATTAGTGTAGAGGTTGTATATATTTTCACCCATAAGAAAACTTTGATTAGTTTAACTGCTATGACAAGAGATTTGATTGGTCTATATTTTTTCTCGTTATGGCTACTCAAACACGCTATAAAATGACACATCTGACATTTTGCTGAACTTGGATGGTTTAATGCAGAAGTGATTCGTAATTTAAATAAGTTAAGGTGTATACTTTATTTATACAGCAATAAATAATGTTTTAGTAAATATTTATTCTTAGAAATATAATATTTAGTAGGCAATAAATAACGATATTATATACGGATATAATATAATAGTAGATACATTATTATAATAGGTAAATCAAGATTTTTTAAGATGAGGCATGGCGGTATTTGATCGTACCTAATTTAAATAAAACAAGTTGCAGTACCTAAGTATTAGGTACCTACTAAGGGTTGTCGCAGACATAACTGCTCGGCAACGGATCAGCACCGTAACGGCATCGCCTGGCCTTGTATGAATGAGGCGAGGCGATGCCGTTACGGTGCTGATTAGTCTGCGTTGCAGTAGGGAGTTACTGTACGGTACTGTGCAATTTGGAACCGCTGAGCATTTCAAAAAATGTCTCCCAGTTTTTGAAACTAAACAGTCAGTTTATTCAAAATGGATACTGCATATCCTACAATGTTTGCTGGGAAGCCACGTTTCATCGCGTTTTTCTAAACGAACTGCAGCTATCCAAGCAAAACGTTTTTCTTCATTTCTAGGAAAACTAAAAAAAAACATTAATCTTTAATATTATAATTATTTCAGAACTTATATTGCATAACATCGGCCATGTCCATTTTGTAAGGAAATTATTTAATTGTAATTACTTACTAATGGAATGAAATTAAATCCTTTTTAGGGTCCTTGCGACTCCTACACCAATTTACGATGCACGTCAGCATCGTTGTTGCTATAGTTTATCTCATTTATCAGTTATTTATAATTATTTTACAAAACTATAATGACAACCATTTGACACAATAACTCAAAGCCTACTGGAAGCCGGTTGAGCACCAAGTATTAGCTCCGCCCATTTCAGCACTAAGTATGTGGAACACTTTTTGAGTGACAGTTATCCTTCTATACTTATTATATTTCGATGTCTCAAACATATATAAAAATCAACAAAATCGGAGCCAGACAGTTGGGTACCTTTCCTTGTTAGTTATTTTTCGACATTATATAAGGTGTCGACATTTTTATACCTCGTCATTTTTCAATATAGACATGAGTCGCCTAACTCGCGCTCGCTTATCACATAAATAAATAAATAATACATACATACATACCTTCACGCCTGTACTTCACTTTTAACACTTGTTAATAATTGTGTACAGGTGTAGTGCATAATTGCTTTCCTTCGTATTTTCACGAAAACGTACGAACGTGTCATGCTACTTCAGTCAAACTCACTACTTTTTGTACTGTGACCGACTGAAATAGCAAGACGCGTTCGTACGTTTCCGTGAAACACGAAGGAAAACAATTATGCACTAGATCTGTAACCACATTTTGCATAAATAGGCTAAGATGTTTACCAGTGACAGGTTGCAAGCCCATCGCCTAACAGTACTAGAGTCTGGCAAATGAAACATGAGAATGAAAAAATGGCAACACTGTAGTGTCACCCCTTTCAAATCGATCTAAGAAAACAGGGACGACACTACAGTGTTGCCATTTTTTCATTTGCCAGACTCTATTAGCCTATATTCCGTTAGGCACCTCTTTCGACACCCACGGGGAGACATGCAAGGGAAGCACAAGTTACATTTTCCCGCTTGTTGCTTAGTGCGTCTCTATCTTTACAGTGGCACTGTTCTAGCCCGGCAAGCACACGGAACTATAATAATAAATATGTAAATAAATAAATATCGGGGGACAAAGGGGGGGGGGGGGGTGCGGGTGGTAGGACCTTGTGCGGGGTCCGTCCGGATCGCTACCACCATCTTATCCATTAACCTACCGCCAAACAGCAGTGTTCGCATTGTTGTGTTCCGATTTGGGGATAAGACAGCCGGTGTAATGACTAGCATAGAGGCATTCCATCTTAGTCCTCAGGGTTGGCAGCGCATTTGCAGTCTTAGGCTTGCAGTCTTGTGAATGTCTATGGGTCACAGTTTCCACTTACCATCAGGTGGCCTGTGCGCTCGTCAGCCTTTCCTATGCCATAAAAAAAAAGATAAAAGAAATTTATTCAGTAAGTAGGCCGCTCGGGCACTTTTACACGTCAAGATACTACCAGCGCTTCCCAAGAGGAGACCACTGCTGAGGAGAAACGCGGCAAGAAACTCAGCAGTCAGTTTGACCTAGGCCCAAACTAAGCTCCAGCCTTGTACTATGAGTATTTAATAACAACGATCAATTGACTGACAAGGAAAGGCAGCCAACTGTCCGACTCTGATTTCGTTAATTTTGATATATGTTAGAGGGTAGTCTAAAATACCAGACACGTATTTTTTTTTAGCTGCCCAAACTCAACCTGTTGGGAGAAATCAACCTCCAAAGTACTGAAAAGTCTCTAAGGGTCTCCCCAAACCAGTCGACTCGGAGTCGGCTTTCGCCGAGTGTTTTACACCATACTATTCGCATTTAGCCGATCGGCCGTCTCAGCGGTTGTAAACCTACGTTCATCCGTCCCATCCTCGGTACGGCCGCTGATAAGCCCGATCGCCTGCGATTTGCTATCGCAGCAGCTGTAGACGTACGATTGGTTCCGTACGGCCGTCGAGACGACGGATAGCTCTCTATGTAATAGTAAGCGTCTCCCCACACCTATCGACGCCGAACGGCTGTCATCGTAGCTACTCGGCCGTGGTCGAAACTGTTCAACTCTTGCCGGCACCGAACGGCGGCACTCGGAGATTTATGAATGCGAACGTGTGCGGCAGGCTGCTAACAGCGTCGTACAGATGCGAACAGCTTTACGGCAAAACGCCGTTTTCCCGTCGAAAGACGTCGTTTCGCGTCGGCCGAGCCGATTGACGTCTTATTCGCTCTTATTGCGTTGACATAAAGCTTTTTCCGTACGGGATTCGCCGAAACGGCGTCGACTGGTTTGGGGAGACCCTAACTTGGGGGGGAAGCTACCCCCACCCTGCCCGTACCTCGCTACGCTCTTGGTTAGACTGTAATCTTGATTTCGTGGGACCCTTACAACGCTTACCACTTGTATACATAAATAAGTGGCAATGTCCTCGTGCCCACTTAGAAAGTGATGGATGCGATGTGACATAATCCTGTTACGGCGGCAGGATGGAGCCATTAAGGGGCCTTGGCAGTGAATTGATACGATCAGCTCTGATTCATTCAGGTAATGAGGCAGCGCCGCGTTTCGCCTGGGAGGGACTGACATGATGGCATCAATTGATAATGCAATTGGAATTATACTTTGTTGCAATTGCATTAATTTATTACTACAACGCTTGTAATGTAGACATTCCTTACGTAATATTATGTAAGGAACGTGAATGTGTGTATGTATGGAAGGATGTTTGTTACTCTTTCACGCTGCAACGGCTGGATGGTGGATGAAATTCGTAATGGAGATAGCTTATGCCCAGGATTAACACATAGGCTACGCGGACGAAGTCGCGGGCGGAAGCTAGTTTAAGTATGTTTTAGAAAATGTACAGCTGCATTATTTATTTATCCTAATTTAATATCGCACTTTATTAAAGCGGCATTAACACATAAAATTAACCAAAACTAAGATATGAAAGCCAGTTCTTTTGACCTTACCTATGACTTTGTCAACGTGTCGCCGGTTCCCCGCTATGCGGGGCTCCTGTTTTGTATATTTGTGTTTTGTATTCCTTTTCTTGCCGTCCGTTGTCACTTTGAAGACTGTTTGTTTGTTATTATACACAGTAGTGTAATGTTTCTAAATGTAAAACCAACAAAACATTTAATATTTTATTTCTTGAATTGAAAGTCTAACATTTTTGTTATTGTTACGTAACGTAACCTGCTTGCTTTGTTTACATTTCCATAGGCTATAGTTATTTTATTTTTATTCTGTTTCCTTTGTGTTGCCAACTTAACCCAGGCTATAAATTTTATGGTCGTTTGAGACGTTCGAGATAATCTCGAACAAATTATTGTATTTGATCCTTGATGTTTTTCTTTTAGCGTTGTTTTGTGTTAAGTGTGTCACTTTCCGTCTTTTCACCAAGCGGTCCCAACGGAAGACCAGTGCTGGCTCTACGGCTAGCGAATGCTGAGTTGGGACCGTTTCGCAACAATCTCTCTGTGTCTTGATCTTTTTGTATCTATCTAATGTGGTTTTGTTTCGTTGCGAATAAATGTCTCTTTATCTTATCTTATCTTTTTCGTCAGCCTTAACATTTTTTATCTAACCATTAGAATTTAACAGCTCACCGTATACTGGCGTATTGTTTTCCTCTCTGGCTATTTCATAGTTTTTACTGCTCCTTCACTTATTAAACTAACATTTAAAGATTACATAACTGACCCATTTACTTTCTATAACCATCACCCTATTTAAAAAACCGACGAAAAATATATTTTTATGCATGTTTGTAAACTCTTTATTGCACATAAACAGTTACAAAGAATAAACCACCATAATAACCGCCCCAATTATTAAATAACAGTTGTAAAAATAATAAGCCGTTTATTATCGCTCTAATGTACTGTAATGCACGAATTATCGCATTCCGAAACATGTTTTTAGCTTATAGCTCAGTGACGGATATAATGATACTTTTATCTCGGAAAATAGAACAGTTCTCGCGGCAATAACAATAAATTACTGGAACACTAAAAAAATAGAGAGCCAACTGTGAGAGATGTTCTCTTAACTGTCAACCTCAACCAGAGCAGATAGTAACAACAGCAAGTTCTGTGCTGATGCAGCTGACATTTGAGATGATACATATATCTAACGTCTATTTAGGTTCGTACGGAATGGAGACGCTTGGACGCTGTGCAAATATTAACCAATAGAAAGCACATGCGGTCACGTCGAACGCGCTTTGCGCACGTTAGATTAGATTCTATTGGTTAATATTGGCACAGCTCCGCTCCACTCCGCTCATCTCCGCCTCAGTGGAGCCGCAGCCTAAGACCAGCGTTGGCTTGACAGCCAGCATCTGCCCCAATATTGTTGGGTTCTATGTTGCAGCACTACATGTCGTCTCTTTTCATTTTTTATTTTTTTTTGTCTGTGTGTGTTGTGAATTAATGTTTTACTTACGTATGCACAACAATCACAATCTTGTAAGAAGCGACCATTTTTTTTAGTAAACGCTGACGTGTTTGCACCCCATCTGGTTAATAATTCAGGCAGATTATATATTTTATTTAACATATCAAAAGCAATACACAGAGTAGAACAGAAGACCGGTATTTAAACTTCCTTCTAAAAAAACTTTATCTTTTTGCAACAGGCTATAAAAAGGAACAACGATAGTTAAACAGTGAGAGTGTTTAACGTGAATCTAGATAATATTCATATCTGAGACATGCAATAAAGAGGTGTTGTGTGATTAGTTGATTACACGCAAACGGTTTATTATCTTCGCTCGTGTTTCGTTATGTAATGTGATAAATAATAATCTCTGAAGTTTGATTAACTCTTAAGAAACTCTTTAATAGCACTTTTATCAGACATACACTGCCGCCCTTAAGTAGGTAGTTAGACACTCATTAATTAGTCCATTCTATTGTCTACACTCCATCTTGTTGGAGGCCTACCTACAGCTCGTCTTCCGGCCCGCAGACGCCATTCCAGAACCTTCTGACCCCATCGGCCATTAGTCCTGCGAGCAATGTGCCCCGCCCACTGCCACTTCAGTTTAGCTATTCTTCGGGCTATGTCGGTAATCTTAGTTCTACTGCGGATACATCATTTCTGATTCTATCACGCAGAGAAACCCCGAGCATAGCCCTCTGAGTGACTTTGAGCTTCCTTATGAGGCCCATTGTTAGCGCCCACGTCTCGGATCCGTAAGTCATTGGCAACACACACTGCTAAAGTGGAAAGCCTTGGAGGAGGCCTATGTCCAGAAGTGGACGTCTTTCGGCTGACATGATGATGATGATGATTGTCTATAAAAATGACTTTCAACAACATACTGTAAAATCAGAACCAAAGGACTCTTTTAGATGCTGGTAACATTTATATTTAGGTAATATACGGAGCCGGAAATCTGTGCCAGAGGCATCCTATTTAAAACTCCAGTTTTTCTTATTACCACGATTTCAAAAACCATTATTTACTATTTCATACAAAATTAAACAATTTTGTATTAGAAGTAGATTTATGGATTTTTCAATAACTGTCTGCCGATAAATGGGTCATTCACAAGGAGATCTTGGATACCATTTTTAAACTTGATAAGTCAGCTTAATGAAATTCAAAATTCAAAGCGCACGCAATATTATCAAGTGGCTCCGACTTAGCAGTATTATTCTGAAAGTAGTTTTGGTATACGATTGTATGGAATTAATAACTTATTGCCTTTATTGATGCTTCTGAGCGGTCGTGTAGCTGCTCAGCACCGTTACTTCAGAGTGAAACATTGAAAAGTAAGATTTCATTTGTTTTATGACCAGGGCTCGGACAAGTCATCGCAGAAACTGATATGGACATGGGACAAGACTATTATAGAGTCGCGACTTAAGATTATTATTTATTATTATCTAAAGCTGATATATTATTATCGTAATTTATAATTTAACATTTGACCTTTTTAGTCGCATATCTGTCATGGATTTGTCAAAGTGGCATGCTTCAAACAGTTTTGTGGTGACAAATTAAACTAATACAATTATTTGCTTAAATATGGTTATATGTATCTAAATATTTTAAATTTGGTGCAAATAAATACAATTAATAAGTGGATTAAGGACTATCCCGAGCTCTGTTATCAGGAAAATGTCAAGGAAATATTGTGTACAGCATGTGACATTCGTATTAAACAGTTAAAGAAAGATAATATTAATAAACATATTAGGTCAATAAATCACAAATTGAAGACAGCTCCGCCAGAAATTTCTTATGAAACTTTTTGCATCGATTTGTTGATTTTCCTAATTTCTGTTAATATTCCATGGCATCAACTCAATAATTCACGCTTCAGGGGATTTTTCAAAAAGTATCTGTGGTGCCCGTGGGAAATAGTACCTGATGAATCCTATATTAGGAAAAAAATCTTGGGTGAATATTACGAACAGCAAATGCAAGAGTTAAAAAACATAACGCGGAACGAATTTTTGTGGATTTCTATCGATGAAACAAAGAATAGACACGACAAAAATGCAGTCAATATTATCTTGAGAAATTTGACACTAAATGGTACTTCGTATTGTTACTTACTTGCTTCCAAGATACTAGATGTAGTGAACGGAGAGACGATCGCTAATTTTATACGTGAGCACGTAAAGATTACTTTGGGATAATAATTTTGAAAATAACACCGAAATTTGCTGATGTTGTCCACAGATAGTGCAGCATATATGCTCAAAGCTGGAAAGTTGTTAAAAGAAATATTCCCCAATATGTTACATGTTAATTGCATTGCACATGGTCTTCATCGTGTTTGTGAGCAAATAAGATGCGAATTCCCTAATGTGGATCTACTTAAGTAATATGAAAAAAATCTTGACTGGCTCGAAGCCGCCTTATACTACAACAAATATTTCATTGAGATCTCAAATGTTTTAACCCAATTAAGCAAAAAAGATGCAAAGTCAATTAGTAAAGCCCAGAGTGCATTACAAAACCAAAATATAAGACAGAACCTAGATTTTATTAGTACTAATTATGAAATTATAGAAATTGCTTTACAACGGGTACAAAGTACGCAGCTTTCTCTTAAGGATTCGTTATTGATTTTGGATCAAGTTCGTATTGTCTTGCATTGGGTAGCATCTGAAACCGTGAAAAAACAAAATGGAATGTGTATTAGACCGTAATCCCGACTATGAAAATATTAGAGATATTTGTGAAAGAACGTCCCAGGCACACGCGATTAGACCTCTTGATATGTTTTTCAATGGTGCATTACTTACTTCGGTGGACACAGAGTGGTCGTTTTCAATTTATAAATGGATATACTCCGATAACAGAAATTGCTTGAAACCAGAAAATTTGGAAAATATTATTTTTCTTTATGTTAACAATACTTTGTAGATCATAAATGTTCCATGAGTATATTGTTGTAAGCAATGTCATGTCTTAATTATTACAAGAATTTTTAGTCTAAATTTTATTTAACAAAATAACAAGTAACAAACAATGTTTTATTTTTATCTTTATACTTGATTTTTGACGATTGCTGGGAAGATGTCAAAGAGGTGTTTCGGCAGTTTCGAGTAAAAGGTTCGAAAGTATTTTATAACAACTGTTTACTTTTTTATATCTAACACAAATGATTAAATAAAACATCGGTTTGTTCCAAAAAATGCAGAAGTTAATGGTTGCGTATGTGCAATGCAACCATCAGCATTAAACTCAACCAATGCGGTCAAGGTATTTGTAGCTCAAAAAAAAATGCTTAAGAGCAATCTGGGGCCTTAGACAAACAGATTCATGTCGGCCAATTTTCATAAACAAGAAGCTTCTAACACAACCAAGCATTTATATTTATGAAGTAGGCAAATTTGTAAAAGAGAATATGTCATTGTTTAAGCTGAGAGACAACACTAATAAAAGATCAGCAACACATATGCCCTTGTCAATGCCAGGACCAAAACTAAAACTGTACCGAAATAATTCCTACTACATGGCATCGTTGATATTTAATGCGATACCAAAAGAAATAAGCGACTTACAGTTGCATCATTTTTGTAATAGGTTACGATCTTGGCTGGCTGAAAAATGTTTCTATACTGTAAAAGATTTCCTTGAAACCAGCTCCTGTAGGTTCGTAAGATACTAAAATATTAAACTGCAATTTTATGTCAGTCCGTATAATTTCGAACATGATTGAAATAGAAAATGTTTAACTATAGCTTATATTATTATTAAGCAAAAATGAAACTAACATTTGCACGCCGTATTGTCGGTAGAATTACGCTGTACTCATTGTTATGTTAACACCAACTGTAAAGACCATATTCTTGCAAATAAATGATTATTATTATTATTATTAAAAAAAATGTTAATGGAAATACCTTCACACATGTATGGTGAATTTTGGGTTGCAGTAATAAATGTCATTGAAAAATATAATTAAATAATATTGGACAATGCGATTCTATTGATCTTATTCTATTGCCGTCTTGCGATTGTTTTGCGATGACTTGTCCGAGCCCTGTTTATGACGGTTAATTTTTTTGTGAACGACCCGAGGCCCGCGTCAGTCTATTGTTTCCATAAACTTTAAAATGTATCGTACTAAAACAAAGCTGATTTTTCAATGACTCACTTTGGGCCGATCCGGTGCCGAGGGGTTTACGAGGGGCGTTCAATAAATTCTCGGTATTGGTACCTTGCAAACCTTTTTTGTTAACTTCTTAATACTGGCCGGTAAGAATTATTCATTGACAGTAAAAAAAAGTAAATTTGAAGTCCACACGTTCTTGTGTTTTTCTGCTACTGCTGAACAAACGCGATCACCATGAGCGATTTTACTCTTATTTTTACTCTCTTTTTCTCGTAAGATTTTTGCATGTTTTCCTGCTGAACTACACATGTTATTTGATATTATATTTAATTTAATATTTGTAGCTTTATATAATGCTAGACTAAGTAGTACCATTGTAATATGAAATATGTTTAAAAAATGACTGACTGCTGAGTTTCTTGCCGCGTTTCTTCTCAGCAGTGGTCTCCTCTTGGGAAGCGCTGGTAGTATCTTGACGTGTAAAAGTGGCCGAGCGGCCTACTTACTGAATACATTTCTTTTATCTTTTTTATCTTTATAAATTTGTTAACTTAATTTCATTTACCTACCTACTATAAATAAATATCTGGGTAATGTCACCAATTGGCCTAGTCCCATACTAAGGTACGCCTGTACATACTATGGGTACTAGACATCGATATAAATACTTCTAGAGAAATACCTAGTTAAATACATAGAGAACATCCAAGGCTCAGGAACAAACACTCGCCCGCTCATCACACAAACGTCTGCCCTGTTCTGTGAGACTGTGATGATCTTACAGATAGATGGGCCCCTTTCGGATACACTTCGAACCTTTTAGGATTTCTTGTTCGAATGTGCAGTTTCCAGTAGTGGTGACCACCACCATGGTGATGGGTTCGAACTTGGTACCTTACGATCAAGAGTCGAACCTTTTAGCCACTAGGCCACCGACGCTCAATATCTGGGGTTTGAAACCCGAACCTCTATCTTCGTTGGCAGGCCAACTAGGCTAACGTTTCATGTCGTGTTATGCTCTGACAATGACGTGGCTACTCTCCCCAGCGCTGGGCCCACTGCTGCCGCAGATGAACGTGTTCGGGCGGCAGCTGGGCGTGTCGCCAGCCGCCATGGGGCTGGTGACGTCGGTGCTGCCGCTCCTCTGGGCTGCTGCGAAGCCTCTCTTCGGATATGTCGTGGACTATTGGCCGGTTGGTTTCTTTATTTCTTTACACAGTGGCACAATAGGGAATATTTTTTTCACAGCTGATTCTTGTAACAAAATAATATTAATATAAAAAGTTTCTATACAAAAACCATGTACATAATCACATGGTTCCTAACTTTCAAATCGCTATTTCTTTAAAAGTGACTAAGGTAGGTGACTAGAGGCCGTTTGCGTTAAGAATGCAGTAAATCATTATTGTCACTTGTCCGCCGGCCTAGCGACGCCAATCAGGTCGCTTAAAATTGGGTTTATTTTTATCCATTAAACTTTTTTTTTTATAATTTGTTTGAATTACTAAAGGACTAAAGACTCATTCTTTCCGTGTACCCTTCAATTCCTTCGCTTTAACGGAAAAAGGTGGCCACTTTTTTCTTTTGTCTAGTTATGTCACATAACCTATAAATTATGTATTCATTTGTACAACAAAAAAATAACATTAGATTTCAAGACAATACTTTCTTTTATTAGAGAACACAATATTAGTAATGATGGCCAGTGAACGCTCGGTGCGGTCTTTAGTAGGTCGGGACACTTTGTAAAATTCGTACTACCTACATGTATTTAAAACACAGCACCCTTCCCATTCCCTCGCAGACCTCACAGTATTCTTATAGAGTGCGAGGGACAGAGCATTCGACTCGCTAGCGAGAACGGTAATCGTGACTCATGGTCTTGCTAGTGTTTTATAACGTTTGTAAACCACGAAGTCACGCTCGCCGACTAAAATTTACGTGACACGGTCGCGTCGATGAAGTTAACATTGAGTTGTGGGGCGCGACTTCGTGTATTAAAACACTATACGGCGTATATGGTGCGTATTTCTTTCTCTAACTGTGCATTTCTTTTTCAGAGACACAGAAAACTAGTCTTCATGCTTCTAATAACTACAATGACAGGCTCGTACTGCTGTCTATGGTTCCTACCGATGCCCGACCCAGCGCCACAGACAACGCACATGATATACAAACTCAACGACACCGTCTATTTAAGAAAATTCGACAACACAACCATAGACGAAGACTTGTTAGAAAAATACAACTGTCACTGGACTTGCTCTATGAACAGCAGCTTTGACATATATCTGTCAAACTCGACGTACATAAACACCGTCTATGTAGACGACGACGTTAACAATACGTCTTGCTCGCTCCTTAACATGGATTTCGATGACGCTAGAGAGGGAGAGATTGTATGCGTGCCGAAAACAGATTGTAACTTGATATGTTTGGATAAAGATTTGAATAATACAGTTGTTAACAGTACGGAAAGTGGTGGGAACAGAACGTTGGGGGGGAGTAACTTTAAATTAAACAATGAGGTTTCTACGGGTAGTTTGTATGTGTCGGCTGCTTTTTGGGCCTTCGTCGTGTTGATGTGTGTTGGAACTGTGGCGTTCAATGTTGCCAACTGCATAGGAGATGCCGTGTGCTTCGATGTGCTTGGTAAGTTTTTTTTTATTGTTTTATTTATATAAAACTATGCATTTTTCTATTTGACGACGCGCTGGCCTAGTTGGTAGGGACCCTGCCTACGAAGCTAGCGGTCCTGGGTTCAAATCCCGGTAAGGGCAGATATTTGTGTGATGAGCGCGAATATATGTTCCCGAGTCATGGATGTTTTCTATGTATTTAAGTATATATTTCTCTATATAAGTATTTATATCGTTGTCTAGTACCCATAATACAAGCCTAGAGCTTAGTTTGGGACTAGGTCAATTGGTGTGACATTGTCCCCTGATATTTATTTTTTATTTATTTATTTTATTTCCGTCGTTGAACGAGTAAATATTTTTTCTTCCCTGGAGCTAAACTATAGGATATTCCTACGTATGATTTTTCCAGTTCGCACTACGAACAGAATAGAAAAAAGAACACTATCCCGCAGTGTGAACAAAAGGGAAGTGGGAATAGCCCTAAGCCATATAGAAACGGCGGTTGGTAGGACCTTGTGCAGCAGTGGCGAAGCGTCACGTAAATAAATAGACAAGCCGGAGCAAAAAAAGGTGTATGTATGGCGTGTGTTGTGTACGTGTTTGCCCCTTCCATTAATTAAAAAAAAACATACCATAGATGTCATCTTTTAGTTCCCAAAAAGCAGTGCTGAAGTAAGTGCGGTAACTGTTTCTACGTGCGATCCTTGCAGTTAGTGTTCACCACCTTCGCCATACATGACATCACTGGTATTACATGAACAGTGTATGTCAAGTATGACAAAAGTGGCTTTGAAAAAAGCCGTTAGTTGCGTACGCACACATTAAACACACAGACAATATAGTTAATTTACGTTAGAAATCAAAACACAGTAAAAATTAGCTTGCTAATACCTATCATGCAAAATAAAAAGTTGTCCTTTGTTAAAAACAAAACAAAAATAAACCAAATTAAATACATGCACCGCAGGTCTGCACACAGAAACCAAAAAAAAGACTTAATTAAACATATATTTACAAATTCGTGCAACAAAATCAACCGCATAAAGAAAACCCACAGCCCGCGGCATGCGCCGTCCGTACCCGCCTTCCTGTACCTATTAAGAAAACCATGACACGCATAAAGCGCTAAACAATCCAAGTAAACCTAAACTAAGTTCATGCAAATAAATATAGAAACCGATTGAAAACTCAATATAATTATATACACTTGAAATACGCTAGGTACAGTTCGATACTTATTTATATTCAAGAATAATTCTGCGGGGTTTTTTAACAAAATGAGCTAATACGTTATCATAGATTGTGGGCCTCAAAGTTATTACCAAAAAAAGTTTCTATTCTACTGTTACCGAACTCATGTAATAATATACAACTCCGTATATGTTTCTCGCTTTGAACACGTTTCTTAGCTGAATTATATATATTGTTGATATCTGCAAAACCGGTTCGATTCCAAACACTGCTAGAATCGGAAAACAGCAAACACGAATAGCAAAACAATTTGTTTAATTTGCAGCTGCCAGTCAGCCAATTGTATTTATCATATAATTCACTATGGAAGTGTTTGAAGAATCCATCTCTACGCTTATAATCAATTTTTAGGTCTGGGCGAGCGCGTCCTAACTTAATGACATGTTTTTTATTTTCAAAGGATAACCTTGAAAAACATGTTAGCTCATTAAGTAGGTAATCTGTAAGACAACACTCAATTTGAACCAATGCGGCCATATTTAGTACCTACTTTGAGTACCTACAGACAGACAAAAATATTGAAAAACCACGAATATAACCTAAATTAGATTTGGGTAAAACCTATAGGTACCTAACGTATTAAAAATAGAATAGAAACACCAACCTCCGTCGTCGTGAACAAAAACAAATAATCCAAACAGTAGGTAACTACAAACAAATCATTACAGCACATGAACACACGAACGAAACGAACACTTAGCGAGCTAAATTTCACTAGTTACTTGAATCATAAAACACTAAATAAATAAATAGGTAATTCAAAACAACTTTCACAAGAATTACCTACACTGTATCTTTGCGCGACGACGCGAACTAAAGTAATGGCGTCGCGTAATATTGCGTAATGAAAAAAGGATGCAAAATATTATTAAAGTTTGAAGGTCGTAGGTGGCGGCGACGGCGTCCTCGAGAAAAGAAAGTGACGCGTGCTATACACTTAAAGTTGAAAATGGTTTGAAATAAGCCGGCGCCCGATTGCAGACTAGAGCGTTCTCTCACTCTGATTTTTATTGTTTTCTCACGTGCGGCCGTGTCTGTGTGTGAGTTCGAAGCGCTAGAAAAATGTTTGAATGTGTTACTTCAAGTGCGGCAAAGGTCGACCGCAGGACTTGTAATAATTTTGTGGGTGTAAGTTCGCGCGCAGTGAAATGTAACTGCGCGTGTGTACGAATATATTGTTATTGTTTCTTTCTTGTAGGTAAGTGAATATGTGCGAGCGAGTATTACTGCGATAGATTTCGGCTTTGTAAATAAATTGCGTTTTGGTTATGCATCGTATTATGAAGATGGTAATGCAAGGTAAAGCTATAGTATACCGGGTTATTTTCGGTTTTACGTTTTGTTTGTATACCTACTCTATGCATAGGAATTTTTGGTAAAGCCGTAAATAATCGGCTTGTACGAACGCACGCCTCGCGACTGTTGTGCAGGATCCGTCCGGATTGCTACCACCATCTTATCCATTAACCTACCGCCAAATAGCAGTGTTCGCATTGTTGTGTTCCAGTTTGGGGATCAGACACCCGGTGTAATGACTAGCATAGAGGCATTCCATCTTAGTCCTCAAGGTTGGCAACGCATTTGCAGTCTTAGGCTTGCAGTCTTCTGAATGCGAATGTCTATGGCTGGGTCTATGTGCTCGTTTGCCTTCTCTATGCCATAAAAAATAAATAAAAAATAAACCATATACTGGCTGCTAATTTTTTTTTTTTAACTATACTCTGATTATTCTAAGATGATGCTTGTACACTCACAAGCGATGTGTTTAAAAACAATCGATTAATTATTTATATTCCTGAACGTCGTCGCTACGTTTGTACCGATGTAGGGGTTATTTAAACTTAAAGAAATATGTGTACTTACTTAATAAGAATAACTAATAAGTTGTTTATATGAGCTGTCACGGACATCATCTTAGAATAAACAGAGTATAAATTACCTATTCAAAACTTTTTGGGCTGTGCCTACTTGCATCCTTCTTACCAGACCGAGGAATCTACGGGGCAAAATTTTATGACAGCCACGGATCGCCTGTATCGATATTATACACGGTGGGGCCTGTAACTAAAGCAAAAAATTAAAACGCAGATTCTTCTCCTCAAATTACGCAACGTTTGTTTGACGACTTTGAAAAAAAACTTGCGGTTTGAATTTTATTACATTATAAAGTTAATTCGAACACGCAATGTACTATGAAATTGGTTATGTCTGTAGAGTGACTAGACTGACAGGCGATGTCAATTAGACGGAGTTTTAAGTACATTGAAAATACTATTTACTTTGTTTGAAAAATGAACAATCTAAAAACTTTATGATTTTAAAAAGTTGCTAAACAAAAGTTGTCTATTTGAGGAGTAGAATCTACGTTTTAATTTTTTGCTTTAGTTACAGGCCCTGTATAGTGATCGGTCCAAGTTTTGTTTGTAATTTTTTTTCAATTTAAAGTATGCAAAATGAAACAAAATAACAACATAATTCTAATTATTCTTTTATTTTAAAAGGATTTTTGAACATTTACTGATAATCATCATTTATCATCATTGTGTATTTCAGAATTAGCGTCCCTTTACTATTGTTAAAATAAACGATCAGAATTTGTCCCAAAATTTCGGGCGTTTAACTTCTCTGTCTCGACTGATGAATCCATTGCAGGTGGCTAAAAGACTTCAATTTCTGTGGAAGTAGCAGGGGCATAGCAAAATTAAATAAAAATATACACTTACAGACAACTAGTATAAAAGGCATCGATACTTGAGTTTATCTATATAGGCAATCCCTAGCTGTTATAAAACTTTGCCCAGTAGATTCTTAGGTCTGCTTCTTACTATCCAGAGAGTTAACAATGCTATCTACGAAGTAGGTGTATGTTTTTGTTTTGATTGCGGTCCTTAATTCGTGTTGGATACACTATAGTCCTATAGTCCATCTGCGAAATTTTGCCCAGGACTGGAACGAAACATTTCGTCTACCTTATGCAGTAGGTCAATGAATGTCAAAAGAAGGTTGTTAGCGATTAATGACCTACAGTGAGACAAATTAGCATTACAGATTACGAAACATTTGTTGGGCTATGGTTTTTTTTTATGCCATAGATTAGGCAAACGAGCAAAGACATTCGCATTCACAAAGACTGCAAGCCTAAGACTGCAAATGCGTTGCCAACCCTGAGGACTAAGATGGAATGCCTCCATGCTAGTCATTACACCGGCTGTCTTATCCCCAAACCGGAACACAACAATGCGAACACTGCTGTTTGGCGGTAGGTAAATGGATAAGATGGTAGTAGCGATCCGGACGGACCCTGCACAAGGTCCTACCCGCCTGCTAATATTATAAATGCCAAAATTTGTTGCTCCTATACGATGGCTCCTGGACGGGTTTTGAGTAGACATAGCTCATACCCTGGATTGACACATAGGCTACTGTTTATCCCGAAAAATTTAAAAGTTCCTGAGGGAATAATGGCTATCGAAATCTACGCAGACAAGTCGCCGGCAGAAGCTATTGTTAACATAATTGCCTTGCGTCTTAATTCATAAAATCTGCCCGATTACTTAGGGCTTCTTGTTTATAATGGGTTCTCACGCTCAATAAATTTAAATATAAACAGTTTCGTTCCCAATGTTTCTGTTTACAATCTCACAATCTACGTTGAGTGGTTGATTTTCTTACATTTCATGCGAAATAAAACCGATGCCAAATTCGTCCGTGGTTTTCTGTGCGAAAGCAAAGTCTGGATTACAACTTTGTTGGCGTAAGAACTACGTCCAACAGCTTTGTACTACCAAGAGGCTAAATTAAGTCGCAGACAAGGCAAAACTACAATCACGGGCAAAGATATTCGCCCACCCGTCTTTTGTTGATACAGCTGTTTACAGATGTAGTGCATAATGGTTTTCCATCGTATTTTCTCGGAAATGTTCGTATTTGTCATGCTACTTCAACCTCCGTAGGAAGGTACTTTTTGTAATGCGACCGACTGAAATAGCAAGACACGTTCGTACGTTTGCGTGAAAATACGATGGAAAACAATTATGCACTACATCTGTACAAATGTGAACTTCTTCAACCAGATATACCAGATAACATCAAGAATACAACCAATTTTGATGGAAATTGTGGTGTTTTGTTGCATAGTGAGGGTGCGGCTCCACTGAGGCGGAGACGAGCGGAGCTGTGCCAATATTAACCAATAGAATCTAAGGTAACGTTCGGAAGGCGCGCTCGACGTGACCGCATGCGCCTTCTATTGGTTAATATTGGAACATCTCCGCTCGTCTCCGCCTCAGTGGAGCCGCAACTTTGATCCAAAATGGCCACCGAACATTATTTGTAAAGGTCGTAACCAGGGCCCGTACTTTTCATGCCGTTGACGCAAGAATGACGTCACGCTACATAGACTATGATTCCAAATGCTTTTATTGTAATTATTAACCTTTAGTCAATCAATTAATCATGTAAAAATGAGTTGAGTAATGTATTGACGCGTGAAAAAATAAATACCTACTACATACCTAAAACGTAAATGAAACTATACTCAGGAGCAAAAATAACGGGTCAGAGTGCGTTTTTCATACTAAAGAGGCTATTTAGAAGCCTTGGTTCCTCGCCAGGGAATGCTTTTAGTGAAATCTGATGATGAATACCTCGAGCATCGATACAGGACTTCCAGAGTGCCTAGGATACCCAACTGAATAAATCTGCGGTTAATGCCGGAATTATGCATGTACAAAAAAAACATCTAAAATGGCAATAAAATGTGAGGAAATCCAAATGCTGACCCAAACTCTCCCGCTGTGGTGTTACCTGATTGTGGGATCAGTTACGTATCTTAAGAACTTTTGACCTCCTCTATTGAACCTCGCAGTATCCACCATTAAAACTCACCCAAAACAACTCCTGGCGAGGAACCAAGGCTTCGAAATAGTCTCGTTTCTATGAAAAACGCACTCTGACCCGGTATTTTTGCTCTTGAGTGTATTTGATTGAGAAGGACAGTGACAAACATTGAGTAACAATATCATTTAAAAAAACTTGTTGTAATATTAGTCGTGAATACAATTATGGCATTGACATTAATAAAAGAAAATTGTCTCAATTTGCCATTTTTTAGTTATGAGTGGTAACAAGAAAAGATGCTATCCTGATCCTTATATTGATTGCGATTAAGCAGTATTTAACTATAAACATTTCACCGCTTTTTGTTTAACAGTTTTTTATGTGTACCAGTTAATACATACCTACCTAAACATCTGCCACATAAAAGCAGTCATCGGCGTCAACTTTTTCCAAAGAAATCCAAAATATCCACAAATTACCTTCTCGTAGTAAACTGTAGTGTTTTGTACGACTTTCAAATTTACAGATCTTTTGGCTTCCTTTGGAACATTTAAATTTGAAATGAAATGAATAATAATTTATTTGGCACATAAATAAAAAACAGTTTACAAGCAAAATGTCTTAACCTAAATACATTTATTTTTTATTACGGCCAAATTGGTCTCCGCTCAGCTTTATGCCTCTGAATGTTGTAAATACATTCACAGGCGCCGGTTTTCAGTGAGAAAGGCGTTAAAATAATATCGCTACTATTTTGAGATCATTTTAGAAAGATCAAATTAAGCATACATTAACAAAAAATAATAATTTAAATACATCTTGTATATCTGTATGTATGTGTGTAAGTTTGAGTGTGTGTGCGTGCGTGTGTGTGTGTGTGCGTTTGAGTGTGCTTGCGTGTGCATGTGCGTATGTGTACAACTGCGTATGATCCAGATATTTGAGAAGCTAATAAATAATTCTTCAAATGCTTTTTAAAGGTAGCTACTGATTTGTTCAGTGTTTTCGATCTTATTTTCTGATTGCGTTATATTTGTTGACAATTGTACCTATAAACAAAAGACCGGCGGGTATTATTGCCGGTGATAGTATAAGGGTTGCTTGTTGACTACGGAATCCTAAAAACTTGTTTAGGGTCCGAGCGCGCGTCGAAGTACGGCGCCCAGCGCGCGTGGGGCACGGCGGGGTACGGCCTCACGGCGCTGCTCGGCGGAGCCCTGGTGGACCTGGTCTCCGGCGAGCGCAAGGACTTCACGCCCGCCTTCATCATCGCTCTGGCCGCCACTGCCGTCGATCTGTTCAGCTGTCGGGCACTGACGGTAAGTCAGTACCACAAATATGTAACGTAGCAAAACATCTAAAATTAAAAGTTATAAGTTCATTTATCATATGGCCAAAATATATCAAGTCAAATTGCATAAGGTACGAAATTAATAACATCTTGTCGTAAGTAAAATTTCTACGATTTCTATTCATAAGGTTTATAATCTTTACTGATCACTATGTATAACGTCCAAAATAATAACGCACGAAACTCTGAAAAAATGGTGTCATAAAGATGAGATAGGGTTAGGTTATGTCCGAAACCCGAAGGGCCAAAACATTTAAAAATAGGAGCTCCGCGGTAGCGCAGCTCCGTGGACTCTGTTAAATTTGATATTTAAATAAGAACATATTTGCGTTTCAAACTTGTTATAGATTAACATTGTTCACTCACGCTTTCTACATTGTAGACATATGTGTACCAAGTTTATGTCAGTTAATCATATTAATTTTGTACTTCGATATAATATTCATGAGACCATTTAGGCTTTCGACATTCTGGACGTATGTGTATCAACTTTATAACATTTGATTTTAAATGTTTTGCTACGTAGCCTACATACATACATACATACATAGTGAGCCCACGACACTAAACCCAGTCGATATGGCTACGAGGTGATATGTAATGGAGGAACACGAGATGGCCATTATGCAAGCCTAAAAAGCTGGAAAGGTCATTAAAAAAAAACGATTTCTAGTATGATAAGACTCCCAAGTTTCATTTGTTCCTCGGAACAGGGGAGGGGTAGGTACTATACGATAATGCAGTGCTGCAAGCCCCCTTTTTTTTAAATCAAAGGCAGCAGCATGATATGCGACGATTTGATAGATGACTTTCCCAAACGCATTTTTTCTTTTTTCTTTTTAATATTACCCGCTGCCTTTTTCCCGGCAGTTTATTTTCACCATCGTGTTTTTCCCCTTGCGAGTTTCATCCAGTCGCTTCTTTTCCTAGCATCATATTTGCACTGTCGTGTTTTTCCCATTGCATGAATGAAAGTTGACAGAGCCGACGGAGCTCTGCTGATGCGGAGCTAATATTTCTGGATTATTTGGCCCTCGGGCCTCGGGCCTGCTGCAAAACTAACATAACCTAAACCTACCTACATAATGATGTAATTACTTTTGAGAAAAAGTGAGACTGGGATAGAAATCGATTGGGAAAAAATGCGACTCGAAAAAAGTCGCACGAGAACAAAAGCGATGGTAATAAAATCGACCGGGGAAAAATGAAGAATGGGAGAAAATACGAAAAGAAATATCGCTTCACAGAAATAATAATTTCGTGAAAATTATCTAACAAGTCTAAGCGACGCAATAACCACTGCTGCAGTTTCCGAACAGTGGAAAAAGTGGTAAACGTAACTTATACTTGTGGTTTTACTGTACGGAATCGTATCATCTTTAATACATCATCATGTCAGCCGAAAGACGTCCACTGCTGGACATAGGCCTCCCCCAAGGCTTTCCACTCAGACTGATCTTGTGCTTTTCGCATCCACCGCGGTCCCGTGATCCTGACGAGGTCGTCCCTCCATCTTGTTGGAGGCCTACCTACAGCTCGTCCTCCGGACCGCGGACGCCACTCCAGAACCTTCTGACCCCATCGGCCATCAATCCTGCGAGCAATGTGCCCCGCCCACTGCCACTTCAGTTTAGCTATTCTTCGGGCTATGTCGGCAACCTTAGTTCTACTGCGGATATCATCATTTCTGATTCTATCACGCAGAGAAACCCTGAGCATAGCCCTCTGTCTGACTTTGAGCTTCCTTATGAGGCCCATTGTTAGCGCCCACGTCTCAGATCCGTAAGTCATCACTGGCAACACACACTGGTCAAAGACTTTTGACTTCAAACACTGCGGTAATTTGGATGAAAATACATATATAGAGAAATTCGCTTCCCGCCGTGTGTTCCTCTGTATTCACGCTCAGATCTTTAAAACTACGCAGCGGATTTGAATGCGGGTTTCATCAATAGACAGAGTGAAGAAGGTTTTATGTATAATACATTCTGGATTACGTACGGGGGTTGCAGAAGACTCACATCAACCAACTCGAACGCGGGTCGCTAGTATATTATAAAGATCAAAATGCATAATGGGTCATGAACTCATGAATCTCATGACAGATAATTGTCATAATATATTTTGGTTTTACTGTCTAAAAGCGTAAACGTTTCTGGATTTTTTATTATGCCACTGTATAGAACCCAATTGGTAAGGTTAGGTTTGTTTTATAACAGAGCTGAAAAGATTACGGTTTTAGAAAAAAAACATGATCATATTATGAATATTATGTAGTATGAATTCATGACCCTAGTGTTTCTTGTACTTTATACCAAGTCCTTATACCGTCAAGTCGGGATTAAACAAGGATGTATAAGTGCGATGGCTGATCAATTATCCTTCGAGTTTGTATTTACTTCTCTCTCATACCCAAATTAAATAACTTCACCGGCACCCGCTAAATACTGTGTAACCCGTTGCACTGTACGTTGGATCGAAAAAAATAAGTCCTTGAATAACTAACATAGGAAGTGCCAAAAAATCGCCGTTATCAGAATAAGGAAAACATTTATTGCCACTCACAACACAGTATTAAATTGAAAAAAACCGGGCAAGAACATGTAGCGACTCGAAGCCGGTAGCACAAATACAAACACAAAAAACTATCTCAAAAACATGTTCGTTTTTGTACATCTTTTGTTTTCTGCTCCTTTTTTTTTAACTACCCCGACTGCCAAGAAGGGTAATGTTTTGCCGCGTATCTACGTATGTAAGTATATTCTTTATTACCTCGTATCATCCAAACGGCTTGACAGATTTCTAAAATTAAGGTATCGTTGTAAAGAGCGACAAAAAAAATAAAATAGATGTAATTTAATGAGACAATTTAGTTATGTTTTATTTAATTTGTACTCTTTTTCGTCTCACTGTAGTTTGATCCGCAACGGCTACCGTTAGAGGGAGAGCTTTTAACTATTTTTATTTACGAACTGTCCAAATGTGGTCTTTTGTAGATTAACATTTAGATTGTTCTTATAAAATTAGCGCTGGTAAATCGTTGATATACAATATAAAATGCAGTGGACCTAGGATACTGCCCTGAGGCACTCCAACCTCATTTACTTTGATGGAAGACCTATGAGCAGAAACGGTATTGTCAGAATCTATCTGAGTTATTTCCACAAATACGTTTTTTTTACAGCTTCAATAAAAGATGATTCATGTAAGAAACAGGTGAGAAACATCATTTTTCGATTAGCTATAAAAATAACCAAGATATGAAAGACAAAAAAGTCTTTCGGCCATTCTCACGATTGGGTGCTCTCCGCCCAATTACCGGATCCTTTCTTTTTTCATTTAACTAACTTAATAACACAAGAATATACTTTTTTTGTGTTGCACTTTGTCTCGGCAACCCAAGTGTCCTAGGTGCCATAATGTGTGGTTCGAAAATAAATCTTATAATATAATTATTATCGCTGCTAACTACTGGTACATTTAAATATATTTCAGCGACCATTTTCCAACAGCTCCCGTCTCTAACTAGCCCTGATGACTCCGGCAAGGCGCTCCGCGACGTGCTGCGTATCCCGCGAGTCATTGTCTTCATCCTGTTCGCTGTGGTCGCCGGCACCTTCGACAGCTTCATCATCTACTACATGTTCTGGTGAGTGCTGATTTCTAATCATCATCATAAGGAATATTTATGACTCTTTTCACAGCTTGAATATAAGCTGATCCATGTAACCAACAGTTGAAAAAACATTTTTGAATAGCTACTCCTGGGAGTATAGAAGTTCAGAACGAGAGGGAAACTTTTATAAAGATACCTTCTAAGCCTTCCGGGCTGTTTGGAACTAATCTCGAAATACAGTATACTGAATACGACCTAAGATCTAAAAGACCTTTTCTCATAAGGGATGAAACCCGAATTTACTTACTACCAAACAGAGCGGTTCTCGATATATACCATTGTCAATAAAACCCAATTTCAAATGGACCGAGTCGCATTTAAACTTATTCCCAAAATACACTAAATTCTAAGCTATAAGGTTCAAGTTGAAATGGAAACCACAAGTACTTATCAATATGTTGCGGTCGGAGCTCACCCAGGTAGAAGGCCGGCGGCGAGGCGTGTGGCATACGGTACGGTTTTTAATGTCAAGCCATTACAACTTGAAATGTATGGTTTCGAACGGAACGGAGGGAACGGAAGTTTTGAGTCCGTCCGGATCGCTACCACCATCTTATCCATTAACCTACCGCCAAACAGCAGTGTTCGCATTGTTGTGTTCCAGTTTTGGGATAAAACAGCCGGTGTAATGACTAGCATTGTGGCATTCCACCTTAGTCCTCAGGGTAAGCAACGCATTTGCAGTCTTATGCTTGCAGTATTGTGAATGCGAATGTCTATGGGTCACAGTTTCCACTTACCATCAGATGGCCTGTGTGCTCGTTTGCCTTCGCTATGCCATAAAAAAATAAAAAAATAAGAATGCTAGGGATAAATTCTTTATGACGATTCGGACATCATAGTAAAATACCACTATACGTATATCCATATGTGTCACTGTGTATATTTGTGACACATATGGCTCTGTGCGTGGCTCTGTGAATTACGTTTATATGTTTATGTGTTTGTTGGTTTGTCCAGGTTTCTGGAAGAGCTAGCGGAAGAGACTGGATCGGTGGCGAAGATCAAGCTCATAGAGGGCGTGGTGGTCGCCGGCCAGAGCTTCCTTGGGGAGCTTCTGTTCTTCTACTTCTCTGGTAAGGCCTTGCCCATTTTCATGGCTCCGTAGAAAAATTGCAAAGATACCTCATGAATCTTACGATTTTTGCTGTTTCCAAGAAAAAAACTTAGTTTTCATAACGAGTCCGGTTTATAATGTCAAGTTCTCACAATGCCGATATCGCACAATGCCGAGATCTCACAATGCCAAGATCTCATAATGCCGAGATCTCACAATGCCAAGATCTCACAATACCGAGAACTCACAATGCCGACATCTCACAATGCCGAGATCACACAATGCCGAGATCGCACAATGCCGAAATCTCACAATGCCAAGATCTCATAATGCCGAGATCTCACAATGCCAAGATCTCACAATACCGAGAACTCACTATGCCGACATCTCACAATGCCGAGATCACACAATGCCGAGATCGCACAATGCCGAGATCTCACAATGCTGAGATCTCATAATGCCAAGATCTCACAATACCAAAATCTCATAATGCCCAGATCTCGAGATCACCTGGCTCTATATACATTTAGCTAATAAATAAAAACGTATTAATTCAAAAACTATCCTTTATTAACAATTAAAAACCCTCTTTTAATAAAACAAAACATTTTTCTTCATAGCTTACAAATCAAATATAAACGAGTATTCCGGCTCGATCCTTACATTATCATTATCAATACTATTAATGTCGCTTACATCTACCTAAAATATTTCTTGTTTCGCCAAGGTAATACTCTTTAGAAACTGAATTGGTGAAATTTCTTGATTGGAAAGCATTTTTAATTGTGTATTGTATATTTTTTCAAATTTCACATTTTTTCGTTTTTGAGAACAATTCAATGTAAACAACGATCTTTTGAGTTTCATATTTTGTAATTTTGCTTCTTTTTTTATGTTGTGCAAAAACAAAATCAACGTAGGTTTATGAGGCATTCGGACGTTTAATCGACGGTGCCATGATTCGATGCAATTGGTCGTGCGATGCCTCGCAGTCGAACAGTCTATGATAGACCCCATCTCACTCCATTGTTTAAGGAAATATTTTTTAAACTTATTCATTGGTTCACAGTCAGGACCGTTCTCAGCAATAGTTGCCCAAACCTCATTTAAATATGACGCAGGTAAGAGCGGTAAGTTCGCAGTCAATCTTGCTGTTTGTCTGCCTTCTTTTGAGGTTGTCAGTTTAAAGTCCTTTGCGTGTCTCCATATGGCTTGATTGTAATGGAAGTAGCATCCCGTCAATTTTGAGCCCTTAAATACTGTTTTAAATGCATTCATTTGGGCAACTTCAAAATCACACTTATAATTTTGAATGTTGATTCCTATCACATCACGTAATATTGTAAATAATGCGTTTTATGTTTCTTGTTTTTTGTTTGGGAGTAGTGCGAACACTGCAGGAACTACGTTACTAGACGTATCTCCACTGGCTGCCTCCACGTGGATAGTAAAAAGTTGTCTAAACGGTTTCGGGCATCTTTTGAACGTTCCGTCTCCAAAAAACTGTTTGTTGTGTTTGCCATGTGATTTCAACCATTGCCTGCTGAATTTGGTGCAAAAAACAATCATTTTTTCATCGGCACCACATTCGTACTCAGCCACTAGAAAATCTTCGGCAATCATTTTTGGAATTTGCACATCATTACAATTTAAATATTCCGTATTTTTCACATTCAGGAATCTTTTGCGAGCTCTGTATAAGCTATGCTTCACTGACTCGTACGATGCGGTGCTGCAGCTAGGAAACTCTGATATTATATTATCAGATTCTGTCTCCAACTGCAGTAAAGTACTTTCAAAAATTTTTTTTACTGGTTCCATACTTGTGCAGACCTCTTTTTTGCAGACATTGATAACTGCATCCCTTTGATTCTGAACATAGTTGCGTTTGCAACTGTGAATACTTTGCCTTAATACAGTTGATCGACTTTCATCAAGGGATATCGAAGCACTGCACTCTTGCCGGTCTCGAGCACAACGCCATCGGCTACCATTTTTGATGATGGTGTCAAAATTGTAGCGGTAGCCATCGTACAATAGTCCTTGATTACTTTTATTGTTAGATATAAATATTAATACCTTTTTAAACATTTTCTATCTGTCGCAATTGTCAGACCACACACAATAGAATAATTGAAAATTGTCGCTGTCATTTATTTGACAACATTGTCAAGTATAAGTTTTTTTTACATTTATCAAATGGCATATCGAGTCTTACTAAGAAGTTGAAATATCAACACGTATTAAAGAAATAATTTTTTGAAGAAAATAATGTCGAAGCTAGTAGTAAGTTGCGGGTTCGAGTATTCGTGCCTATGAAGTTTTGAGACTGTACTTTTTTGCACAGTCATCCATCATATAGTTACTCGTATCAAGACATGTAAAAGTGCCTACAGGAGCTAACAATTGAATAAAGATTTTCATTTTCATTTTTAAGACAAATCCAACGGGCTAGATATCTTATTTGGTTGCGGAGTTCCTATAGCCACCTTCCGACTGCATCATCAAACCAGCCGTGGTTTCCAAACAACCGGTATTTACGAAACTGAAGTCGTTTCACTGTCATAGAATAAGTAGTGTGTACGCATTTACATAGAAATAAATCAATCTCAATTCTGTGTTTTTTTTTTGTATACTGTTAGGCACTCATTTATGTAGTCATTAATCAATACCTACATGCGTTCTTCATTAATAAAAAAACAGGGAAGAGCACCTCGGACGAGTCGGGTTCCGTAGCTGTTACTACAGAGAAATTCATTAGAATTGAAAGAAAAACCCGATACGAAAGAGTGGAACTGCAGAAATGTGGTTCTTCATAGCACCTACGTCCTATTAAATACTATAAGGGTTCCATTTGTGCCATTTTGGCTCCGGAACGCTCAAAACAACTAATTTAACCATATTTCGATCTTCTGTAAAATATTAATACTAATTTTAGCTTAAACGTTTTAAAAATATATTTTTCTTCAAAAATGTGAATAGTTTAAGTTTATATGGCTATTTTTTGTCATTTTGAAACCTTGTCATTTTAAAACCGTGTTATTTTGCGATGTAGTCATTTTGAAACCTTGTCATTTTGAAACCTTGTCATTTTACGATGTAGTCATTTTGAAACCTTGTCATTTTGCGATGTAGTCATTTTGAAACCTTGTCATTTTGCGATGTAGTCATTTTGAAACCTTGTCATTTTACGATGTAGTCATTTTGAAACCTTGTCATTTTGCGATGTAGTCATTTTGAAACCTTGTCATTTTGCGATGTAGTCATTTTAAAACCTTGGCATTTTGCGATGTAGTCATTTTGAAACCTTGTCATTTTGCGATGTAGTCATTTCACGATTTCTTGTTGTCATTATAAACCGGACTCTTCATAACAGCTACAAAATATTTAAAAATCATGGAGTCGGATTTGATTTAGGGGGTGCAAAACGGTTCACTTTTAAATCGCATTTTTTTTTACGCATAATGTATCTTTACGCATAAAATAACAGCAGTGTTCGCATTGTTGTGTTCCGGTTTGGGGATAAGACAGCCGGTGTAATGACTAGCATAGAGGCATTCCATCTTAGTCCTCAGGGTTGGCGACGCATTTGCAGTCTTAGGCTTGCAGTCTTGTGAATGCGAATGTCTATAGGTCACAGTTCCCACTTTCCATCAGGTGCTCTGTGCCATAAAAAAAAGAAAAAAAGATGGACATTGTGCGCGCCTTGATGGCAGCGTCAAATTCAAAGAAAACCTGTTAACTTTAAAACAGCTATGTTGACATTAAAAATAAAGAAGCGTAAAAAGTTATGTCATAAAAAAAAAGAAAAAAAGATGGACATTGTGCGCGCCTTGATGGCAGCGTCAAATTCAAAGAATTCCTGTTAACTTTAAAACAGCTATGTTGACATTGAAAATAAATAAGCGTACAAGTTATGCCTTCCAAAGGGATCCCATGCGAAACGTGCTCGCCTGGCATTCAATTTGTATGGGAAATTGACAGCTACGCAATTTAAGCGTCGCGGTCGCCTCACATCTTTTTTTTGATCTCCTCAGGTAAAATTATAAAGCGCTTGGGATACGGAAAAACTCTGACGCTATCTCTATCCTGCTACGCGCTTCGGTTAGCGCTCATCTCCTTCATCCAACACCCGTGGCATCTCGTGTTCGTAGAGGTAAGGAATGCAATGTTTATAGAGTTCCGTACCAAAATGGTAAACAGGGGACCATTATGGTGAGACTTCGTTGTCTGTCTGTGTTACAGCAGAAAACGGGTGCGGTTTGTGTGGCCATTAATTTTATGGTCATTTGAGACGTTCGAGATAATCTCGAACAAATGATTGTATTTGATCCTTGATGTTTTTCTTTTAGCGTTGTTTTGTGTTAAGTGTGTCACTTTCCGTTTTTTCACCAAGCGGTTCCAACGGAAGACCAGTGCTGGTTCTACGGCTAGCGAATGCTGAGTTGGGACCGTTTCGCAACAATTTTTCTGTGTTGATATTTTTGTATCTAAGTGATGTGGTTTTGTTTTGTTGCGAATAAATGTTTCTTTATCTTTATCTTTATCAGAATTTCTTAGCAACTACAAATGCCATTTGCCAACTTCAAGATTTTAAAATGGAGGGTTATGCAATGGAAGTGGTTTGATTATAACAATTGGGTTGTCATATGACACACAATTCTTTTTTTTCTTTGAGATGGTGATGACCATGATAATGATAAATATGATGATGATAGCTATGATGATGATGACGATGACGATGATGGCGACGACGACGATGACGGTGACGACGACGATGGTGAAGGTGGTGGTGGTGGTGATGATGATGATGATGATGATGATGATGATGATGATGATGATAATAATGATGATGATAACGATGATGACGACCGTTGGTTCCAGTCGGTGATGCAGGGCCCGACGTACGCGCTGTGCTACTCGGTGATCGTGGGGTACGCGGCGCACGTGGCGCCCCCCGGGTACTCCGCCACCGTGCAGGGCGTCGTCGCCGGCATGGACGACGGCGTCGGTAACTACACCTTTATAATATCTGATTCAGCCACAATAAAAACTGATTCATGCAACAAACACTTGAGAAAAATCTTTTTAAATAGCTATAAAAATAACCTAGCTATAAGCCAACAAAGACTTGTTCTTATCTCTTAGCAAAACAGAATTTAACATGTAACAGTGCGTATCGGGTCTCTCTGCCTAATTAACTAGTTAGCAGCTTTAAATGTTTGTATCATCCGTATTTCTGTGATCTCTTTTACGGTATTTTCATATTTTGTTGAGAAAGAAGAATCGGTTCAGTAGATCCAGAGATTACCCCCTTACAAAGTCACAAACTTTACCTCTTTATAATATTAGTATAGAAGTATAAAGACTATGTGATAGATAAAGCTTGTGTGGTCTCCTTGGCAGGGTTCGCGCTCGGCTCATTAGTGGGCGGGCAGCTGTACGGCTGGGCGGGCGGGCGCGGCGCCTTCCGCGCGATGGCGGGCGCCGCCGCGCTCGCCGCCGCCGGACACTTCCTGCTGTTCCGGTGGGTCGCCAGCGACAGCCCAGGTAAGAACCCCCACCATCATTTACCAGCTTCTGTCTGAAACTTCGCCTACATTGACCGTGCGACAGTGTTATTTGGTAGCCAGTGTGTTAATAATTCAGGGTATTAGGTAAATGTATTCAAAATGTCAACTGAATCCATCCAGCAATTACGGCGTGGAATAACATACAAACACACACACACACACACACGAACACACACACAGACACACACACACACACACACACACACACACACACACACACACACACAGACACACACACACACACACACACACACACACACACACACACACACACACACAGACACACACACACACACACAGACAGACACACACACACAGACACACACACACAGACACACACAGATACACACAGACACACACAGACACACACACGCACGCACGCACGCACAAACTTTCTTGTTTATAATAATAGTGTAATAGTATTTGCCTGAGATGTGATACCGCTGATCTTGTCTTTTGTTCCTTTTCCCGTGAAAAATATCAATTATTTAAGATGAATAATATACTATCTGTCAGTTCAGATTCAGAGCGCCCTGCGAAGGTGCACCACGCTAACTAGCGTTTCTATTTGATTCGTTTTTAAACCAATCGCGTCACTGGTAGATCACGTGATACGAAAAGTCACGTGATCTACCAGTGACGCGATTGGCTAAAAAACGAAAAGAATAGAAACGCTAGTTAGCGTAGTTCGTCTTGCCAGGGCCCTCTGATTGTGGACTATATGTGTGCCAAGTTTTATCCGTTGAGCCGTTTATATACGTGATTAAAGAGAATCCTCGGAAACCAAGACCTGCCTCAGGCCATTGTTCTAGCATTCATTATTTATTTCATGGCGGGTGTGGGAGTAAAATCCGCCACTGAAAATAACCTTAAAATGTATGCATGAAATGTTCGTCAGAATGGGTTTTTTCACGTTACAGACCAAAAAACAGAACCATCCACGCCCGAAGAAGGCGAAAAGATGCTTGAAGACAACACCGCCATCTATCGGGCAACGGTCGTGCCGATCGACGACAAGAAACTCGAAATGCGGTAACCTGAGTTAGTTCTCCTATTCGACAAGAGATGGCGCTCATAGTGTAAACGAAATAATATTAGTCGCTAGATGTCGTTGGTAACGAGTTTTAAAACAGTACCAATTTTTAGGCCATTCGTTCTTTTATAATTTAATATTAATAATCCCATGTTGACTATCGGTTGGACTTTACCAATCGGACTTATATTTTTTATTTATACAACTGTACAAATTGCTTGGAAGAGGCTGTACAATTTATGACTACAAGGAGAAATGAACAAGGTAAAAAATAATTTAGCTCGCGTACTGAGACTAGATCGTAATGGGATATAAACCCTGTTCAGACTTACTTGTCTTAAGCAGTAAACAACTTTATAACCTCAAAATGGAACTTTTTTTTGTATGGAACAGCAATTTTAAAGCAATCACGGACAACACATTGTCCGAGTGATGTCCAAAATGTTTTCTCAGTTTACTTTATTTATGATAGAGTTGTTTTAGCCAAAAAAGTTTCATTTCGAGGTTAGAAAGTGGTTTACCATATAAGACAAGTAAGTCTGAACAGGGTTTAGTTCTTACTCTTACAGCTATTAGTTCTAAATCTTTTTCTGCCTGAGAATTGACAGATTTCGACCATAATACGGTCTCTAGAATGAAAAGAAAGTATTGTATTTTTTTATTTTGTAAAAAAAAACAAATTTACATATCTTTTTGCTGAAGTATTTTTGTATATATTGTCTGTAAGGTTACCAACTTTTAATACTGTCTGTGCTGTAACAAAATGGACAGATTTATTTTTGGTGTGGCTTTACTTTTACGTAAGAATTATTTCCTTAAAATGAATTCGGTTCATCTTTTCAATAGTTATACAGGATTCATTCATTATAATAATGATATTCAAGGTGAACATTTTTTTATAGTATTTTTATAAGATCGATAATAAAGAACACTTTTGTTTTAAAATATTGAAGACTTGTGCCATAAAATAAAGGAACAATTTTATTTATATGAATAAGTAGGTAATAAGATTTTTAAAACTGATGGGTTTAAGGTTATAATTATTAGTGATGAATTTAGGTTCTTTATTTATTTATTTTGAAAAGTGAATGTATGTGTTCAGAACTTTCATTTTTAAAACGACCGCGAGTTTGCCGAACTAGTACCTTTTGACATCTCAGAAAAAGAAAAACGAAAGACTAAAAATAGAAAACGAAAATGAAATATAAAAAAACAAAACATCAATTCACACAAAACAAAAGTTTTAGTCTGTGGGCGTGGCGTGGCGTGCCTGGGGGGATCAAACTGAATTGAACCTGTATTTTTTTCATGTAATATTTTATGCTCGTTCATCATCAATTGAGGTATGGATTTCTATTTTTTTAAATTTAAATAAATAAAGGGTGCTATAATAAAGTGTAATAGAGCTAATATTGTTTACCATATTTAGATATATATTATTATATATATTTTATTAATTTAAGTCAGTACTTAGTCATATTTTTAACTTCCCTGTACAGTCGGCTGAAAATGTGGTCTACCACCCTACAGTTGAAGTTCATTTGCACGTCATAAATATAAATAAATAAATAAATATCAGGGGACAATGTCACACCAAATTGACCTAGTCCCAAACTAAGCTCTAGGCTTGTGCTATGGGTACTAGACAACGATATAGATACTTATATAGAGAAATATATACTTAAATACCGCTCGTTCCCTTAAAACCATAATTGCAAAATATCTAATTGCCGATTTACCCGTTTTCTGAAATATGAAATACCCAAAATACCAGACTTTCTTTTTACCGTGTTTCTTTTTATATCGGATTTCCAAATCAACGTGTTTTCAAAACATCATGTTCTCTTTAAAACCGAATTCCCATAATACCAGATTTTGATAACACTAGGCCGGCAAAACACAATGTACTTGAATCACCCAGTTTCTTAAGCTACCAGATACTCCAAATATCAGATTGCCAGTTTACTTAATTCCCAACACACCAGATGCTGATCATACTTGATTTCCGAATGCCTAAATTCCTAAAACACCGGATTTTTACTTTGTTAGATTACATAAGTACGGTTAGACAACAAAACCAACTGTAAATATCAAATTTTTATTGTCAACTATTTACAACTGAACTTTATCATTAGCAAATGGCAAATACAGTCTATAAATAAAAAAAATCATCATCATCATGGTGGCCTTTTGGTGATCCAATCTTGGATGTAGGCCTCTTCCCTCCAAAATTTTGGTGAATTCAAAATATTTATATAGGTATAGGTACACATTTTTTTATCGGCTTCAAAAAAAGGAGGTGGTTCGCAATTCCCCGGAATCTTTTTTTTTACGTATGGTACCTAATTAAGGTAAATGCACCTATCATACGTCAGAAGGAGGGTTATGTTTTTCGAGCGTATGTATGTATGTATGTATGTATGTCTATTTCTGAGCACGCTCTGCAGCCTAAACGGCTTGACGGATTTTAACATAGAGGTGTCATTCGATTCGTCTTAGTTGGCGAAGTGACATAGGGTACATAATATTTCAAAAGGCGTCCTCGAAAAAATAATGGACGGGCATTTTTTTTAATTATTATTATGACAATATGCGTATCAAATGAAAGCTATGAACAACTCATCCCCAAAAGAAGAGAAAAGAAGTGACAAAGTTGGTATTTAACGCAAACGAAGTCCTGAATCACCTGACCGTACTTGTTTGATATTTGATATTCTGGGGATCTGGTGTTCTTAGATCTGGTATATCGAAAATATGGTTTATCTGAAATCTGCTCATTGAAAAATCTAGTATTACATGATCATGCTAAGGCGAGATAAAGTTCTTTCGAGAAAATTGTGTTTTCCGAATCAGGTTTGTAAAGTATTTCAGTGTTTTGAAATTCTTGTGATTTCGAAATTTGATATTTTCGGTATAAGGTTTTATAGGGAACATGGTGTATTGAGAACATGGTATTTTATAAAACTGATATAAAAAGGAACATAATATATAAAAATACTGGTATTGAGGGAATCTAATATTTTGGTAAGCATGTATATCGGCAATAAGATATTTTGCAATTATGGTTTTCAGGGAACGAGCGTTAAATACATAGAAAACATCCATGACTCAGGAACAAATATTCGTGCTCATCACACAAATATCTACCCTTACCGGGATTTGAACCCAGGACCGCTAGCTTTGTAGGCAGGGTCACTACCAACTAGGCCAGCGCATGCATGATACAAGTTCGATTTTCTCTTGCAATAATATTATGACAGTGACAAGTGTCAACCTTCGCCATAATTAGATCTCACAGAAACTTTTGCCAAAACTGGTAGACCACTTTCCTGGCAGACCATACCTACATACTTAGTAATTTTATATATTTTATTCGTTACTATAGGCATGTCGTTCGAGTTATGTATGTACTCGTACATACCGCGACGGCTAGAATAAGTTTCGTAGAAGTTTCGTTTCGCCGAGCACATATGACGTTTCAAATTTTCTAAAACTGACTTGTGACTTTCCTAACCGGAGTCACGGTTTAAAATGAAAATTACATCGGTTCAGGAAAAAAACGAAAATGTAGTGCTGAGAGGCGTCAATTTCGACGTCACGGATCACCCATGGCAACATTATGCTACAATCGTATATTTTTCTAAATTCTTTTTCTTTATTGTTTCTATATTTCTCATTGGTAAAACACACGTGACACTTCTAATCCGACGCTGCGTTGTTACTTTTAGAGATATCATAAAGTCTTCTGCGAAGTTTTCGGCGAAACGAAAAATCCAAACTACTTTACCATTGAATTATATATTTTTAATGTTGTATTCTTGACGGTTTGTGTTTTTATTAACACACGTTATCATGAATTTGTTAGTTTATAATTTTATCAATGAATTGACTGAACTTTGCCAAATGGTTGATTTATTAAAGTTTTATATACATAAAGAGTTTTATTACATTTCACTCACATATATACCTTCACGAAGAAGAGTCTATAGCTCTTAAGCCCGATTGTTTGAACTGGGCTATTCTAGGCGGTAAAAACCATATCGTCTTTAATCTGTTTTTTCTTTGCCCTGCGGCGAATTGAGCAGCTACTACCACGGGAATATGGCGTTTCCACAATGAAGTGATTTCACCAGTGTCAAGTAAATATAAGTATAAATAAATATAGCAATAAAACACAATCCTGTACCACTGCGAGTCCACTTGAAACGAGAAGTAAGATGCCAGATGCACGAAATAAGTCCAAGTCTTCTATCACTGTGCAACACAAAGGCATAAAAAGTAAAAATCACTAACAGAAAAGAACTTTGAACACCTGGTGACATTGACTATACGGTAAATATTTATAAAAATACGTTGATAAAAACGTATCCGTCTATCCCACTAGTCCCATTGAGTTGTCTCATTATGGGACAACTGAGACATTTTCGTCCCAGTAGTCCCATGGGACATGTGGCACTAATATTTACATTTTATTTTTGTTCCTAAATTCCCATTACCGTTTGAGTGAAGTTCAAAAAGTTGGAACACCGAAGTCAGAAATCAATCAGATAGTAATTAAGAGCTCATTTTTAGGTGGTCTGGGCATTCGGGCCTGCTGCAAAACTAACATAACCTAAACATACCTGAGACTTTTGAGACAAAAATATTAGTGCCAATTGTCCCATGGGACTAATGGGACGAAATCGTCGCAGTTGTCCCATGATGAGACAAATCAATGGGACTAGTGGGATGGACGTAACGATCCCTGTATGGGGGCATCATTAATATTTCGCATTGGTTTAAAAAAAAAGTTGGTAAATTATGCGTAAATAACACATTCTGAAAAAAATCCGATGCTATTACGGTTCGAAAGATACATCTGTTTAAAGTTTGGACAGGCAGACAGACAGACAGACAGACAGACGGATAGCGTAGACTAAGTATTAGGGTCCCGTTGGGCGTTTTTCGGGTAACAAACCTAATAAAAACTCGTTTTCAGTTTTTTTAGCTACGGGTATGAAGGTTTTCACTCACAACTACCATCGTGTGTACGGGACGTTTCAATGTCCTACCGATTTATATATGTAATAAAAATCTTCTTAAATCAAATATCGTAGCGGACGGTACGTTTATTTTACTCCTGAGACTCAATGTCGTTTTTGAATGTTTTATATTTTCGGTTTCGTAAAGCAAACAATCATTCAATTTTAAATATTTTTTTATTACAAATCCGCATTCAATAGGGAAGCTATATTGTTCTACCAATTCAGTTTCGTAAATTGGAACTTTAAGGTGTGATGACGCCACATATGCGTCACGCAGCCTAACGGACGCGTTCAGAGTCGGTGAGAGAGTAGTTATTTAGCGTCGATTTTTAACACACAACTTTGAAAAAGGAAGAGTTTAACTCTAAATTAATCTTGAGTAAGGCAGAAAAAGGAAAATTGTTGATTTACATTTGATGCGTATAACTTATAATTATATACACAATTTATAAATTAACTTACACTTATTAAATATAATGTTTAACATTCAAAACTAAATCGTATGCAAAAATTACTTAATTCTCTACCAGCTAGCTTTCTGTCCCCACTATTAATGGAATTAGTGGTATTTTTTCCAAGTAGTAACATTATTTAAAAGAACTAAAACATATTCAAAAATCGACGAAATTGGACAAGATTTAGTGGATCACAAACGTTACCTGCCAGATGCAAATATAAAGTTTAAATTTTGACAGCTACGCGATTAAGGGTCTCCCCACACATCGACGCGGAATCGGCGTTAGCTGATCAAAAAACTGTGCGCGCGCCGTGTGTGCGCCGGCGAGGGCTGAACAGTTCCGATCACGGCCGAGTAGCTACGGTGAGAACCGATTAGAGCTGGCGACAGCCGTTCAGCGTCGATAGGTGTAGGGAGACCCTTAGTTTTAGATAGAGGGCTATCTGACGTCTCTACGGCAGTTCGGGGCACGCGAGAGCCGACCGTAGGTTTACAGCTGCTGCAACAGCCAATCGCAGGCGATCGGGCAACTCTACAGCCGTACCGAGGGTGAGACTGCTGAACGTAGGTGTATAACCGCTGAGATGGCCGATCGCCAAAATGCGAATAGTGTGGTGTAAAGTACTCGGCGAAAGCCGATTCCGCGGCGATAGGTGTGGGGAGACCCTTAAGTCAAAGTTCCTTTATTTACATAGTAACAACCTCAGGATGGTGCGTCTTCATATGCCCCTTCAAACTACAGTTCTGCACGAACGCCTGTCCACACACCGCACAAGTAAACCTCCTATCATTATTATGTATCCGCATATGTTCCCTCAACGTTTTTTTCCTAGCGTACGCTTTCTTACAGACAGCACATTCGAAAATCCTTGCACCATTATGTTTAACCATATGGGATTCCAACTCCCTACGAGCAAAGAACTTGTTCAAACAGATATCACATTGAAAATACCGTTCCTCTAAATGATCTCTTTTCATGTGCCTAGAAAGCATGTAACGTCTCGCATAAGACTTATCACATACATTACACTTGTACTCCAATTCTGGGACGCCGTGCACCTCCACAAGATGTTGGTGCCGCTTAAAATAATCAGTGAAACGTTCCCCGCATTTCGGACATTTGAATCTCTTTACCATTTTATGAACAGTGTCCACGTGACTTTTGTGCTTCTGGTGGGAAGGAAACACTTTGTCACAGACGTCACAACGGAAGTTCCCTTCAACATGCATAGTCTTCGCATGCATTTTTAATCTGTAGTTAGTAACAAATCCAGTTCCGCATTCGTCGCAAACATAATTCCTAAAGTGCGTGTTCATATGCCGTTCCACAGATCCAAACGATTCATATCTAAAACCACATAATTGGCATTCAAAATTGTTACCCAAAGGAATCTTGAACGGTATAATTCTATCTTCAAAACGAGGGTAAATCGTTTTATTATGCGCCGATATTAGATGTGCTTTTAATTCTTTTAAATTAGGCATATCACTAGCGCATATGCCACATTTCAAATCTGCTATATCAACGTTAATCACCAGACAGTCCATGCTGTGAGACGTCAGAGATTTCCGAATTTCAACGTTAGAGTGTCCCGTCTGATGTTTTCTCAACTTCTGTATATTTTCAAATAAGCTCTTACAATAAAAACAGGGAATCCCGTTTCTACTTTTGCCTTTGAAAGGCGCTACGTTAGAATTTTCCAAGATGACGGCGGCGTTGTTGACGAGTGCGTTCTTCTCTGTAATAAATTTTCTCCTTTTTCTTTCTCTTATACTTCTGGGGCCTTCGCCGTTTTCGCTCAGGAGGGCAGCTATATCTTTCGTTCGGACTTTTTTACCTAGAAAAAATACAAAATATGTTAAACACGGACGGACAATGGATATATGTTCGCGGGATGCTGCCCCCCACGTGTCCCAAGCAGGACAGGGATGGTTTAAAACCGGTAAAGAGGAAGAAGAGGTCTTCCCCGAAGAACCTGTGTGTCCTGTTACGCCCACGACGCAGCTGTGAAGCTCGCAGAGTATGTACGTGTAAAGAAAGATGGTTGAGCGCCACAAGGTAAATTTTAAATCTTTGTGGTGAGAGTACCGACCAAAGATCTGTCGACCTTTTTAAAGGAGGAATTCTGGCCGAGGGGTGTCATATTTCGGCTATTTCGTGGCCGCAGACTAGCTGACAGCGCGCAAGTCTAGTAGTAGTCGCGTTAATTTTTAAATTATAATATATTATTATGTATGTTAGTACAAATATTTGTATCATGCGATAAGATCCCAGAGTACACGCGCAGCCACAGCACTACTATATGGAACACGAAAGAACAATACAACGAGTTGACTGTACAGTCTCCCAATAAAAATGCTGCGCATACTTGGAACCTTGTCGTTGTGAATGTCGTGGTCATTTTCATGTGTGTCATTTGATGTCCTGTTCGAAGTTTACTATGACAACGCACTAAAGCGCTTAACATTTTATAACACAAGCAAGAGTTCGGAACTAGGTCAATTTGTGGATGATTGTCCCCGGTTAATATTTATTTAAATAAAATTGGCAAGACGGCATACCCTTTAGAATATCCAACTGCACAACATATTTCGGACACATCTCATATAGCGTGTCTCTCGTTGGGAGCATTCTCAGTTTCTCCGGCGGGAAACGAGACAGCAACTGCGCCTCAGCTTCCTCCAAATGGTACTCATCAGATGGTGCATTGCTAAATCCTGGAAGTAATAAAACGATCGTTTTATACGCCACTAGCGTTTTTTTGTAACACCTGGACATAATGTAGAAATTCTAGAATTTATGATACATAAATATGTTCTCCTTGAATCACTCTATCTATTGCGGAGAACCTACCTAAAAGGAGACTTAGTTTTGCGAATACTGCTGTTTGGCGGTAGTTTAATCGATAAGGTGGTGCTGCACAAGGTTTGAAAAATCTAAGTGTACAAACGGCGGGAAGCAACATTGTTTTACACTTTGTACAGATGGCAGGACAAGATAATGTGTAGAACTCATTAGCATAAAAGTTAACAGGCTGTATATTGCTGCCCCAATATTATAGGGTTCTATGTTACATTGTCAGGGTATAGTTGGTTCAAAATAAGCTGGCGTGTCTCCACTTTAACGTTAACAGTAGGGATAATAAACAAAAGCATCATATTACAATTGTATTTTGAAGTGGTCGGGTGGTGGTGGTAGTATAAGGTCGACGGAGCTCCGCACTGCGGAGCTGTTATTCTGTTATGACTCGCCTAGGCAGAGCTCTAACCTAACCTATAAACTTTTTCTGTTGTGGTCACTGTTCTAACCTAACCTTCAATTTATAAAGTTTTGGGATGCAAAGTGTTCACTTCATGTGCTAAATATTGCTTTGCCAGATAAAAGTACTCCAATAGATTTGTTAGGTAATGTAATGACATTAGATGAAATATATACACACTCAGTAACAGAATATTTAAAAAAATATACATTACCAATGTCATCATGCTCAATGTCCAAGTCCTGTGAGCCAACCTGCATTTCCACAGGTTCAGACGTTTCCAAGTGCTGCAGAGCCTCCTGAATTTCCTCGGGTTCTATCTTCACATCCATCATCAGCTCTTGCTTTATCCCACGCTCTGGTGGGTTTTCTATAACTGCAATGACATTAATAAAAATGTTTTTTATGATGTTCTTGTAAAATGTTTGAGATTATTATTATATATATTCTAAGTCCCCATCTAAGCTATTTTTATTTCTTTTGTATTCATCAGTTAAGTTAGACAAACACACACACAAGACAGAATTCCAGGCGATTATTCCGAAACTATTACAGATATCGCAAGTATCATACATTTTGACAATAACACTCCCATACATTTAGTATGAGATTAGTAGAAAGGTTTCCTTATTTTAAAAGGTTATTTTAGCTTAGTACTGATATTAAACGAAACCATATTAGGTTAATAAACGGCTTCCTTCAATATCAGTACCAAGCTAAAATAACCTTTTAAAATAAAAAACTAAAACCTTTCCACTAATCTCATACTAAATGTTTAATATCAAAATTCATGATACTTCGCCTTTGATTTTTAAAAAGTTATTAATGTCAATTTACTCATTAGGTAACGTACTTTCGATAACAGTTTAAAGTTATTTGATATCTGCATTAGTTACGGAATAATCGCCTGGATACACTTAACGATTACGCCCTGTTTATTATTGACAGGTTGCAAGCCATCGCCTAACAATACTACAAGCTCTTAACATATTTTTATTAAATAATAAAAAACAGACACACAACCAATCCAAACTTCAGTGTATTGCCGTTGCACAAATACACGCCGTGACATATTAAATATACATCTGCAATCTCAAGTCTGCTAATCAGTTGCCAATTCAGCGGACTATGCCTTTATGCTACTAATTTCATCAGTTGTCTTATCCCGACACTGGAATACAACAATGTGAACGCTGCTGCTTAGTGTTAGTTTAAAGGATAACATAGTGGTAGCGATCCAGGTGGACCTTGCATAACGTTACCACTAAACGTTCTATCCTTTTTATGTTGTGTTTGAGTACTTGCAGCATATTCTGAAGCATACTCGAAGAAACTCACTTGGAGGAAAAATATTCTTTGGACATCCTAGGGTTACTAATTCTAATTCTACCATACCAAGTTAAATAAATGTTGATATTTTAAATGAACCAACATACTAGCTACAAACTCGTTCTGCTGAGACATCACCGCCAACATCCTCTCAGCGCTAATCACCATCATTCTAAAAGCGTTCGCCTCCCGTAGCTTATTTATGCACTCCGTACAAATCAAGTTGCTGCTATTACAAAGAGTTGATAGCTGAAAACAAGAATATGATGTCAAAATTTGCATGTCCAAAATTTGCATGGCAAAAGCTATAAAAAAATAAAAATAAAGATATACACACTTATGTTTACCAAAACAGTTTTGAACATCTCATATATCCTGGCGTTTTTTAATACTTTTGTGTGTATAATCATTATCTGAAGGGACTAGAACACAGCATTTTTTTTGGCTATCACACGATGGGTTGAATGTTTTTTCTTAATATTTAAATAGAGTTTGGTTGATTACTTTGACTAACGCGTGGAGCTTTGGTGATTTTACATTCCCATATATTTAATATGGAACATGCAGCAATGACACCGTTGCTACCGACATCTGAGTGGTTAATACTCTAGTCATTACAAGTGCACTTATAAACTAGGTAATCTAAATCTGATGGGGATATGCAAGGCACCTACTGACTTCATAATCTTCATACACCTGTTTGCTCTTAATTGCTCACTTCATACATTATTCTTTAAATGTGGTGTGTGTCTTCAATTAAACTATGGCACAGTTTTAAGAGTTCAGAAGATCAACACCGCATTACGTCTGTTAGTTTGATTCGTAAATTCCAACATCAGTCTTTTAAACATTATAAAATATATTAAGGAAATATACTCACAAAAACATTGAAACATTCCAAAAACATATCGAAATAAACTTCTCGCTTGCCTTCACGGTAATATTCCTTCATGACATCGCGGTGATTGCCTTCCACTAAGCAACAACGGCATTTGCCGTATAAACTCACTTCAAAGTCCATATTTCGCAAGCCTGTATGGTTAGTTCGTTTGTTTTTCTACTTTACCGTGATAGATAAACAATTAATTTCGTTTGTAAATTACAATAAATGTAGTGCGGAGGTATTATCAACCCAAATTGTTTGGTTGACTGACTTGACTGGACCACAGACAGACATATTATAAGGGTATGGGCATGGGTATGGAAATGGTATGGAATATGGATAGACTTGACACTTTGACAAATTTTTAAAGTAGAGTTGTCAGTCTGATGGACGAAAATAATCTGTTGGGTCAAAAATAAACAATTTACTATAAATTCTACAGTTCATTACTTAATCCAACAACTAATTGGTATTTATATTATTTTAAACGATTTGTGTTTCATCTAAACAATCTTTTATTTAAATTACTAAGCAAAAGAAAAAGAAACTTGAAAAAGAGTAAAAGTTATACTGGCAATTTAAATCATGTGTATAGTGTTGTACGAATATTCTATTATAGGATGGAAGGCATAATCGATCGATTAAAATATCGTTACAAGTCATGCGAAAAAAAAACTACAGTGTGACAGTATCACTGAGTGCAAAATTATAGGCACAGGGGCACAGATTTTTAATTTTTCTTTAAAATTATAACGGTGTTATAAACAAATTAATATATATAATCTTCTCGTTAAGCGAAATTACCGGTTTTACACAGCACTATTGTCTTCATAATTATTGTCTTCTTGACAGTTAGTACGTCAAGTAAAAAAGGCTAAAATTCCTAATTATATACAATACCAACGATTGTTTTTAGTTTAATAGAGTGATTAATTAAAATACTGATGGAGATTGAAAAGCACACTTATGGCCAATGTCGCTGCTGTTTATCCAAAGGCTACCATAGGAATATCATGAAGGAATATTACAATAATGGCAATCGAGAAGTGTACTACAATATGTTTACTGACTGTTTCAATTTATATGTAAGGAAGAAATAATTTTATAGTTGGGATATTTAGCCTTCTAAATAGAAAATTCATTAACTGTACTTGGTTCTATTAAAAACTCTTGACTTCAAGTTCTAATTGTTTGTTACTAATACTAAAAATACAGAAGTGCCTATGTATGTTTGTTGGTTTCTTCCTCGTTCACGGTTCATCGCTTTAACTGATTGGTAGGTAGTTTATAGCCCACACAGACAGGTTAACTTTAATCCTGTTAAATCTGATAGTTCGCAAGGGATTGGTGATAGACGACTGATGCGGCTGATGTCGCGGGCCAACGCTTGTATGTGAATAAAGTGAGGACTTGACAGAAGTGCGTGGGACTAACCGCATGTGCTTCTGTTTAGTCCACAACTTCTAAAAGAGAAAATACTTTTTATCTGAACAATTATCTGCATGTGTGATATCAATTGACTAAACTACTGTAAGGACTATAAATAACTCGAAATTGATGAAATTGACCATAACAGGATGATGATGATGGTGATGGTCCGGTCATTCTGCCCAGTTCCCCTTGGTTGAGCCGTAGGTTACTGGCCCGGAAATGCTCCCACCCAGCATGAATCCTATCTTCTTGTTTTCCTACAGAACATAAGTGCATCCCGTAGGTTTATGCCTTGTAGTGCTTTGTTAGAAAGCACGTCCTCTCTGAAACTTAACAGGATATATGCTAATGATTAAATTTGAATTAGAATAAAGTGTACTTTGTAATCACACTCACATTTTCAGATGTCAAAAAGTTCATTCATAAGTTCGCTGATATGTGTGTCGTGCGTGCGACGGCTGCGGGATGCCAACGAGTTCAGGGCTCTGGTTGTCAGCGTGGAGCAGCAGCTCCGGCAGGCTGCGGATAGGCAGGAAACTGTGTTTGTTAATGGTAAAAAGAAATAGAGTATAACATTACACTCAAATGACAAACATAACAACAATTTCCGTATATATACTTATAAGTCATATTATAAATTTTTCCAATAATGTGAAACTTGGCAGTTAGATAGTTAAGAGCCCGTAGACAGACATAGGACTCTTTTTATCTCTGAAAATTAGACATTACAGTCGGCCTTATACGTAGATGCACACTTTGGTACATTGTCACTTTATCGTTATGTTAGAAATGCTGCATTAAGTGCGCATCTACTTATATGGCGAAATGTACCCAAGGGAATATAACCAACTTCTTACCAGATAAAACTTGTAATCTCTACATAAGGTAAAAAAAAAGAATAAAATACTAAATCTATGCTGTGAAGATTGTAGCCTTTAAGAATTCAGGGGCATGTTGTATAAAGCTCTAAACTGTCTAAACTGGCAACACTGCTCAAATGGGTGGTTGTCATTGGTCCAGGTTGTGTCAAATGGTAACTTGTAACCTGTAAATTGTAATTTGTAGCTTTATTAAACAGGCCCCAGAAGTCTCATGTGTCCTGTCTGGTCATGTGCCTTCTCCATTGATATAAGAAATAGGTCAATTTGTTTGAGAATGCATACTTTAATAAATAGATAGAAAACATCCAAGAGTCAGGAAAACCTTATGACAAAGCAGCAGTGAATATCTTCTGACAAGATCTATTGCACAAAAGACAAAAACAATATGAGAAAGATTAAAAAAATAATGTACAAATGCGAACTAAACCCCTTAAGGAATCTCTTCCAGCTAACCCATGAAAGATTGATAAAGTGAGTTGTCCATTGATTAGGCAAGTGTACTAATTTATTTTGGAAAAGATCATAAAAAATATACCTACTACCTATTTAAAATAGAACACAACTATAAAAATTAAATACGTTCAATTATCTACAAGAAAATATACAGACACATATGCAATGATATATGTCTCTGCAATTCCAGTGGGGGAGCACGAAGAGCCAGAGATAGAAGTGAAATTGGAGCACCAGGAGAATGTGAAAGGGGATTTGAGCGATCAGGAGCTGGATGTAGACTATGAGTATGTCCCGACAGAGCAGTGCGGTGAGTTAAAAAAATATATTTTACATTTTGCATACTACTACTACTACTACATATTAAAAAATCGTGGGAATCGGCTCGATTTATGAGGAAAGAAACGTTACCGCCCGCAGCTAAATTTGTTTTTTTTTTCTCTAAAAAGAGAGCTTTTTCTTGGGTCGGTTTTTACTGCCATACTCTGATCTTAGAGACAATTAATTACCTCTTTCCTTCAAATCAAAATTAACAAACTTTTGTTTAAATGCCACAGTGCGCTGTGATTTAAATATGGAGCGTCACAGGTATTTCAACGTATCGTGTGGCATCTCGCTCTTATATGTAGCTAGCGACCCACCCTCTACTGCACTAAAATCCTTTATTATTATTTTTAAATTTAAAAGATCTAAGCGAACAGAACCAACGCAACGCAGCGGCGACGACAGCTTGGATTAAAATAAAATTAGGATTCGCAATTATGTGTCTTTATTACTTATGTGTTTTTATCAAAATTCAAAATATTTATTCAGAAAATTGCCCATATGAGAGCTCTTTTACACGTCGGTAATGGATCTCCTAGCGCTTCGGACAAGACCACCATCATATCATACTATTTTATAGTTATTTATTGATGACTATCTTCCAGAGGTATCAGACGACGAGGCGATCCCCTTGGAGGCGGAGTTCCTGGCGCGCTTCCCCCGCGGTACCCTGAAGCCGCTGCCCTCCCGGGGCTCGCTGTACGGCACTTGCGCTACCTACGTCAGGCACCTCGACTATCTACGAGGTAAACTTTGGTACTGGTGAAAAAAATTGTCAAGAAAAACTTAATGAAAGAAAAATTCAAATTCAAATAATTTATTTGTAAAACATAGCTGTAACATGGGCTTAATTAGCATCACTAGGCATACAAATAACCACAATATGCAGCATCCATTCTTGCAGACTAAATATACATTTTGAAGAAAGAAAAAAGAAGGAATGATTCATTTATTTAACATAGAGTATGTTGTTCCGTTTGGTTATCAAAATCCAAGACACATCTTGGTAACAAAAATGACAATTACAAAAATATTTTTGGGGACAAATCGGGAGTACTATTTTTCCTTGTTCAGAATGATGATCCCAACCAATGTGTAAATTTTCTCCCAAATCTGAAGAAAAAGTCAAAGTGTGCTATTCTTTTGATACTCCCTATTTGTACTATTATAGTTATGTCAGCTGGGTTGTGATTGTTTCGGGAACTGTTCCAATTTCCGGGAAAATGTGTGAAGCTCTGAATTTCAAAAGTTAGAAAAATCAACGAAACACCTTTTACATTTTTAATATTTGTAACCAACCAACCAACTTTCCCTTCCAGGACAGCTGATCTTCCCACAAATGCTAACCAAACTCCTTGACCAACCCGACTGCCACTCGAAACTCAGCAAGACCTTCATAACGGAGAAGTTGGCTCACATCATCAATGCAACCACAGTTCTAGAATATTCCAACGTTACGCCATTCAAAAGCAAAAGCCGATCTGGCTTCCCCTGCTTCTATTGCAGAAATATCTTCGATTCTTTAGAACATTTAAGGGATCATCAAGATAAAGAGCACAAGAAAACAGAAGCAAAGAAGATTCTAACAACATACGGAGCAGAGAGCTTGGTCGTCTACGTAGATGTCACAGACCTGAAATGCTCTATTTGTCAGGAGAACATGCCAAATCTAAACGAATTAAAGTCACATTTAATCAAAACACATTCAAAAGAGATGCATCTAGAGTTTACAGACAGGATAATACCGTTTAAGTTGTCAGTGAATAATATTTTCGAGTGCCAATTGTGTGGATTTAGCTTTGAAACTTTCGGCTCTATAGAAAGACACATGAACACTCATTTTAGGAATTACGTATGCAAAGACTGCGGTACTGGTTTTGTCACTAAGTACAGGTTGAAAGTTCACATCAAAAGTATGCACGTGGGAGGAAGCTTTCCTTGCGAAGTTTGTAACAAAGTGTACACGACTCAGCAGAAGTATAAGAACCATGTAGACACAGTGCATAATTTGGTGAAGAGATTCAAGTGTCCAAAGTGTCCGGAGCGGTTTTCGGAGTATTTTAGACGTCAAAAGCATCTAGTGGAAGTTCATAATGTAGCGCCTCTTCAATACAAGTGCAATGTTTGTGACAAAAATTTTGAACGACGGTATACATTGTCCAGGCACATGAAACGGGATCACCTCGAAGAAAGAGATTACCAATGTCAACACTGCGCTTACAAGTGTTTCACTAATAATGAATTGACAGTTCATATGATAAAACATAACGGTGAAAGAATATTTGAATGCAACGTTTGTAAGAAGTCATACGCTAGGAAGAAAACTTTGAAGGAGCATATGCGGATACATAATAATGACAGGAGGTTTACTTGTGCTGTGTGCGGGCAGGCGTTCGTTCAGAAATGCAGTTTGAAAGGACATATTAAAACACATCATATTGAATATAGTATGCAATGATTTTGGACTTATTTAACTAGCTACCCGCTTCGCTTCGGTATGTGGATTTTCTGACACAACCGTACATAAACCGGATATTACACAAAAACCTTCCTCTCGAATCACTTGTATCTATTGATGCAAACCGCTTTAAAATTATGTGCATAGTTAGAAAGATCCACGGGAAACCACTTTGTTTTACACTATGTAACGATGAATAAGGAAAAGAACTAGAAATTTTTGGTTATAAATTGACGTACAGTCAAGCACTAATATTATTTAGGGGCATAGGGGCGAGGAGATATTTTTGTTCATATTTTTACAATTACTCTAATTCGAAAACCATTTCGAGGAATAGGGTTTTAAAGCCGTTCTGCATCATTAAGTTTTTGAAATATTTATTTATATCGGATATTTCGACAAAAGTATATTCAACATTTGTTTGACTTTCGTTTTCGGCTTGAAGCCCTCCTAGGTGTATCGTACGGGTTAGGCGAAAACCGCTTGAAATAGTACGTTTTAAAGTTTTAATGCACTATTACAATCACTTTTCATCATTAGATATAATTTAATTGTTGTTATTTACTAGAAAATTCAATTCCAAATTTAAAATAATCATGTCTGCTAAATAAATAAGATGTGACTTAGAAATTTCTTATAAACAAAATATTTGCCGTTAAATGAATTATGCAGAATGATGACATTTTTTTTGCGCATTCTGATAAAAACATAGCTCTATACTACTAAGATGTGCGACAGGAACACTACGTTAAGTACCTATTGTTTTATTGATAAAGAATAAATGAATTTATTTCTGCTTTATCGAAGTTTTATTATGTTAGTGACCATGGCATCGTCGTTGTCACGTTAGTAAAAGAGGCCGTGGCATCCAGCAGAGGACTCGGCTTCCTAGACAGGGTCACTACCAATGGGCCTCGTAAGGAAGCTCAAAGACGCTCAGAGGGCTATGCTCGGGGTTTCTCTGCGTGATAGAATCAGAAATGATGATATCCGCAGTAGAATTAAGATTACCGACATAGCCCGAAGAATAGCTAAACTGAAGTGGCAGTGGGCGGGGCACATTGCTCGCAGGGCTGATGGCCGATGTGGTCAGATGGTTCTGGAGTGGCGTCCGCCGGCCGGAAGACGAGCTGTAAGTAGGCCTCCAACAAGATGGAGTTGCGACCTCGTAAGGATCGCGGGAGCGCGGTGGATGCGAAAAGCACAAGACCGGTCTGAGTGTAGAGCCATGGGGGAGGCTTATGTCCAGCAGTGGACGTCTTTCGACTGACATGATGAGGGTGACTCCTAAATCCTGGTCCCAAATATGTTTTTCTGGCTCTTTGCCGTTGGTACGTAAAATCTGTACATGTAATATTATTAAAAAAAAATATTTTATATTAATTTAGTTTTTGGCCTTTGTGTTTCTTTTTATGTCGTATTAAAGCGCTGACAACGTCAACATGTCACATACAACACAATAAAATGCCAAAATAAAATTATAACTAGAGCGAAACTGAAAGAAGCGGACACAAATAACGCACGCCCTCCACCTCTGCCCGCCTCGTCCAGCTCCTCGCCATCGTCGTCGGGTGATGAGTTTGCCACCGCGGCCGACACCAGCGAGTCGAGCGACGAGCGCGGGCCGCCGTCTCCGCCGACCACCGCTGCCGGCACGCTTGGGGCCAGCGGGGCATCCCGCTCCGCGCACGGCTCCCGCTACCGGTGGTTTAGTGCGCCGCATGCGATGGTCACAAATTAACAATGAAAATTGCATGCGAGCGTATTACGGGGCTACAGAGGGAGAAACTAACCTCACTGCGTATCGTGATCGGATGCTGCTTCTGTTTCAGACCCTCGAGCCGGCCATGAAAGAGGCATCTTCCAGGGTGACAGTCTGAGTCCTTTGTGGTTTTGCCTAGCCTTGAATCCTCTTAGCTCTTTGCTGTCGGATTCCGGGCTTGGCTATCGACTTTATAGAGAAGCTGAAGTAATTTCTCACTTATTGTTCATGGATGACCTCAAACTGTTTGCATCGAAGCGCCAAGATCTTATCGCACTATTGAAAATCACACAAGAGTTCAGTAGTGCGATCAAGATGGAATTCGGTGTAGATAAGTGTGCGGTTATGCATGTTCAACGAGGGAAAGTTGTAAATTCATCGAATTTGCAACTTTCTGAGACAATGACTCTCAGATCTCTCTCCGAAGTTGAAACCTACAAATATCTTGGTATGTCACAGTCTTTGGGTATTGTGGTGGGCGATGTCAAGCAGTCAGTGAAAGAGCGCTTCTTCTGTCGCTTGACAAAAGTTCTTAACAGTCTTTTGTCGGGTGGCAATAAGGTGCGCGCCTTCAATGGCTGGGTGATGCCGCTGCTCACATACTCCTTTGGCATACTAAGATGGACTCAGACTGAGCTGGATGCTCTGGATAGGAGGGTCCGTCTACTGCTTAAATCACATCGCATGTTGCACCCACGCTCATCTGTTATGAGATTGTACATCCCGAGGAAATGTGGAGGTCGAGGCATTTTAAATGCTAAGAATCTCCACAACCGCGAGGTGTGCAATCTCAGGGATTATTTCCTTAACAATGAGTGTAGGATGCATCGCGATGTGGTTGCAGTAGACAGGAACCTCACGTCTCTCTCCTTGGCAAACGGGAACTGGCGCAGACCAACGGTGTTGAGCACTGAGGACCGCAAGAGCATATGGAAGAGCAAGGAGTTACACGGACGCTTCTACCGGGCCCTAACCAGGCCCGATGTAGACTTTTTAGCGTCCGTGAACTGGCTACGTTTTGGTGACCTTTTTAGGGAAACCGAAGGTTTTGTCTGTGCAATTGCTGACGAAGTCATAATGACGAACAATTACCGGAAGTATATTCTGAGGGATGGCACGGTTGACATTTGTCGAGCGTGCCGTTGCCCCGGCGAGTCCCTCAGACATATAATTTCCGGTTGTTCGCATTTGGCCAACGGTGAGTACTTGCACAGACATAACCTCGTGGCCAGGATCATCCATCAACAACTTGCCCTTCAATATGATCTTGTTGATTCTGAAGTGCCGTACTATAAGTACACACCGGCGCCAGTTCTCGAAAATGGTCGTGCTACGCTCTATTGGGATCGATCTGTCATCACGGACACGACTATTGTCGCCAATAAGCCTGATATCGTGTTGGCAGATCGATCTCAACGCCGGGCAGTGCTCGTCGACGTCACCATCCCGCATGACGAGAACCTCGTGAAGGCCGAGAAGGACAAGCTCAGCAAGTAGGTACCTTGACTTGGCTCACGAGGTGACCGCCATGCGGGATGTTGACTCGACGATCATTGTCCCGATAGTTGTTTCGGCCAACGGTCTTATAGCGAAGAGTCTCGACCAACACCTCAAGAGACTCTCGGTAGATGGCTGGATCAAGGGCCAGATACAGAAGGCAGTACTCCTCGACACGGCACGCATTGTGAGGAGGTTCCTCTCTCTGCAGCCCTAACCACCGGTAGCTTGAGCCCTGCCCCGCTGCCGGCGGCACCCGTAGGTTAGGTTTTTTATAATGTATATTTTTTGTATTCGTATTGTTATTTTACTTTTATATTTGAATGTTTATTATAAAAAACCTAATTTACAGAAAATTAAATAAATATCTATGAATAATTAATAAAATTATTAATTTTAAATTTACCAGACTCATGGTTACCCTACTTCTTACATTGAACTGCCAGACACAACTCATCTATTGGAATATGGTGATCATACGGTTGGCAATTTTTACTCTTTAAAGAAACTAAATTTTACTTCAACAAAGTTTAATTATTGGTTTTTGGACTTATGTAGGTACTGAATTCGCCTTGAAATGCTGCGTTAGAAACCATAGTCCATAATTTCGGTTCACGACTTAGGAGTCCACCCTATATCGGACAACAAAGTTTAACCGATAACGAATATAATGTAAGTACAAGATCTAAAAACACCATCAAAAAATTAAACGCATGTTTTTCTAGCTGCCAACATAGACGTCACATAGATGTCGAGATTTTCCATGCACACCAGTGTTGCTAAATTCAGAGATGTTCCCTAAAACCTAGGGGTTTTTCAGGTCGTCAAGGATTTTTCGAGATTTTGTTGGTTTCGATCGATATCACTATAGGTCTACCAGAATCTCATGAAAAAAAAGGAAACTGAAATTTGTAGCTAGCAACTCTGGGGAAATAGGATTAAAAGGTCGTGATACTTGAATTCTCCCCAATTAAATACATACATACCTTCACGCCTATAATCCCAGAGTGGGGTAGGCAGAACTACGTGTATGCTCGGTGCAGTTTTAATAAAAATAAAACAATCACATGTCATGCCATAACATTATTATAATATTATATAAGAAGAGATCGAGAGAGAAGAGATTAAAAAGTGGTCCTGGCCTAACCCTCTGGTAAACCGGCGTAATTTAATGTATGATGTATAAGAAGAGAGTTGTAGCTAGGTGTCGCTCGAATATAACTCTAAATACTCCTCCTGAATTTTTGGCTCTTCTTCAGATGAAGAGGATGATGAGGGCGACAGGTTTACTATAAATATTTCTTCCATTACATCGATAATTTTATCCTGGTGCATGAAATCACTTTAAATTTTTTCTACGTGTTGACAGCATCTGTGCCATTCATTTTCACCAATTTCTAAGAAAGCTTGTTCCGTCAATGCTTTTATGTCACTTGCAGGTCTATTTACATTTTTATCTGCAACTTTTTGCTTCATGATCAGCTCGATTGGATTTAAAGTACAGTGATAAGGAGGAAGCCCCAAAACTTCATGACCACGCGACTTTAATATTTCATCTATTTCATAGATGGGATCTGATCTATTTTGTTTTACTGCTTCGAGTAATTCACATTTACGCCAGCGATCATCGTAATTGATATTATTTGTACTGAGCCATTCTTTGATATCAGAGACTCGGTTGGCCTGAGTAGGTGGTTTATTCAACCTCACAGAATGGTAACTTGCATTATCCATGACTATGAGGGAAGGTTTTTCAGATTTGGTATGAGCTTATCTGTGATCCATTTGGTAAAGTTATCTTTATTCATATAGTGGTGGTAGTCAGCAGATAAACTTTTTGTTTTGTACACCAAACCGCAGTTTGGTACAAAACCGTGCTGCCCACCAGCGTGTACAATAATCCATCGCGATCCAGGTGAAATTTCCTTTGATGGACCACGTATAGTTTGGCTTTGCCAACACTTTTGGACGGAGCACGAAGAGTGAATATATGTTTCATCTAAATATATAACATCTAATTTTTTATTCTCCTCAACGTCACGGTTTTGCTTCATACGCTCTACGTATTTGTGTCTTTGAATTTTTATATCATGGCGTTCCATCAAAAGTGTCCTTTTCGACTGGCATTTTACATATTCGAAACCAATTTTTGTAAGTATGACCCTGAAAAAATATTTAAAAGTAACTAAATACAATTTATCTATAAAAACTTAATTTAAAAGACTTCCGTGATTAACTGAATGACAAAACAACGCACAGCACAGCCTGCTGGAAATTCAGGGATGCACTAAGCAGGATCGTCTCCTAGCCCCATATCTCATTACATTATTTAAATAACTTAATGCTGTTTCTCTAACCTTAAAGACTCTCTCCCTCCTTTAAAATCAATGTCCTCTTGCAAAACTTTTAATAATTTTGCGACTGTTGGAATTTCTTTTCGAACAGTGTAAAATTCTTTTATTTTATTCCTAATCACTTCTAAATCGAAATTGTCCAAATTAATTCTTTTACATCCTCCTTTCCTATTTTTCCCTGGTGTTGAAAATACACCATCATGCGTCGTGCCTTCTTCCACTTTTCGTCTTACCGTGGAACGAGATACTCCTGTAATTATATGATACAATATTAATATAAATAAGTAACATCGTCTATCTGTAACTGAAGTATCAATATTATTTGGCTACGCTACCGGTCAATTGAAAAACACGATTAAATATTGCAGATTGTGTTTCACTTACACCTCCTTCCTCACATATTTTATTGTAAACATGGTAAACAATATTTGTGGCTTGCGATCGTAATGGTTTTTTAGTCATTTCTCGAATATAAGCACTTTATTTCGGTAAAAATAAACAAACCGTTCATTCCGCGAAATTTGAAATGACAAGTGACAAGACTGGCAAGGCAACATTGCCATATCAAAATCCTTTTCTTTTTACTTTTAAATTTTTCATGAGATTCTGGTAGACCTATAAATCTATTTCTGAAGGTTTCTCACAACTCATTAATGTCATTTTTTTGTCAAATCAGATAATAAAACAGACTAATTTGAAGGAAACTCTCACGTTCAATGTATCTTTATTCTGTTATAATTTGTTAAATTAATTTAATTTATCTACCTACTATAAAATAAGCTATCATAAAACGTCTAACAAAACTATTTTTTGAAATGGATACTTATTTTTCAAGTTACTCCACTGCTCTATTGGCAGGATCAACGTACGCGTGAAGTGAACAATTTCAATCTGTCACAGGCACAGTAAGATGAAGATCAAAACTTTATATCAATTTAGTATTGCATTAACTGTAATATGTAGATTCTTATGTAATAATCCTAAAATTTTGGATAAATTGGAATAAAAACATCGTGAGAAGTTTTTATCAACCATACTCGATAAACACATTGTTGCCATTCAGTAGGTATTCAATTTAGACATACCTTAATAATCTGTGTATTCAATTCAGTTGTCACCGTCACTCAGCTCTGTTTTGTTTGACTTTTTCATTTGCATAAAAGTAATAGAAGCAATCGAAAAAATAAGAAATTTACAAGGTAAAACGCGTCCTGTGATAATGTAAATAATTTTATTAAAATCTACGTACGTAGGCTTTTAACTTATTATACGTTATAAAAGATGCCTTCACACTGTGTCCTAAGCGAATCTTGTACAATATATCATAGTGTATTTACGTTAAAATAAACTAAGTTAATTGCCAAGTACCGTTATTGTCGAATAAGTGGACTTCTGCAATACTTTTTGTGGTTTTTTTATAAAGTCTAACTGTAATTGATTATGGACGAAAAATTCTACGGGAGCTGCCGGTGCTGCCTCAGCGAAGGTTTGCACAGAGACGCCAAACGGGAGTACTTCTTGAACGGCGCTAGAGAAGTGTATTACGACATGTTCGTGTCTTGCTTTAATTTACATGTACGTATATTTCAGCTTGATAAACAATAGATAGAAATTATGTCCTGACTTGAAATGAAGTTGTATTTGATGTCTAACAACACGGGTTTCACCATCAATAAACAGTAAGTGGGGTCTTTTTCCTTGTTTTGTTGGTGTGATGATTGAGTGACTGATTTCAGGGCCACATTAATAACCTCATCTTGGAATATGAGATATCATCACCAGATACGCCAAAGTAGGGTAGTTGTTAAATGCATCAAAGACATTATAGACATCCAGGGAAGATTCATATGTTCTACAGTCGACGAGTATATGCTGAAAGAGAATTAGCCCTTGAGTGATGCAATTAAGTCCATTCCGGATAGATTATGTTAATTTGGATACAAATAATACATTATTGACGTACAAAATGTGTCAAATATTGACTCGAAGCATCAAATGTATCTGCCGTTTCAATATTGAGAAGAGAGTTAGAGTACCAGGGAAGGCCAACAATTTGTAATAAATAGTCTACAAAATGACCCTTCTGTATTACATTCCAGTTATGTCACAACACAAACAACACCCTGATCTGCTCGGACTGTATACAACAATTGAGAGACGCAAGCACATTTCGAGCCAAGGTGCTAGATTCTGAAAAGGAACTTATGAAGGCGTTTACGTACAACAAAACATCATTTTTGGAAGGTAAATTCTATTTTGTATACAATAATTTTATTTTGAAAATGCTGCAGGAAAACCAACCATAAATAAACCGGGTTTGTAACTGTGCAGTCACATCTGCAGGAAATGCCAACATGAATCTTGCACTATACTACACCCACCAGCAAAAATAACCGGTTCACCTGTATACAGTGGTTATAATATGAATAAATTCTTAAATAAGAGTAACTTCAAAGATATTGACAAACTTCTTTCATAGGAAAAAAAAGTTGGCGATTTGGGACCTAAATTAATTATTTTATCAACAATACTTCTTTTATTCAACTAATTGATAACACACAAGTTACATCGAGTTCAGTTTTTTTGAAGTAAAACTCTGATTTATCCCTTTACCTCTGGGGCCCTGAGCGGCGACTTCACTCCTCAATATGGGCCACAAAAGTTGCCTACTCCTCCATCAACTATATTTGCCATCCGTATTGAGGAATGACTTGGCGACTGTCAACTATTGTTCACACCCGTAGGCTAAGGGTTAAGAAGTTAAACTTTAAAAAAAATGTGTAATCAAAAGACTGGTGGGACTGTATATTTCGCCGGTGCACAATGAGTGTATAACAATATAGAATTTCGTAGCTAGCATAGAGTTATTATAGCTGCATGAAACATTCTTAATTTTTCCAGTGGCTCCTATGCAGTCAAAGAGACAGAAGGCTGTCAAAGTTGAAATACCCTTAGAGGAAGTTAAGGAGGAGTCAGATCTCGAAGATAATGAGAGCTTCTTGATCATTAACCACACAAGTAAGGCACAAAATTCAGAATAAGTACCTATCATTCTTAAATAATCAGATTTTTTTGTTAAACACAATCTCAACATTATTTTACAGGCAATGACTTACCTTCAAAGAAAATGTTGAAACAATTGAGTTTAAAGAACAATGCTTATGTGACAGAAAAAATAGCCCACATCACCAATGTGTGCACACTAATAGAGAACTCAAATATCACTCCATTTAAGAGCAAAAGCAAGTCCGGCTTTCCGTGTTACTACTGTTGGAGAATATGCGACACGCTGCAGTCTTTAAGAGAACATCAAACGACAGAAAACCATAAGGAAAATATCAAGGATATTCTCAGAAAACAAAGCGCCGAAGGTCTTGTTCTATATGTGGATGTATCAGATTTGAAATGCACAATTTGTGATACAAATTTTGAAAATTTGTATATTCTAAAGGATCATTTAAGCAAGGAACATAAAAAGGAGTGGTACAGCAACGTGGAAGATAGAGTAGTTCCTTTTAAATTAAATGATGATAACAAATTTGAGTGCCAAATATGTAAGTTCATTTTTGAAACTTTCGGCTCTATAGAACGACATATGAATGTACATTATAGGAATTATGTTTGCGGACATTGCGGCGATGGTTATGTAACTAAACAACGTTTAAAAGTGCATTTAAAAACTGTACATAGAGATGGAAGTTTCCCATGTAAACTGTGCAAGAAAATGTTCAACACAGCACATAAATATAGGACCCATGTTGATTCTGTCCACAAGATGGTAAAGAGGAACAAATGCCCTAAATGTCCTGAGCGCTTTGCAGAATATTATAAAAGGCAGAAACATATGGTGGAAGTGCACGGTTTAGCACCTTTACTCTACAAATGCAACGTCTGTGACAAAACTTACAAAAGGAAATACCATCTTTCCTGCCATATGAAACGATGTCACTTGGAAGAGAAGGAAATAAAGTGCCAATATTGCTCGTACATGTGTTATACAAAAAGTGAGTTGACAGCTCATCTAGTCAAACATAGCAATGCTAAGCCTTTTGGGTGCGATATTTGTAAGAAAGCGTACAGCAGACAGAGAACTTTGAAGGAGCATATGCGAATACATAATAATGATAGGAGGTTTCCTTGTGAGGTGTGTGAGCAGGCGTTCGTGCAAAAATGCAGTTTGAAAGCGCATATGAAGGTGCACCATCCAGACATTATTAATTAAGTTATTGAGTAATAAGAATACTATATTAGTGGAGTTATGTTGGTGTGGAAATCAGTACGGTACATTAATACTAATAGTTTCTTGCGACTACCCTGAGCGTCCAGTGGCGTCCTCAATCAATCAATCAATCAATTTGTTTATTTGTAAATCCTCATTAGTATTATTGTGTTTTCTAATAAACTATAGTATTCTCTTGGAATTGAAGGATATTTTTTGTTGTACAAATTGTTACTGTCCGACTCCATTAGATCAGCAGATACCATAATATTACATTGTCTGGCTTACATATGTGGTCCAAATTTCAGCCCATCCCATTAGAGGGAACTGGTTCAAACATACATTACATACATACTGTTAGTGCACAAGATGCAATCAGAGCTCAGAAGGCGATAATGCTGTGAGGACTACTCTGCGTGAGGCGGGGCGTGCTGGGGGGCGGGGGCTCTTCACCTCAGGCCCCGACTGCATACAACTCGCGCGATATCTGTTCATACAGCAGTGGTCACTAGGGACGTTTGCGTTTTTCCCTTACAATTGCCTACAAATATGACTTCAATTTTGACCACCAATTAAAAAGTTCCAAATCAATTTTATTTTCAGTTTCACTAATCCCTTGTTAATAAACTAAGGTTTAAATGCATGTACAATAATGGATTTGAAAAAATAAATGTTTAGCAGTCATACAAAGTTCTAAAACTTTATTATTACTGTAAAAATAACCAAGATGTGAGCCAAAAAAGCCAGCAGAACAGAATGAAACATAGGGTTTGCATGGCTGACGTTACATGAGGTCACACGGCGTATCGGATTTCTCTTTCCAATTAGCAGTTTAACATGTTTATATCACCCGTACTTCTTGCCCGATTTTAATTCTAATTTCACCCTTGCTGATCTCTTTTGTGATTTAAAAATTCCACTCATTTCCTATTAAAAACCGGCCAAGTGCGAGTTGGACTCGCGCACGTAGGGTTCCGTACCACTATACATCTAAATAAATGTTTTTCTTTATTCTTTATTATATTGGAGACGATTTATAACGTATTAAAAAAAAACTAATTAGTAGATCTCGTTCAAACCAATTTTCGGTGGAAGTTTGCATGGTAATGTACATCACATATTATTTTTACCTACATTTATCATTCCCTTATTTTAGAAAGTTACGGGGGGGACACACACATTTTTCCACTTTGGAAGCGTCTCTCGCGCAAACTATTTAGTTTAGAAAAAATATATATTAGACAATTATCATTTTTGAAGACCTATCCATAGATACCCCACACGTATGGGTTTGATGAAAAAAAAAATAGTTTCAGTTCTAAGTATGGGGAACCCCAAAAAATTATTGTTTTTTTTTCTATTTTTGTATGAAAATCTTAATGCGGTTCACCGAATACATCTACTTACAAAGTTTCCATAGTGTAGCTCTTATAGTTACGGAATAAAGTGGCTGTGACATACGGACGGACAGACGGACGGACGGACAGACATGACGAATCTATAAGGGTTCCGTTTTTTGCCATTTGGCTACGGAACCCTAATAAAAGCTGGTCGAAGAAAAGTGACTCCCTAGAGGCGTAAAGTTGCACTCGCAACACAATACTGCCTAGTGTTTCATAGAGAAGCAAATATTGTCGATTAACAATCGTCCTTACTAGACCTCCATTTCTAGGCGGTAAAAAACATATCGTCTTTGACCTGTTATCGTATTGTCAACGGTTTGAATTGAATTTTACCACCTAGCAGCGTCTCGTGTGAGTGGTCACGTTATTGTTTGTGACTCGGCCGCCATTACTGTTAAGTGAATAAGAGCTGTCAAAACGTTGTCAATACTATAATAGGTCACAGGCGTTATGGTTTTTACCGTGTTAAATAGATTTGATAAGTCAGCTTAAAGGCGCGTCCAGATTATGCGCGGTAAACACTCGAACATTGACTCGCGCGCCGGCCGCGCATAATGTAGACGGGGTTTCCGCGCGCGGCAGCGCGAACGTTGCCGCGCTCGAACGTGCCGCGGGGCGATCCGAGCGCTGTCGGTTTTTTAGCCCGCATCAAAGGAGCTGCAGTCGCTGCCGCGCGCGCAATTTGGACGGTTGTTTGGGCACGACGAATCAGTCCATGGTTAAGAACGAACTAATGCCATGCGCTGATCGAGTTGGATCGCTTGCCACGCGCGGCAGCCGCGGTCTACCTAAATTCCGTCGAACACTAGTACCCGCTACATACACATATAAAAATATTTGCGTAAATCTTCGTGCGTCATGTAAAAAAAAACATTTATGTCAATAGAGAGAGCCGCTAATATTATTAATTTTGAATGAATCTACCCAATGTTGACATGTCATCGTCGATTCATTATAAATAGGTTTATTAGAAAAGTTTATATACCTACATACTAACATATCTACACCCTGCACCAGTACTTTGTTTACATATGCTCGTAACTACTTAGTCGATAATGTTTTTTTTACATGACGCACGAAGATTTAGCAAATATTTTTATATGTGTATGTAGCGGGTACTAGTGGCTATCCATGCATATTTTTTCTGGAGGTGTAGGTACATCCGCGAGAAATAAAAAAAATAAATTGTAGAAAAATAAAATGTTTTTTTACATAAAGAAGTATAAGGAAATGATGCGGGTTAAAAATATGTATTTTGTAGCCTATTTTATTATTGTCAAATATTATTTTGTTTGGTTAATCTAACTTGAACAGTTTACAAAATATGCCACTTTCAATGAGACGCTGATGATTTTACATTAACCTGAATAACTCGAAAACAAAAGAAGATCGAGGTCTGATATTAAGCATAGAGTGTTCTTAGGACTTGCCAGTACACCACCTGAAAGAATGACCAAATCCGTCGTTGGGGGCACTTCTAGTTCGCTTAGCCTGCTAGACCCTTTCATCCATATCCGTCCAGCCGCACACACACATTCGCATTTATAATATTGTTCAGTAGGTTGAAACCGAATAGTGTAAAAATCCCCTAAAAATTAGGAGTCAATAAATGAAAAGATACCTTTAGAAAATATTATTTATTGAAAACATGTAACAATTCAATAACTAGTCGAAATCTCAAGAAAACTAAACTTTTACCACTAAATTAAAACTAGTCTAAGGAACTCGTATTGTTAATAATCATTATTTGTGTATAAGTCAAAACATGTCACAAAATATAAGTAGTATATTTTTGAAATAGGATTTTTTTTCCTAATTTTTAGAGTTCCGTAGTCAATAAGGAACCCTTTGTTTCGCCATGCCCGTCTGTCCGTCATCAGTATCCTCGAGTTACGTGTCCCGCCCCTACAGCCTAAACTACAATATTACAAATTAGAATAGTAGTTACGCAACTGATGCATGATGAGAGGCCTTAAAAAACGGGTGCGGTTTTATGAAACGAGCGTCAGCGAGTTTCATAATAGGATCACATGAGTTTTTAAAGGCATGATTATGTACAGTTGCATACACTACTTTATCTACGCAGGATATGTGATATACTCTAAGATGGGTTCAGAAGCCGACGACTTGACGACAAAAATGGCGGCAAAACAAACTTATGCTGTGTCAGTGTAACGAATAGAGTCTGTCTAATGAAAGCTGAACCTGGATTTTTCTTGGCTGACGAGTCTGGCAACACTATTTAATATGACGTTTGGACTTTGTTGTTGTTAGAAACTTGTCAATTCGAGATCTAAATTGATAAAAATACGGAGTAATCATGCCGTCGACGATAAGAGGCGGTGTCCGGGAGATTCTGTATACTATTATACAGAAGTACAAAGAAAAACAAGAAGAAAGAAAAGCATTATTGATGCAAAAAATTAATTGTTTAGTTACGGTGACCAAATTTATAGGTTAGTACGGCTTTAGTACGGCATGTTCATTTTGATACTTCTTATTTCTCTATGTGCAATCCTAAGTTTAATTTACCTTTTTCTGTCTATTATACGATGAGATTAAGAAATTAAACGAAATTAAATTCGTTTCAGAAAACCTGGACGTGCACGTTGACAAAAGTGTGCTGGAAAACGTAAAGCAGCTAAAAGAGGTTGAGGAAACTGAGTTAGCCTGCCAGACTCAGACGAAATATTTGGAAGAAGTATCTTCAATGACCGGTAATTACTAAAATTATCATTGTCTTTCCCTATATAATAGGTGTAGGTACCTATTGTCTGTCCCTATATCATGTTGAATCTCTTAGCATTCACAATTTTATTAAATTAATTTAATAGACAGATGATTAATGTAACTGACACTCATAGTTTCAATAAAACAATAAGGAGGTGTTTAGTTAAAAGATATCATAAACATATTATTTGATATGTATTTTCTGTGTGCGGAGCAAACAGCATTTTGTTGTGTATGAACCAAATGTACACTGTACAGTCGATTTCATAAATATGTGTACACTTTAGTACCTTATCTATTTATTTAATGTCGTTTTTGATCGGCCAGATATAAAAGATGTTCGGGTTATATGAGTCTTCCTTGTTCTTAAACCGTTGCGATTAGAACCTCACCGATGCAATTTCATTTCACCTAAACCCAAATGTTTTTAGGGCTGTCGGACTGTACAATGGGGCTGTACTGCGCAACCACACAATGTATTTCTAAATGGTGTTCTGTTTATTTAACACTTTCTTTCTTCTTACAGATATCAGTGTTATCCAACATCAAAGTTATCCAAGTTAGAAACCGTGGCTGGATGAGGTCGCTTCATACCAGGAGTGCTAAAGATTCCGTTGTTTTATTAACCCTCATTAATTATTCTTTTCAAACACATGGTTGAGGAGGCGATGGCTGAGATCAGCGTCATACTCGTGAACGGGTGTTGTCAGTGGGGTCCTGTCTGTTCACGCTTGCAAGAACCTGTTTTCCAGTTAGTTATTTTAGTTATCGTTCCTGACGTAGAGACCTCGTCATGTTGTTCTCCTAGTCACTATTTTTAATTTACTCAATGTTATTGAGCGTACATTTGTAACGACTAAGTTTGTGTTGTTAGAAATAATTATTAATTACTTTACTACCTTGTAATGTTACTTTTAAGAATAATTGTATTTTATGATTGGAAAAAATGATCTGCTGGAGTTTCTTGCGGCGCTTCTTCTCCAAGATATAATTGTCGTTAGATAGAGGTGTAAGGGTGATGAGAATAATGTTACCTCTAATTACTTTATTAAAAAGGTTGAATATAATATTCCTCATCATCATTGTTTTATTATGCTGTGTGCGACACAGACGAAAACCTCTCGTATCAATGAAATCTATCAACAGCATGACTAGCACAAGTTGCTCGTGACTTGTTTGTCGCTCGGATCTCCCTTACTATCTAGTCTGTTACGATAGAGACGCACAGAGCGACAAGCGAGAAAATACAACTTGTGCTACACGTGCAGATCACTATATTTTCATGTCAAATATATTTCGAAAAACCAAATGTGCTCCAGTCACTGTCATCGTATTTTACCTAAAGTGCTTTTCATCAAAATATAGCGCTCGTAATAATATATATGAAAATATAGTACGCGTTTCCTCTTCCTTTGTGCCCACCAAAATAAATAAAATAATAAAAGTATCAATATCGTTTATTCCTTCATTGATCGGTAATACCATATCAAGATTTTTTGAATTTGCCGCTTTTTCCCAGGTTCAGCTTTCATTAGACAGACTCTATGAAGATTTTTTAAATCATAGACGAACGATTGAAGTCCCTATTCTCATGTCACTCGAGTTCAAGTGTCGGTTTATAATTAAAAAAACATACTGATTGACGTTTCGTATCGAGAACTGTTTTAACATCTATGGATACTAGAATAGAGACCCTCTTGAGTTTTAACAGCTGTTCCAAATTTAAACTCATACAAAAATTGATATTGTTATGACATTACAGTACAGATTTTACCTACTACCACAGACAAGAAAGTTCTCGTAGTAAAATTGGTTGTAATAATGCTGGTTATTTCGTTCGGTTTTTGAACCCATAATAGTAGGCTTATATCAAAAACTATAATGAACTAAGTGAGGCCATTTGCAACGTCAAAAGATGGCGGAAATGTAATTAGTTCTATTTTTTATTTTTGTGTATTTAGGTGTTCAAAGTTCTTTTTTGTTAGTGATTTGTACTTTTAATGCCTTTGTGTTGCACAGTGATAGAAAACTTGGACTTATTTTGTGTATCTTGGCATCTTACTTCTCGTTGCAAGTGGACTCGCAGTGGTAGAGAGGTTAAAACTATCTTGGCCTCTGTCCTACATATCACCGTACAACGTTGCCACCAATCTTCCTAGAGAAGATTGGATTGTGTTTTATTACTATATTTATTTATACTTATATATACTTGACACTGGCGAAATCACTTCATAGTGGAAACGCCATATTCCCGCGGTAGTAGCTGTTCAAGTCGCCGGGGCAAAGAAAAATAAAAACAAAAAATGAACTAAGTAGACTTGATTAGTCCCTGAGATATAGGCGACTAAATACTTTTATACCTAACCTTTATAGAAAATTAGTTCATTCTTTTTTTTAATATCTGTGGTAACGGTTTCGGAACCCTACTCTTGCCCGGTTTTTTTTTACTTGATGAGTAGGCTGCGCCGACCTCAAATAATACGAAAGGGCTCCACATACCATTCTTGAAGGGGGCCCTCTCTAATTTAAATTTAATTTTGATTTTTGATTTTAATTGGCTATTATTACGGTTTATGAGGTGCAGAAATATGAACGGGCGGACAGCGGAGGCTTAAGAACTTTTGCCCATTCAGCCAAAACGGTAGGGCATACATGTTTGCGTGTGATTTATTTTTTAATGTTTTTCTTAGCTATAGTTAATTTGTTTTTGTGTTCGAATAGCCTTCCTTCTTTAAATGCCAGCAAAACGTGAGTTGGGACCATTTCGTGACTACATTCTTATTGTGCGTATTTCTCTGTACTTTGTTGTTTGTCACGAAAAATGTTTTTCTTTCAATCTTTCTTGGGTACGGAAACCTTAAAATGATCCTCGGGATCGAGTAATATTCTATCCCAACCAAATTAAGGTTTACAATTGCAATTACAATAGAAGTTGCTATAAGGAAGGCGCGACAAACTTGGTACGGAGGTTGGTAGTCCAATGGTACTTTCTGCATTATTTCCTGCTACCAAATCCACGTTTACCGTTTCAGCATCAGTTCTATCGCTATTTTTAGGACATTCTTTGTCAATATCTGGTATATTGTCTCTAAGAAAGGTCCTATGGGCACGTAGCTGGGTAAAGGTGGCTATAGCAAATGCGTTGCAGAGATTCTCATTGGCAGCGGCGGTGGACGCGATGCCTCGAAGGTAGGGGGTGGTTTGGTTGTAGAAGACCAGACCGCCCCCACTGTCTCCGCGGCATAGGGCTTTGCCTGGGGAAAAGTAATAAATACATATTAGGGAATTATATAACACAAATTGATCTAAATCTACAAGCACGTCTGTCAGTTTTGTGCTACGTAAGGATATCCTTGGAGAAGGCCATTTTCCATTAATGTCAAACTGCCTATTATCGATGACCGGCCAAAAAATATTTTATTATATGCAGTGTGTGCGGGAAAATGTTTTACAATTAAGGGATCCGTTCGTGAAGTGTTAAGATTTAAAGTGATAATTTTTGAGAGTCAAGTGTCCTGTAGTTCAGTCAAAACTACAAATATGTACTAAAACTCTGAAAGATATATTGAATGAAAGCATATGTAACAATGATTTTTAAAGAAAAACTATTACAACTATGTACACTTGAATGCTTCCTGAGATACAAGCGACTAAAGTGTTTATACCTACTAAAATGATCTAAGACAGCACCAGATATAGTACAAACTATTTAAAATCACCATTTCCACTTGAGAACTTACCTGCGATGAATGGCATTGTTATCTTTTGTTAAATCCAACCTCTAATTACCTGTACAAAATGAAATGCATTAATAACAAAAGATGGAATATGAATTAGAATTTTACCGTCTTAAGAATAAGGTTCAAATTGGAAATTACGAACTCACTCACAATTGACATAGAACCTTTTAGAAATGACTAACACTTGCTAAATGCTACACCCGGTGGTCCTTATTATATGTCATGTCCAAAAGGTTCTATGTGAAGTGTGTCCTATTCCAATTTTAACCTTATTCTCAATTTCGTAAAGTTGTAATTAATATTCCATCTTTTGTTATCAATGCATTTCGTTTTGTACACGTTATTAGCGGTTGAGTTTAACAAAAGATAACAATGCCATTCATAGCAGATAAGTTCTCAAGTGGAAATGGTGATTTTAAATAGTTTCTACTATAACTGTAAATAGAGAATTAGATCATACTTGTTATTTTTTGATATAGTTTTTGTGTAGTAACGGCTTCAGAACCAAGCAATGAGCATGGTCAGAGTTCTTGCCCGGTTTTTTCTTGATCTTCCGGAGATTCTAACCTAACCTAACCTAACCTAACCTACACTAGGGGTACTAGGGCCCCAGAATTTGTCAGGGTCCGTTTAAGGACTACATCTATCTGTATGTTTGTATGTTACCAGACTTCTGGTCTCCCGCGCAGATCTTGTCGCTAGTAATGTACTTGACGAAGCTCGGCTCCGACCTCCACACGCAGTCGCCCACGTCGACGTAAGGCAACTCCAGGAAGTTGAGCCGCTGGGACGGCCGGCCATTCTCCTCGGTCAGGCCCCAGCCTGCCACCTGGATAATAGGGAATATTGAATTCATATCTTTTTTTACAGCTTCAATAAAAGTTGATTCATGTAACAAACAATTGAGATTTTTTATTATTTAAATAGCTAAAAAAATAACCAAGATCGTCTACTTAGCCAAGATAGCAAAATAGCCGGGAGCCTGCCGTTTAGTCAAAATATCTTTGGTCAAATGTATCATTTCCCAAAATTTTAATTTCCCAAACCTATGTTATATAATGTTTTCAGAATTTATTTTAGTACCATCGTGTAGAACCCTATGGGTTAGATTAGGGTTACCTTTGTTTCGGCGAAATATGTTTGCCAAATGTATCGTTTCCCAACCGGTTCATTTGCCAACCCGTTTTGTTTTCTGTAACCGTAAATATTTCAGTATGTTATAAAAAGTAACCTAACCTGACCTGTAGGATTCTACACGATGGTACTAAAAAAAATCCTGAAAAAAAATATTACATTGGGTTGGCAAATGAAAAAGTTGGGAAACGATACATTTGGGAAACATATTTTTGCCAAACGGCAGGCTCCCGTTAGGTTAGGTTAGTTTTTATAATATCCTGAAATATTTACGTTTACAGAAAACAAAGCAGTTTGGCAAATGAGAATTTGGGAAATGATACATTTGACCAAAAATATTTTGACAAAACAAAGGTAACCCAAAATAGCCAACAAAGACATGTTCCTATCTCATTCTGGCAAAACAGAATTTGACACCGAGTTTGTTTCGTAGACCTGTAACATGGCGTCACTGAAACCCTACTTCAAAAATCGAAGTTCGAAGTTACGTTAGCTCCATTCCTGTCACTCATTATTCGAGACTAAATCGAGAGAAAGAGTAAATATGAAACACTTTTTAACTCTTGTAAATAGTCCTCTTTAGTTAGTTTCATTCATAAAAATAGAATTAAGTTGTAAACATGTAAATATTTGTTTTGTTTGTTAGTTTATGAAACCGAAACATTCTTTATATATTATTCACCTTTTCAAAATTTTCCACTGTCTGGTTAAAACGTGTGCCTTCCTTTAATCTGACATCGGTGAAATCATAGTGGCAACACAAATGACACATGCCACAAAACAAAGATCTATCTATGTCATCCGTATTTCTTAGTATATTGTTTTTTTGATCCATGCAATTTAAAAAATGCATGCATAGGTAGGTATTATAATCGATAACATGGTACTCTGCAAATCAAAAGGGCCCTTATGACGGCTGCGCCAGCTGCAAGTAAACTATTCTAGACTTTTCATGACAAAATGTAGTAACATTATTTTGGAAAGGTAAGTTTAGCCGTCAGACTTAGCTGGAGTGAAGTTCGGAGAGCGCCGCGGGAAAGGAAGGCATGGCGTGGTATTTTAGAGACCCTTTGCACCATCAATTTTCTACATGTAAAAGTACCTGTGTCTGTCTATCCCGGTTTTACGGCTAAACAACAACCGATTTCCATGAAATTTAGTATGGAGCTTTAATCCCGCCCGAGGGACTATAGCGATTTACGATTTTTACGCGGGCAACACCTAGTTAGCCTGATTCCTTCCTTGAAGTCCAAAAAACTTATCCATACCAAGATGCACCATATCAATTCAACGACAAATTACCAACCACACGTGAGCGTAACGGCGAATAGTACTCGACAATCAGGTAGATTCTACTGTATTTTGTACTTGATAAGGTCTATGTCCACCTTATTTCCAATGAATTAATATATATTTTTTACACTTTATATATTACAAACAGGCGCTCGCTAATAAGTGAATACAATTATGAATGCCTAATTTTAACTGGATAGCTTTTGTAGTTACTGCGAAAACCAGGTGTGACATATTGACGGACAGACACCGCAATGCTTTATAAAGGCTCCTTAACATTTTACTAAGGCACCCTAAATTATATTTTAAACCTTTTGAACTCCTTATACGCATAACACAAAATGAGTCACTCACACGCCAAACGTGTTTGCTGTGCTATGGGAATTACACTTCATTGGTACGAGACAAAGCCTCTTTTAATATTGAACTTGTGGCGTTCAAACGGTTAAGTGCACCTACCGTCCCAGGGCTCCCTGGCACCAGCTGGTACCTCTCGAACTCCACTCCAAAGTCCACGCACACAGGCCGCAAGCCAACGGCGTAGACGAAAGGCGAGCTCAGGCGCACCACGGCGATGTCGTCTTGAAAACTGGTCATGATGCCGCGGAAACGGACGGGTAGGACGATTTGTGACACCTGCAATACAAAAAAAAAAGTTTGTTCGATTTTCAAGTGCAAACGGTTTATCTTAAACTTCGTCACTTCTAATTTCAAGTGTAATCACGGTTATGCCTTTTCTATTGCAATTCACCAAACATAGATTAAGAGATAAGTCGTGTCCTAGATTTTTTTAAACCGGCTGATGCATTTTGGCCTATTCTCAGAAAAAATATTTTTGTAATCCTGGTCACGGCACCAAAATTGTTACTCTTTTAGTAACAAAAATGAATCAGCATATAATAAGCGAGATGAGACTTATGACCTTCAGTGCTCAGATTGACTTAAAGTGAATCAAGATACAGTTTATAGCTCTTAGAAGGTGGTTTGGGTTTGTACTTCTCTCACTCGCTCTCGTACGGTCTTATAAGAGCGAGTGAGAGAGAAATACAAAACAGACACATCAAGTGGTCACAGACTGTATTACAATAATTCATTGCAAAAGTCGATGGTCCCAACGCCCCAATGGCTTTGCTACGAGTATCTCTAAGTCCAACACAACAATTTTCTACTATGCCCATAGGCCAATTGCATCCACTTTTGTTAGTATTTTTTAATTTAAATAAAATAACTTCCGACTCACGTCAGACCGCTGAGCAAACTGGTCCTTCTTACTGGTCCACGGCCGGAACAGCTTCCCGCCCGCGACTGCGAACTGCGTAGCCGGCTGCTGCCCTTCTGGGTCCGCCCAGAAGCAGTGGGCAGCTGTAAACGTTCAACTTTGAATGACTTGCATAATTGACAACAGATTTGTCTCAAAGAAAATAAATGAACAAATTTGTGCTAATTGCTAAAGAGCTTAAACGCGACATGGCCTTTCCTACATCACAGCCAGTGCTAGATAAAAAAAACCTGGTTTGCTTTTGAGACAAACCTTTTTAAGCGTGATTTTTAACAGAATGCCTATTTAAAAATTCCTGTTCTCAATTGACTGACAAATGGAAGGATGACTCATGTTGAATTTTACTATGTACGAGTATCATAAGAATGAGAAAAAAAAAAGAAAAACAGCCTATTTTTAAAGTCATTTTTAGGTCACCAAATTTCGAAAACATAGTGTTTTTTTTTATCGAACGGAAGATTAATTCAAATGATCCAAAAGATTTATTGAAGGGATAATGAAGGGATTTATATTATAGGTTAGTTGTGTTATATTTTATTATTATTGAACTTGTTTTTTTATTTAAAAGTATTTATTGTTTGCCTGAACTTTATGTGAAGAAGGTTTTGTAAACGCGCCGTCACTAGCTGTCATTTGATTTGACATTTAAAAGACGTTCGGATACGTAGTAAAGATTTATTTTAGAAACTTAAAAGCTCAGTTAGTAATTACAAAATTGGTTTAATAGGTATAGATACATTACATACAATAACATAACACTCATTTAGTATAACTATCATTTCCTTGTTATAATGAAGTTTTAGTCAATTTCTTCTAACTAGGTTAGGTTAGGTTAGATCTGTGACCATATTATTAGTAATGAAAGCCGTTAGAAATATTATTTTTTTGAATTTATGAGTATTATTGTATTTGAAATTATGCATTTTGATAATATACCAATCGTTTATTATATAAAATGAGTGATTATATCCTTTAAAATTATATCAAATGTTATTATATCAAATGAAATTATATGAATTATTTTTATACCGATCATTACACACCCGTCTTAACTTTACAGCATTCTATAGGCGTTGTATTTAAATGCTTACCGTATGAATTAAACTTGACGAGAGTTCCCTTTCAATGCAACATCTCGAGTTGCAAGTTTCCAATGACTCGATAGTTTATTATTTACATTGCTAGAAACTGGCATTTCACACGAGATCAAATAACACGACCTGCTACCGTCATTATTGGTTATAGTTACTTTTATTTTTGCTTCAAGCATTTAATAATTATAAAGACAAATTACCTGATAAAATCACGTCCTTTTTTACCAACGACCCACCACATATCTGCATATACGGTGTCCACATCTTGCTGTATACCCCCACATGCCAGTGGAAGGCGGGTGCGCTCGTGTCATTCTGTGTTGGAACTGGTTTAGACCCAATAGCAGCTGCACCAAACGTCTGTTCCTCCTCAGGCTTAGAAGTTGCTCCTTCAGGAGTGTTAGAATCCTGATCAGCAATTTGGAAGTTATCTTTGTTTTGGTCATTTCTGTTGCTCTGCGGGACCTGATCGAAGTTATGGTTCTGATTAGCCTCACCACTGGAAACTGGAATGATTTCTCCTATGTTTTTGTTATTTTTGTGTTTCTGCGGGATCTGATCGAACTTTTGGTTCTGATTAACCTCAACACTGGAAACTGGTCTGATTTCTCCTTTGTTTTTGTCATTTCTGTTCTTCTGCGGGACCTGATCAAAGTCCTGGTCCAGATTAGTCTCACTGATGGAAACTGGGCTGATTTCACCTTTATTTTTCTCATTTCTGTTTTTCTGCGGGACCTGATCGAACTCCTGGTTCAGATAAGTCTCACCACTGGAAACTGGACTGATTTCTCCAATGGTTTTGTCATTTTTGTTTTTCTGCGGAACTTGATCCAAGTTCTGGTTCTGATTAGCATCACCACTGGAAACGGGACTCATTTCTCTTCTAACCATATTTCGTCTATCATCACCCATCAGTAGACTAGCCTCGCTAGTAACTATTGCATTGTTACCACTCGTGGCTGCACCACCTACCGCTGCATTGGTGCTGTAGATAACTCCAGTAGTCTGCTTTTTGGTAGGTCTTGGAGTTGGGCTGAAAGTAAAGGAAGATTCATAATATGTGAATGCTGGTTATTACAACGTTCCTATGAATAGACGCTATATACCCCTTTTTTACTCGAAGGATTTGTCTTATCTTGTGAGTGTCAGAAGACATTAAAATAGATCCTCATAAAACAACATACACGTGGAACACATAACGTGCTCCTTTTTTGAATTCGGTTGATTAATACGACTTATTAATCTCACGCACTGACGCGAGTGTGTAAATATTATTTTGAATACCCAAACAGTAAATAACCAGTAGCATACTTACTTATATACTTGAGGCCTATAATGCTCAGTCGAGCCTCCATCGTACCCCAGATAACCTTTCTGTGTGTGTATCATCTGGTGATAGTCCCAGGATGACCCCCAGGTACCCCATGGACCCAGGGACTCAGGTCTGCTCCCGTGGGACCCTTGGTTTGAGGGTCTGCGGTCTTCGTGGAACCATCCAGGCCCGGCCGACGTATGTAGGAAGAGCTCTGAAAAATAAAGAATCGTTACATACATACCTACATACATGAACCTTGAAAAAATAACACTTCTTTTGTTAAGTCGTGTGACAAAATAATTTTTTGTTAAAAATATTATTCGCGTAGCCAGAGAAACAATACGTATGAGAATACTAAAGGTTTCAGTTTTGCTATTGTTTTCATATTGACATAAGAATCGTAAAAATCGGTCCATGATGAAAAAACATACATAGGGTGATAAACTCTCCTTTAAAATACTCTCCTTTTTGTCGCGCAGTCTGGTAAAAGTAACTAGTTGTCTATTAAATGTCTCTGAGTGCGGCGTGCGTAGGTTATTTGCTGTCATTACATAAATTCCGAAATTACTTATTATATTACAAAGTGTTTGAGGAGCATGACTGTACCCCGCGGCAAAAGGCATAGTTTGTTACAATGTAATATCAGCCCAAAGGAACCCTGATCCATCATAGAAATGTGTCAAAGTGACGTTATGATTCAAAACGTAAGAAGTGTCAAAAAAGTGGTTTTAAAATGTCACTGTTCTATACTGGGTCAGGGTCACAATAACCGAACCATCGAAGCATGCCCTTATCTTATCTTGATCCTTATCTTAGTCACTACATCTTTTAGTTTACAGTATAACAGATGTTTATTAAATTCTGTAATATTACGGATGTTAGACGAAACGATTTTAAACCAAACAATCACTGGAAACAACAATTTTGAAAGTATCAAAGGGATACCGACAAGCATACAGCAAATCAAATGTATCCTGTTTACGTAAACGCGTAGTTTCTAAACAAGAATATCTACTTAAGTTGTCATAATCATGTTTTTAGGGTTCCGTACTGAATTACCAACAACTCACACCAACTCTAAACACTTGTTGTAACCACATTTTACACAAACAGATCCTTCACGTGACTTTTCGTATCACGTCATCTACCAGTGACCCGGTTGTTTTACAAACGAAACTAATAGAATCTTGACAGGACCCTCTGGCTAAGATTTTTACCAGTGTATATTAGTGGCAGGTCATGCCCGTCGCCTAACAATACTACAAGCCTTCACTATCTTAGTCGCTTCTTGCGACTTCGATGGGAAGACATGGAGTGGTTGGAGAGAGAATTCAAATTGTAATATAATACCTACCGTGCGTATACCGAATACTAACGAACCCTGGGTCTGATCGCGCTTTACCGGTCTTTACAGCATGTTTTGTTATTGGCCGCACTGTTTCCGTTTCCGATTCCCACGATACATACTACGCCTAGTGTGGGAGCCTATTCTGAAAAAACCTGCATTAACTGTGTTTTTCTGTGAAGCATATTTGTTTTTTTTTCTAGAGGGTGAAATACTGGAAAAGGGTCGAATCTTAACTCCCGAAATGACGTGCGTGCATGAAAGAGATTTGTCAGGATCGTAGCAGCTGGAGAGAAGTGGTCTCTGCCTACCCCTCTGGGAAACATGATTGAATATATGTTAGGCTAGAGCGGGCAAACGAGCTGTCGGGTCACTTGAGGTGAAGTGTACACCGCACCATGGATACCTGCGACAACAGGAGAGGCATTGCAACTGCGTTAATAGCCTTTGAGAAGTTGTAGCGATTCGATTCTATCACATTTATGTGACCACCACTGTATGAACAGTCGAGTTCGTAAATATGTATACACTTTAGTACCTTGTCACTAAACGCTGTAACATTTTTTTTTTTCTCTTTAGGTATTAAGGAAAACAAACAGCATACAATAGTACATAAATATGACAAAAATGGGTAGCTCACTAGCCAACGAAGTTTTCACTAATGTACACACACACATTTGGAATCAGATTCACGAAGTCAGTCACACCTGCGCTTTGTGTCCAACGCAAGGTTCAAGGTACAATTCATATATGGAAATCTAAACATCACATTGAATAGACAAGTTACTAATGTGTACACATATTTATGAACCCGACTGTACCTATAGTCTGGTAAGAGTTAACTTACAGTATAGGTAAAAAACTTAAGTAATGCTACTCTTGCGTGTAGTTGTGACATAAGTAACTGTATAGACCGTTCGACATTCTATATTTGAAATTTGACGTAAATTCCATATTCGTTTTATTCACAACTACATGCAAGAGGAGCTTTACTTAATTTTTTTACCTATATACAATAGCATAATAACGAAATACATTAAACAGACTAGGTAAAATCATTTTTATTTCATGACTTTTTTGACAATATTTAGACGAAATTATCAAAACCAGTAGTGCTTTTTCAAAATTAAACTTGTTGTATGTTAAGTACAGCATTTGCAAGGCCGAAACGATTTAGGCATTCGTGTCGGGGTAATTTAAAATCCCGATGCACTAGTGGGCTCTGCGGGCGTTCACTCGTAGAATGAGGAAAACCAACCGGTCAGCCGAGTGTCTACCTTGAGATTAACCTTTCATTACCTCTCTCGCTCGTTATCGCGTAGATCTTCCACTATAGGATCGATAATTCGACGGAGTATTTCGAAACACATACCTACACATACACATACCTTCACGCCTCTTATTATTAATGAAACATAAAAAAGTCCAGCTAGTTTCATTAATGGAACCCTCTTCGTTGAATGAAACTACTGGGGAAACAAGTCCTGCATTTTTTTTTATGGTATAGAGAAGGCAAACGAGCACACAGGCCACAGGTAAGTGGAAGCTGTGACCCATAGACATTCGCATTCACAATACTGCAAGCCTATCACTGCAAATGCGTTGCCAACAGAGGACTGAGATGGAATGCCTCTATGCTAGTCATTACACCGGCTGTCTTATCCCCAAACCGGAACACAACAATGCAAACACTGCTGTTTGGCGGTAGCTTAATGGATAATATGGTGGTAGCGATTCGGACGGACCCTGCACAAGGTCCTACCACCCGCACCCTCTAGTTCCATTAATGAAACTAATAACGAAACTGGTCGGAATAGACCTCCCAATGGGGTAGGCAGACACTATGAAACGCCAGGTGCACCGGTATAAACATACAACTTTCAGTTCCTCTACATTCATCAATCTCTTCATGCACGTGCGTCGGTTTCGGGTGCTTTTGATTTGGCCCTTATTCTGCACATCTTGAATCTTATCACTGTGCGTCAAGGGCGTCCCCTACCGACATCCACCTCGCCTTGACATTGGACAGGGAGTATTGACACCAACATTGATGTATGCTAAGGCCTAATGAATCATGGCGGTATGGCAGAAGAATGAACGCAGGATGAATGCTGTTGAAATGAGAGCTCTGAGAAGTTTGTGAGGAGTTAGGATTAGAATAAGAATAATACATGTTTTATTGTCACACACCAAGACAATTTACAAATATAGATACTTACAGAAAGTACAATTTACGACATTGTGTTCTAAAATTATCTCAGTTGAGTGACAAAAGGAGCGGTCTTAGCGTGTGTCAGTCCGCTCCGTCACACGAAAATAAAAAAAATAAAAAAATAAAGCCTTACTTGGTATTTACAACTCGCACACCGAGGGTCGAACATAACAAGGTCAAACTCAATTCAAAATTTGGACCGCCGTTCCTTGCATAAATACCCAGATTTTATGTGATTTTATAAGAAAACAATAGAATTCAGATTTGCAAATGTCATAGTTCTACGTCAACAGGAAATACCCTAAACATTTTGATTGCCTCGAGAGTGTCGAAACACGTTTTTTGCGGCATAAACGGTCGTATGTTATGTATGTATGTATGTATGTATGTATGTAAACTCATGTATGTTTTGCGGGTGGTAGGACCTTGTGCAGGGTCCGTCCGGATCGCTACCACCATCTTATCCATTAACCTACCGTCAAACAGCAGTGTTCGCATTGTTGTGTTCCGGTTTGGGGATAAGACAGCCGGTGTAATGACTAGCATAGAGGCACTCCATCTTAGTCCTCAGGGTTGGCAATGCATTTGCAGTCTTTGCACATAAACAATTACAAAACATTTTGCATCACTATAGATAATGTACATAGGCGAACTTATCCCATATGGGATCTCTTCCAGTTAACCTTGGAGTAGAATATGTATTGGGTTGTATGTTTACGTTAATGTAGAAGTTTGATTTTTTCACAGCTTCAAGGGACTGTAGACCGGAGTATGTGGTTTTAATATCAACTCGATACCTGCACGCGTTCCTGAGATAAAGGGTCTTGACAGACAGACAGACGGACAGATAGACTGAGACAGACGGATAAAGAAGTGGTCCTATAATGATGGATAGAGTTAGAAATAGCGGATCCGAGAACGATGTGGATTTAAAGAAGATTGTAGTGACAAAGAGTGCAAAGGCTGGATGAAAGAAGAGTTACGATATGTCGGTGTTTTGAAACTGATGAGAGAATCGCCATGTTGTGTCGACTCGATCTAGATAATTTAACAAGTACATGTCCCCATACTTTGAACTGCGATAAATATTTAAGATTAGATTAACTATACTTTTGTGACGTGAATTATGGCCATGATTCTTTAGACGCCAATTTTAAAAAAAAGTAAAGGCACCTGACATTTACTCATACAATCCGATTGAGAAATATCAATATTTTTATCATATAAACTAAATTCCATTTAACAAAAGTAAAAGACACAGTGCGTTTAAAAAGAGTAGGAATTAAATAAAATGGAACTAAAAAAAATCCATTGTTGCCATTAAGCATTGTTTGACGACGCGCTGGCCTAGTTGGTAGTGACCCTGCCTGCGAAGCTAGCAGTCCTGGGTTCAAATCCCGGTAAGGGCAGATATTTGTGTGACGAGCACGAATATTTGTTCTTGAGTCATGGGTGTTTTCTAAGTATATATTTCTCTATGTAAGTATTTATATCGTTGTCTAGTAACCATAGTACAAGCCTAGAGCTTAGTTTGGGACTAGGTCAATTGGTGTGATCTGTCCCCTGTTTTTTTTTTATTTTTTTTATAAGCATTTTACGTCAAAAATGTGACAGTTACATAGAAAGAGGCACCCTCATTTAATTTCAACTCTTTTTCGACGCACTGTATAAATGAACATAATATATTAAGTATGTATTTCTTTATAAAAGTATAACCAGCGTTGCTTAGTAGGCATAAGCCTAGATCTTAGTTTGGGACAAGATCGATTTGCGAGACATAGCCCCCCTATATTTATTAATTATCTAACGACCAATAATAATAAAAGTTATCCTTAGTAACATATGCTTCAATGATATTTGTAAAAAAATATGTCGACAAATTAGGTAATATATATATATATATATATTTATGACATAGAGAAGGCAAACGAGCACACAGGCCACCTGATGGTAAGCGGAAACTGTGACCCATAGACATTCGCATTCACAAGACTACAAGACTAAGACTGCAAATGCGTTGCCAACCCTGAGGACTAAGATGGAATGCCTCTATGCTAGTCATTACACCGGCTGTCTTATCTCCAAACCGGAACACAACAGTGCGAACACTGCTGTTTGGCGGTAGGTTAATGGATAAGATGGTGGTAGCGATCCGGACGGACTCTGCACAGAGTCCTACCACCCGCAAAACCTCTTCGCTATTAAACCTTAAACAAACCATTTATAAAGCTGGCTATTTATATTTTCCAAAGATGATAAAGATTCTTATAACTTCAAAAAACAAAATTAATCCACAACAAGCTTCTTCAAATGTATCAAGAATCATCAGCATGATGCTTCATCAAGTCAAGTAAAATGTTGGCTATCATCAAGCCGCTGGTCGTGACTGAGGATCCTCACATCATGAAGCCACCGGTCAATGTTTGACAGTATTGTTTCTACTGTTTCTAGTGTAACGATGAGTTCTTTACTAAAAAGTCATCTTTCCGAAGTAATCTGCGTAGTCACTATAAATATAATTATGTAATTCCTAGCAGCAATAAAAGTACTTTTATTGCTGCTAGGCGAGTTTTCAATAAGCTACCTGTATGCTTAAAAAAACTAGAGGGTAACCAATTTAAAACTTGTCTCAAGAATTGGCTCATTGAAAAAGCGTTCTACGAGGTAAAGGAATTCTTCGCCCAATGAGATATGAGAGAGATATGTTGTAACTCACTTGTGTAATTTTAGCGTATCCCTATTTTTATATTGTACGTCCGAAATGGATAAACTGTTGAGACTTATTTCTTGTTATCATCTTAGTATGTACACAGTTATACAATAAATGATATTTCTATTTCTATTTCTACTAATAAGCGCTATGTTAATGTCTGTTTGTGTTCTTTTTAACCCTCGACGCATAACCCCGGATATAAAAATCCCCGATATACCTAATGATAAAGGATAGGGAAAACGCCCGTCATTTTGAAAGCCTAACCCTGTTCCGTACAGCAGAGACTTCCTTGATGTAAAATAAAAATATTACTAGGTATTATATTTATTTATTATACAATAATGTATATGTATTCAGCGATAATGTAATGGGAAAACGCAAACAAACAGACAAACAGTAACCCAACTTCAACGATTAAATATGCCCCAATGATGTCCGTAGACTGTGAACGAACTTTTGTGACTCATAAATAGGTCCTAAATTCACGTCATTACGGACAAACAAGCAAAAAAAAACATTATTGATTGCCAAAAGTGTTTTTTCCCAAAACTATTCCAGTGTTAGTAATTAATAATATTGTCGCTGAACACATATGAATTATGGTATAATAAATGTAAAATTCCTACTAATATTTTTAATTAACATCATAAGGAAGTCTCTGCTGTACGGAACAGGGTTATGTTTTCAAAATGACGGGCGTTTTCCCTATCCTAGCTAATGATGACCCCTTCTTTCAGAGCTGGTGTCTTCTAAACAGCATAACCGATTTTCATAAGAACCACCGCTAGAAATAAAACAAACACACATAGTGGTCAAGCTTATAACACCCCAATTGTTTGCGTCGGGAGTTAAGAACCAAATTCCCCGCCGCCCTGACTGCCTGCATGTTCGCGATAATCTCAAAAATATTGATTGGATTTTCATGCAGTTTTCACCATCATGTGTTAGATAATTCTGCCCTCCTACGGAAAAAAGGCGCATCTTCTATATGAATTGTATTGCATTTCCAACCTTATTATAACCGTTGAGAGTTTAAAATGCTTCAATGAATTAATTGCACTTATGCCTTTTCTCCGTAGGAGGGCAGAATTGTTCACGCAAGTTTTTATATATGAAATAGCTGTTGCCCGCGTTTGCAGGAAAATAAAACATAGCCTAAGTTACTCAGGGTTAATGAAGGATTCTAACAGTGAAAGAAAGGGTGATGGGCAATTTTGTATGGACCCCGTCCGCCCCCTCCAACAGTAACGGGCGGCAGGTCTATATGTTCATTAGGACCCAATAAAAGACAAAATACTTATCTTCGTAGCAAAATCAATGGGAATTTTTTAATGAAAACTAAGGGCCAGGCAAGGCAAATCATCTACATACGTGTTCATTTTCAAACAAATTCCATAGTTCCATACAATAAGATTATGATTTTTCAAGAAAACCCCATACATATGGTGATCGTCGCCATAGAAAAAATACATCATATTGCCAAGATCTATAAACTGGCACATGTTTCATCACTGTTGGTGGGTGGGGACATTTTTACCCATCGCATCGTCCTTTTCAAATCGGTCAACCTAAGTAGTTTCGGAGCCTATTCGATGTAAACAAACAAACAATCGAATCTTTCCTCTTTATAATATTTGTGTAGATTAATTAGAGTTTATGTTTGGTTGTTGCAGAAGACGCAAACACCGAAACGAAGCGTTATAATCTTTACGTTAATGATTCAAGTTCACTCACCCAAGAGCACTAAAATCACACAACTCATTTCAACCAATGTTTATAGACAGTCACTAAAGACACTCGTCGCTCCGTATATGTCGAGCTCTGGCGTCGGACTGATACGATTACATTGGCGCGACGCGATAGTTCGTCTTCGAAAGGATGTGGGCAGGCCTAGCGATCGGCGGCCAGTAAGTTTCAGAAGTGAAACTTTCACTTGAATACCTGCAAATTTCTGAAAGTTTCAAAAGTGAAACTTTCAACTAAAATTTCATGAAATATTCTGAAAGTTACTAAAGTGAAATCGTTTAATTTCTGAAAATTACTACTTATAATTTGGATGAAATTTACTTGTCTGAATTATTTCCATCGATTTATGTAACTTTTAGAATATGTAATTTTCAAGGTTAAGGAAAGTTACGCAAGGTTTCCGAAATCGCCCGGTGCACGGTGCACTCCGCACTTTAGGCGCTATGCGCTCTCTACAGTCGAGTTCATAAATATATATTATATACTTTTTGCTGACGAATCTTAACGGTTTTTTACAGGTATAAGTATACAGATATTTACAAATTTAATACACACTCTAGTACCGTGTGTGTAATGTCTGTTTAAACTGCCAAACATGAATTGTCACAGCGCTGTATGAACTCGAATGTACAATTGGGGAAATTTCAACAAACAATTTTATGCTTCGGTAGCGGGATAAAATGTGAATTTAGAGGAAGAATGTAATAAAAATATCAATTAAATCTACACATCTATACATCTATACATCTTCTGCATATACAATTATATATACAATATTATAAAGAGGTAAAGTTTGTGACTTTGTAAGGGGTAATCTCTGGACCTACTGAACTGATTTTGATAATTGTTTTACCAATAGAAAGCCACGTTATTTGTAAGTGTCATAGGCCTATACTAACCCAAAAGAAATGCCCAACGAAATGGGCGCGCGAACATAAATTAAGTAATATTATAAAGAGGAGATATTTGTATTTTTGTATTGTATTGTAACGAATGAACTCAAAAATTACTGGACTTATTACAAAAATTCTTTCACCATTACTATGCTAAATTATCCCTGAGTAACATAGGCTGCCCGTGGGATGATAAAAATACGACTACTTCGCGCTAAGTCGCTGGCAAAAGCTGAGTAGTCGAAATATATAATATAAAGGTTGTTAATATTGGTAAAGCTTTGAGAGAAATCTAAACTTTATTACAATAACATATGTATGAGCCGCCTTTAATATAGTATTACTTGTTTACACGTAACATTTATAATATGAGAAAGGATTACTCATATTATAAATGTTAAGCTTAAGTGGCAGTGGGCGGGGCACATTGCTCGCAGGACTGATGGCCGATGGGGTCAGAAGGTTCTGAAGTGGCGTCCGCGGACCGGACGACGAGCTGTAGGTAGGCCTCCAACAAGATGGAGTGACGACCTCGTCAGGATCGCGGGACCGCGGTGGATGCGAAAAGCACAAGACCGGTCTGAGTGGAAAGCCTTGGGGGACGCCTATGTCCAGCAGTGGACGTCTTTCGGCTGACATGATGATGATGATGTTAAGCCCAGTATTTATTCCATGCCATTTTGATCCGTCTTTGCACATCTTTTGATGTTTGGCTTTGTGGACATAGAGTATGTTATGTTTGAATCCAGATAAACGTATGTGTCGACATGGTTAATGTAATGTTCATCTATTTTATTTGGGTTTCGGTTTCCATTCGTCATTGAAAAAACTTTCGATTGGTATTTATTTTGCATATTAATAAACAACTGCATTTTTAAAATTTATATTAAGTAATTATATACTGGAGTGAATTTTTTCAGCCTATCCATTCGCCATTTATACTTAGCATATTAAATTTGATATAAAATACTTTTTATCGAATAAACATCCCGTTGAAGGCTGCTCCTATTGGGATCGTAGACCATACATACACATGGTCAGACGGCGAGAAACGACTTTATTTTATACCATATAAATATCGACGTAGACTATATTGACGAGTGAGTCACGGGTATTTTTCGGCTATTGTACGACCTCTGCAACTCACTGACGTAGTTCAGAAGTGTAGCAGACTGAAGTGGCAGTGGGCTGGTCACATCTGTCGCAGAACCGATGATCGGTGGAGTGGACAGGTTCTTGAGTGGAGACCACGGCTCGGCAAGCGTAGCGTAGGACGCCCTCCAGCCAGATGGACCGACGACCTGAAAAATGTGGCTGGTGGTGACTGGATGGCGAAAACGGGAGATCGGGCCTTGTGGCGAACCCTGGGGGAGGCTTACGTCCAGCAGTGGACTGCAATAGGCTGAAATGATGTACGACCTCTACGATTTGCCTCGTGTGAACTGTGGGGAAAAACGCAAGCAGTCAAGTGAACTTGCCGGCTTTACCTTTGAAGAGCGCTCGTACAGTGGGTCCGATTCAAACACGTTTTATTATTGTATTATTTATTCACCAACTGAGATGGTGTGGTTATGTTTTGCGCATGGACGACAGTAGGCTTCCGAACGCGGTGTCTTACTCCGAACTCTCGTGTGGGAAACGTAGGCAGGGCGGACATACCTGCGGTACAAGGACCTCTTGAAGCGCAACCCATAGATGGGAGGAATTTGCAGGTCACAGACCGGAATGGCGTCGGAACATTCACACAAATATGAACGCATTCGAACAAAAGCGTCTTGGAGACCTTGTTGCAAAGCGCCACGTGTGGAAGACTCAACCTAAGCCCTCCTATAACTACTTACACCTATAACTCGGCTTTGCAAGATGTTAAGATATAAGCATTATAAATTGCTCTAAGCTCTAATGCACTGTTTATGCGCTATTATTGCACGATTTACATGACTGGAGTTACCCTAAATAAGGACGCCGTATCTGAGTAGGGAGCTAACATATCCATGATAACCCTGTAATATAGCCTGTTTGGTGCTTAGTATGTTTCCACAGAGCATACGCATTTATTTTACTGCAAAGTTTGTTTTATGCCCAGCGCAGGAGCGTTTATCATCCATGCAATTCCATAAAAATGTTGTCTGGCTAGATTCTTGTAAACAGTGCGACAAAAAAGAGTAGAACCTAAATGAGGGCGCCACTTTCTACGTAACTGTCATATTTTTGACGTAAAATGCTTAAACATGGCAACAATTTAGTATGGTTTTTTTTTTGTTCCTTTTTATTTGATTTATACTCTTTTGGTATGTCTAATGGTAAATATGACGATAGAAAGATCATCTGCGAAGAGAATACATTCAAAGTTTCATTCGGTAAATCGTTGACATACAAGGTACGTAGACTTTAAGGTACTTTAAGGTACTTGCCCGACTCGCACGTTGTAACAAACAAGTTAAAATAACCTTGTTTAAAGCATACTGTCAGACGTTTTACACGTGCGGTCTGTGGGTAGGATTTACGCAGCGAGCGTTTAGTACATTGCGCGTTCAATATGATAACATCCTGAGAAGGCTGTTGGGGCTGCCGGTATTGTAGCGCGTCCGGCATGTTCGCTGAGGCGAGAGTAGACGTCTTCTATGCCATTAGGCGGAAAAGAATAGCCTCGTTGCTGAAACACGTGCGAGGCAGCAGTAACAGCCTCCTTAGGGTGTTGGCAGAACGCCTCGACTGCCCCCTCACCAAATACTGTTTAATTGTTCGTTTATTAAAAAAAAAACTATTAACATAGTTTTAATTGGCTATTGTTACTAACAGAATATGGATGTTTGTATGGTCTGAAATAAATTTATTTTAGTTTTAAGATAACATATTTTATTTTCATCCGTTGGAGCCAAGAACTAATTAACATTATTAGCAGTAGACACTCCAGGTTTAAGGTGATTAATAGTTTTTAAATATCTTAGATTAAAGCAAAAAATATTAAATGTGTTTGCAATATCAAAGGGATTAGATAGATTGTTGTCATTAATAACCAGTTTTTCAATATTTGCGTCAATGACGTCTTTTTTAGCTACATTTTTAATTACATCCCATATGGCTTTCAATATATTTTTGGATCGGGCAACATAATTAACGTTTGTAACTTTTTGAGCTTGATGTACGCTACGTTTAAGGATCTTCAAGTATTCATTAAACTTAATTTTAATGCGCAAATAAGTAACATGGTCTTAGGTTGTTTTTGTGATAATAGATCATATGGTGTCCTTTCATTTCGCCAAACAATGTTTCCCAAACTGATAAATTTCCCAACTGTTTCATTTGGGCTTTGTTTTTCCAAAACTGTAAATATTTCAGGATTTAGTAGAATCCTATAGGTTAGGTTAGGTTAGTTTTAAAAAAAGCCTTGTAATATTCACAGTTTTAGAAAAAAAAAGCATTTGCCCAAATGAAACAGTTGCGAAATTTATCAGTTTGGGAGAAGTTGTTTGGCGAAACGACAGAGAACCAGTAGATATTGATACGTAACCTTTTTTTTGTTTTATGATTATTTGATACCTCTTGTGTACCACGCACTATATATATATACACACGCACTATGTGTATATTTAGCTTAGATATTGATATTACAGAAAAGACTGGAAAACATTTATAAAATAGTGTAAACATGTCATAGAAGTGTTTGAACGCCACTGACAGAACATTTTCTACGTACACTTCTGACCATGACAGTTTACTCAGGCTGTCATGGAATTTAGCAATGTTGTCCAAACTATAGTCTTATATATCGATACATACACAATCGCGGCTAGCTCATTACCAACAGAAAAAGTTAGGATTTGGCCATTTTCATGATCAGAAAAGCCATTCTAGAATTTCTCTTCTAGTTTCAGGTATATTTGATAATATTTGATCAAGACATGAATCTATACGTGTGGGACTGGGAATGTGTAATTCAATATTGTTATTGTTAGCAATTCTCGCGAGTTGATTTGACCTTTCTGTGGTTTAATAATCTGATCCGTCGTTCGCTTGCCACTGTCTCTGTGCCTGCTGTCCTGGAACCAGCAGGTTTGCATAGAGACGATGGCAAGCGACCAGACGGAGCTACATTGGTGCCGTGGAAACTAGGTAGGGCACTGGTGTGGGACGCGACGTGTGTTGATACATTCGCCCTTTCTCACGTCCAGTCAACCCGTAATCGGCAGCAGCTGAACAGGCCCAAACCATCAAGCGCCGCAAATATTCATCATTATTAAATAATTACGAATTTGTGGCGCTTGCGGTGGAAACAATGGGACCTTGGTCAGCTGACATGAAAAGTTTTATTAAGGCCCTGTCATCCCGGCTCATCGACACCTCCGGAGACCCTAGAGCTGGCGCTTACCTTTCCCAAAGGATTGGGCTAGCCATCCAGAGAGGTAATGCAGCCAGAGTCTTAGGGACCATGCCGCGAGCGGACCTGCTAGAGGGGGTGTTCTTTTTATAGTGGTGTTTATGTTTAATTTTTAATATTTGAGTAGCTTAGTTTTATTTTATTTTATTTTAAATAAGTTTAGTTTTAACTTTAACTTTTAAATGTAAAGTCCGTATTTATAGTTGAATGTTATTATTTATCATGTGGTTTTGTTTTATTGTGAATAAACAGTTTATAATAAAGTCTTTTAATTGAGTCTATGTTGAATTGAATTGAATAGAATTAAGAAGAAGAACACAATCATGGTACGAGGTTGTCCGCGGGTAAGTTTGATGTAAATACCAAGAGTTAATAACTATTACGGAGACGGCACTTTAAAAAAGCGCCTGCCATATATTATCAACAGTTTATCTGAGGTCATCCGTCTCGAGCAAAATATACGTATATTTAAGAGAAAAGTAAAGCAACATTTATTAGATACGCTGCCTTTGAATTATAACTGGTAGGTACACTATTGTGTCAAACTAAGCATTGTGTAATACTAAGATTGTAATGTTCTTAAAGTCTTCCTGCAGTCAAACTGTCTTAAAACAGTTTTGCAGGGCTTTTGTTTATTTGTAATCTTGGTTGTTGTCACTTTACTTTTATATAATGTTGTGTTTTACACAAACTTTATACTTAGATTTGTGTGTATATGTTAATGCTATTTTATAAATACAACAAGGTGCAAAGACACGTTTACTATTTTACTTAGATTGGACTCGTTCACAATGGTATTTGAAGATACAAGATTAAGGATACATCGGTCCGTTTCACTAGCCAAGTCACAGGTAACAGGTAACAGATAAACAATATCTCGCAAGGGAAACAAACGCGTCTGCACCGTACAGTAAGAACCGACTGATTCCCTGCTCCACTGCGAGTGCGGCTTTAGCGGATTCTTACTAGCCAATCACGTGCAACTCCACTTATCCATTTCTTTAAAGTAAATGGATGAAGTATAGCGAGTCAAAATAAATACATACACGTCACGCCTTCATCCCAGAGTGGGGTAGGCAGAGCTACAGAATTACCAACAACTCTAGCAATGGTTGTTCATTCTATAACAACATTTTGAACAAACAGGCCAAGATGTTTACCAGTGTATGTTAGTGACAGGTTGCCCATCGCCTAACAATACTACAAGCCTTGATTCCCTTAGTCGTCTCTTACGACTTCCACAGGAAGCCATGGAGTGGCACTATTCTAAGCCAGCAACCACACGGCAAATATTTATAATAATATTTCGGCGGGCCGGACGCAGTGGACAAACTCTTTATATCCTTTAAATGGCTCTAGCCAGAACCGGTTAATTCAACCCGTCAGCTCGTCACCAAGGATATCACATAATTTTAAATAATACACTCGAAACCACTGTCTCTTTCACTATACCATTGTCACGCAATCGAGAGAATGGAACATGGTTATTTACAATATATACAGATGTAGTGCAGAATTGTTTTCCTTCGTATTTTCACAGAAACGTACGAACGTGTCTTGATATTTCAGTCGGTCACGGTACAAAAAGTACTGAGGTTGACTGACGTAGCATGACGCGTTCGTACGTTTCCGTGAAAATACGAAGGAAAATAATTATGCAATACATCTGTACATTAGTAGGTGTGTTGTTTTCCGTCAGATCGCGATCTTAAGGATCGGCTAAATCGACGCGTAAATGTAACGCGTCATGGTAATTCGTCGATTTTGACGGCCCGTAATTTGCAGTTCAATGACACTTTGTTTATAATTTTATCTTGGCACTAGAAATGAGCATCTGCCTAGTCTTACCAAAATTTGGGGGTCCTACCCCCATAGGCAAGGAGAAACTTTTACCAGGCGAGTGGTGGTGGTGTCATTTTCATTTTCTTGTAAGTACCTAATTTCAAGCGCTGAATCGAATGAGACCATTCCCATTCATGATGCATAACTTAACAAATATACATGAAAAATTACACTTCACTGTATTAATATCATTAAGACCTTAATACCTTCGTCTTGCACAGTCTTATATACACAAGTAGGTGCTTTTTTTTTCCTTTTCTCCCTCTATCTCTCTCCCTAGATTTTTGGCATGTTTTCCAGCTGAACTACGCATGTTATTTGATATTATATTTAATTTAATATTTATATCTTTATATAATGCTTAGACTAAGTAGTACCAATGTGATATGAAATATGTTTAAAAAATGACTGACTGCTGAGTTTCTTGCGACGTTTCTTCTCAGCAGGGGTCTCCTCTTGGGAAACGCTGGTAAATTCTTGCCGTGTAAAAGTCCCCGTGCGGCCTACCTACTGAATAAATGACTTTTATCTTTTATCTTTTTAATATCTCCTAAAACAATTAACTTTTACTGGGTTGGTAAAGAAGGCGCTTTACGCTGTAATGTTTACGTTATAAGTTCTGGCACACCCTGAATAAAAGAAACTGACTGATGGATCGATTAACGCACAAGGGACTAAAAATTAAGTAGTTCAGAAGTGTAGCAGACTGAAGTGGCAGTGGGCTGGTCACATCTGTCGCAGACCCGATGATCGGTGGAGTAGACGGGTTCTCGAGTGGAGACCACGGCTCGGCAAGCGTAGCGTAGGACGCCCTCCAGCCAGATGGACCGACGACCTGAAACAAGTGGCTGGTGGTGACTGGATGGCGAAAACGGGAGATCGGGCCTTGTGGCGAACCCTGGGGGAGGCTTACGTCCAGCAGTGGACTGCAATAGGCTGAAATGATGATGATGATGATGATTTAAATTAAAATAAAACTAAGCTACTCTAATATTAAAGATATGAATAACTAGGCGCACTTGCCATCCCCGGGCAAGTCTAAATGGAGCGAAGCAATTATCCCATTTTTCCCATTGAGTCTATGGGAACACTTTTCGGTGATTATTCCTCCGTGGGATGACCGATTTTCTAATCATTCAGGCTAGATGTCGTATTACGGGCTACATTTGATCCAGATATCTCTAATACTTTGGGATTAGTATGCAGGCAAACGAAAATCCGAATCAGGGAAGAATGGATGGAATGGAGTGGAGAATGGACCTCTAGCAGGTCCGCTCGCGGCATGCACCCTACGAGGGACATGCAACTTGGAGGGAATATGTTTTGGGTATCCTAGGAGTGCACTAGGAAGCGATTTTTGGAAAGTCATCCCCTAAGAGGAGTAGCGGGAAACTAACTATCCACTTACGAACGCGGGCGTCCTTCGCCGTGAGTCGGAACGAACGAATGTACAAAACGAGAATCTGTTTAATAATTCAAACATATTAGCTATACAAATTATTAAGACTAAGTCAGTTAGTGTTTATCTTGAGCTGGGTTGTGACAGACGCGGGAGGAAAACAACATGCTGTTATTAAAGTGAACTGGTTAGGAAGTTATATAATGGCTTCAAAGATCTTCCTGTTGGGACTTTATTTACTAGGTAAGTACGAGAATATATTTAATTACCAATACTTGAGTACATTGTGTTTATTTTTAATAAACATGGAGTTTAGAATGTATGTTGAATCTTTGTGTGGAATCAAATTGTAGCATAAACATTTTATAAACACAGTGTTCACCAAAATTGTGAAAAATTAAAACTTTATCAACAGTCTACTGGCGAACAGCAAAATGTATATATTCGTGACTCACGGGATCGGCTTTGTTTTTGTGGATCCACCATGTTTTTGGTAGGGTTATTTTTTTTGTATCTTTATAAGGAAATCTATCAAAGCCAGGGCCATTGCGTTCATTTATTGTTTAATTATTTCCGTTTCGTCTGTGATAAAGTAATTCCCCGCTATTCCGTGCCTTTTTATTTTATTGATGACTACTATAGTAGTTTTAAAATCTAAAACGCCGCTTTACGCCCGTATGAAATTTTAATTAAGTCTTAAGTGTCCATTTCTGGTGCCTGTAAGCTCAAAGTGTCCAACTGTACTTAAGTTAAGTATACTTAAGAAATATTAAAGTTTAAGTAAAACTTTAATCTGCGCATTAAATGCGGGAATGTTTTTGGTAACATACTCCACGCACCCTGTCTATGCAAATCCGATCGAATAATAAGGTAATTTTCTAGATATATTTCAAGACAGACCAACATACAACGCGTCTTTGACCATTTAAAGATAAACCTTGACAATACAGGTTTTTCTAGCATTTCGCAGCGTCTATGGGTGACTGAGTATGAATCAATTATCGTATTAAATATATCTCGTGTGATTCTTTTTTTTATCTTCGAAACACGTCTCACTTGTTAATTTTTACGTAGGTATTTAATACGTACGCATCAAATAACCAACTATGACCGAAAATGTCACACAAATTGACGTAAATTAGCTTATTTGTCGAAAATAACCCCACTTATTTAGAAAGACCTTCCGAAGGAATCTTGGAGCGATGCGTAAACGGAGCAGGGACCGGAACCGCTTACACTTGAAAGGGTTTTCGTTAGGGTACCTATATAATTCATTGGTTTTTACAAACCCTAACGAAGCGATAAGCATATCTTCGACTTACCCCAACGAAAAGCGCTTACCGATTCCTTAAAACCCTCGCTAGGCTTTCCCTATGAAGTGTTTATTGAACGGCTTCAAGCTATTTTAATCTCTACGCAATCCATTCCATATATTTTTACATAGGCTTGAGACCAACCAATCACACGAACCTGCGAAACAAAGTCAACGGAGAGGGAGAATGGATAGGGTCACACTAACGTAATGTAAGTGCTTAAATCCGAAACCCCTACGAAACTGGTAACCTCAGTGGTTGTAGTTAACTGGTTCGAAGCAGTTTCCATATCATTAGGGTAAGCCTATCGATAGGAGAGCATATGATGTAGAACCCGATTGATAGACTTAATCAAATAAAGGGGTTATCCGGTCCCTGAATCGGAGGCATCAATAAATCGTCCCGAGGAGTAACTTAGCTCACATTCGTAATAATATTGTATAATAAGCATCCGTCTGCTATATCTGAGCTACCTCTACCCAAAATCAAAAGTGTTTTCTTAAAGTGGCTATCGAATAATATTTTTTACTCGCTGCAAAATTAATTATTCATACATAAAATTAATAATTATTTTTTGTTGTACATACATACATACATACATAAACTCACGCCTTCATTCCCAGAGTGGGGTAGGCAGAGCTACAGAATTTCCAACAACTCCTTTAATATATTCTATGTTAATAGAGGACAACGCCGCCAGGGTCGCGTTCACGTGGAGGCCGCGCGGGAGCAGGCGACGAGGCCGGCCAGCGCACACGTGGCAGCGCACCATCGACGCCGAGCTGCGGGCAGCCGGGCTGAGTTGGAGAGACGCGGAGCGAGAGGCTCAGGACAGGAGCGGATGGAGACGTCTCACGAAGGCCCTCTGTACCACTGGGGTACCATAGGACGACAACAACAACAACATGTTAATTTATTATGGTTCTCTTAAATTTAAATTATATGTTTATGAAGGTTAGCTGAATTGTGATTGTGTGTGTATAAATGTGCAGACGGACTGCAAAATGGCAGTTCCAGTGCACTTCTGATGCAGTTGACGTAACTACATCAAAACGTATATACGTCAAGTGCACTAGAACTGCCATTTTGCAGCTGGGTTGCAGTTCAAATGCTGTCCGTTTGTACCGGCCAAACCTTAGAATAATTTTCTTTTGTTTTTTGCATGCCTACTATAATAAGGTAAATCATTACTGAAACAATGTATTTGATTTCCATTTTCAATAACGTACGTGAGGTTTTAGCGATATAAACTACCTTAATTTTAATTTAAAAAAGAATTGACAATGGCGGTCGGCGGTCGAGTCATACAATACAATACAATACAAATACTCTTTATTGAACACCAAAAAACAAAAAACACGGAACAGTACATTTTAAACTATAGGTATACAACAGGCGGTCTTACCGCTAAATAGCGATCTCTTCCAGACAACCTTGGACAGAGAAATCATGAAAGACAAAGATACATGGCAGGTGGTGTAAACTACCTTCTTCAGAACCCAAACTAACACTTTTATGATAAAATCTACTTACACATACATAAACTACATACACATACATACATAAAGTAAATGAGATTAATAAATACATACTCAATACACACTAAATACATATTATTATACATCAACATAATATACACATACATAAATTATAGAAATCAGCCAAACAAAGATAACACCCGAGGTGATAGTATTTAAGAAAAATAAAAGGAATAATTGAAAAACTACGGAAGCGATAGATAGTGATCCTTTAGCTTGCTTTTAAAACTGGACGTAGACTGAGCACGCCTTACTTCTACAGGCAAAGCGTTCCATAGCCTTATAGCCTGAATTGTGAAAGAATTGGAGTAAAATTTAGAGGAAGAAAAAGGGACTGACAAAAGAAGGTTTTGGGAAGCTCTGACTGAGTTAAAATAATTGAAACGCTCCTTAAGGTAACGCGGGGTAGCGGGGTTGAAAAGTATGCTGAAGAGGAGATTAAGAATATGAAAGTTACGACGAGCACGGATTGGGAGCCACTTGAGTTGATTGCGAAAAATGGAGACGTGGTCATACTTGCGTAACCCAAATATGAACCGTATGCACAAATTTTGAATACGCTCAAGCTTATTTAGTTGCCCCTCAGTAAGAGAGACATCAACTTACGTCAGTCCTATATATATTAATTTTAGAAAACCACGCAACTTGACCACGCCCTCAGGGCTGACTTTAATGCGACTTTTACGCTAAATGGTCCCACCATTTCTTGACTACACATTCTCTGTCCTTTGTTGCTGTTTGTCATGAACAAATGTTTTTTTTTTCCTTCATTATACCAAGGCATTTATAATATAAAATTAACAACAGTAACTTTTCCATTACGTTTCGACGGTTAACTATAATGCTATCAGACAACTAGTGGCATCTCAGATAAAACTCCATAGCAAAAGCAACCATTTTACTGACGAGTGAGCATAGAAAACGCTTCGGTTTTTAAATGAGGACAGTAAAATAAATGTATGACTATTATCGCAAATTCGTGACGTAATCAAAAAGTAGCCGTTGTTGATGTTATTCCTTAACTACATGCACTTTTTAAAAAAAACGCCCACCTTCAAAACCTCTCATTTCTAATGCTAGAAAAATGTTTTTTAAATAACCAGCTAAATTTTTCCAGCTGTTTGCCACGGCAAAACTATCAACACGACCCCAGCTGATCCCCAGCCGGCAACACCTGAAGATGTCTACAAACCTCCCACTTTTGACCTCACCAACAACTCCAGAACATCTGAACACCCAATCCGATCTACCACTAAGAAACATATGCGTCCCTCAGGGTTCGCCCAAGTAGAAGAGGATCTCTTCCTAAGAACTGCTATGAAGTGGTTCAACGTTCATTTAGGAACACTGGCCACTAATCTGCCAGCGAGAAACAATAGCGTTCCAATTCTGGGGTGGCATATTGCTATATACAGCAAAGGAGAGACAACTTATGAGCAGATTTGCGGCGGTTCTTTGGTGACCAAAGACGTGGTGATATCAGGTAGGACTTCAAACTAATTTTCATTTCTCATGTTCGGAAAGTAACGATTTCCATCTCATTAGCGGACTGAAAATTGCATTTTCACATCACCTAATCGGAAAGGGAACTTTTTGTCCCTGTAAGGAGGGATCAAAGTAGCACTTTTATGTTCAAGGACATTTTGTTGGCAGTATAAAATATAAACGCAAATGAAATATGAAAATAGTATGCTCAGGATTCAATGTACGCCCTCGCCGTAAATATGACATTTTGCTCCCTTCTGACACAATCTACTCTAATCCCTATGCTGGAAAGTGATTTTGAATAAGTAATTGGTCAAACACTCACCCACTTTTGACTGTTTTCTAGACTATAGAAGAGTGCTACATACAGCCACTACGACACACCACAGATATTAACTCGCATATAGTTTTACTTTTAAGTCGCAAACGCTTTGAGAGCGGAAGCGGTGCGGTGCGGCACGTTCCCATACTAAAAAGCGTGCTCAAAGAGTGGCGGAGACGTGTTTAGAACGGAAACGCTCCGTACCACACCGCCGCCTCGACCCATCTCAGGATATTGTTTCTTAGTCGGGATTAAAGATGGCGTCATGTTTCAGCGGCCCATTGCTTCTGGGACGACGGCGGTTTGATCCCGGCGGAGCAGTTCGCGGTGGCCGGCGGCAAGTTGCACAGAGCGTGGCACGAGCTGCAAATTCACCAGTCCAATGTGAGTTCCGGTGGTCCAAGTCATAAAGACCTAGAGAGCACTGTGGGTAAGCCTAGAGAGTTCCAGCGGAAAAATCACTTTACGCAGGAAGATTAAAGTTACGTACTACCCTGAGGCCCTTGCCAAGATTACGCTCACTAGTGTTTCTATTAGTTTCGTTTTGAAACCAATCGCTTCATTAATAGATCACGTGACTTTGCGTATCACGTCATCTACCAGTGACGCGATTGGTCTAAAAACGAAACGAATATAGGCGCATCTTGGCAAGGGCCTGGTCTGCCGGCCGTTAGCTTGGTCGAAAATAAAAATAATAACAATGGGTTGTTCGTATTCGACAAAGGCCTTTGATGAACAAAAGGTGGAGCATAGATTGTTGAGATCAATGTTGTTATGGAATGTGGTCCTAATAAAAATCCAAGTTTTCGACATAACCGACCTGAATGAAAGGTGTCAAAATTTATTGCCTAAGACAAGCATAATAAAATATGTCTATGAGAAGTATAAACAAGAACAACCTGTTCACAGTTCGTGCATGGGTGATTATTTCTGTCTTCCCGGGAAACAGTTACGAGGTCGGAAACTTGGATTTTTATTAAGTACGACCAATATATTTTTTACATCACCTTTTCTTTCCTGCTAGGAGGGATCAAAGTGGCACTTTTCTGTTCAAGGACATTTTGTTGCCTTTGAAAATTGTTTTCAAATTTGATAATTTCAGCACTTTTAGAGAGTGTAAATAATGAAATTTGTTTCATCACTAACATCTTTTATTTTCCTCTTACGTGATGTGAAAAGCAGTATGTCACACGGTAGCAAAATTATTTACACCTTGGGCGTAAACACTTGAATATGTGATTTTGCTCCCTTGTGACACAAATAACTAATTCCTTAACAACATAGATCAAAAAGAATCTATGCTCCACCTTTTGTAAAGTATTTTACCTTCCTACAGATAGGACTGTAGGTTTGCACGAAGACATAACACAAAACAACTTTCTAGGTGATACTAGGAGGTCCCTATAGTCGGTCGAACAGACCATACTTAACACCAAACCATCCAAACCTTTTTCGATCTTCCTCTACTTGGTTAATTGTCTTGCAGATCTCAGAAATAATAGTCAAGAGTCGCTTTCTCGGTATCAAGACACACTTCCAGGATGACATCGCCATCCTGAGACTGGAGAAGGGGTTCTCGTACGACTACGGGGTCAAGCCGCTCTGCGTTAACTTCGACGTGGCTCTGGAGCGGAGGCAGCTCAGGAACGGGAACTTGGGAATTGTACGGACATGGACTTGATATTAGGTTGACGTTGAAAAGACGTGATGACCACGAGTATTTGGTAGGGCTTTTGGATGTTTCTATGTTTTTCTCTATACGAACGAAGGTAAATATTACAGCATAAAAAAGCCCCATAGGTGTACCGTGAGGTAACGTTCTTGAAGAGTAACATTATCGTTTAAGTATGCTTTATCACTTTCTAACGAAATTTCACGATGACAGAAAAAACAAAGCATATTTTAGGCATAATATGTCAGGTATTGTGCATTTATGAATAAGACGGCTAATATCTCTTAAACGAATAATCACATTGAAAATTTAATGGTATACTTTTACCTGGTACAAAAGTAATATTTAAGTCAAGTTCTGAGACATTCTGTATCCTTAATTTGTGAGATTGTCCATCGATATATTTTATATTTTCCTTATTTACTGCCGAGCTGATTGATGCTGTCTGCGTTAGAGATTTTTGTTGCTACAGCAATGAACGTCCGTGATGATGTCATCCACATAAGTAGAAGTAAGCTCTTAATTTGACAATATTCAAAGTTAGTCCCATTGGGATAGCTTAAAAAAATAACTCAAGGTTTTTACATTCTAATTCGAAAGGACAGGTAATTTGAAGGGACCAATTTCATTAATTTTGTATTTGACCCAATAGTTTTGTTTTAATATCTTTGTTTATCCAGCAGACATTTTATGGATGACATGAATATTTTAAATTTGGGTTGGCATTTTCCAATAAATTACAACAATTGAATTATATCTAATGATAAAACGTCATTGTAATAGCGTATTAAAATATACTATTTCAAGTGGTTTTCGCCTAACCCGTAAGATACATATCTACGAGGGCTTCAAGCCGAAAACGAAAGTCAAACAAAGATTAGGTCCAAAATAAATAAATAATTCGAGAATTTAATAATACAGAACGGCTTTAAAACTCTATTCCTGGATCTGTGGATTTCGAATTAGAGTAATTGTGAAGATATGATCAATCCCAATTGTAATAATGGTTCCATGGCGGATAAGGCTCATTGAGCTGACAATACATATTTTCACCACGCCTAGTTAAATATATTGGACACGAATAATATAACAAGTCTAACGAAAAGCTAGCTTTAAAAAAACACAACTGCTGTTTGGATAATGTCGTCAAAGTAATGTTACTTATGTCTTCATTTTTTATTTGGCCAATTTCACATTTAAATAATTTTAATATAACCTATGACAGTGGTTAAGACAAATCTAATAACGTATAATTAATAGAATTGGTTTAGTCATTTAGTAGTTACGAGCGGAGATTGAGTCGGATATATATAAGTCCAACACATAACTCTCCTTTTGGGCTTTGCCGCAGTCGGGTTAGGCAGTTATGGGTAAATAAAAGACATAAGTAAAGCACCCTCTTGCTCGTAGTTGTATACAAAACTAATATGGTATTTACGTCATATTTCATTTATATAGAATTTTTAACGGTCTAAGCCCTCTGACGGTAGGATGGTAAGTATCTGGGAGACTTAAATAAATCGCATTCTTCAAATATTATATTATGGAAATAGAAAGATTTACAGAATTATTTTAAAATAAAAAATAAATTAAATTATAATGAAACCCCAAGTAACACAGGAAGCATGTTAACAAACGAATAGTAAACTTTTGTAGAACTTAAGGTCCGTATGAACTCTTATATAAGTTCACCGAGCATCTTGACGCTTTATATTGGCATTTCAAAACCATTATGATGCTTTACACTGTATAACAGTTAGATAATGGCATATCAAAATGCTTTGTAAAGCCTTAAGTTTTAGTGCAGCCAACCACAAGGCAGCTGTACAGCTTTCAGCTTTTTTTAGTGCGTCTATATCTATAATAGCATTTTTAAGTAGTAAATAAATGCCCAACGCTGTTTAATGGCATAAACATGAACCATTATAATGCCACGTTAATCCACTATACAGCTTTCAGCTGTTTTTAGTGCCTTAGGATGTATAATAGCATTTTTAAGTAGTAAATAAATGCCCAACGCTGTTTAATGGCATATACATGAACCATTATAATGCCACGTTTATCCACTATACAGCTTTCTGCAGTTTTTAGTGCCTTAGGATGTATAATAGCATTTTTAATTAGTAAGATATTGCCTAATGCCGCTTAATAGCATAACCTTGTAACATTATAATGCACCGTAAATCCGTTATACAGCTTTCAGCTGGTTTTAATGCCCTTTGTTGTACAGAAGCATTTTTGAGTAATAAGTAAAAGCCTAGAACTGCTGAACAGCATAAACGTGAATCAATGTAATGCTTGCATTTGAACGATCAACTTGAGTTCTGTTGTGCAGCTAACAGCTCTTTAATAAGATACACGTGAGTTCTTGTAATGCGTGAAGCTGTATTTTAGTGTATTATTAAAACCATTTGTCGGCCATTGGGAACCCTGCCATCAATTTTTTTTGTTGACAGCACCATAATAATTTTAATAATCCACGTGTAGTAATAGTTATGTAGATAATGAGTTCAGAAAGCCTTTTTATCAAATCTTGGCAAACAGATTCATGTTTTATAAAAATCATGAAATGGGTAAACCCGTTTGTTGTTTTTCTCAAGGATCCCCAAAATTGCGTTCAAGTAATGGTATTATTTCAGTCTACATCAAGTCTACTGGTATACCGGTGAACCCATATAGAACTACTTTATAGACAATGGCACTACAGTGGTTCATCAAAAGTCTTCTCTCCGGCCTCTGGCTTTATAATTGTTCACGTGTGAGTATTTGTACTGCTGGCGGCATTAATTAGCCTTTTTAAAGGCTCACCGGGCTGCTGTAGACCGACACCATTTTGTAAATATTTTATAACCAAAAAATATTATCATTCGGACCTATTTATATTAGAAATAGAACTTTTTAATAATGATTTAATTTAATTTTATACTGCCCAACCACTACTATTATGTTAGTTATGCAAAATTCGTTCTATACTAGGAATGCACGATTGTTTTGGTTATTTCACACGTATCTCTATATAATTTTTTATATAAAAACTACAAAATATCGAAGGCGCGTGAACATTTTCAATGAAACTTATATATACATTGTCAGTAAACTACATTGCGCAGTAATAGTTGAAGGTATAAAATAACAAAAGAGTCAAAAACTTACCCAGTATTATTAAATTTTGTTTTCACGCTTACAAATAATGGCCATTTATATTGCGAGACAAAAAGTCGTTTTATAAATTACAACGTTAATGTATAACATTTTGTACCATATTGGTATTAGAGATGATTTTGCAATGACGTAGGGTTTATTTAAGTTCTAACTGTGAACTCTTAAATAGGTCCAATCATTCTTTTACTACATTCTAATGCTAGTATAATGCTTTTGTAATGCATTTAACATCTTCATTATCAATAATATTGCTAGTAAAATGCTTCTGTCATGCAATAGGCCACTTCATTGACCGTAATAATGCTTCTTTAATGCGATTGGAAACTTCATTGACCATAATAATGCTTCTATAATGCGATTGGCACCTTCCTTGACCGCAATAATGCTAATATAATGCGCCTGTAATGCCATTAAACAACTGTTGTGAACCTATTTATGACCTAAAGCCGTATAATTTGTGCCCAAATAAGCATTACAGTAGCCGTATAAACGTTTGTAATGCTACTATATAACTAACTCAAAATGCGAAAACGATACAGTAATGCTGTAAGTCGGCCGTTATACTGCTTTGATGTGTTACTTGGGACAGCGAGACACGGGACCCGTGTCTGCGCTTATCGAAATTTTCTCTGGAGACTCAATTATAGATCCAAATACCTATTATATCATTGACAATTTTGAATTTGGAAAGAATTTAAACGAAATGTAAAAGTGGCCAGGAACGTAAAAAGGAGGTTGTAACAACCTCGTTACAGCCCAAAAAAGGAGGATTATGTGTTTGACTTGTACATATGTCCAACTCAATGTCCGCACGATTTTAATAAAATTATACGTCGTGAGATTCATCTTAACCACTAGTGTCATAGGCTAAATTCAAATTAATAAAATATGAAATTGGCAAAATATAAAATATATACACGATAAGTAACATTACTTTGACGACATTATCCAAACGGCAGTTGTTTTTTTTAAAGCTTTTTGTAAGGCTTGTTGCTTAAGTTTTTTACCTTAGAGTCTCTGAAGCTCATATGCATACTGATTTTTATCCGACCGGCGAAGGACGAGGGTATTGTGTTTATCAGCTTATATAGGTATGTATGTGTTTTTGTTCCTTTGTGGTGCCCTAGAAACTAAACGAATGGGCCGATTTTGATGATTCTTATGTCAATCGATGTGTCTTAATCTTGTGAGTATCACTAAAGATATAACAGTAACCAAAATGGAATATGGCGGCAACCAGACGCCATATTGCAAAAAAAAAAAACGACGATCTATGCCAAATTGTTTTTTTTTTTATGGCATAGGGAAGGCTGACGAGCACACAAGCCACCTGATGGAAAGTGGAAACTGTGACCCATAGACATTCGCATTCACAAGACTGCCAGCCTAAGACTGCAAATGCGCTGCCAACCCTGAGGACTAAGATAGAATGCCTCTATGCTAGTCATTACACCGGCTGTCTTATCCCCAAACCGGAACACAACAATGCGAACACTGCTGTTTGGCGGTAGGTTAATGGATAAGATGGTGGTAGCGATCCGGACGGACCCCGCACAAGGTCCTACCACCCGCAAGGTATCATTGAATAGGTATTTAAAAATCATCTTTATGTTTCTTTTATCATTTTTCATTTTGAATGATCATATAGGATTTATCACGATTTAATGTTGTGTAGCAACCTATTGAATTTTGTTATTTGATTTCAACGGCAATACATATTTATTATTCATCGATCAGATCCTGGGATTTGGCCTGACAGAGGAGAACGGGGAGCCATCGGATCGGCTGAACTACCAGAACCTCCCCTACGTCGAGATCGAAGACTGCATCCAGGCTTCCGATCCTGACTTCATCAAGTACCTCACCAGCGATAAGATATGCGCCGGGGATCAGAAGAGTGGTAAGACTAGATCTATTTTACCTGACTGGCGAATTAGGAGCTTGGTGGCGCTGTAGAAACTAAACGCAAGGGCCGAATTTGATAACTCTTATCGTCAATCGATTTGTCTTTTTTTTTTTATCCTGGAGAAGGCAAACGAGCGCACAGGCCACCTGATGGTAAGTGGAAACTGTGACCCATAGACATTCGCATTCACAAGACTGCAAATGTGTTGCCAACCCTGAGGACTAAGATGGAATGCCTCTATGCTAGTCATTACACCGGCTGTCTTATCCCCAAACCGGAACACAACAATGCGAACACTGCTATTTGGCGGTAGGTTAATGGGTAATCGATGGCGGTGTCTTAATCTTGTGAGTGTCACTAAAGATCCGACAGTAATCAAAATACACGATGGCAACATCCAGACGCCATAATGCAAAAAAAAAACAAACGATTTTTGAAGACTGACAACTTGTATGGAATTCTATATGTTTTCGGTACAGTCACGTTCTTGGCATATTGTCTAGAACCACAGGTATGTTAAAGTGAATATTTGAGTGATACAATGATGAGATCAAAATAATTAAATATACCTAGTCGCATCTCGCACGTGCAAAATTCCCGCTTAATTTGCTACATATAAAGCGGCTGGTAAAACAACTTTTCTCAAACATGCTATGTAATGTCGGCGTTATGTTAGTTATTTTAGGCTTCAAAGTGCCACGTTTCCGACGGAACAACTCGAGAGAACTGTAAAGGAATTTCATACGAAATTGAAGGCCTAGGCCGGGAAGTAATTTTTTTTAAATTTTAATTTGGCCATGGTGGCTGTGTTTATGAAAAGGCTAAATAGTTTTTTTTTTTAATTTACTAAGCCGTGCATCCATCAAAGCGTTTGCATGTTTATTTGAAGTACCAGGAGCGCAGAGGTAATTAGGAGGTTAGCACGATGCGGCGAGCCCCGCGCGCGCCACCAGCGGGCCGGCGGGCGGGCGTACTGAGCACTGTAGGTTACTTTTAATGTTTATGCACTCCTAGTACCTATTTGACATTGTAATTTTTGTTTTAATTATTTTAATGAATTATGTTTGAGAAAAGCACTATACATACTTCGGCGGGAAATATGGGGTTGCCCGCCTCAGACCTATATCCGGCCTTGCTTCGCTCGGCCGTCTATATAACTTCGGCCGGCAACCCCTTTTGTCCCGGCCTCTGTAGTAATGTACTATTCTTCTAGGTAGGGCAATATGCCAAGGAGACAGCGGTGGTGGTCTGGTCTTCTTCGTCGGAGACCAAAATACCACAACGAGCATCCCTTTCCTTCGCGGAATCGCTTCGACTGCACCTCGGAACGAAAATAAATGCAATGCATTTGCTATAGGAACTTACACAGACGTTAATACACACAGAACTTTCTTGAGAGACAACATCCCTGGGCTAGAGGAAGAATGCGAGAAAGTCTATAAGAAAGAGTTAATTGAGATTGTTAAAAAGCTTAATAGTTCAACGAATAGCAACAATAGAGACGATAATAATTATACGCAGAATATAAATGATATTACAACAGTTCCAAGTCTTTCTGAGATTGGTCGGTCTGCTGTGCTAATAGGATTTCAACCTTCTTTAGAAGCAGATACGACAGTAAATACACTTAAACCCAATGTTATACAGAGAGTCAATGAAGCTATTTCAGATAACAGCTTGCCTGATTCAGATTCTGATGCTATGAGAGACGATATTGAAAACGAAGACAAGCAGGATCCAGATTATATAAGAACTTTACTGAAACCAGCTCCTGCCGTTGGAGAGTCGAGTGCACCGGCTTACCATTGGCACGTGGCAGTTTATACTAAAAAGACAACACCATATTTGCAGATATGTGGTGGAACATTGGTCAAAACCAATGTTATAATTTCAGGTACGTATGAATATTTAAAATAGTCCGAATAGGGTACAAATATAACACGCACGCACAGCTCAGTCGCGGTATAAACAGTAGTTCGTCTTTAAATGATGTCGTGCGGCTTGCATGTGTGCGTGCCTTGACCGTACGCGCCACATTCCACCACAAGCTAACTCAACAGAACGCACCAAGTCGATTCCGTCGAGACGTCCGTCAATCCGTCCGCGTTTGGCCTAGCGCCCGAGCGGCAATAGGTAAGAGAAACTCCTGAAGGGCCAAAGACGAACTACTTTTCAGTGCGTTTCCATTAGAGATTATGTTGCAATGCATGTCATCCATGTACCTATTTAACTAATCACCTGTTTATATGAATACTTTTTATTAACTGGATCAGTGTTCAAATCAAATCAGTGTTTTTCCCCAGCTGCCCATTGCTTCCACGACCAGGCTCGTGTCCAGTCGCCAGAGATGTTCGCAGCGGCTGTTGGCAAGCTGCACAGGCCGTGGGGTGACCCTAGAGACGAGTATGCTCAGTATTCTGACGTAAGTGACCCAAGATAAATAAATAATCCCTTATACACGGTCGGAACAACCACCCAACTCAACAAAACAAAACTTGTTGTTGAACAAAAAAACAAGTCGACAACCAAGTTGAATGAATTCAAGTTATGAAGACTACTTGACCTTGATTGAATTGAGTGGTTGTTCCGACCGTGTAGAAAAGGTCAGCGAAGGATTTAGGATTTTAACACGAGATGCAAATAACTTCTCGTGTTGCACATACTACTTTTCTCAGCAGCGGGAACATAATACCTAAAGGTAAACAATTAATGTAGCAAAGGCAGCGTTCGGTAAGCTACGCACTATCTTCTCGTCCCAAATACCACAGTGCCTCAAGACAAAAGTCTTTGATCAGTGTGTGTTGCCAGTGATGTCGTATGGATCCGAGACATGGTCGCTTACAATGGGCCTCATAAGAAGGCTCAAGGTCACTCAAAGGGCGATGGAAAGAGCTATGCTGGGTGTCTCTTTGCGAGATCGAATCAGGAATGAGGAGATTCGCAGGAGAACTAAAGTAACCGATATAGCTCACCGGATTGCAAACCTTAAGTGGCAGTGGGCGGGGCACATTGCTCGTAGAACTGATGGCCGTTGGAGCGGAAAGGTTCTAGAGTGGCGACCGCGAACCGGGAGACGAAGTGTTGGCAGACCTTCCACAAGGTGGACTGACGATCTGATAAAGGTCGCGGGAAACCGCTGGATGACAGCAGCAGAGGACCGATCGTTGTGGAAAACCTTGGGGAAGGCCTTTGTCCAGCAGTGGACGTCTTGCGGCTGATAATGATGATGATGATGAAACAATGTAATGTGTTGAAAATTAAAGCACATTTACATTTACCCACCCGGCTGGGTAACCACCCATTTATATTGACCTCGCACTGTTCTCGGCATTTTTTTAAATTAAAAGGTTACTTTGTACACGCTCGCAGCAAAATCGAATTCGGCTCATTGCCTGTCGCGGACGATGAGCGGGAAGCGCTTAGAGCGGCGATCAACTATTAATGTATATGTTATTTACACGGTATCTATATCTTTTGTATCGATAAACTAGTGGAAAGAGTTCCCGCCGGCAGTGTAAAAAAAAGGGACCTTAAGAATAACCTAAGATCTCAATACAAAAATAATGTATAACTAACTGTTCTTCTTCTAGCTATATATTTACAAAAAGCACTTATGTTACTGGAATTAGAATATTTAATCAATTGCCAGAATATATTAAGTCAGTAAATGGAATGGAATTTAAAAGGAAAATTAAGGAATGGTTACTTAGCAAAAGTTTTCACGATCTAAATTAATATTTCTGTTACTTTGTACGTCCGAAATGGACCAACTGTTGGAACTATTGTAATGCATGACAAATAAATGATTATCTTATATTATCTTATCTAACAGCCAGCAATCAACTATTAATATACGTGTCTCTTTTATTGACACGGTATCTATTTATTTTGTTCGTTTCTTAAGCGAGAAAGTTGTCGATAGCTAATCGCTTTTTCGTCGTCAGTGCATGGGCTTTAAAAAACAAAATCACCTTTTTGAGGTGCTGAGGTGAAATAAGTATTTTTCACAGATAAAACAGATTCACATCCCCGAAAACTTCGTCACGATCACGAACAGCCTGCGCTCTTGCTACCAGCATGATGTGGCCGTGCTGAACCTGGCTGCTCCCTTCGTCTATGCCCCAGGAGTCAGGGCCGCCTGCGTGGACTTCACGACAGAGCTAAACAGGGATCACCTGGCCCCAGGGAGCTTTGGAAAGGTCAGTGCACTCAGCAGTTTGCGGGTCCATACCTATGGGTTGACAACATTTGAGGTTTGAGTTGAGGGGGTACGACGGCAGAGGGGACCGAGGAAGGGGCGGGTGGAAGGCACCCGTAGTGTGATACACAACCCACAAACACACATTTTTGAATTATTATTGTAATAGTGGCAATAGAAATACATACTCTTTTTGAAAATTTCAACATTTCCTGTTACGATTCATGAGAACTCGCTGACGGAAAAACATACAGACCGAAGGACAGCGGAGGCTTAACAATAGGGTCCCAGTTGCACGCTTTTGGTATGAAACCCCAAAACGGTTCATCCCGTATTATAGTAAGTTTGTACAGCGTTCCGTGAGTCACTGCCGGTACTGGCTGCATGAAATGCGCTGTATGTGTCTGACACCTCAGCATTTTGCTGAGCCAGTGTCCGTTTCACTGCTTCCACTGTTTCGTTACGTACTAGCCCTGTTACCTTCACTGTTATCTTTAATAATTTGTATTTGTGTGTTATGGTTAGTGAATAAATGTCTTTCTTCTTCTTCTATCCCTATTACAGTTCCCAGGCTGGAGCAACCCAGATAACGAGTGCGAGCCAGCGCAGCGGTTGTCCAGCAGATACCTGCCGTTTGTCT